>JAJHZJ010000134.1:15236190-15836190 GCA_023548195.1 Bettongia penicillata ogilbyi | reverse complement strand
GTGGCCCCAGGAGATGCAAGGGGCTGCCAGGGATGGACATCTGCTAGGGTTCAATCCCCAAATGGGAAGGAAGAGGGGGGAGGTGTCATCCCACTTCGGGACTGTGCCCCATGCTGTGCCCCTGACACACTCTGCTGCCAGCTTCTCCCTGGGCACCTCTGCCCAAGTCTCCCTTCCTCTGGAAGGTCTTCCCTTGGCCCAGCCCCTTGAGCTGTCCCTTCCAGGGTCAGTGCCTCGAAGCCCTTTCTATTTCTCATGTCCTGACTTTACATGCTGAACCACACCCCACCCCCCTCCTTTGGGCAGGGGTTGTTTCTGGTTTTGCATGTTCATTTTCTCCCCAAAACTTATGGCAGGGCATATAGTAAGTGCTTAATAAACGCTGCCTGACTGATCTTTGTGACAGGCCCTGTGTTTGGCACAGAGTCCTTGCCCTGGAGGATCTTACTTCTCAGCGCCCATCTGAGCACAGGAGACACACCCAATGAGAGCGCCAGGATAGGCCCAAGCAGGTGAGGAGGGCTTGGTCTGGGTCAGAGATGAGGGGAAAGCCCCACTGGGTGACACACTGGGCACGGTTCAGCTGGTGGCCTGGGACCTCTTGGGCCTCTCCAATGGAGATGCTGGTGTCTGTCCAGCCTGCTCACGGGGCATCCTGAATTCTTATTGACCTTGCAGTCTGGGCACTGGGACCTTCTCCCCTCAGACCCACAGCCTCTTCCTGCAGAGCGCTCCTGGGACAGGCAGGATTGATGGGCATCTTTGCCACTGCCAAAGTAGGGGGGCAGCCCAGTCAGCCTGGGCTCTGTGAGGCCAGTTCTGGACACTGCCTAGCCTGGTTTGGTCTCTCAGATCAACAGACTGCAAGGCCTGACATCATCCCTCGAGGGCCTACACCTCCACAGAGGCTGCTTGTGGCTCTGGGCCAAGCAGGAAGGGACCTCAGAGGCCTGGGGTCATCCAAGTAATCAGTGTCAGAGGTGAGCCTTGAACTCAAAAACAGGTGGTCTTTCACAGTGTCAAACTGTCAGATGACACTGTGCTCCAGAGGAATCATTGATGGCCCCTGATCCTGGGCTTTTTGGCCCACATCCAGCTGCTGGCTCAGCAAAGTAACCATGAGCATGCTCTCTCCCTCTCTCTCTCCCTCTCCCTTTCCCTCTCCTTCCCTCCCTCTCTCTCTCTCTCTCTCTCTCTCTCTCTCTCTCTCTCTCTCTCTCTCTCTCTCTCTCTCTCTCTCTCTCTCTCTCTCTCTCTCTCTCTCTCTCTCCCTCTCTCTCCCTCTCTCCTTCTCTCTCTCTGTGCTGCCCCTTCTGTTTGAGAGGCTGATTTTTCACACCACACCTTAAATGTGACATTTGCCCCCACTGAAAGGCATCTTGCTGGAGTGGGTCCAGCGCTCTCCTGGCCTGCCCCGTGGCTTGGCATGCTCTGAAAATGGGATGAGTCTGCTGTCTGGGCCTGGATCCAAGTCACTGGGACATGTTAAACATCATTGATCATGGCAACATCAAGCGACAAGCTTCATGCCCTCCACGGTCTGTCTGCCACTGACTTCTCCAGCCTGGCCTCCCAACGGCTTCCTTCGTGCATGCGCCACTCCACTCAACCGGCTCCCACTCCCGCCGTGCTCCAAGGGCTTCCTACAGACTATCCCCCAAATCTGCAGTCACGGCCTTGTGTCCATGTTCCCATGCTTCCCTTCCTTCTAGGCTCAAATGCTGAGTTGTTGCTGAGCCTCCCCTGCTGTCAGTGCTTTCTCCTTCTTCAAATTATCTCATGTCATCTGTGTCCATGTTGTGTCCCCTGAGTAATGTAAACTCCTTGAAGGCAAGAACGGATCTTAGAACAAGGTCAGGATTTGAATCCAGGTCCTTTGACTCCAAATTCAAGGCTCCCTTTCACTATGTCATGCTGACTTCCTCCTCCAGGCCTCAGTTTCCTCTTCTAGAAAATGAAGGGGCTAAACAAGGTAAAGCCTGGGCTCACCACCATCTTGGTGCCCATGTCTGTGCCAAGTTTCCCCCAAAAGACAGAGAGACAGCTGCGTTTGGGCAGTCACAGCTGACAGGCACCAGGTGGCTCCGTGGTGTCTGGACCCTTCCCAGCGTTTCAGGGGATGCTGGGGGTCTTGGGCCCACACAGGGGCTGGAGATGCCTCTGACTTTGAAAGGACCATGAGGTTTGGAGAGAACGATTTCCTCTCTGCTGTTCTCAGGGCCGAGGCTTAAATACGCCTGGACCCTGAACCATCTAATTGGGGACCAAAAATAAGGGCAGGGCACCCAGGGTTCAGCAGAGACCATTTCCACTGGCAAGGGAGGGTATTCCGAAAAGGCTTTCTGGCGCTGGAGGTCCGCTGAAGATATGGAGAA
This sequence comes from Bettongia penicillata ogilbyi, assembly GCA_023548195.1. Classification (NCBI taxonomy): domain Eukaryota; kingdom Metazoa; phylum Chordata; class Mammalia; order Diprotodontia; family Potoroidae; genus Bettongia; species Bettongia penicillata. Next base: position 15,833,815 of record JAJHZJ010000134.1, on the reverse strand, counting down.
CAAGAGATCACAGACATGGGGGTGGGAGACAGACAAGGGGATGTGGAGGGGAGGCCAGGAGGGTGGGCTGAAGCCCCACTGGGGCAGGCCAGGATCCTAAGGAGACACCATTAGCCAGCCACCAAGGTTCTCTGTGTAGATGGAGCGGTGCACTAGGCCCTGCGGGATGGCACAGAGGGGAGAGGTCAAGAGCGAGATCGACGAGAAGGCAACCATCAACCCGGTATGACAAGATGGGGCCTGAACTGGGATGGCCAAAGATGAAACTGAGAAGAAGCATTCATGAAGACCTACTATGTGTCAGGCACTGGGAACATGAGGGAAGGTAAAACTCAGCTTCCCAGAATGAGCTTCCCTGGTTCCTCCCCACTTTGGTATCTTCTCATGGGGGGAGGCCCTGAAGGACTCCTCCAGACACAGGGACTTCAGTAGAAAACCCAACTTGAAGCTTGGCCATGTAAATTTGGGGGCAGCCAGGTGGTGCTCTCTGAGTTCAAATCCAGCCTCAGATATTTCCTAGCTGGGTGACCCTGGGTAAGTCATTTTACCCTGTTTGCCTCAGTTTCCTCATCTGTCAAATGAGTTGGACAAGAAAATGATAAACCCCTCCAGTATCTATCAAGAAAACCCCAATGGGGCCACAGAGAGTGTGAAACTGAACAACAACAAATGTGAATTTTTACATGAAATAAATGGACATGCAAGGAGCCCCAGGCCCTGCCTTCAGCTGGAAGAGAGTGTGGAGGGGAGCCCTCAGGAGTCACCAATCATGTGCTCAGGCTGGCAGTAGCCTCACTCACACCTGGGCCCAGTCAGCTTCTATTGGGGATGATGGAAGAGTGATACACAGGGTCTCTTTCTCTTAAAGCTCGCCATGTAGTAACGTGGTAGACGTTTCCATCTGGCTGTTCAGAAGCCCCCCACCCTCAGGGGGATGGCCCATGGTGCACACAGCCTATGGAGGGTCAGCGGGAAAGTGCATGTGAGTGTACATATGCACACACACACATACGCGTACAGGCACATGCACGCACATACACGTGAGATTCCCCCTCTGCCAGCTCCCCTTGTGGCTGGTGGCCTGGACTAGCCCAGGTTGTCCCTATGGATGTTTCCTTTTCCACTCAGCCTCTGAGGGAATGGACCACAGAGAGACATGGTCAGCCACTTGAGGGCAAGCAGGGATGGCCTTGGAGGCTACCAGAGAATTTCATAGGAGCAAGGATGGAGAACTAGAAGGAAACTCAGCGGTCAAGCCCGATCTTCTCATTTTACAAAGGTGGAAACTGAGGTCCAGAGAGCAGGGAGCTCCTTCCTGATCCTGGGCTCTGACTCCTACCTGTTAGGCTGTCTGTCTGCTTGGCCTTGGGCTGGCTCCCCCTGGCTGAGCTCATGGGCTGAAAGAACATGCTGGTCTTCCCGCTGGAGCAAGGCAAACAGCTTGTAGGGTTCCGTGCTGAAGGCTGTAGGGGAAGAGAGAAAACATTTCAAGGCTAAGTTGGGCCTTTGCAATTTGTAAGACGCTGTCCTCGGACCCCTCAGTCTGGACCATCTGGACCCCCTCAGACTGGGGCATCTCCTCCCCCTCCTTGCTGTTTACACAGCCCGCTCTCCTCCTGGTTCAAGGGCCTTTCTTGGCCCCTTCCCTCTGTTGGGGATGCACAGTCTGTTTGCATGTATTCTCCCTCCTTAGAGGGTGAGCTCCCTGAGGGCAGGGACTATCTTCTGTCTTCCTTGGAATCCCCAAGGCTTCTCAGCACAGTGCCTGCCACACAAGAGGCCTTAATAAATGGTTGTTGACTGAGTGATACTTGGACAAGTCAAAGGATGCTCAGGCTTCAGGCCCTGGTCAATGAACATTCTATAATTATTGATTTTCAATTGATTGCTGATTGGCTGACAGCAGAATATTTCTCCTGACTAAAGCATCCCTGTTTTACTCTTCCCCTTTCAGAAAAGTCTGAAAAAGTCTGGAAAACTTGCGGGGCCCGAGAGGTTGGCCCCATGTGGTCCCTCCACCCAGCCAGCCCATCCCTGGGAATCTCACCTCTGTCTCAGTGCACTCTGTCTAAATCAACATCTTGACCTGCATCCAACCTCCCACTGGAGAGGGAGCTCTGTGGGGGGCTCCCATAGCACCCCCGACTCACCAGGTCAGCACAGAATTCCAAGGCTTGTCCCCAAACTTGCTCTTCCCGATAACATTCCCAGTTCATAGATAATGATGACTCAAGAAAACCCAAGTTCAAATTCTGCCTGATATTTATTGTGTGACTCAGTTTCCTCACGTGTAAAAAGGGGGGCCAGATCTAGCATCAGTTACTGGTCACGCATTGGTCTCACATGCTCCCGGGCTCCAAGAGCCCTTTGTTATTCTCTGCCTTGTTCCCCCACATTCTGATCCCATGTTCCTTCTCTCCTCTCTCCAGCCCTGGCCTTGGGAGCCAGCCTCAGCTCCCAAGTTGGCCCATCCCCTCCTGCCACATCCCATGCCCCGCTCCCCAGGTTAGGTTCACCTGACCCGAATCTCTCCCATCTCCAGCCACCCACAGATCTCCCTCAAGTAGAGGGCTGTGCATGCCACCCTCTTACTCACGCACCTGCTACTGCTTCTCCCTATCTGGCAGAGAACGCACGCCCTTTCACAACTTTCCAGACCTTACATTCAACATGTTGGCCTGGGGGCCTCTGTGTCTCCCCCCACCCCAGATGTCTTGCCGCCATGGCAAGTCTGAGAGTCCTGACCTGAAAGGTAATTGGGGCAGGCTCTGAAGTGGAAGATAAGGCCTCCTGGTGGTGTTTACCCTGCAGCTTCCTCAGAAGGACTTGGAAGGGTCCAGGACTGAAGGAAAGAATGAGCCTGAGCTTCCAGGGGCCTATGGGCCCCCTAGAACCTTGCCCCAGTGGGGGGCCACTGCTTGGCCTCATCTTTCTCTTGGAGTCCTTGGGCCCCTTCAAGCGCCATCTTCTATCCAAGTTGCTAAGTCAGTCAGCATCTATTAAGCACTTACTGCATACAAGTGCTGTGCTAAGTGCTGGGGATAATAAAGGCAAAAACAATCCTTGCCCCAAGGAGCTCATAACTGATGGGTCAGATGAGATCTGTGCGGGGTGAATGGAAGGCAGAATCTGAGGGATGGTGCTACCGTTGAGGGTGGCTGGAAAAGGCTTCCTGTAAAAGGTGGGATTTTCGCTGGGTCTTGAAGAAAGCCAGGAGGCAGGGGTGAGGAGGGAGAGTGTTCCAGGGATGGGGGACAGCCTAGGGACCAGTGCCACTGGGTCACACAATAGATGATGGGGAGCGAGGTGTACCACAAGGAAGGTGAAGGGCAATCAGACCACTGGAAGTCACTGAATGTATGTGTAAGTCAGGAGACTCCATCAGAATTGTGGGAACTCTGATGGCAGCTGAGTGGAGGCAGACTGGAGTGAGGGCAGACCCACCCACAGGGTGTCACAACAGTCCAGCTGAGAGGGCATGAGGGGCTGCACTGGAAGAGGGCCTATACAAGAGATGCTGCACAGGAAAACTCTACAGGCCTCGACTGAGCAGACTGAATATGGAGGGAGGAGAAAGGGATAGAGAGTGAGGAGGTGGGGGCAGCTCAGGGTGCGAGCTTAGGGAATGGGAGTGCCATGGTGAAGTCTGGAAGAGAGAAGGGTTCAGAGGCTGGACCATTACGCCACAGGCCCTTCCTAAAGTGCCCCCATAGAAACCAGGGATGGGAAGCAGGCAACTGGAGAAAAGATCTTCACAACACATCTCTCGGTTTATTATCCGAGAGGGAGAGACACGAACAGATGTGTACAAGGAACCAAAAGTCATGCCCAAGCAGGTTATGAATGGATGTCTCTGAAAAGAAGAAATGCACCCAGAAAGATCTAAATCCTAAGAGAAAACAATCCAAAACAAGCCCGCAAGCAGGGGCCGAAGGCAGGGACAAAGAAGGGATGACCAAGGTTGGTGAGGCTGTGGAAAGACAGCACCCTGATATGGATTCAGACAGAGCCACAATGAGAAAACCTAATGCTCATATGGTCCCTACTATGTGCCAGGCCCTGTGCTGAGCACTCCACAACTAGCATCTTATTGATCCCTGCAGCAACAACCCTGGGAGATAGGTGCTATCATCATCTCCATTTTACAGACAGGAAAACTAGGGCAAGCAGAGCTTAAATGACTTGCTCAGGGTCACTCAGCATCTGAGAATGGATTTGGACTCAGGTTTCCTGCCTCCATGCCCAGTATTCTGTCCACAGCACCTAGCTGCCTCAATGGCAGAAACACTAATAAACTGTTGCCAGACTAGTGAAGAGATCCAGTCATTCTAGAAGGCAATCTGCAAAGAACATGACCAAATAGCTGCCCACAAGAGGCATTCTTTACTGCTGTTTGGAGGGGAGTTTGGGAGCGTTCAGGCAGTCTCTACCTTATCTCTACCATCTTGTTTCTACCAACTCCCTAGAGTCCCAATTTTCTTGTATTTAGCTTTTCTGTACATTTTTTCTGACATGTTTTCTTCCCTATTAGACTGTGATTTCCCTGAGAACAGGAATTATTTTTACTTTTTTTATGTCTCCAGAGACTCCACTGCTAGGCACAGATACCAAGGATGTCATTGACCAAAAGAGAAGTTGTGGCCCATGCTGATGACCTGGCCATGGTGGTGAGGCAGAGGGCTGCAGGACATCCTGGCTTGGCTGCCAGTGCCTGGGGTCACAGGGAGCTTCCTCGCTCTCATGGCCTCCTTTTACTACTGCAGAGGTCCTGGAAGGAGGAGTGGGAGAGGGAAAAGGAAGCCATTCAAGGTAGAAGCCAAAGCCCTGGGGAAGGAGGAGTTAGGAAATCATGCCAGGGAACAGGCTGGCATGGCTGGAATGTGGGAAGGACAGTCACAAGAGTCCCTTCACCCCAAATGGAAAGTCAATTTACTCTATATAGTTGGGGCGGGGTGGGGCTGGGAATGGAAGTGTTGGGCATGAGTCCCAGCAGGACAGGCTGCCCCTGAGGAGAAGGAAGACCTTTTCGGTGATGGGATGGCCTGCCTCTGGGATACAGGGGAACTGTTCACTGGGTCAGGAGTTAGATTCCCAAACTTCCAAAACATCCCTCTGAACTTCAGATTTCTGTCATTCTAGATGGAAAAAAGAAGCCCCCACTTGAATATGTGGGGATCTCTCAAAAGTCCAGCTCCCAGTGAGGTGACTGCAAACCCCATCACACAGGAGAGGGCAACAGGGGCACAAGGAGCTCTTGTGATTCTGGAACCTCAGAGTGGAGAAGAGAGTGGGCTCAGTCCCCTAAGTCAGAGGAGGGAGCTCATGGGACTTGTTTCTTTCTTACAACACAAGATAGGAAACCTCTTTTGACAGAAAAAAAGTAATTTTACAAGCATCTGGAATGAGTTACTTGAGGAACCCTCTACCAAGTCAGTGTTGGCTGAGTCTGGTCACAGAGTAAAGGCCAGGAGTCCAAGTGAGGCGAGCTGGCAAGAGAAGAATTGGAAGGTACAGGCCTGGGGCACCCTGGGGAGGGGGAAGCTGATTTCACGTAAGGCATGAGGAAATAGGCAGGGAATGGAATTCGGGTCTGTAGCCTGGGAACAGGCAGGCATGTCCACGGAGCAGTTCAACCAGTTTGTGAGGGGCTGCTTGCTTTTTGCCCTTCCTGATCTGGGTGGATAAGGGCTAGCAGGTGTGGGAGCCTTTCAGGGAGAGGCAGGATTCCGTAGGGGTTGGCGGCTGACTGAGGGAGCTAGAGTCCCGACAGGGTTTTCTCTGGGTTCTTGCCAAGGACATGGTCAGCTATCAGGGGAGGCCAGGTGGTAGGCTTGCTCTGGAGCTGGACCTCAGGGTCTGTGACTGACCTGCGTCCAGGACACAGGGAGTAGTGATACTTTTGAACCTGGCTTCTTCCTGGTCCTCCTTGCACCATCCCTGAAGTAGACGGCCCAAGGACAGAGCCCACCTTCAAAGAGGTGACCGTGTCCTGATGGTCGGAGAGCTTGGAAGTGCACTTGAATGTCATGGGGTTGAATCCTAGGGGACTGCCCTTGGTCCTTAGTGTTCTTCAAAGGAGAGAGGGTTCATGTTTCTTCTCTACAGCTGGTCAGAGAGGCCTCACCTGGCTGTCTGGTTTGAGAGCTGGCAGCAGTGAGAAGTTTATACAGATACTCTCCCCGCCAAGCACCAGGTAACTCTGATGGGCTCAACATTCCCCACAGGCATCTGTGAGATGGGGATGAATGAAGCAGGCATGGAAGTGATGAGGGAAGGGAGACTTGGTGCAGGGTCATCAAGCTAGACCTGGTGGGAACCTCACTGGATGCCCAACTGCCTTCATTTTACAAGTGAGGAAACTGAGGCCCAGAGGGCTTCCACAGGATTCTCAGTCTAGAGTTGGAAGATCCCAAAGGCATCTCATCCAATCCTTCAATTTACAGAGGAGGAAACTGAGTCTAATTATGATAAGTGACTTGCCCAAAGTTACACAGGTAGTCTTGGTGGTAGGATTTGAACCCAGGCCCTCTCACTCCAAAGTCCGTACTCTGCATGGCCCCTGTCATAAAGCAAAGCATGTGTGTTGGATGACTCCTCCTGACTCATTCAGCCTACACCGTGACAGCACAAGGAGCAGTGTGGTCCAGAGGATGGCGCACTGGGCTTGGAGTCCAGAAGGACTGAGTCTCATATCTTACTTCAGACATTTATTAATGGTGTGATGTGACCCTCTCCCTTGCCTCAATGACTTCATCTGTAAAATGGGGACAGGGAGGCTTACCAAGTCCTCTATCAATCTATGTTGCCATTATCCCTGCAATGGCCCTGCCTGCCAAGGCAGCAAGGGTATGATGCCCACTTGGGCTGAGATGAGAGTTCTCCAAAAACCTCTCAGCTAACAAGAGTCAGAGCCAGCCTGAAGTTTGCAGAGGCTTGAGCCCCCTAGGATGAGGCTGGGTCCACCCCCCAGCCTTCTGATGGACGCTCCCCAAAGCTTCTGGGATCAGGCAGCACCTTCTCCTACCCCTGCAGGGTAAGTTTGAGGTGCTTCTGGTACCAAGAAGGCACACAGAAGTCTGGGATGGATCTGATGCTAGAATTTGGCTTCTCCCACCTCCTCTGTTCTAGTCAATCAGGTCCCTGAGTTAGGAATGAGATTCTTGTCTAGTAAACCTTGGCTACCTCCATGCACAAGGCCTTTCATTTCCTCTGGAAAATGAAAAGAAAATAACCACGCACGGATATGAAAGGCCTATGGGGCACACCCCTGATCCAAAGCATATTTTCTGTGCACAAAGACAAGCCCTTCTCTCATGGTCAGCCTCCACTGGACCAGATGAAAGGAGACTTCCAAACCCACTGAAGATGCCCAGAATATTTTATGATCCCACATAATCCAACTGGATGCACCAGATGCACCAAGTACCCAAAATGCCAAATTCCGAGACCACAGAGACTCTGGGTCTCCATTGCTCTTGGTTTCTGACCCCAAAATCTCTCCCCTGACATTTCTCCCTAAGACCCAGCAGGACCTAAGATGACTGCAGGGTTTGGCCCACAGAAAATACTTAATACACACGCAAGCACTTAATACACGCGTGTGCACTGGTGACCTGCTGGACATTTGCAGAACATTTTAGGGCTGCTGGGACATTACATCAGGAGAACAGATGTTTTGTCCTTCCTGATCCACAAGGATGAGATTATTTTGTGCAACTCTTTTATTTTATATAAAGTGAAAGAAAGCAATTTTTCCCCTATCCTATCATATTGCCTTTAAAAAAAATAGATATTAAACTAATTGGAATACAAATTACATATCAGTTGATCTGTATGGTACAAGGGAGGTACTTAATGTCTACATCTTGAATGAATGTTTGGGGATTGGTTGAGAGTCAAGAACTATGAACACCAGGTGTGGACCACCACCCACCCACCCCAAGTTGGTCTACTTGGCCCTTCTCTGACCTTCCACACCCTGGCAGTGCTATTTTCTCAAAAGCCTTACATGCAGAAGAGGTGCTGGACCGGGTTCCACTGCGGGTTGGGGGCCGAGGGCCTGGCTGGGCCTGGAGTGGGCTGCCTCGCATGGGGTGGGCTGCGCAAGGAGAAATGAAATCATTTCCCAGCCTAGAGAAACAGACAAACAAACAAACGTGTAACCAACAAATCCAGCTAAGCTCATAGCAGCCAACATTGGCCAACCGCGGCTCCGAGGTATCCCCAAACAAGTGCCTTGAGAGCAGATCTCTATTCCAATTTAGAGCCTTTTCTAGCTTGAGGACAGTCTAGATGGACGGTCAGTTGGGCCCAGAGTCAGTCAGAAGGAGGAGAGGGGGTTGGGTCATCTTTGGGAAACAGCAAAGTGCCCATGGAGACAAAGACCTGTCTTTTCCAGACCAGCATCCTACTGGTGCTTCTGTGGGGCATGACAACAGTCTCCAGAGAATTAAAAGGGGGTACCAAAGTGGTATCAGCCACGGCACGGGGTAGGTGTGAGCAGGCTACAGCGTGTAACCAATCAGGAACTTCAGAGAAAAAAGAGGAGTCTGCTAGGAGGGGAAGAAAAGGGTGTGGTCACTATGTCAGCAGGGGCACCAAGCTGGCCTCCAGTAGGGTGGCTCTTGAGAGACCTCAGAGGAGTCGCCTAGGATGAGTGGGCGACAACAGGCTGAGATCTGCATGCTGCTCTAATGGAAGTCATGCAAGGCCAGGAACAGCCCATATGATCCAGTAGGGGAGGGGCCAAACAAATGGGATGGAACATCATGGTGCCATGAAGCATGCTAAGTGTGGAGCCCACAGGGAGCCATGGAGGCACTGACAGGGGAGAGCGCAGGAGGAAATCAGCAGAACCTGACCTGTCTTCACACTGACTACAACCACATTAAAAAAGGGAAAGAAGGGGAAAAGAGGAAGGAAGGAAGGAAGGAAGGAAGGAAGGAAGGAAGGAAGGAAGGGAGGAAAGGAGGAAGGAAGGAGGGAGGGAGGGAGGGAGGAAGGAAGGAAAGAAGGAAGGAGGGAGGGAGGAAGGGAGGGAGGGAGGGAGGGAGGGAGGAAGGGAGGGAGAGAGGAAGGGAGGGAGGGAGGGAGGAAGGGAGGGAGGGAGGAAGGAAGGAAAGAAGGAAGGAGGGAGGGAGGAAGGGAGGGAGGGAGGGAGGGAGGAAGGGAAGGAGGAAGGGAGGGAGGAAGGAAGGGAAGAAGGAAGGAGGGAGGGAGGGAGGGAGGAAGGAAGGAAGGAAGGAAGGGAGGGAGGGAGGCAGGGAGGGAGGAAGGAAATGAAAGAGTCAAAGATGGTAGGAGTGAGGCAGGCCTGAAGGGAAACACAGAAAGACCTTTTATTGGTTTGTTTGCTGCTCATTTCATTTTATTTCACTTCATGGCATTAAAGGCTAAAGGTCTGGGCTGGTTGGAGGCACAAATAGCTGTTTGGCTTGGAGAAGACCTGGGAGGAGGCTGTGATCACTGTCTCCAGGTAGCTGAAGAGCTGCCATTTATTAGCACAAGGACCTGCCTGATTTTGTATGGCCCCCGAGACCAAGAACTAGGAATAATGGGGAAAATGTACAAAGACAGATGAGACATCTACTTGCTAGAATACTGAGCTGTCTCAGAGGGGAAGGGATTTCCCATCCCTGAAGGTTCTGAAGCAGTAACAGTGAGGGCTGAGACCGGCTGCCCTGTGCCAGTTGGACGTTCCCTTCCACTCTGAGCCAGTGACGATGGGGCTGAGCAGATAGAAGCACACATCCCATATGTCATTTCCACAGTTCTCAGTAAGGACTTGGTTACTTAAGTCTGTATATCTATTTTGAGGGTTCCCATCCAGTGTCTACCCTTGACTAAGGGAAGAACCAGGTAAATCACCTAACCTAAGGCTCAGTTTGCTTCTCTAAAAATGGGGTTAGATAGTTTAGAAATATGCCTTGCCAAACACGAGGCTAGAGAGTGCTGAAGTAACATGTAACCCAAGGCCTCGTCACAGAAATCAGAGATCACATGGGAGAGTGAGAGGTCTGGGAGTGAAAGGGATCACTGAGTTCAACCCATTCATTTCACAGACGAAGATGGCGATGGGCAGGAGGGGAGGGGGCCTGCAGAAAGCTTCAGTAACTCACTCCCAGGCCTCGCTAGTCAGGGAGGGATTGAACCCAGGGCTTCTGGATGCCACTATCATGTTCTCTCCACTCTCCCAATATGGGCTCTCTTAGTTCAGAAGAGCCCAGCTCAGTTCTGCTCATGTTCTCTCCCTCCTAGCCTTGCTTTATCTGACTCTCACCTGGGCCCCTGCTTGGAAGGAATGCCTTCCTAAACATGTGCTGGGTATGTAAGTCTTAGTATCAGACACAAAACTAGGCAGAGACATCAGCTCTGTCATCAGACTCCTTCTGTAGAATGATCCGCAGGGGGTCTCACAGACCCTTGCCTAAGAACCTTGATCTACAACCAGAAGGGGCCTTAGATGCCACCTGGCCTGACCTCCTCATTATTACAGATGAGGAAACTGAGGCCCAGAGAGGAAAAGCACTTTGGTGGGGGCCATGCAGGTAATCAAATGACAGTAACACAATTTTGTTCATGGATAGAAATTTCAAACAAATGTAGAACTTAGCGGAAGTGCTGGCCTGGAGCCCACAAAGATTTTCCTCTTTAAGCAGAGAATTTGAAATTTCCATTCCTCTAAATGGGAGAAAAAACTTCCCTTTAAAAAGTGAAGAGAATTAGCTGCTAAATTAAAAAACAACCCCCTCCCCCGCCACATACACACACACATACCCCTCCAACCCAGGGCTGGAGGCTCTAGATGAAGTCACGGCAAGATCTCTAAAAGGCGGCTAACTGGGTGCCTTCATGCGCCCCTGTGCATGGACTGCGCACCGGCTAGGAGAAAGAGCAGGCTGGTTTCTTGGCAGTCACAAGCATAAAGACGCTCTGTAAAAAGCGTGTAATTACCTGGACGAACACCAGTACGAGTCAAAGGGCCAAGGACTTCCTGGACACCAGCACGATGTGGGAGCAGCCATGACGTGTGCCCACAAAACAGAAACCAGAGACTCAGCCCTCCCATTCCCACGTGAGCAATGCCCACCACTGAAACAGCCACGGGGTAGGGCGAAGGGGAAGGGCTGGGGGTCCTGGCTTTCTCCCTGTCTCTTCCACCAGCTCTGCCTGGGACAAAGGCAGAATGTGGGCTCAAATTTTCCTGACGCCTACACCGCCCCCTCCCCGCTTTATTAGGCCATAAAGGAAGCCCTTGGCTCTGAAGAAGTCTGCTTCTGGAAGGTCTTGTGTTTCAAGGCTGGTAGGAAAACCAAGTAGGCCTAGCATAGGGGGCCAGGCAAGGCAGTGGGACTAAAGGGGAGCCCTAGGATCTGTTTATGAGCTCACTGGCCAGTATCAGTTTTGCTTCTGGGATCTGACTGATCCACTGGCATGTGGGGAGTGGGCTGCAGGCCCCCTCCCCCACCACAGCAACTGAGCCACTGAAACATGCCTTGGCCAGAAGGCCCCAGGAAGCAGCATTGTGCTCGATGACATTCCCATGGTGCTTTGGGGTCTACCAAGAACCTTCCTCAACACAATCCTGGCACACTTCTCCCCACTTTACAGAGGGAGAAACTGAGGGCACAGCACATAGAGCTGCATGCTAGCCAGAGAGGGGGCTGGGACTTGGGGCCAGGGCTTGTGCAGCGGTCCCCCTGGAAGGGAAATGGGGAGGAGAACAAGACCGCAGGGCCGCTCCTTTCCCCACTGACGCCCTGGGCTCTCTACTTCCGTGGCTATTTTAGCCGCAGTAATACCCTAAAGAATGACAGTGGATGAGTGCTTTTCAACATGGATGTTTTATTTGTGATTTTCAGGTGGATGCCTTGCCTCGCAATAAAACGGTATTTGCAATAGAATCGCAGACTTACACGGGGTGCACATTCTTATGATACCCAGGGGTGACAGGCCTCTGCAGGGGCTCATCGATGCTCTGTTGGAGGCTGCTGGGAAGGGTTCTCCTCCTGGCTTTGCCCGAGTTAGTCATTATCTAGGACACAGGAGACACAGTTAGTTTGTGGTCAGAGAAGCACAGCGGCAATGCTACCCCTGTACCCTGCTCTCTTCTTTGGGCGGGGGCATAGAAAAGGCAAAGTGATCATTTTCTTCAAGCTCTTCTGTGTTGGTCCCACTCCTAGGTCCTGGCCACTGATGCCAACAAAATCACCAATGGGTTCCAAATGATGGCACAGAGACTGGGGCTCAGGAAGGAGCAGCCAGAGAGCAGGAGTTAAAGAGGTCAAGGTCATGGGAAATGGGAGGAGCTGTGTTCTATCCACTGGTAGAGCATAAAGTCCTCAGAGGATCCCCAGGAAGGAGCTCAAATGCTAATGGGACAGAAACTAAAGAAAAAGACACTGGATGGAAGGTAATCTTAGGTGAGTCCTTTTATAAGTGGAGATTTAGAAGGAACTGTATCTTGAAGGAAGCCAGGGAACCCAAGAGGCAGAGGTGAAGAGAGAGGCCATTCTAGGCAGGGGGGACAGCCAGGGTAAAGTCAGGGAGGTGGGAGATGGTCATGTGCCTAGATGGGGAGAGAGAAGGAAGAATACAAAAGACAAAAGATGGAAAGAGCCTGAGGGACAAGGGCTGTCTGTGTGATCCTGAAGGGGACAGGTAAGGACCGGAGTTTGCTGAGTCAGGAGTGGCACCTGAATAGAGGAGGGGGGAGAAACCTAACAGCCATGGGAGAGGCCGGAGCCTGCATGGGCTGGGGACTGTGTGTGAAGAGGGCATTTCCTTCTCTCCTGGCTGTTCCCTGCTGCCTAGAAAGATGCCCTCAAAAGAGCCTCACTCGGCCCTCCCCGAGACCTTCCATCCCACTCTCTGCTTGTCTTTCCTGAGCTGCGAAGCTGGATCATATAGGGGTAAAGAAGAGAGTGGCAGGGGGGAATGTGGAGGTGCTTCCTCCGGGAAAGACAAGGAGGAGAAAGGAGGGCGGCAGCTCTCGGGGATGGAGGCCTGGGCGTCTTCCGAAGCAGCTGGGAACAGCCCAGAGAGGAGAGAGAGAGGGAAACAGAGATCAGTGAAGGAAGGGGTGCCAAGGATGCCCACAAAGGGCATCACACTCTCTGGGGGTGGCATTCTCATTACAAAATGTTGTACTTTCCAAACATATTCCTCACAATCCCCTGGAAATAATTCCCAGACTGCAAATATCACTGTACTCATCTTATCGATGAGGAAACAGAAACCAAGAAAGGGTCCAGAGCTGCTTCCACTCAATTGTTTTTCTTCCCTGATGGGTCAACACTAAGGGAGTTAACAGGCCACCATCACTGGAGGCTGGAGGACCATTTGGATGTGTGCTCTTGAGCTCACTGAGGAAATTCTGGATCAGATGGCTTGGACTTGAGGTCCTCTGGGGTCTCTATGTGACTCCCGAGTAATTCAGCCTGGGTCCTCCTGTGATCAGCAGCACGTATTTTTGAGATGGGCATCCAGAGATGGGGAAACCACCCGTGGCCATCTGAACAAAGAGGAAAGTGGTACAAATGGGGAAGAACACTGACTGTATGATCTCGGCCTCATGAACGTGTTTGCTTGAGCCAATAAGGAACTTAAAACACCCTCCTGACATGCCCCGGGGAAGTGGTACTCACTCCCAAGTACTCAGAGGTCAGCAGCTTTTCCCCGGCGAGCTCCCCAAGCTGGGGTTGTATCACTTCATCCTTGTCTAGATCAGACTCCATAGTATCCTGGTCCTCCTATTTCAGAGAGATGAGAGATGAGTGAGTCCCCTGGACGTAGAACAGCCCAGGCATCTTAGCCAACATTCACAAAGCAATTCACAGCCCTGTTCCCAGGACCTTCACTGCTGCCCTCAAGGAGCCTGTGGTTTAAGGGGATGTTTTTCAGTTGGCATTTAACAGTCATTAAGCATTGAGACCTTGTGACACAAATGTTTCCTAAAACCTCCAAGCTGCCTAGGAGATTTTTGCTAGGAAAGAGCAAAATCTGATGCCTGGAGGCCCAGAGCTCAGCAACCTTTCTCACCAAGTGAGAGAAGCTAGGAGGAGAAGCTCCCATGAAGCTGGGAGGAGGGAGGAGAAAGAGAGGGGATTTCCACTAATTAAATCACTCCTCTTATTAAAGATGCAGGATCCTGGAAGCCTGGCTCACCTCTCAATACCCCCAGTAGTAAAAGAGAAACAAGACAACCCCAAAAAGCTTTTCAATCAAAATTCTCTAAGCCACTCCTCCCCATGCCCCTCATTTAACTCTGAGAATCTCTTCCACAAAGCCTCACAGGGCCCTCTCACTAGCTTGGCCTGGGCTCTAGTTCCTGTCTGCCATGAGCTCACTGTCTAGGGAGCCTGTAGCCACATGACGTGGCCTTGGTCCACCTGGGAGACTCAATGGGAACTCTGGCTGAGAGGCTGGTGACATCCCAGAGACAACCCATGGTGGAACCTTGACCTGGTCTTGGGAAGGGCCCTCTTCCAAAGGACAAAGGGTTTTCTCAGGCCCTTTCTAGCTATTCATTTTAGAAACCTGCCAGGAAGAGCGAGAACTCAATGATGCTGCCTGAGTCTTCCTTGACTACCCTTCTTGGTATTCTCATTGGAAGGGAAGGGCTGAAGTCAGAATGACCGGTCGGAGGCCCAAAACCTGGCCCTGCCTCACTACCTGTGTGACCTTAGACAAGTCAAGATCCTGACCTTCTGATGTTCTAGCATCTGCTGAGCTCGCAGGATACAAAGAAAGGCAAACAACCACCCCTCCTTTCCTGGAAACAGCATGCAAACAACTGAGCACTACAGTGACTAGCCTTCCCTCCCTCACCAATGCTGGGGTCCGTGGGGGCCACCAGCTCCAGGCCCCACTGGAGGAGTCTAAGCACCCAAGGTGCACTTCACCTCTTAAGTCAGATTAACTTTTACAAAGAAATAGCTGCTTCAAAGGCACAGCAAGAGTAAACACGCAAACACTCCCCTGTCCCAACGCTCCAGGTTTCTATGGAGCTCCTATATCAAGAGCGATGGCCACAATCCTCCCAAATCAGCAAACATTTATTCAGTAGCAGGCCAGGTGCCAAGTGCCAGCGCTAAGGGGACTCAAGGCAGCGCTTGACCCAGAGGGGCTTCACTGCAAGACTCTGCTCCATGGCATCTGGGGAAGCTGGCTGGTTGGCAGAGGAGGGCAATGTTTTGGGGTGGGAACTTCTCCCCTCCTCACAAAAGTGCTTCTGAGTGAAAGAAAGTCCTGCCTGACCCCTCTGGTCCTCTTTCATCATTCTGCCCTCCAAGTAATCCTTGCTCCAGTCAGAAGGGGCCAGGCTGAGCCCTGGGAACGAGCTCCGGAGGTCTAGCTCATGGGTTACTATGCTCGGGATGACGGTTCTTCTTCTTTCTCCTCCTCCTCCTTCCTTTTTTAATTGTATTTCATTTTCCCCCAATTACATGTAATGATAATTTTTAACATTCAGTTTTGAAAATGTCTGAGTTCTAAATTTTCTTCCTCCCTCTGTTGCCTACCCCCTCCCTAAGACAGTAAGCAATCTGATCCAGGTTATATATGTGTAGGCATGTAAAACGTATTTCCTTATCGGTCATGTTGTGAAAGAAGAAACAGAACGGAAAAAAAAAATAAAGTGAAAACAGTAGGTTTTGATCTGCATTCAGAGTCCACCAGTTCTTCCTCTGGAGGCAGAGAGCATCTTTCCTCATGGGTCCTTTGGAATTGTCTTGGATCCTGATATCACTGAGAATAGTGGTCATTCACATACATCATTCTACAGTCATAAGATGATCCTCATACAATACGGCTGTTACCGTGTATAATGTTCTCCTGGTTCCACTCATTTCTCTCTGCAGGAGTTCATGTAAGTCTTCCTAGGTTTTTCTGAGAGCATCCCACTCGTCATTTTTTAGAGCACAGTAATATTCCATCACAATCATGTACCACAACTTGTTTGAGCATTCCCCAATTGTGAGTATGTGGTATGCTTTCTCCTCTGAAATTCTACCTCTCTTTTGAAGTCCAAATTCAAGTTCTCTTGATGGATCTCCAGGACCCTCCAGGGATCATCCCCCTCAGGTCTCATGCAGTTTTTTGTTTTGTATTGTGTTAACAGACATGACATGGAATATTGTGGGTTATCATTATCTCTGGCTGTGACCTTTCCTCCCATTCATCTGTAAACACCACAGACATAGGCCCATGCCTCAGCTGAGTTTCTGTCTACTCCCAGGTCTAATTCAGACACTGGTAAAATCTGTGGCTGAACCTCATGGCCGCTCTATTTGTTACTTCCACATTGACCTGGGTCCATAGAATGAGGAACTTCACTCAGTATTTCAGACTGGATCCCTCTAACTCTGAGCCACATGAACCACCCTAAAGGAAGTTTGGGACTGTCCTTGGGAAGAGATTATTACTGACTTGGCTGAAGTTAATCTATGAAGCAGCCCCCAATTTGATGGGAGGCCCACCTTGAACTGCCCTTGTGAAGAAGAGGGTTATAGGTAGTGAGCATTGCTAAGGAGCAGCTCCAGAGAGGAGAGCTGGCTTTTACCCTCATCCATGCTTCAGGAGGAAAAAGAGCAAAACAGGGCTGAGCAGTGAATGATGGCCCATAGAAATGAAACAGAAATGCAACTTCTTGTTCAGGTTCAGTGTGGAACTTTTTCTAATGATGTCTACATTCCATTTCAAAGGCAAACCAAGCAAAGCCTCTGAGTCTGGCCCACGTGGAAGGCATGGTACACAGGAAGCCCTACCTGGAAGGAAGAATGCCTTATTACTCTCCATGTCCCCAGCACAAGGTTTCACACCCACTCCATGTGATTTCTCAGTGTATGCTGTTCAATTTTTCTTTCCAAGAGAGCACTCAGTTCAGGAGTGCTGCCAATGTCAAGGTAGATTTAATCAGTTTCTTCTCTATGCCACGAGACAAGGTTAATGAATTAGTTTAAATTTTTTTTTTAAGATAATGTTTGAGAGGAACCCAGTGATCCAAAAAGAATCAAAATTTCAAGGGTTGAAGGAAAAGTGGGCAATTGCATGGTGGATGTGAGGAGGTCACAGTCCCTTGCCAATGAAGACTTCTATTTGAGAAGTGGTGTAACAGCCATCACCAAGGGCAGATGTGCCAGCCATGCAGTGAGATGAGGACTGACAGCTGGATGCCCAAGGGCTGCCCTGGCTGGGGCCCCATTCCTGCCAATGGAGGCCTCCAGCTCCTTGGGTCCATCTGCTAGGGAGGATTTCTAAAAAGACCTGCATCACAATCCTGAAGGATGAGAAAGTGCTGTGATCTACACCAGTGAAGGCATGGCCCACACTGAGAGGGTAACATTCACTCCCTAGCTCACATCGATAAAAAGAGAACAATTCTGCTCATTCTCTTAAATTGTTGGATCTTTGAAAAACAAAGACCTGTAAGAGGTACAAGTAATAGGGTGGTAGAAAGTGCAGGGGCCTTGGAACCAGACGCCCCGTTCTCCTCACTCTGCCACTCACCAGCTCTCTCTCAAATTCAAACTTAACCAAGAAGGATGAAATGCAAGGTGCTGTGCCAGGCACTGGGCTGATACAGAAACACATGCAAGGGAGTGCCTGTTCGCAGGGAGCTCACAACTTCCCTGGGGACAGCCAACAGGCACACTTATAAATAAGTACATACCTTATTAATAATTAATAATCCCAATCAATTTCAAGGGCACATTAATAACGGGTGGCATCAGGGCAAGTCTGGGAGCTTCAGGTTCCTCATCTATATGAGTTGCATCATGGGTACTTGATGATAAAGTGCTTTGTAAACTTTGCATATAGTTATTAACATCATTATCATTACCGCCATCGAAATTCCTGGAAACAACTCTTACTAGGAAGGAGCAAATGGAATTGCTCTAAAGATTCATGAAATGTAAAGATAAGATAAGTTGGATAACAAAGAAAACCCAGACTTTAACAGAGCCCATTCTGTGAGTTTCCAAAAGTACTTGGAAAACTTGCCCAGGCAATGTTGGGGGAAGGGGGAGAAAATCCTCAGCTCCCCAGGCCCCACAATGGGAAGGGTAAGCAGATATCCCATTTAAACCAGTCCCTGGGACAAAGGGACACCTTCCCAGTCAATGCCAAGTAGGTGAAAAAACGAAGAATCTTTATCCAGATTTTTTTTTTCTGAAATGGGCAAGCCCAGTCCCCAGTGGGCTCCGGGCCAGAGAACAGAGAGCCGCCTTCTAATCCATCCTCTGCTCATTCCCCCGATGTCTAAGAGAAAAGGATTCTATTGCATTCTCCGCGCCCAAGCTGGGTTGCGCTGAGAGCTGGCTGAAACTCCTGAAGTTCTCTGGAGAGGGGAGCCTGGCCTGAAGGCAGGCCATTATCTTTTCAGCGGTGTTTGTGCCCTCTGAATAGAAACAGAGGTTTTTGAAACCCAGCTCAGGAGACAAGACTTCTGAGGTCCTGAGAAGGGGAGTGAGAAGTAAGGAAATGCTTCCAGAATAAGTGCCTTAAGGCGGGTCTTATATACCACCGCTGGAATGTATTTACAAAGAGAGCCTACAATTACATTGTCTTTTTACATTTTAGCCAAATGCATCAAATTACTGGAGTCTCAGCTCGCTGATAAGTGATTGCCTAACGAAATTCAGCCCGCCTTTGGAAAGCACCTGAGTCCCAGGGAATTTAGATGTCCGAGGAGAGTGCCATGATTCTAACGACACTACAGGATTCTTAACTGCTCACTTTAGATGCTCAAAATTGCCAGCAAGCCTAGCTCTAAGGAATGAGGGACTGAACACAATGGAAAACCAGGCTTCTTCCTAGTCTGCACCGACAGGGCAAGGTGTTCAAAGGGCAACCGAGTGAAGAGATCCAGTTTGGTCACTGACCGTCCCAATGGTTCCATTTCACTATTCACCAACCTGTAAGAAGCCTCCAAGCTGGAAGGGAAAAGCAGGATCCTGGGGACTGCCCTTCCATGGCATTTCCCTATTTCTCATATGTCCCCACGGGCTGTATTGACAGAGGAGGTCTCCCTCTCTTTGGGAGTTGGCCAGGAAACTACATGAGAAGTTTCCCAGGGGGATGATGAGAGAGGGGGTTTTGCCTTGCATAGGATCTGTTTAATCCATAATGCCCTTTCAGTGCCCCATTTCAGAGAATGTGGGCCCTGCTGGAATCAGGCCAGCTTAATTGACTCAGTTCGCTGGCCTGAGCTTTTCCTAAACACTAAATGAAGTCTAGGAAGGCATTTGGGGACAAAAGGAAAAAAAGCAGGGCTTATCGACATACATTTGATACATGAAGCCATAGGAACACCTCCATCCTGCCTTCTCTGGTCTTTGGGTCTCAGGCCTCGCATGAACTCTCCCCCTGACTCACAGCCCGCTCCCTCTCTTTCTCTGAGGCCCAGCTCTGCTGCTTACTCCTCCAGGAAGTCTTTCATGATTTCCCCAGTTGGATGTCATCTCTTCTTCAGGATTCACTGAGTTACAGACCCCAGAAGCATGGCTCTGAAGCCATAAAGAAACCGAGGCTCACACCTCCGTGAGGCCACATAGGGAGTAAAGATGAAGACAGGACTGAAGCTATTTTGACCTCTCAATGTGCAATCTTTCTCTCCTCATTTGATGATCATTCAGTCCCTGTTACAAGACCTCCGAGAGGGGGCCCTATCCCCCTTTCAGCAACCCATTCCATTTGGGGAGAGTGCTCCTCATATAATGCATTCCCTTCCCTGCCCCCCAAGTCTTCCTTTCTCCAGGTTAACCATTCCTGACTCCTCTGACCAATGCATGGGTGACATGAGCTCCAGGTTCTTTGCCACCATGGATATCCTCCACTGGATGCTCAGCAGCTTGTCAATGCCCTTCTCAAACTGTGATGTCCGGAAATGGACCCAATATACCAGTTGACGTCTCGCCAAGGACCATCACTGAAATACTCCTGGACAAAGGATACTCCATTAGTTGTTTTCAACTGTCAAACTTCTATGGAGCTTGCAGTCCACTAACACTCCTAGATCTTTCTTCAGACAACCTTTTAACCAGAGCTCCCTCATCACATACTTAGGAAATTGATGTTTTTGGACCCAAGTGGGCAAAGATTGTTCATTCATCCCTACTGATTTTCATCTTATGAGGCTTAGCTCATCAACAACAGATGACAGTGCTCTCCTCATCCCTCTTTCTCTGGTTTCTTCTCATCCTCTGTTAATCATTTTCTTCCAAGTGTGGATGTCCCTAAGGTTCTAAACGAGATCACTTTCTCTTCTCTCTTTATGTTCTTTCTCATGGTGAGTGTACACAGTCCCAGATGTTCCATTATCATCTTTAGGGAGATGACTGCCAAACCACTCTAGAATATCCAGCCCTAGTCTCTCCTACGTCTCCAGTTGCTTGCTGAAATTTCTAGCTGGCTATCCCATTAGCACCCAAACCCACATGGCCAAAGACTGAACTTGTTGCCTTTCTCCTTAAACTGGTCCTGTTTCCAGCTTCCCACTTTCTGTTAAAGGGACCACAATTATCCCAGCCTTGAAACTATAATCCTCTCTGACTTGTGCTCTCCCTCATCCTCACTATGTGAACAGTCGCCAACTCTTGTTGATACTATACCACCATAGGTCTGCCTCTCCTCCTGCCGTCCTGACTTAGATCTTCACCAAGTCCCTCCTGAGCATTTAACTATATTTTTAAATTTTCAGTTCCAAATCCTCTCCCTTGCCTACCCACTGAGAAGGCAAGAAATATGATACCTGTTACACATATACAGTCATGCAAAACCTATTTCCCCATTGAAACAAAAGCAAGAAAAATAAAGGAAAAATATTCTTTTATCTGCATTCCGAGCTCATCATGAGTCACTGGCACATGGTAGATCACCGTATTGATAAGAGACACTAGGTTTTTGTTTTTTTTAACAGTTGATTAGCATTTATAATATTGCTGCTACTGTGTACAGTTCTCCTGGTCCTGTTCACTCCACTTTGTATTGGTTCATAGAAATCTTCCCAGGTTTTTCTGAAACTATCACCTTCATCGTTTTTTATAGCACAACAGTATTCAACTACAACCACATACAACAGCTTCTTCAGCTGTTTCCCAACTGATGGGTAATCCCCTCATTCTTTGCTACCACAAAAAAAGCTATTATAAATATTTTTGTGTGTATATGTATGTGTGTGTGTATATATATATATATATATATATATATATATATATATATGTATGTATGTATGTATGTATGTATATATGGCTCCTTTTCCTTTTTCCAAAGAATACTGACTCAGTAGCGATATTGCCAGGTCAAAAGGTATGCACATTTTATAGCCTTTGGGGATAGTTCCAATTAGATCACTTCCCAAACTCCACCAGTGCATTAGTGTACCTATTTTTTCACATTCCCTCCAGCATTTGTCATTTTCCTTTTCTGTTATGTTAGCCAATCTGACAGGTGTGAGGTGGTATCTTAGAAATGCTTTAATTTGCATTTCTCTAGTTATTAGTGATTTGGAACATTTTTTCATGACTATTGATAGCTTGGAGTTTTTTTTCTCCAAAAACTTCCTGTTCACATTCTTTGATCATTTATCAACTGAGAAATGAGTCCTATCTTTAGAAATCTGACTCATTTCTCTATAGATCTGAGAAATGAGATCTTTACCAGATATATTTGCTCTCTTAGTTTCTAACTTTTCTTATAACGTTAGCTGCATTGATTTTTTTTGGTGGAAAACCTTTTTAATTTTATGAAATAAAAATGATTCAGTTTACCTCCTCTGAACCTCTCTGTCTTTTGCCTGGTCATAATATCTTTTCCTATATTCACAGGTCCCATGGGTAATTTTTTCCATGCTCCCCCAATTTACTTATAACTACTCTTTAGGTCTAAATCATGCACTCATTATGTGCTCACTGAGCACATAACAGACACTGAATCAATGTCTATTGGTGTAAGAAGTGAGATATTGGTCTCTGCTTAGTTTCAGTCAGATGACAGCTTTCTCCAGCAGATTTTGTCAAACAGTGCATTCTTGTCCCAATGGCTGGTATCTTTGGACTCACCAAGCACTGGCCTGCTGCGCTCCTTTGCTTCTGGGTATTGCGTACCTAATTTGTTCCGCTGATCAGTCACCTATTCCTTCCCCAGCTCAAGACTGTTTTTATGATGACAGCTTTGTCGTACAGTGTGAGGCCTGGTACTGCTAGGCTGCTTTCCTTTTTTTAAAAAAAATTGATGGCTTTGATATACTTGACTTGTTCATCATCCAGATGAATTTCATTATTGTTTTCTCTAGCTCTATAAAGTAATTCTTTGGTAGTTTAATTGGTAGGGCACTGAATAAGTACATTAATTTAGGCAGTACTGTCATTTTTAATCCTGAGGACTTTTAGTAACAGCTTAATAAAGAAGCTAAGAGGTAAGAACCTCCTTGCCTCTCATTATTGTACTCTTCAAAACATCCTCCGTCCAGCTGCCAAAATCATCTTAAGAGCTGTTCCTTGATTCTGACCAGCTGTCTGTCTTCTGTGAATCAACACTCCCCATGGCTGGAGCTGCTTCCATCTTCCCATCTCTCAAAATCCCAATTCTGCTAAAACATCTGCTGCCTCGTCACATTTTCCTTGTACCCTTAGTCTGAATCTGTCCTTTGCCCTCGTCATACTCTTGGTTGAATTATCCTACAACACCTTCAGGTTTGAAAGCACTTTCCTCACCAATCCTGAGCAGTACAGGGCCAGCTGTTATGACGTGGCTAGGGAAGGAATCTGTTCCAGGTAGGTCAACCTGGAAAGGTGGATTGAAGATAAATGAGAGAGGCCACAAGGGCCAGAACACTGAGATTTCCAAAGGAGAGTGAGGGAGGCACAAGGCCTGAAGCCCAAGGGAACCAAGTTCCAGGAGTCCAGGAGGAAAGAGTCTTTACTGCACAGGCAGTCAGAGGTCAAGGGCATTGTACCCACTGGTCCATGGCCATGGTAAGAAAGACACTGTCAAACTGGAGCTCAGAAGGAAAGGCTTGTTTGGTGGGGAAGTAGGGCAAGGGAGAGACTGCGGGCAGGATCTGAAGGCTGGAGAAGCCAAATCACCCTGCCACCAAAGCCAACAACTAAAGGGCTGGAACAGGATGTCCCCAAAGTCTTACTGCAATCTTAAAGCTTAAAACTACACATGACTCTTGGGACATCCTGCATTAAAGACAAGACCCAGCAGGCCTCTCCCTGGGCAATTGTCCCAGCTACAACATCAATCAGTCAATCAATCAGTCCATAAACACTGATTCAGTCCTGCTATGTGCTCAGTGGATACCTAGATTGGGAGGTGAATAGAGCACTGGGCCTGGCATCAGGAGGATCTGAGTTCAAATCCAGCCTTAGACATCAGTTTCCTTATCTGTAAAATGAAGACACACCGGAGAAGGAAAGGACAAACCACTCTAGCTTCTCTGCCAAAAGAAGTTTAAACGGGGTCACAGAGCGTCAGATACAACTGAAACAAATGAACAGCAATGTGCACTCACTGCTGTCATGGAGGGCCCCTGGGACACAAAGACAAAAGCAAAACCCCTGCCCTCAAGGAACTGCCCTAGAATGTACAAAACTAGCATCAAGGATGGGTCTGGAGGCGATCAGGGAAGTCCAGTGCCTGGGCAGAGCTTCCAAGGAAACGAGATGTGAGGAGGAGGGGGAAGAGGGAGGACTATCCTGGTGGTGGTGGGCCACAATTTGGGCAGACTCTGGAAAGGGGAAAGACAGCTTTCAACACCAAGCAGAGGAGTTGGAATTGGATCATAGCTGAAGTAAGGAGCCAGAGAGGCTTCCTGAGGATGGACTAGAAGTGGGAGAGCCTGGGGGTCCAGATGCCTGTTTGGAGGGTCTCCCAAAGGTCCAGGTGGCAAGTGATGAGAGCCTCATGCCATTGGCGCTAACTGCTACATGGAGACCTGGTGGCCCAGGGGACTGGTGGCAGACAGGCAGCAGTACTGTCTCCCACATTTCCACAGTTTCTTATATAACAGAACTGCCAAAGAAAAGTGGGGGTCATGCAGAGAAGTGGACAGATGGAGGCCATTCAGGCAGCACCCATGGAACAACGAGGAGGTGGCACCAGTGGTGCGCTCGCCTACCCAGAAGTCTCAGTGAGCAGAGCTTTGGCCAAGAAGGGCACTGCCAATGTGGCCTCCTCTTCCTCCGCAGACACCACTTATCAGAAGGCCCTGCTAGGGACAAAGTCACAAAAGTGGAGGAGCTTTGAGCAACGTCTGCCTGCTAAGAGGCTGACCATTTAAGCCCACCAAATCTCCATGATAAGGACTCAAGAGAAGACTCCATCTGTGTCCAAGAGGAGGGCTGTGCCTTCTGTGGTGGGGGAGGGGGCAGTACAGCATGTACACAGATAAATAGAAAGTATATACCCAGTGAACACAAAGTATTGAGGGAGGGTTGTAAAGGAGGTCAACGTATAAGAGAGCAGGAACTGAGCCTTCAAGGAGAGTTGTCCAAATTCCAAAAAAGAACACTACCACTTCACGGAGGTGTGTGATGCTGCGTTGTATATGGAGCCCAGTAAGCTGGCTGGGTTGGCTCCAGGGGAGAAAGTATGAGGGGCCCAAGGCCCTGCTACAAAGGCTAGACTAGTTTTTCCCTAAAAGGCAGGTGTTCCTGAGCCCTGATTGGTTCAGGGGGCAAAGGTTCAAGCTGTCGATGTGGCTTCCCAGTCACAAAGGACGTGGAGTCCTGCCCTGCCCTATCCGAGTTTCAGCTGTTGGGCATATGCTAGCATCATCACCTTTTGAGGAAGCGCACCCACTGGTCCAATGTACTTCCCCCCAGAGATGCAGGGGCTGTGTTCTGCCACATTTGTTGTGCATCCTTCTCAGGCTGTGCTTAACTCCTTTTCTAAGGAGCAGGGTGGTCTAGGACTGTCTCCCTCCCTCGTCACGGCTCTGATCATGGCACCCAAGCTCCAAAGGCATCCATGGCTCCCACCTGCTTCTGTGTTAAAAACTAATCATGTCTGGCCTTTAACACTCCTCATGATCTGGCCCATCTGTGCAGGCCTACTGTGTGCTCACTCCTCTTTCCTCATCCTTTGGTCGAGCCACACCAACCTTCTTGCGATGGTCTGGGGACAACACGTCATTTCTGAGCTCTGCTCCTGGGCCTCCCCTCGGTCCCCTTCAGGCTCAGGTGTCCCTTCTTCCATGAGACCTTTGCTGATCCCCCAGCTGGTAATGGCTCCCCATTCTTTGGCACCACCAATTACTCTGTATTTACTTTGGTCATAGCTTGTATTTATGTATGTATAGATTGTTTTCCCTTGAACATAGGGGCCGTTTCACTCACTCTACTTGTATCCCCCGCACCCAGAACAATGACTAGCATGCAGTAGGTGCTTAAGAAAGACTTGTGGAAGGACAGATTGATTTGGTGGATCTGTGCTGTCCACATGTCAGTTGACAGCAGATGTGAAGAACGAAGAACGGAGATGGTGGTCAGCTGGGGAAGCCTGGCCTTGATCCACACATCCTCATGACCCAGATGGCCCCTCCTGAAGTTTGACACGTTGAGTGATTCATCATCCCGTCGGTGTGAGCACTTCTACCAAGAGACAGCAGCTCTTTCTTGCCTTCCCCTCCTCTGTGATTCTTGTCTGTGTTTTACCACAAATCCTGCCCAGACTAGAATGCCAGACCTCATGGCATCAAGGTCTTCCTCTGTATCCTGAACATGCCACGGAAGGTGCTACTGAAGCTGTCCATCCCTCATCCTCATGATGTGGCCAGCTCTCCTCTCCTGGTCACAGGAGCTGGCCTCAGTGACACCTTTCCCTTCACTTCTTGTCCCTAGTGCCATGGAGCATCATCCTTCTACCTATGAAGGGCTCTTGGAGGGAGAAATAATTCTTTTGCTAGCACTGTGCTCCATGATACACAATCATATAGTGGGAGTGGAAAGATAGAAGTGTAGATGATGGACTGTTTGAGATTTCTGAAGGCTCGGGGCAATTTCCTGAACTCATTCTAGTCCAACCTCCTTCTCCTCCTCAGTTCTGGGCTGTGCTCATCATCCACCCAGAGCCCTGGTCCAAAACATACAGAGGGAGAGATCCTGGCACCTGAGTAATGTGGATCTCAAACATGGGTATGCACCATGTGACTCAGGAATGGGCAAATGGCTCATGTCCCAAAGCACCATGCTCCTGTGCGGAGGTTAGAGAAAATGGCGCTCCGTCCATGGGTGCCAGTGACGCGACCAGAAACGTGCAAAGTCAAAATACAGAGTGGCACCCCACGTCATCCTCTGGTTGGCCTTGTCTGGCTTTAAACCCTCACTCCAAGAGGCCCCAAAGATACAGCCTGCATTCTACTTCTCCTACTGAGAACAGTGTCAGGCAGCCTGTCCCGTGGTCACACAGCTTTTCCAGGGTTATGAGGAACACAGTAACCTGAATGTTAAGAAAAACATAGGCTGCCCCTACTTTCTGATTTGACTGGAAAGGCCCAGACTAGGCACCAACTATGGGTACTGGTGCACTGCCACTGTGCCCTGGCCAAGGGAAGCTACTGTCATCACCACTATCCTCATCATCACCAGCCTTTTATATGGCACTGTAAGGTTGACAAGACACTTTCCATGTATCACCTCTTTCAACAGTCAGTGTTATTATTATCTCCATTTTACAGATGAGGAAACTGAGGCAGGTAAAGGGAAAGTGACTTGTCCAGGGTCACACAGCTAGTAACTACCTGATACAGGATTTGAACTCAAGTTCTCCCGGGCCCAGTGCTCTCTTCACTTTGTAATCTAATGCCCCACTCACTAAAGTGGCCCAGACATTAAATTCTTGGTGAAAATTCTACCTAGCAGGCCTCTGTATCAAGCTTTCCTTGGTGCATGAACTTGGAATCTGACCATCTGGCAGCTCTGCCTTGGGAATTTGCTTCCAGTGCATCTAAGAACTTCCCTGGCACCCCAGTTCTCCTACCCTGGCCTCTGTCAGGAACTAAGGATGTGCTAAGTCCTTCCATTTCCTAGACAATGCCCTCCAACATTTCTCTGTGCAAGCTCCAGGGCTCAGACATCTACTGCTTGGGGGCTAGCTCTTGCTCTTGGCTGAAAGGAGAAGTCTAAGAACCTCAGAGCTGGGGCAAGCTCTGAGGACCAGAAACTTTCTGCCCAGCCATCCCCTGGTTGCCCAGGCATCTCCTCTCTCTTCAACATCCCCCCAGAGCTAGCCCTGCCCACAGCTAACCAACCCTCTGACATCCCAGTCCACCGAGCCTCTTAAGAACAAAGTCATTGAGTACTAAGGAGGGCCAGATGAGCCCTTGGATTCTGTGAAGTCTCCTTTCAGGATCAGACTCTGTTTGATGCTTTAAGGCAGGGGTGGGGAACCTGTGGCCTCAAGGTCCCATGGAGCCTCCTACGTCCTCAGGTGCGGCCTTTTGACTGAGTCCAAGTTTTACAGAACAAATCCTTTCAGTCAGTTAAAGGGTCCCACTTGAGGACCTAGAGAGTCACATGTGAAAGGCTGCTGATTTTGACTTGCTTCATCTGCCCAGGCTCCTGGACCTTGATCTTCAAGAGTGGGAAGGTTCCTTAGGGCCCTTCTAGTCCTACCTAATCATTCTACAGAGGAGGAAACTGAAGTTCAGAGAAGCTGTAACTTATTCTCTGGAAGCATCTGGCTTCCTGCCCACACAAGTAGATGGAAGTGCCCACTTGGTCTCACTCACAGGCAGTCTTTGTCCATATCTGAGTCCACCTCTGACCCTGGATCAGGAGAACATCAGAAACCCCTTCTGGAGCAGATGATGGGCAGGCTGACCCCAGACAAGCCTTGAACAGATGGAGGGTTAGCCTGGTGAGAGGATCAGGCCCCAAAGGGAGTAGACAGTAGTTCGATGGCTCCCCATTTGCAGAGTGACCAAGTAGATCTCTGAAAGCATTCTGCTCTCTGCAGTGACCAAGGATCACTCTCATACACACCTCTCCACTAAGGAACAGGTGGCTCCCAGGCTCATCAAAGCCTTACAGACTTAGAGGTGCAAAGAGGACCTCATAGGTAACTGAGTCTAGCCCTTTCATGTTACAGATAATGAAAACAAGGCACAAAGAGCAGAGATGGGGTGAAGGACAGGTCAAGATTCAAGTTCAATGATGACCCTGATGCCCTTAAGAAAGGTGGCAGCTACAAGTCAGGTCAACAGCAAACCATTAAGCAAGCACTGATGAAGCGCCTTCTCTGTGCCAGCCACCGTACCAGGTACCAGGAACACAGAAAAAAGGAAGACATGGCTCTTCTGCTCCTGGGCTAATGGGGCAACCAATTTGCAGACAACTGGCTGCCTCCCAGAAGAGACAGGGTACGTGGAAGGCACTGTTGGAGGGAAGGTGTGTGGCAGCACCATAGCACTTTGGGACACAATATAGATCTGTAGAGGCTGTTGGCCTGTAACTGCATTCTGGTAAAGGGGGACATGCTTGAGTACTCTGGGCTGGGCTAGAGCCAGTGTGGCCAGTGCCAGCTGATGTTCTACAACCTTATACAGAATTCAAGAGCCTCAGGGAAGAACTCATGCTAAGGCTGTACAGCCAAGACTGACTCGGACCTCTGTCTGAGTCTATCCCTGTCCCTCTGTCCGCCCCTGCTCTTTAACCTGAGCTTTCTACAAATAACTGCTGCCTTGTAGGCCTAATAGCTGTATTGAGTTGGATTATCTCCCATGCTATGGTTCTATAACAGACTGGTTGCTGTGTGTGACAGCCACACCTCTGAATCCATCCTATGCTTTAGGAAGGTCAGCCTGCACCTGGGTTCTACCCCCACCCTGGCTATTCTCAGCTTTCTGGCTAGGCCAGTGCCCTTGGCTCCTTTTGTCTAGCTTCTCTGCACTGGGGAGAGAGACTGTCTGTCTGTCTGTCTGAAGGGATCGCCACAGGGATCTGTTCCCTAAGCTCTTAGCCTGGGCCCTACCTCCTGCTGCCTCATCACTCCCTGGTCTTACCTGCACAGGATGAAGATTGAGAACTGAAAGATTTCAGGGACTCCATGAAGTCCAACCTCCTCATTTTACAGAGAAGCATGAATAATGTTAATAATAGTAACAGCCAGCACTGACATGGCACTTAAGGTTGGCAAATCACTTTTTACTTGTGTCATCTCATCTCATCAGGTCCAAACTACCTTGTGAAGTAGGTGTTCCTATTATCCCCATTTTATAGATGAAAACACTGAGGCTCAGATAGTGAAGAGACCTGCCCCGGTGTTAATCAAGCTTAGAGTTGGAGTAAGTGGCTTTAATCCAGAGACACTGGTCTATTCAATGCCCTTCCCGAGTCACTCTTTGGGTTAAGCCACCTTCTCCCTCTGGTCTCCTCTCCTACCTGGGGTGCCCCTGGTCAACTGGTCCCCTTCCTCATTGACCTAGCCCCAATCTTCATTTTCCAGCTCCCTTGTTAGGATGTCAGCCCCTTGAGAGGAAGGGCTCTGACCATTTCTTGTATTCAAATTCCCAGTGCAAAGACACATAGTAAATGCTTCATAAATGCTTTGCCTGGCAGCCTGCTGTGGCCCTGTCTCATTTGCTTGGACTTCAGTTACTCATCTCCCCCTTTTTGATGGTGCTGACTGCTGCTACCCACCTGCCTGTCCTCCTGGAATTGAGCTCCCTGTCCCTGCTAATGGCCTGGCCCAGGAAGAAGAATGCTTACTGGCCAGATGAATTTGCATGCTCCTTTTTGTGTTGCATCTTCTAGAAAACTCAGGGTCAAATTCAGGGCCCCACTGCAGTGATCAGCCCCTCTCAAGCAACTTGACTGTACCATTAAGTTGGAACCCAGCCATGGATGCATACTGGCAAAGAAAGAAGAAAGAAAGGGCTTTCCTTGTCACGTTCATGGCACAAAGGCCAGGGTTAGAGAATGGATGTGGTTGTGACTAGAGAAGCAAGGTGACTTGGCATTCATTCTGCTTTGGCATTTTACAGCATAATACAACAAATACTGTGCAGTGTTAAGACCTGGAAGAGACTTCATCGTCTTCAACACCATCATTTCACAGATGAGGAAACTGAGGCCCAGAGAATTTAACCATTACAGTAGCAGAACCAGGATTCTAGTCCAGACACTGACTCAGTACCTAGTGTGTTTCCATGCTACCATTCTGCTTTCTCTCATCAGGTTGTACTAGCTTCCATCAAGAAGATTCATCTTTGAACTCAACGTATGGTTGGGCAGGAACAGAGTCACAAAATCTTACCACTGGAAGGGACCCCAGGAATCACCTAGTCTAACTCATAGCTGACCAAGAATCCCTTCGGCCACCCACGTAAGCAAGTAGAGGGCAACTCACTCCTACTCAAGGCAACTCATTTCAATTCTGCCAGCTCCTGTCAGAAGCAAAACTCCACCTCTCCACAAGCCCTACCCATTGCTCCTAGTTTTAGCTGCTGGGGGTAACCAGAGAAAAATGGAATCTCTCTTCCAAATAAGCTTTCCAATACCTGGACCTAGATGCTAGGGTTCCTCCAAGTCTTCTCTAAGATAAACATTACTATTTCCTTTAAACAAAGCCCCCATGATTCCACCTGCCCTTGAGGCCCTCTGACCTTCCTCTTGGGGCTTATACAAGAATCACCACCCTTCTTCAAATCTTCTCAGAACTGAAACAACACCACAGATGAAATTCAAGTCTATGAGGACAGATGAACTGCATCTCGGGAGACTGATCATGGGACCATTGTCAATAACCTTGGGTGACGGGCAGCATGACAGATTACTCAGCATCCCAATATTCAAGAATGAGGAAAGGGCCAATTCAGGCCACTCCAGGCTAGGGGTCCTCAGGTCACTACGGGCTCCCTGGAGTGTTCCTGCCATCCTTAGTCTCCTCATTCTGGCAAGTGCCTGGCACTGGGCAGGTGCTTGGTAAAGGCTTGTTGCACACTCTAGGACAGATCACAAAAGAGATGGCTTGTGCTAGCTTAGGGAGGAAACCAGGGCTTCCTAGGAACCAGAATGAATTTATTTGGACACTATCCTGGGAGCCTTGCTTCTTTGTCTTTTGTGAGAGTTATTAGGTCACAGGACTGACCTGCCGCCTACACGATGCTTCCTGGCTTCAGTAAGGCAGCTAGCTCCCTCGACAAGGATGAGAATTGGTGTTTATATAGCATCCAAAGGGTTGTAAAGCACTTCTCCTATCTTATCCAAACTGAACCTCATAATCACTCTCCCAGGCAGCTGATACAGGGATTATCATCCTCTTTATAGCTGAATAAACTGAAGGCTGGCACGATGAGTGACTCACCCCTTGGTCAAACAGAAAACAGGCCCTGGTGGCGAGGCTGTGAGGTCTTCCTGATGCCAAGGCCAACACTTAATGCTACATGGTGATAAAATCTCTCATAATATTTGAGTAGATAATATGTGGAGGACACGTTTGAACTTGGCTCAACAGATATATCCAGAAGGTATTGACTTATAGATTAACCCTTACTGAGCACTGAGACTCAGTCAATGCTTCCCCAGTGACTTGAATGAAGTCACAAAGGTGATGCTTTCCAAACCAGCAGATGACACAAGGCAGAGGGAGAGCGGATGTTCCAGACCAAGGGAGGCAAATTCAAATCTATCCATAAGGATCCTTATGGGTCACATACTGACTTAGTTTTAAGATGCAATGCTCCCTATATTTATTGAGTTTTTTTTAAACCAACTTTATTAAATATTTCCCAATTACATTTTAACGTGGTTCAGGACACACTCTCAGGAGTGGCCTGTGGGTCGTAGGTCTGACACCTCTGCCCTGGATGATAAATCTGAGGTTTAAAGGCCTAGGAGCAGCTGGAATAATGAGCCCAAACCCACCAAATGAGAGTTAGTGGAGATGTGGCTTCACAGTGGTTGGCACTGCCATGTCTACCCTGTCAACAGTGAATTCCTCAATGGTGCAATGGACAAGGGTTTGGTTAGTAATTCTCCATGGGACACATGGCTCCTTGATGACAGCAGGAAGAGGAAGGCATGATTATGGCAAAAAAAATAAAGAATAAAAACACCAGATTCTCTGTTCACCCTGGGCTGTTCTCACCTCCTAAGGAGCAAGTTCTGAACTCACAGGCCCTAGCTCTAGAGCAAGAAGGGGGCCCAGAGGTTATTTAGGCTCGAAGGCCCTCATTTTATGGAGGAAGAAACCGAGGCGGGCTCTCATTTATTTATGAATGGTGAGAATACCCAATATCCTGGGTACACTGTGCCATATCACACTAGTCACATGATCCATCAACGACCAAGCAGCACAGCAATGACCAGCTCCGCTTGCCTTCAGTCATAGCCAATCTCCTTATGATGAACCAGCCAGTCAAGTGACCGTAGGAGCTGAGTCACACAGGAGCACAGAGCTGGCACCCGTGGTTTTTCCTGGGCTTACCACACGTGGCAACACCTTCATTTTTAAATCCCAGGGGATATTAACAAAGGAGAGCAGCAGACAGACATTCATTTTATCAAGTCCAATTTTTCCAAAGAATTGCTGCCCTCACCACTCAGAGGTCTAAGGAGCAGGAAGTGGCTGGCCTGCTTTAGATACGCTTCTCTGCCCGTTCACTGATGTCTACGTTATTTTTCATTCAGTGAACCTGGCCCTTCCTAGGGACACAGCTGACTGCACCACCCGCCCCAGGCCCCTTTTCTGCCTCTGTTTCCATAGAAATGGCACAAACAATGCTCACAAACATCTAGGGAACTCCCAGCACTTAGAAGCCCTCCCCTTGTCTGAGGGATGTCTGCTTCCATAGAAACTGGAGTGGAAAAGAAGGCAGCAGTGGTGAGTCAGCCCACCGGCTTGTTCAGACACCTCCCAGGGACTGTAAGGCTATGGCTGAAGGAGGAGATCCAGGAGCTGGAAACTGTGATCTCTTTACCCACAGTGGCAAGAGAGGCCTCTCCCTGAACCTCCCCCTCTCTGTGTGAGCCCTTGTAAGGACCGAAGGCCAGGTTTCCCAGAAGCCTCTGAGGCATGACCAGGTCCTGGGAAAGCCCCTCCACCCTACCCCAGGCAGCCTGGGCCAGGCCTCAGGAGATCCGGGGAGCTGTGTCTGAAGAGAGCTCTGCCAGCCTGGCTGGGAGAAGCCCCACCGGCAGCACCTTGTTTCTCACTTGTCCACCAAGGTGGGCACAGACCTGCCCAGACTGAGACTTTTGGCTCTCAGTCCCAAGAAGAGAAAAGGCTCCTGACTTAGCACCAAGCTCCATGCTTGCAGCTGTGTTTTCTACTCAAACCCAGATCCTAGATGCCAATCCTCCAGGCTGGGTACCCCAGCTCACCCTCACCATCTGGCCAGGCCCTCTGCCAGGGCCCCAAACCCTGTACTCAGCACTCAGCTGGCCTGGCTTCCCAAGTCCTGGCTCCTCTGGTCTACACAGCCAGGTGGATTCTGGGGCTGTGGCAATGGCCTGCTCCTTCCTCCTATCCAAGCCAAACTGTCAGCTCTGTTCTCTTCTGCTGGGACTAATCCCGCTGCTGCCCATGGCAGCTCAGCCATTGATGCAGGCCAGGGGCGTTCTTTGGATAGAGACACTGCCCTGACAATTCAGCCTGTGCAGCCCTCCCATCGCTGGTTGACTCCCTCACCTGGGTCTAGGGACATAGCCACAGCTCTGGGGGGTAGCGGAGTCTGGAAAAATCCCTTCTCCTTGAACCCCAGAAAGTAAGTGCTACTGAGCTCCAAAAGCTTGTCCCGTGTTCCTGGGACAGCTGGGGCAGGGGGTCACATGCACATTGTGTCTTGTGAGCTCCAAGAACTTGTCTCAATGGCCCCTGAGCTTCAGAAAGCTTACTTGATGCAATCAGGAATTTCCTCTAAGTTTCAAGGAGCCTGAGACTATTCTTGTGTCCATCCTCTCCTCTCCTCTCACCCAGCCTCTCCAGCTCAGGCCCTCCTTGCCTCTGGTCTGGATCCCTGCAGGAGCACCCCAAGCAGCCTCCTTGCCATGGCCTTTTCCCACTTAGCCCAAGCTTTGCAAAGCTGCTCCAGGAATGCTTCCGAGGCCCAGTTCTGAGCATGTCATCCCTGGAATGCCTGGGATCCCTGCTGTGGAAAGCCTCCACAACCGGCCTTTCCTGTACTCTGCAGTGTGGCTGCTCTATCTCCTGCCCCAGCCCAGGCTGCCCTGTACACCCTCCCTCCCTTCCCCTCTATTTCCTGCACAGTTCTGCTCAAGGGACACTGTCTATGTGAGCCCCTTCCCAACACCCACACTAACCCAAGCCACCTATGGCTCCCTTCCTTCAGTCTAGATACAAATTTTGACACAGAGGGAGCATGACATAGTAGAGTTAGGAAGACCTGGGTTCCAATTCTATCTCTGACAGAACAGTACTACTGCCTGTATGACTCTGGGCAAGTCATTTCACTTCTTAGGGCCCCAGCTGTCTCTCCAAGACTCTAGAGCAGGTGCCCACCTGCATTGGTGGTAGGAGTTGTTCATGCCAGAAGCTCCTTCCATGAAGCAGATGAAGAGCTGTCTTCCCCCTCCCTCCAAAGAACAGAAGCTCCCTGAGGGCAGAGACATTTCATTTCTGTCTTTGCCTCTATCACTTAACAAGGTGCCTGGCATTGGCAGGCACTTAAAACATGCAGGATGAAGGAATAAATGAAAGAAGGGCTCACAAGGGCTAATCCCAGAAGCCAATGCTCAGGTCACAAAAGCCAAACATTCCCAGGGCAAGACAAGTGAGAGGGAAGGAGAGCTGAGCCAGAGCAGTGCAAGAGGGGCTGAGCCAGGGCAGCCACATTCCAGGGCTCTGCTCAGTGCCGCATGTCTCTAGGCCATACCAGCTCTGCTGCTGTTTTCCAAGTCCCTGCCCAGGATATGAATCCATCCTTCTGCTTTATGTGACCAGTCAGTCCTCCAATAGGCCCCCTTCCCCAGTCTCAGCCTCTTTGACCCTGGCGTGCCCGCCCCCCCCCATTGCCCCAGGGATCAAGGATCCAACCCTGAAACCC
This sequence comes from Bettongia penicillata ogilbyi, assembly GCA_023548195.1. Taxonomy (NCBI): domain Eukaryota; kingdom Metazoa; phylum Chordata; class Mammalia; order Diprotodontia; family Potoroidae; genus Bettongia; species Bettongia penicillata. The sequence continues at coordinate 15,798,804 of JAJHZJ010000134.1, read as the reverse complement.
TAGGCTTGTCAAGCCTTTCCCACCTGGGCTCTGGACTTTGTGGCCAGCTCTTCCAAACTTGAGTCATACTATTCCCAACCTACTGGTGATACTCAAAGCTCAGTAGGCTAACTGCCCATTTCCCATATACAATCCACATTTTTCAACCTCTTTGCCTTCACTCATAGCCACCTCTTCTGTTGGGAATTTCTTCCCACTATGCAGCTTTTAAAGGCCAATTCTGATGCCCCTTCCTGGAGGACCACAGCCCCGAAACCCAGCCTTGGGTAAGGCTTTTCCTCCCTGCTCTAGCACTCTGCTCACAGCCCTGTCTTTGCATCTTAACCAGAGCCTCACCTTGTGCTCTGCACACAATAGGTGTTTAATATTTGCTACATTTGCTCAGGGACAAAGACAGTGAAAAAGTGAAAAATAAAGATAAGCTGATGGCTAAGGAAACTGGTCCCTCAGAAACCAGAGAATGGTGATATCAGAAGGAAATCTAGACCAGGAATCAGTCTTCAAAGGGGGCCACTGAATGACCACACCTTAGGGAGATCTTTTGAGCATGGGGTGTCAGAGGGCCCTTCCAACTAAGTTCTGGGATTCTGTGAAGAAAACATGGAATAACCTCTCCATCTGAGGCATTACTGTTTCTCGGATTTCCGAGCCAAATGGTCAACACTTCCAGCAAAGGGGAACTCATTACTTTACAACAAAGTGCATTCACTTACCAAAGCATTCCCCAGATTGAAAACTCCCAGGTGCGGAGCTGAAGTCAGCCTGGTTGTCTCCCCTCATCTAGTTCTAGTTTTATACACGGGGGCCACAAAGAAGAAGCTACGAGAACTGGTCTGTCCTCTTGGCATGTTCACTTCTCCAGTCTCAACATCTCTAACTTTTTCAACAGACACTTTCATATCCTCATTTGGTTCTAACATTCCTATGGTCAACACTGGACAAACTCTCTCTCTCCCTGTCCCCCTCCACTCAAGCCTTTCCCCTTTGTCCCAACTTCTCTGTTCCTGTGGAGGGTCCCCCTAGATTCCTAACTTCAGGGCCATCCTAGATCCCCGCCCCCCGGTCTTGCCCCATCCAATCTGTTGTCAAATTTTGTTGGTTCTTCCTTTAATAAATGGCCAGCCTCCCCTGGACGCAGTCTGCTTCACTCATGACATTCCTAGCCCTGAACACCTGTTTCGTATGTGGTCTGATCAGGATGATGCCATTCTTGGTTGTGGTTCTCTTGATACCACCTAAGACCCAAACCATTAGGGCTGTTGATTGCCATATCACTCTAAGTAATTTTCATATTAACAAGCTTGTGTTCCACTAAAACCCTCAGATCTCTTTCACATTCTGCATTCAGGGGAAATAACTATTCTAACCCTGGGGCAGAATTAAATAGCCTCCGGGTGAAACTCAGCTCTTTGCATTTGGGCTACCGTTCCAACTTGGGGAGATCTTTCCTGAACCCAGTTCCCTACTTCCAGGTCAACTTTCTCAGGAAAAGAAATCCCAGGTCAGGGTAGCTAAAGCCAAAGTTGGTCAGCATTTTCTATATGATCTCAATAGCCCCTTCAACTTACTTCATCATCTTCCTCCTCTTCATCATCAGACTCGAGAATTGTGTCCAGTGGGTCTTCTAAAAAGCAAACACAAAGTCAAAAAGCGATGGGAGCAGGGACCACCCTCACCCACAAGCGCTTCTCTGGGCATTCTAGGGAAGCCAGCCAGCCTTGTCCTTGGGGCTGCTGCTGCACCTTCAGGCAGTTAGAATGAAGCAGAAGCTTTTTATAATAAGCATATGAAAAGAGCCATAATATCCTTATTCACTATCACAGGGAGTGGTTCATTTATAGCTTAGCCAAGGAAGAACAAAGACGGTGATGGGGCAGGTGGAGGGAAGGAATGAAGACCTAAAAGGAAGAGGAAGGGGGATTGGGGGTTATTGACAGTGGGGCAAATGGGTGGGCAGGAGAAGCCCAGCGAGAAAGGGTGAGAATCGGGATGAAGATCCCTGGAGCAGAGATAAACCCAGCCCAGGTAGCAGAGTGCTCATCAGTACCAATGAGTCAAATGCCAAAAGAGGATTGTAAACGAAAGGGTGTCAGGGCCTCTGTCCCCAGGAAAGTGCCCAACACCCACTCTGAGAATGCTCTTCTTCCTAAGGGAAGGTGCCATATTTGACATACTCTCTACTTCTTGGGTAAAGAAGCAGAGACTTCCAATAATAAATTTGCCTGTGCCTTTAACCCCAGCCTTTCCTCAATGCATTGTCTCAGAATCACAGCCTCACAGGTCCGTATTTGTTCCAGAACCATAATGTGTTAAGATCTCTCAGTCTCTGGGCTGGATGGAGCTGGATCCCTATGAGCTGACTCATCCCATGCCCAGGGCCTCGAGGTCATACCATGCAATACCACACGTACATCTTCAGTGGTCAAACATCTGGTTCCCAGAGGGCAGCTCTAACGCTCTATTTTCCTCTTTGAAACCTCACAAAGACATAAGAATTAGAAAAAGAAATCTTAAGCAAACTTCAAATGGGACAAGCTTATGCTACCCTCTGGCTTGCAACCTTCATACCCTGGCCAGCTGGCTTTTCTTAGGAAAGTCTTCCAGTCTACATCCAAGGCTAAGGGTCTTTCTAGCACAACGGAAAGCACGACAGGCAGGCCACAGTTTCCTCTGACCTGAATTAAGCTGCTTGATAATGAATTCAATCTGGCGTATCATTTCCGCATTGCCTTCCTTGATGAAACATCGAAGGATTTCTTCCATTCCCTAGATGCATGGGAGAAAAGGATGGTAAGAGCTTGGGCCCCCTCTTCATGAAGGAAGCCTGGCTCTACATCTCTCTAAGAAATTATTTGGTTGGGAAAAATTCCAAGGAAAAATGTCAACATTGTTGTTCAGACCCTTCAATAACCCATCCATGAAAAGAAAATCTGCTTTTGGTTAAAACAAAGACCCTGATCAGCCCTATTATATTTGACCCTTCTGGACCTCAATTTCCTCCTCTGTAAAAGGTGAGTAGACTAGATGCCTTCCAAGGTCCCTTCCAACTCTTAAGCTCTGAAAGATTTCTCACCTCCATCCTAATTTCTCCATTCTCATTGCCAACACCTTGTTCTATGCTCTCATGACTACCTTTGTCAAATACTGTAGTATTTCCTTAACCAGGTCATAGAAGTATCATAGGATTATAGTTCTAGAGCTTGAAGGGACATTAAACATCCCCTAATTTAGAGACAGGGTTTTTTCTCTCAGACCCCTGGAGCCCTAGCTTGAGCTGGATGTTGGCTGGTCTTGTGTGGTATAGCCTGAGGGAGGGAGGCTGGGTGTTGGGGTGCTTTGACTGCCTTGGGGGGCTCTCTAGCTTACTTGTGCTGCTTATGAAGAATCACAGATTGCTCTACCTACTTTTAACTCAACTGCCCTCACACATGAACGAATGGCTATAAGAGATTCCTGTAAAAATACTCCAACTGGAGAAGATGACATGAGCATTAGCGAACAGCCCAGAGATGTTTTAAATTGATGACCACATGTGAAATTATCAAGATTATTTGAAATTTTCCAAGTAAAGTGGTTCAGCAGGTTTTGGACCCATTTCCTAAACAAAACAAAAGCATTCAAAGAAATTTACCAGCTTCTGATTTGTTTGCAAGAACAGCTGACTGATGCTATCACATGACTGGTGGAGGGAATGAAAGAAAGGAGTTCATGTTCAGTCAACATAACCAACTGCGTTCTTTAGCCAATGGCGTCTACCTACTTTTGTGGAGGGACAGCTCTTATAACTGCGCAGGGGAAGAGGATGAAAGAATCATTGCTGTAGAATAAAGTGTCAAATCAAGAGTTTCAAAAATTAAAAAGCGTGTTTAATCCCAGAGATCTCACTAAAATATTATTAATGATTATTATATCTAATACATTTTGTTAACCCTATTTTCAGCAAAAGCAAAAAGGGTTTAGGGGAACCATTAATAAAAAAAAGCTTTTCAAATATTATTTCTTTCCTTTTTATCTCATGTGATAACTAGGTGGTGCGTGTGTTCATCCTTCGTTGCCAAAGAAGACCATGCCCTCAGAGAAATGATGACATGATTTGCACTTGACTGTTTTGAGTGAGGGAGGCCTATGCAGGTCACCCGCCTCACTTTTCCTCCAGAGCCATCTGAATCCAGTGACCAGATATTCATCAGGATGACTGGAGATGACCTAGGATGAGGCAATTGGGGTTAAGTGACTTGCCCAAGGTCACACAGTTAGTGAGTGTCAAGTGTCTGAGGTGGGATTTGAACTCAGGTCCTCCTAACTCCTGCACTAGTGCTCTAACCACTGCACCACCTAGCTGCCCCAACAACTAGGTGGTGCAGTGCACAGAGCATCTGGGCCTGGAGTCTGGAAGACTCATCTTCCTGAGTTCAAATCTGGTCTCAGACACTTCCTAGCTGTATGACTCTGAGCAAGTCACTTCACTCTGTTGGCCTCAGTTTCCTCATCTGTCCAATGAGCTGGAGAAGGAAACTGCAAACCACTCCATCATCTTTGCCGACAAAACCTCAAAGGTGGTCCTAAAGAGTCTGACAGGATTAAACAACATTTATCTCCCTTTTAAAAATGTTTTTGAATATGTTAAGCACATGTTAATTTACAAATAAATGAAGATGCCCAAAACATCATACAGACTGCTTGTTTTATCTACACTTTCCATTCCGGTTGGCCAAGCCAGCCTCCAAGGCAGAATATGAATAAGGGAGGTAATGTATATAAAGTGATTGGCCACCTGACTCAGCCAGGGGAGGAGAGGCAAAGGCCCTTTAGGACCCAGAAGAGCTGCATTTGCATCCCCATCCAGACCAGCTTCTCCATTCCTTCACCTACTGCGAGTACCCAGAAGTCCTCAGAGGGTTAAAGGAAACAAGGTGTGGCTTCTAGCCCAGGGGCTGGAGAAGGAAGGCTCAGTCCCAGCTAGAGGGTGGCCCAGCCCCTGGGGCAGGCAGGCCAGTGAAGCCTGGGGTTTCTTCTCAGAATCAAAGTTTTAAATGTATAAAATAAAGTGTCTGGATTTCTGGAGGATCAATTATACAGAATTACAGTCATCAAATTAGAAAAACAAAAACAAGTTCAGAGACCATAGGTTGAGGCCTGGAGCCTGGGTGAGGTCTGGCCTGGTGTGAAACAGCTAAGCTTTATGGACACCAGAGACCGGCAGGGGAATTACCTGGTAGGAGGGAGGGAAGAGGCCTCAGGAGCTGTCAAGGCTTGGAATGAGTTGGCCAAAGCCAGCTTTAAGGGCGCCTAACTCCCCCCAAGGCACCACAGGGCCGCTGCCCTCCCCCAGAATCTGGCAGGCTCTAGAGGCTAGCAGAGCAGTAGGGGAGCACTTGTGATGACCTCACCAGGAGGCAGGAGCAGCCTGAAGCTTTGGAGCCTCCTTTAGCTACAGCCACTCCCAAGGTGGCACAATTCCTAAGGTTTCCATTGGCCCCCTGATGCTGTGTACGTTTGTGGGTGCCGACACCCCCAGATTTATGGGCCAAATATCTGGTGACCACTTTTCTTTCCATGTCATTACCTTGAACGCCTCAGCTTAGACCTGTCACATGAAGAGGGATGATTATGGCTTTGGGGGATACAGACCCACCCTGGGAGCCATGTTCTTATTGGTGCATTGGCAATGAACAGGCTTCACGGAGATCATTCTGCATGCAAGGCAAGGGCAAGCTTTAAGGAAATGATGTCATGTGTTGCTTTTGGAAACCGGCTCCAGACTCCTTCATTTGTGCCTCCAGAGAAGATCTGTGAGTCAGACTCCAATGCAGGGACAACGTCTTCATTTGGAGGGAGGTCACTGTCTACACCATCCAGTGGGGTGGGGGGGCTGACTTTCACTTTATGAACCTGACATTTGCCAAGGAGACGTTGAAGGGGGGCGGTGCTTCAGAGGCAGTCTCTAATCTGGTGAGAAACTTGGGCAACGGAGGCTCGACTCTAGAGTGTGCTCTGTGCATGTCTCGGTCTGCTACTCCCCTCCTTGGCTTTCATCGAGGATGCTCTCAATGCTTGTACAAAGCACTCCAGTAAACATCATCTCCAGAACAGAAGACAACCCACAGCTCCTCCTGGGCCCTACAGACAAGCGACAACTGCACCAAAGTGGCCTCTCAAGGCAACCTGTCCCCCTGTAGACAGTTCTGAGGGTTGCCAGTGTAATGGGGGGGGGTCTGGGTATGGTCACGTGTCCTGGGAGCATGCCTGCTCTTTTTGGAAGGGTCTGAGGGTGCGGGATGAAGGAGACAGTCCTCATTTCAAAGCATGCCCAAGGGTCTGGGTCTGGTCTGCTTACCAATGGCCTCTTTTTCCAGCACATCCAGTGAGAAGATAAGCTGCTGGCAGCCTCCAGGCCAGGGGGAGCCTTGGGCCAGAGGCTGGGCTGCTGCTGAGCCCCTCGGATCTGACCGGACATGAGGGGCATGTGCTTTCCTGTGGTTTCTGTCCTCCTTCCCTGCCTTGGGTGAAAGAGTGTTAGAAATGGGGCAGATGAAGCTTTGAGTCCACAAGCTTACCAAGGCCAGGAAGCCAGGAGAAGTCAGAGAGCTAGAGCTGGGGCCAGAGGGCAGCAGTGGATGGCCCAAGCCCAGGGCCAAGATACTGGGTCTATGAGCAAGGCAGCCTTTGCTGAAAGCAGCATGAACTCAATTCAGGGCTGGCTGCTGAGTGACATGAGAGGCTGAGGGGGTTTTAGGGGAAAGGCCGTATAACTCTTTTTGTAGCAGCAGCAGGACCATGCTCTCGGCAAGCTTGATGTCCCTGAAGCCTGTCCTTCCTGCCCTCTCTCCCTCACCGGGAAAGGGAAGGGGGCTGATTGCCCCATGGGAGCCTTTGGCATAGGCCCCTCCATCCATCTCAGCAGCCCCACCAAAGCCAGAGCAGGAAGGCTTCCCTGCAAGGTTTTTTGGGTCTGCTCCCTCGGACCCTCTCAGGCACACCCATGCCACATCGGCCACATTCTGCCATCTGCAGCCAATGAGCACGAGAGTGTCCCCTTGGACCAGAAGGCCCCTCCTAGCCTGAGGTCCCTCCCTCCCCAGCTGCCTTCCTCTTCATGTTCTCCAGCCAATCAGTCTTTTCTAAAAGAGGGTGTGCCAACCTGAACGCAGCATTACAAAAGTGCTCTGTTTGCCAGGAGGATCCCTGCCCTGGTCCTGGATGATGTGTCCTTAGCAAAGCCTAAAACCACACCAGCTTTCCTGAAGTCCTACTGCTGACTCACTGTGAGTTTGCAGGTCCCTCAAACCCCTACATCTTTGTCAGACAAGTTCCATCTGACCATGCCTCGCTCTCCCTGTGCACCAAGTTGAATTTTTGAGCCCATGTGAAGACTTTGCAGACATTCCCATTATATTTCATCTATTAGATTTGGTCAATCCTATTGCAGTAATAACATTCGTGACTTTTTCCCTAATCACTTCCTATCCTCTCCTTCCTGTGGACATCGTGACAACTGGCCTCTCAATGATCTCCTGGGTGTGTGGCTGTGGGGCTGGAAGAAGCGTCCCCTACACACAGGCAGGTCTCTGGAAATCTTCCTTCATCATGTAACAAACACAGTTCAGATACAGAAGCTTCCTCATCTATCCCAGAAGCCTTGGCCGTTCTCTTGTGGTTTTATCTGTTTGTCCTGGATCCCTCCTTAAACTCTCAGATGATCCGGTGGGTCTGGGACTGTGTCAGGCTGCCTAGAAACTCTTCTTTCCCTCCATCCCTTCCTCCTATTTCAGGAGACCATATGGCTCCTAACCTTCCATTATTCTCCTTGTTGGTTAAAAGAGGCAAATAGGCTAGGGGATATATAAATTCAGACTGTTTTATTCCCTTAAGGCTATCAGATACATGATCATGGAGCCAGAAGAAATATTCTCACTGTCTGATAAAAAGAATAAGAAGGCTTAAATACATCTCAGATCAATCCCAACTCAGGATGTCTACGTCACTCAAATTCACGATCCCCATGGATGCTGAACCAGAGTATGAGAAAGGAATTTTCTTAATTGAACAGGTGGTAAATCCAATAAAAAAAGAGAGCTAACCAAGTGTCAACTGAAACTACAGCCCAGGATATCTGTGTTTTCTTTACCATTAACATGGCATCACATAGAATATGTCCATAAAATATTAAGACAAGTGCCATTATTCAAGGTCAAGGCACCTTGTCTTTGGCAGTCATTAACAGGAGAATGCTCTGGTCAGTTCCTCCTGGCCTTGCGGTAGTGACATAGGAAGGGGCATTTTGAGCTCATTCAGAGAACAGAGCATGTCTATTACGCCAGAGCATGCAAAGCATTCTGGCAGATTAAGCTCAGTTGCCACAATGCCTCTCCTGCTTGGTCAATCCAGGTTTTAGTGAGTGAGGTGTAGCTTGGGGCTTCCCTCTTTCTGCTTAGGAAGGAGGTGAACATGACAGCCCATCTCCAGGTCTGTTCCTTTGTCCAACTCCCCTGGTTTGATGTTAATGGTATCAGTCTGGAGCTCTCACAGTCATGGTGTGGCATCTTCTCCTTTGAATTCTTTCTTCTAACTTGGGGTTTATCCAGATCTCTGTTGTAATATGCTGATGGTGTGACAGACTTAGACCACAGATGCAGAAATTATTCCCATTTTGGCAAGCAGTGATTTTCCATCGCTAAGCTGAATAAATCTCATTTCCTGTGGCAGAGGTCACCAAGGACCTGTATGTCGAGTGCTTCCCCATCTCTTCTGACTTGCGTAGAGGCTCCCAGTCTTCAGCCACAAATCACATCATCGGTCTTTGTACTGAAGCCATTCATCATGACAGCCCAAGTTAGAGGCGTCTGACAGTAGAGGATCAGTCCAATCAGGCATCATGCACTAATACGATGGTACATTAGACAGCATTTGTGATCAGTCACCATGAGGAAAATAAGAATAAAACGATAGCTAGCATCCCTCTGGTTCTCAGACGTCTGCCTAGTGCTTTACAAGTATTATCTCATTTGATCCTACGACAACCTTATCATCATCCTCATTTTACAGATGAAGACACTGAGGCAGGCACAAGTGACTTGTTTAGAGCCACACAGAGAGTATCTGAGGCCAGATATGAGCTTGGGTCTTTATGAAATACTTACAGTAAACTCAGAGGTAAGCCTATAAAGGGAGAAGGGGATGGAAATGCTGAGAAAGATGACAGAAATCAGGGCTGCTGACAAGTCATCACAGATGTTCTACGGACTGAAATCATGTCTCCAAACATAGAGTGACTGTAATGGGTTTTATGGAAGTCTCCTGCAGATTTTACTAACAAATCACCAATGTTTTCTTTAGGTAAAAAGAGACAGTCTAACGCGGGCAGCCTGGCCCCCTGTCCACATGGGGCTCTGGCTCCCACCCTGGGCAGCCACAGCTCTGATCTGAGGCACAGCCATGTTCTTGTGGCAATAACCATTTCATCAAAGATTGCTCCCCTGGGCCCCGCCATGGAGGCCCAGGCCACTTATTCCAGTGACTCATCGCTCCACATGGCCTCCAATGGGAGTGTTAGGGCAAAGACTCCTAAAATAGTCAATTTAGTCTGTAATCTTTTCTGCTGCCCTTTTTCGCTTGGGTGACGCTACCAGCAGGTTTGTGGCTTTACAAGGACCAGCTTGTAGCCCCCCAAGGATCTCGGATCCCACCCCTGCCAGACACAATCTCTCCACCACTCTTCTTACCATGGCTCTTGCTTCCTCCCGAATGGATGGTATGGAAAGAATGCTGTACAAGGCGCCATTCACATACGGTTGTATCTGCAGAGAAAGTGACAAGAACATGTTGAATAGAATGTTCTTGAATACCGTTACCAAAATTCACACATGAGCAGGGTAAGGGTCAAAGGCCTGGTAACAGTAGTGTCCTATGAGCAACAATGTCACAGGGACCACCTGGTCAAACCCTAAAAAGGGATCTCCTCTACTCTACAATGTCTCTGACAAGGGGCATCCAGCTCTAGCCTGGAGACCTCCAGTGACAGGAGCCACCTGGAATCCTTAGCAAGTTTGTTCCTCTTCCCACTCTGGTTTCTGGTTCTGCTCGGGGGCCAAGTCCCCCTACACCAGACAGATCCCCCAAAAGTTTTCTCTCCTTCAAGCTACCCAGACCCAAGACTTTCAACTGATCCTAGTACTACATGACCTCCTAGCCCTGCCTGCAGGAAATACCATGGCCAGCCTTCTCTCATCAGCATCCTTTCTAAAACTGAGTAAGTTAGGGCCCAGTGCAGAGGGATGCCAATGGATCTGGGATATCCTGGCAGAATCATGGCGGGAGAGCCTCTCTCCTCTCTCCTTCTGAGTCACCCAGGCTCCTAGTCTGGGGCTTCTCCTCTGCCCCTGCCCCAGCAGCTGGGACATCATGGTTGGGGTTTCTGCATATGCATCAGTTTCTTTCCCTAAATTGGAGTTTTCAGGTGGCTCATGGCACGTATCCTAGGGATTCACTTCTGGCTGGCTCCCAATGGCATCTTTTGTGGGACCAAAGGACTGTCCCCTGGGAGATGCCAATTTGATAAAGCAAAGCTATCAGAGAAGGAGCCTTTGGGAGATGTAGGGACCCTAAACTCAGATCTAAGAATCTGACTCATGGTAGGATGCCCAGAGGGAGATGTGGCCTTGGTAGGAGGTCGAAGCTCCATGCTGCAAAGGCAGCGGGTCCCCACTCCCTCCAGGCCCAGGTCCAGTTTGATGACCTTGGAGCTCCTGTTCCAACAACTGACATTTTGTTTTATTCTCAGCAGCCCCATTCCTCACACCTTCCTGCACCAAGAGTGACCCACCTCTAGCCCTGCCCCCTTTTTCTTCTCCCCTGTCCAGGACAATGTGACCTGCCCTAAAAGACCAGTGTGGCCCTCGGCAGTGGGGGGCTAAATGCTATGGTTCTAAGTGAGCCACAGTAATTGCAGGCACACACAAGCGCACAGCAGGAGGGACAAGGGCAAGGGGTATGGTGGAGGAGAGGGGCATCCTCAGATGCCACAAACGTGTAGTGGCAGGGACCACCAACTGCTGGTTTTCTGAAGTGCCATCAGCTGCGTGTCTCAGAAGCCAGAGCAATAATTCTAAAGGCAATGTGACAACCAACCCTCAGGTCGTTCGGACAGAAGCAGAGGCGGCCGGCCCACTCTGCCCGTCCCAGGACTGGAGGCAGCAGAGCCTCACCTCGTGGTTCTCATGGCCAAGCAGATCTGACAGGACTTTGAGCACGAGGCTGGCCACCTTAGCGCACATGTTCTTACCTGCAGGAAAAGAAAACTGATGGGACCCTGGCCCTGGAAGTGACCTCACCGCTGCTGCCAGCACTCCCAGGCCTCTCTCGAGTTTACTGATCACTTCCCAGCCAGCATCTCGTCTGATCCTTGAGACAGCCTGGGAGAAACATGCTGTGGGCCCCCCACCCACTGACTCGCCCAAGGTCTCAGGGGCAGAATTTGAAATCAGGTCTCCCAAACTCTAAGTCTGACACTCCACTGCGACCCCTAGCTGTACCTTCCAGACATGCCAGCCCCACACGAGGACCATCATGGCCTTAATCTCTGTGGAAACAAGCACCAAACATGCGTTGAAAGGGAAGGGGGAAGGGAGTCCTTTGATTCTCACAACCACCCTGGGAGAGAGGTGCTATTATTATCCCCATTCTATAGTTGAGGAAACTGAGGAAGAAGTTAAATGACTTGCCCAAGGTCACACTAAAGCTAGTGTCTAGCTACAGCTAGGATACTAAATGCTAGAGCATTAGAACTCAGATCTCCCTGACTGCAGGCCCAGTTCTTTATCCACTGCACGACCTAGAGTCCTCCACTGGAAAGTTGGTTGACTAAAACTGAATTGAAATACTAATGAAACGAATTGCTATAACCTGAGAAGAGGCTAGTGTTAGCTCACTGTTTCTCAGGCCAAGTGGCCTTTGCTGAACAGACAGGGCTCCAAGATGTGATCTCCTCCTCCCAGGAGGACAAGAGCTGCCCTGGGACCAGGCAAAGGATGGTTAGCAGCCTGGCCTGGGAGCGGGGCTCTTGTCTCCTCTTCTGGGATTCTCACTTTTGGGGACAGACAACCTTCCCTGGCCACCCACCTGCCACTATATTATCTCCTGATTTCTTCTGGCCAGTGCAGATTCACCAGAAGCAGGGTCCCTGCTCTCCAAGGACAAGGAAAGGACAGAGGCCTTGGGCCACCATCCACATAGTTCTGTGTAGCACTGGAGCACTGGCTACGGAGTCAGGAAGATCAGGGTCCAATCCTATTTGGGACACTCTCCAGTGTAGGAGGGACCTTTGGGGGTCATTTAGCTCTTCATTTTACAGATGAAGAAACCGAGGCCCAGAAAGCGAGAAATGTGGAGTCCAAGTGGGCACAGGGATAAGGCTTCTGCTAGGGCAGCTGGCCCAACCCATGACCAACAGAACCCCTAGAACCACTCCCTTCACTATTCCTGAATCTCCCAAGGCTCATGACGAGCAGTGAGTGGCATTGGACCTACGGGCATGCTGGGCTACCCCCAAAACCCCCAGGAGGCCTGAGACCTGCACTGCGGAGGCAGAGATTCATGAGCAAGGCGACGGAGTACTCCAGAGTGTAGTCCGACAGGCAGTCAGGATCCTTGAGCACCTCGATAAGCCAGAAGATGAGGCCATCATGGATCATGGTGGACTGCAGCGCACGCCTGCAAGGGGAAGGCCTGGTGGTCACTCACGCTGGCAAGCATGGGTGCAAGGATGCAGCCAGAAGCCAGAGCAGAGACTAGTGCCCCCCACGCCCCTCTCTTGCCACCAGAGAGTGTACTACTCTGCAGAGTGGTCTGACACACAGCCCCTTCAAGGGGGCAGATGGCCACTTGATTTCAGGTGGCAGAAAACGAGTTTCCACACATGCCCCCTTCCTACTGACCAATGCGGCTCTACTCTCAGAGGCTGGGTGTGAAAACATTCTGAATTACCTTGTTAGACTCTCCAGGCTTTGCTCTGCCTACCTAGCTCTGGGTTTGTGACATGAGTTCAAAACCCCTGTCTGCTACAGCCAGCTCTTATACTCACCACACCTCAGTTTCCTTGTTTGTAAAATAGCTGATTGAGAAGTTCCTTACCCAGAGCCTAGGACTCAAGGGGCCTCGTTGCAATCTCCCAGACCCAAAAACAGTCCCAAGAAAGAACAGAATGAGCAGCTCAGGTGCCCCTGCAGCCTGGGTCAATTTGTAGGAAGGAATGGCTTTCCCTACAACGTGCTCTCCACCATCCAGTTTGCGTGGTTTGAGCAGGAGAAAGGTGATATAAAAGGTGCCCCAGCCATGCCTACTTGGGCTGGCTCTGGGGCAGGACTGGCTGTTAGAATTTATTGGAGGAGGAGGAGAGAAGGCTTTCTTTCTGTCATCTGGTGTCCCATTTTACAAGGTGCAGCCCCCAGTCCCTGCAGACCCATGGCCTCAGCATGACGTGCCATTTACCCGGCTGTACCCTGGGCCTGGCACCTTCTCCCTCCTCACCTCTGCCTCTGGGCCTTCCTCAAGACTGCTGAAATCTCACCTCTGCTGGACCCCTTTAGTGCTAGGGCCTTTCCTCTGGATTATCTGCCTTCCACTTTTCCAGGCATTCTACTCCCTTAGCACAATGCCTGGCACCCAGAAAGTGCTTCATAAATACCTCTGGACTTTGAGACTTAGCAGTAGCAGTGAGTGGCAGCTGACACTGAGGAAAGCTGATCAACAAGTCCTGACTTCAACATTACTGGGGTGTCTCTTTCTGGATGTCCTCAGAGCACCACAGCCATTGGGGGTTCTTGATGGGAAAAGGTCTCAATCAACCAAGGAAGGAGAAGACATGAGTCACTTTCTCCTGGTCAATGGCATCTCCCTTCCAATGCAGTGAAATCTCAGTGAAGAAATGCCCACGGAGTACAATTAAATCTCCAGGATACTGAAGCTGAAGTTAATATTTCTCAGAAAGAGAATAACTTAGCATTGTCTATTTGTATAACCAGGAAGAGATATTTATTCACCACTGACGTGTCTCTGCAACCTAAGAAGACTGACCTTTTTCTATATGTAATCAGAGTTCTGCTTAGTAACTTACCTTTTGTTTACAGAGATGAAGTTTGACCATATCCTGAAGAAGGAAAAACTGTGCTGAGAGTTATTTACTCTTGTATTCTGCCTGTGAAAACTGGCAAAGAATTTCACAAAGAGTCATAGGGTCATGGATTTAGAGTGGGAAGGGACCTTGGAGGCCACCTAATCCAATGTGCTCATTTTACTGAGGAAGAGTTCAGAGAAGTTCAATGACTTGCCCAAGGTCTCACATCTGATATATGTCTGAGCCATGATTCAAACCCAGACCTCCTGACTCCAATCCAATCCAGCTCTCTCCACTATACCATACACCTACCTAGTTCATTCAACCACTCTAGATAATAACAATTCACAAGTCTAAAGGTTGTAAGGCTCATTCCTACCAACAACCTTCTGAATATGGAAATTATTCCAAGGAAATCTGCAAAAGTTATAGCTCCTAAAGAGCACACTTCAATGACAGCAGCAGATGTTGGTATGGAAAAATCAAGCACTGCAAAGGTCACAGTGAAACAGGATAAGTAGGATCAAAGCACAAAAGGAAGTTTAGCTGAAAACAAGAGACAAGCTCTTGCTGCCAAAAGGTTGAATTAACCCTCAGAAGGGCCTGGCAGACAGGGGAGTCATTACCAATTTCTCTACAATTCACCACTGCCTCCCTGACACTGGAAGAACAGTGAGAAGACCAGTAACAGAAGACCTTTATTCATTACCATGAATAAAAAATGCCTGTCACAGCACCATGTCAGGTCAGCTTCATTAGGCTTTCTTAGTGCTTTACTTTAAAGACTACAAGTCACGAGCCCCCTGTAACCTTCAGGTCTGTAAACAAAGGCTGGATGACCACTGTAGGCTGGGATTTGTTCTGTAAAGTTGGGATTCAGTCAAAGGGCTGCATTTGAGGACCTAGGGGGCCACATGCGGCCTTGAGGCACTCCTGCTGTAGAGTATACTGTGGTAGGGATTCTTTTTAGTGTACAATTGGACTAGAGATCTGTTGAGGTCTCTCCCAACTATGAAATTCTGTGGTCTGAAATGTTCTGATGGGTTGTTCAGAATAAAATAAAATATTTGCTTAAAACCTATCTTCCCTTTTTAATGGACCCTTTTACAAAAAGACAAGCTGTTTGCTGAGTGTGGTACAGACAGTTAGGGTCCAGAGTGGCAGAGGTGGCACTTAATGAGACTTCACGGAGAAGGGGAACCTTGGGAGGAAGGAAGGCGTCCCTGGGAGGAAAGCAGAAGCAGTGAAAATGGTACAGGACTGGGGGTTTTTGCCCCTGCTATGTGTCTCCTCCTTTACATGAGGGAGGCCCCTTTCAGCTGCTGTAAGACCATGGAAGAACCAGACACGGACCTGTTGGAGCAGATGCAGAGACTGCAGGACAATGTCCATGCTGACATCATTCTAAGGGCAGCTGATCTCCGGGGTCCCAGAAGGTGGGTAATCCAAGAGATTTCCTTCCTCTCAGCAAGAAAGTGAGGGACTAGGGGCGCAGAATGCTGCAGACCCAGCCACAGCCCCCACCAATGGCTTTGCCATTTTTCTTGTCCCAAGGGAGGCCTCTACTGTAAGGGATAGGGAGTTCTTTGGGAGGTGGAAGAAGTCTTTAAAGTAAAGATATCAGTGAGACTTTAAAAGAAACCTTCACTGTTTCTAATGGGAGCTAGGCACTTGGGGGCTTGGTTTCCACCTCCCTCCCTCCTTCCCTAAAGCAGTCACAGCTGCAGCTCCCTCCCACCCCAGCTGCAGCAGAGACCTCACCTGAGGCTGAATTTCTGCAAGGCCCCCAGCACATTCTCCCGGGTGAGCAGGTCCTGGTCCTCTTCTTTCAGTCTCTCCTCCAGCATCCTCAGCAGCCTGGTGTTCTGGGAGAGGTACAGGCGCCCTAGGAAAGCAGGGGATGGAGGTGGGAGGGAAGAGGGTCAGTCTTAATTGCATTGGGGGCACTCCCTAGATCATCCCTCCATGGAAACTCTCTGAATTGTGCTAGCACAGGCCTGCTTTGAGGGAGAAGGGGGGAATGCATTTTAAAAACAATATTTAAGGATTTCCCTTCCACAAGGCAGTATCAGGGCAAACTGTGGAGGGAGGTAAAGACAAGAAAGGTTACAGTTGATGACATCAGTCACAAAACATGTATACTCCTCCCTTCTGACTGAGGCATCCTTAAAGCCTTCTTGGGTGGAAGAAGTCAAGACTGAGGTATATGTGAAGGGCATGATCCTGAGAGGCGATCACCAGTATGGTGGCTCCTGGCCATGCTTCTTTCTCCTGGGAACGCCCAGGGAGGGAATACTACAGCACCAACACTGGCCCTTCAATTGGAGAGGCTGGACTCTGGGACCGGTCTAGCAGATGGAGATCACCAAATAAAAGAAGCAGGTTATGACTCTGACCCTATGGTCCAGTTTCTCAGCAGGTCAATGGTGGGCTGCAATTCATCAATGGCCCATGAATAGAAATACCAACTGTTCCATCTCAGAGACTCCTGCTGGCAGTGCCACACATCTTGGGGGGAAAACACAATGTAGAACTAGGGTTATCCATCAGCACTGAGTTCCCAGACTGGCCCACACTGAGAAGTGCACATGGTAGAGTAGAATGTCAAAAGAGCTGGATTTCAATCCTGGAGTTGATACTGACTTGTATGACTTTGGGCAAGTCACGCAACCTGAGCCTCAGTTTCCACATCTGTAAAATGGAGGTTAGACAGACTTGCACAGCCTACCCTGCAGAGAAGGGGTAGGGGTGGGGGCTGTGATGAGGCCAGGACTCTGTCAACTTGAAAGAACTGTGCCAGTAAGCGTTATTTTTACTAAATAACTAATGACATTTTAGAAAGCACCTCTTTGAAAGCTGGAGATTTCAGCATGTACACCCAGATGCGCCCAAACCAAAAGTGAATCTGCAAAAAGCAGGACCCTTTATTCTAAGTAGGGCTCCCTCTGCCCCTGGGCCCAGCAATCGTTTATCTTTGGGATTCTTGGATCCACTTTGATTTAGAGAGTTATACCCTCCTGAGGGAAAAGGTGCCAATGACTAGAAATCAGTTTTGATGGTTTCCCCCATTTTGTTGTGCCCTAGAGAGGGTACTGCCAAGTATACTGTGATGGCCATCGGGTATCTCTCAGAAAGTCACCAGGCAAGGCAAATCCCAGTCACCATATCTGGCTAACAGCAAACCAGGTGAGGTGCTTCCCCATTATGAGACGCCAACAAAGGGAAGAACCTTCCAGAATTTCCAAACCATGGCCATGAGTGGGCCACGTGAGGTGTGCAGGATATCAGCCCTCACCTTCCGAGAGGGATGCAAAGGCATTGATGAGCCGGGCCATGTACTGGCGGACCACGTCACTCTTGGAATGCAGAAGCTGGAGCACATTTCTCTGTAAGAAAAAAAGCCCAAACAAGAAAAACCCAAGGTAAAGAAGCAGTGAGGGAGGAATCATCTCAGGTGCCTATCTTCCTAAATCTATGCCTGAGGAAAGGTCAGAGAGGCCTATGCAAACTGGGGTGGTGCCCTGTTTCTGTGGGCACCCTTACACATGCTCATTATCTTTACCCCTAGTCCATTTTTCTCATCCTTCCACTCTCCTTGGTTCATAACCTCAGGGAGGTTAATAACCTCACTCAGGCTCACCTCCTGTATCCGGTCCGTATTCTGTCAGTGGCCAAATCTCACCATAACTCTAGCATCCAACCCTCTCCCACACAGTTATCTCCCCTTTGTTACTGCCAGCAGTCTCTTAACTGTCCTCCCTGCCTCTCCTCACCACACACCCACAGATCTGAAGACCCACCTCCCTTCCTTAAGTTGCTCCAGGGGCTTCCTATTATCTCACAGACAGGACACAAATTCCTCAGCTTGACTTTAAAGCCCCCAGCCTCCCTGGACTCCACAATCCACCCCCCCAGGCCTTCTCTCTGCTGTCCACATCACATTCTGCCTATCTCCACGCTTTTCCTAGCCATGTCTCTGCCTAGGATGCCCTTGATCCTCAGCTCAGCCTCACGCAGCCCCCTCTTCCTTTACAAAGTAGCCCATTTTCTACACAAAGCCACCCCCTCAACCACCCTGTATAGAACTGTTTGTAATTTACTTTAGATTTCATGCTATGTAGACATACATGTGCTTGTCTCTCAGTTGGAATGCCAGCTTGTTGGGAGTATGGATGGTAAGAGTTGCCGAAACAGTTCCTGGGAATGTTTAGTAGCCTGGGGCTGTGCCAGGGCCCAGAGAGGGTCCGTCCCTGCAGAGACAGTGTGGAGAGGGCCCAGGCTCCGTGCTACCAACTCAGCCTGATTCACTTGGCTGGACCGATTGATGTTCCTCAAGGAAAATATCCTGTCTCCCCACTCCGTGCTCTCCTCCTCATCCTGCCTTCAAGGCTCAGCTGCCTCTATGAAGCCTGCCCTCTATTCTCAGGGCTTTGTGCCTTCTCTCTCCTCCAAATACCTTCTATTATGTTACAAGGCTGCTATGAGTTGAAATGGATTGAGCCCCAGGCCTGGAGGCAGGAAAACCTGAGTACACATTAGGTCTCAAAAACTTACTAGCTGTGTGATCCTGGACAAGTCACTTAACCTGTCTGCCTCAGTTTCCTCATCTACAAAATGGGGACAATAATAGCACCTACCTCATAGGTTTGTTAAGAGAATCAAGTGAGGTATTTGTAAAGCTCTTTGTAAACCTCAGAATTCGACGTAAACATTAGCTATTATTGTCTGCCTCCATATCGTAATCCCCAGTAGGGTAGAAGCTCTTTATGTGTGGAGATAGCTTCATTCCTGTGTCTGTACCTCCATTACTCAATCAACAAACTTAATTCCATTCCCATCACAAGTCAGGAGGGGAGGGGCGGACAAAGACCAAAGAACCACAGATACTTCTTCCCTTCAAGAACCTTCCATTTTCCTGGGGAAGGGGAGATGCACATATATAATTAATCAAGACCAGTCAAGTCCGAGGTCATTAAGTAGAAGGTGAAGGAGATCTGGAAGGTGCCATGCCCAGTGTGGTTCCTGCTGTGAGGTGAAGCAGGAGGGGGCATGCTGGGTGTGGACAAAAGCAGAGACAAGATATGTGGGTGTGGTGGGTGAGGAACAGAGGGCAGGTCAGTGCGGGAAGGGAGGAAGCTACAGCCAGAAAGAGAGGCTGGGCCCATTTGTGATCGGCTTTCATAGCCAAGGTTACCTCTTAACCTAGAGATAGCAGAGAGCCACAGGAATTTATGGAGTAGGGAATGCCAGGGTTGTGCCCAACCTTAGGAAGGTCTCCTAAGGAACTCTGTGGAAGACACTGTAGAAGGGCAGCCAGGGGCATCACAAATCTGAGAAGATGCCAGTAGAGGATGTGATGAAGGGAAAAGTGCAGGGTCTTGCCATGGAACCGCTGTGACAGGGACAGGGAGGGCATGGTCTGAATCTGAGCAGATGGTGGGGATTTCCAAAGAAAAGGGGAAGAGGCCTGAAAGGGAGAGGCAATCACACACGAATCACAGCTGTTCAGCGGTGGGAGGCCGGGAAGCGTGATCTATGGGGCTGACAAGTGAGCAGGGGTCTGGAGGCAGAGTCCACAACTGTTTCAAGGAGAGGGGCTGAGACACGGCTGAGCATGCAGGGATATCTGCAAGGCTGGGGGGCCCTGGGTATCTCTGTAGACCAGGGAAAGAGCCAGCAGAGACAGAGCTGTTAGAGATGGGAGAGGGAGGATGCTGAAGGGCACACCTGGCCTGGGGTGGGCCTGGACCTCCTCCCCCCACTTGGATGAGGGTTCCGAAGGGAGATGGAGGAGCTCAAGATGGCTGGTGCTCCTCAGGCAGCCAGGAGCCTGAGTCGTCTGCCCTGAGAGCCATCATGGACAGTGTGACGAGCCTGTCAGGGAGAAGGGCCAGGCAGTGGGAGAGTAAGCAAATGCCTCCGTTAAGGGCCAGGGTGATGGTGGCACCGATCACCCACGAATGTGAGCAAAGGGAGAGAGGAGAAGAGAGTGTCGGGGACAAACCCCAAGGAGAGGACGGATCCTGAGGAGGGGATGGACAGGGGCTGACAGTGGCACATGCAGCAGAGGCCGTCTGCACTGAGGAAGGCTGGGAGCCAGATGGCAGCTGGCTGAAAACGGAGTGAGAAGGAAGTGCAGGCAGGGGGCAGGGAGTGTAAACAGTGTTTGGGTCTAGGGAAGGATGGGGGGCGGGGACCTGTTTGGAGGTGGCAGGGAAGGAAGCCGCAGTGGGGAGAGGTGGGAGCCAGGGAGAGGGGTTGGGGGTGGTAAGGGTGTGACTAAGGGGCAGTCTGCCTGTAGTGAGGAGATGGGGGCTTCGAGGGCATATGCCTTTGGGACCTCGGGAAGCCAGCTCTGAAAGTGCCCTCAGATTGTAAATCCTCCCCCTTCCCAGACCGTGCTCCTAGACCACCAGTCACCTCATCATCCTCTGTTCTCCCAATCATCCTGCTATTCTACCACTCACAGTGGCTAGTCTGCACCTTCCCCAGCAGAGGCTTGGAGTCCGGAAGATCGGAATTCCAATGCTGCCGCAGACACTTAAGTAACTCAATCTGTTTGCCTCAGTTTCCTCATCTGTAAAGATCACAGCAGCTTCCTGCCAAGGCCGTGACTGCTGCATCTGTAAGGTGTTTCTTACATCTTAAAGCACTATGCAAACGCTTCCTTGCTGCATGTGGATCACCTGCAGTTTATCAAGGTCATTCCTAACATGCGTTCCCCAGAACTGAAGCCAGTCTCCCAGTTGTGGTCCAATCAGAGCTGAGTACAGAAGGAACAAGCTTAGTGCCCGAGTTCTGCCTCCCCAAGCAGTCTCAGATGGCAACCGTTCTTGGGGAATGGCATCACCCTGCTGACTCAGGTTGAGTTTGCCAGCCACTAAGGCCCCCAGATCATTTTCGAATGAAATGTTGGCTTGAACTGGTGCCTAGCCACAGCTCCTCTGCCTCCTTTTTGTGAAGAAGCCTTTTTTGAACCCAAGCATAAACCTTGATGTTTGTCCTTACTAAACTGCAGCTTATTCTAGTTAGTCTCATGCTGCAGCACCAGTGGATCCAGGGGAGCAGACATCCCTCCCTTTTTGCCATCCACAAATCCAATGCAGACACCACTCACACCTTCCCAAGCTGCCTGAAGGTCAGCCTGCCGCCTAATTATGGTCAGGGGGTACAGAAGTGGAGGAGGCAAGAATCCCCAGATGGCTCTTCTCCTTGTTGGTCCTTGTTCTGGGAGAGAACCAGACATTATAGGGTGAGGTCCTAACTCTGCTGTGAACTGGACTCAAGGGATGCAGAGCTGAGCAAAGTCCTCTCTCTTCTCCTGAGTTACGCAAATTCAACAGCAGGGGCAGAACCAAAAATCAGGGTGACTGCCAAGGTCTGGAAGGCAGTGGGTGACCATGGTTTCTCTGCGTTAAGTCTTTCACAGGCCTCAGTTTGTCTGACGCAACATCCATTCAATGACTAAGGCTAGGTAAGAACTGAGAGAAAAGAGGGTCTAATTTACCACCACAAAATTACTGATCTTTCCAGGAGCTCAGGAGAGGAGGTCAGGGAGGGGAGAGGAAATGACAGCCTGAAGGGAGGCCAGCAGGGGACCATCTGAGACTGGAGTAGAGAAGGGGGTTGGGCAGAGTAGCTGTGTAGATTGAGAGGGTAGAACCAGGATCCATGGGTGGCAGATTCAGAAACAACAGCTGGGGCCTTGAGGCAGATGAGACAGCAAGGTGACAACAATTTTAATGTCTTAGCAGCCCTCAGCTCTGGGGCCCCAGGAATGGGTTGGGCTGCATGCCTCTGAAGGATTCTAATAGGAAAGGCACAAGGCTCTTAGGATCTGCTGAATGATTTATGCTCTCCAGAGCTCACGCTCTGGAGTCCTGGGGGTCCTGGAGAAGCTGCATCCACACAGCCTAGCTAAGGGGGTGTTGGCAAAGCCTTTGTGGCATCTCTCTATTTAGTAAAAGGATTTCTTTTATGGTTTAAATGATCTGCCAAGTCATAAACTTGCACTTGGTGCCAGAGGGCAGCTTGCCTAAGACAGGCAGAGAGGTAGGGTTGGTGTAAGGAAATCAGCTCTGCCCAGGCTCCTTGGAGGTCTTCAGACAGTCTGGGCAGGTAAGCAGGTGTCAGGGGTCAAGGAGATGTTGGACTTCTCCTCTGGGATTGTGGCAAGGTCCTCATCCTCCTTGGCCTCACTGACGCTCCAGACACCGCTGGCCATTCCTCCTGGACAGTCTGCGCTCTCTCACTCCGTGACTCTGGACCTCCTCCTCCCTGGAGTCCTTCGCTGGATCACTGCTCACACCCTATCATCCTTCAAGGTTCTGTCCTGGGCCTTCTCTTAAAGCTTGACTCTCAAGCGACTCCATCTTCGTCTCCATGAAGGAAGACGTGTCTGTGTCCAGCCCAAGAGCTCTCCTCAATGCACTCCACACGGTTAGCAGCCTGGCAACATTTCCCACTGGATGTCCCATCAACCCCCATCTCAACACGCCCCGAGCAGATCCTCTCTTGTCTCTGGCTAACACTCCTCCAAACTCTACTGTGGCCCCGTCCTCCCCTCCTCTCTCTTCATCACTGGCTCAGCAGTAGCCGAGTCTTCCTGACTCTCTGGGTCTGACATCTGGCCCTTTCTTTCTTCTCTCATAGCCACCAGCTAGACTTAGGCCTTCAGCATACCTCTCCTAACAGGCCTCTGGGCTGCTCCATGGCTTAAGTTTCTTTCCATCAGGTTCCAACCTCCCTTCCCCCACTTCCCACTTCACACACTCACCCATGTCTAAGCACCAGTCCAAGCACTCCCTGCTGCGTGCCAGGCTGCCTCCCAAGACAAGTCTGTCCTGATGTTATAAGAGATTCCCTTTCTCTCCCTCCTCAGGACACCTGTGTTTCCTTCTGTGCTCATGTTACACCCTCCAGTAGAACCTGGGTGTGGGGAGGGGAGGGTGCCCGTCTTTGTATTGTCAGCCTTGTACTTTCTTCCTTTAGGTTCATTCCTCAGAGTAGGGAAGTCGACTAATGCAGATCAACAAGCAGTCTGTAACACATCCTGACTTTCTCAGAGATTAAGAGACCCGTCCAGGGTCACAGAGAATATGTGTATCAGAACTCAAGCCACATACAGTTAACAACTTTTTGCTGAATTCAATTTCAGTGTAAATGCCCATGTGAAGAGGAAAAGCTAGTCATTCGCAAGTTCAGTGTAAGCAGCCTCATTTTTCTGACTCCATGCCATCAACTCAGTTGCTCTGATGTCCTAGGGTATCACAGATATAGGGTACTGAGCCGTCACGCATGTGAATTCCCTGGTCATGCTGGGGCCCACACAGAACTAGAACACTTTCCTCAACAGGAAACCAGACAATCAAAAGAGCAAGGGTTTCACTGGTAAATGGATCAATTGTCCAGTCTTTCAAGTGATCAAAGCCGCAGGACAAATAATAACAAAGGCTGATGGCTGCCCTCGGCCTTCTCAGCAAGCCCACGATTGCGATCACGTGACTGCAAACTGGACCGGATGGCCTCCCACATTGGGCACAGGGCCCAAGCCAGGCCTGTCTGGGCCCTTCTCTACTTATTGACACAGAAGGGCGATCGCAGCACAGGAGGAAGGGAGTCATCCGCAGACAGACACACATGACCCTTCTCAAGCCTGACCATGGGCAACTGTCACCTCGGCAACAAGGCCAATGTCAAAGGCCAAAGCTGGGCAACATGACAGAGCTGGCAGTGAGAAATGTGGACAGAAAAGGGCCTTCTGAGTGAGCAAGCCTGGGCTCCAGGTCCTGCCTCAGAGACACAGACACACACAGACATACAGACACACACAGATACAGACACACACATGCATACGGACACACAGACATACAGAGACACAGTGAGACACACACACACAGACACATACAAACACAGATATACAGACACACACACAGACACAGGCTCAGTGGCCACGGACAGGGCACTTCCCCCCATCAATGTGCCAGGCAGAGAAAGTGCTGACCTGCTTTGCTAGAGGGAGTTCTCTTGCTGGGAGAGTCCTTCGACTCATCCAACTAAAAAAAAATTCCAAAACTCATCCTGGCCTCTGGGCAGTCCTCTCGTGTCTCTCTGCAGCTCCTTCTTCTCCACTCACTGCAGGAATTCAGCTCAAGCCAAATTAAGGCCTTGTAGCATCTGAACTGCCAGGGTCCAGCCCGCAAGTGGGCCCCGGGGCCACGCAGACTTGCTCACCTGTCATTCACACACTCACAGCCAAGAGAGAGCAGGCCAGAAGACACATGAGGCCAATGCCTCGGGCCCGCAGTCTCTGACATCACTGAGTTTCTCCACTTCTAGTGACAGACCCTAAAGGCACCGTGGGTACCAGGCCCTCAGAAAAGCACTCCCAACAAGGAAGCCCTGGGCCGGGCCGCCAGCAGAGGCTCACATACCTGCTTGGTGCTCTGACAGTCCAGAAGGTCGTTGCTGATGTAGGCCTGTAACACGGTCTCCCTTTGTTCTCCAGGATGAGACGTGGTTAGACGCTGAGACAGAAGAAAAGACAAATTCATGTAGGGGAAAGGGCCTAGACCAGAGGAAAAAAACAGCCACTGTGCACTTATGAGGTGCCAACTCTGTGCTGGGCAGGCTCTGCGGAGTCAAAGACTCTAATAGGGTTGTATGTTCCAAAGAGAAGCCAAGAGAAGCAGCACCAGGCAGCCGGGGAGGGAGCGCCAGGAGTGCCAGGCCAAAGGGAGGGTGCAGGCAGAGACACAGAGAGGCTGCCCACAGATGGAGGACAGTTGTCAAGAAAGAACAGGCTGTGGGAAGCGGGGAGTGCCTGCTATCAGTGTTCAGAGGATGGTGAGGAGCCACACTACCTGGAATGAAGTGTGCCCAGGGTACGAGGACACCAGGCCTGCACCCTACTCCCTAGCATCTCCAACTGCTCTCTCCTCCCCCTTACGCCATCAGAAACTTGGACTATGCCCCTGCACTCTTAGGTTCTGACAGATGGGTTTCCCCCTTATTTTACAGGCAGTCGACCTGGAGTTAAGAGACCACTGGACCTGGAGCTAAGGAGACCTGAGTTCAAATCTGCCTTCAGGCACTTACTAGCTGAGTGACCCTGGGCAGGTCACTTCACTGTTATCTGCCTAGGTTCCTCATCTGTAAAATGGGGATAATAGCACCAATCTTCCAGGGTTATGTAAATGAAACAGGACATTATTATTATATAAACACTAGTAATAATACTGTTGTAGATGTGATGATGACGATAATGCCAGACATGGGCCTCACTTTTCAAGTCCCTGCAGACCATGTTCTTCCTTGCCTAACCCTCCTTTATTATCTTCCCTCTCTTTCTCTCTCTCTTTCTTTTTCCCTTTCCCTCTGTCTGTCTCTCTTTCTTTCCTTTTCCCTCTGTCTCTCTCTCTTTATCCCTTTCCCTCTGTCTCTTTTTCCTCTTCCCTCTCTCTCTGTTTCCCTCTCTCTCCCCTCCCCATTTCTCTGTCTCTATCCTCCCAACCCCCAATATCTGGCCTGCTGACTGGCTTTCTACCATTTATCTATCAGGAGGTGATGCTGACAGAGTAGGCCAGGTCCAGCTTGTGGCAAGCCTTGAATACTGAGATGTCTCATGAGGGAGGCTTCCCCTCAATGGTATCTTCAAAGCTGAACCATCAGCCTTAGCTGCAGAGAGCACCAGCACCCACAGGCCCATGGCAATGATGGTCTCTTCCTGCAGGAAAAGTCCCTAAGGAGACAGCAGGTGCCCCTGCCAGCCTACCATGATCTGGGAACAATAAATGAGCCACAGGTTGGGAAAGGGGCTACAGGGGGTGTCTTATGGCCCTACTGTATCTACTGTGCTACTACTAGCAAGATGCTTTTTATACAGAAGACACTTAATAACTCAAGGGCCAGCAAGACTCTTTTCTAAAAGGGCCTTCACTGCTTCCTATTTTCTCCCACACATTAGCTCCTATCCACTTGGCAGGAGAAAGACACACACCCACCTTAAAGGCATGGGCCCTGCTCCCTTCTGACTCCAAGGCCCAGCATTCACCTACCCATCGCAGCGCCTGCAGAAGAAAGGCCTTCAATCGGTCATTCCCAAAGGTCAGATCTTTCTTCAGTTTCTCATAATCCAAGGAGGGCAGCAGAGGGATTTCCTTCAGCTTCCTGCTCAGCACAAGATGAAAGGAGAAAGAAATTCTCCTTGTTAGAGCACTTTGGTTAGTGATCCCTGAATTTTGAGGAGGAAGGAACCAACATTCCCAGTGAGGGGCCATCCAGCCTCTGCTCAAAGACTGCCATGGAGGAGGAGACCCCTCCCCTACCAAAGGCCTCCCCCTTACCTGTGACAGCCTGCATCAAGCCTGAATTAGATCAGCCCTTGTGCCCTTCCCCTGATGCTGAGGTCAGACAGGACAAGCTGAATCCCTCCTCCACAAAGCAGTCCTTCAGAAACTGCTGGCCCTCCTCCTATCCCAGGCCCCCATTTTCTCTCCTGACTAAACCTCTCAGGGTTCCTCCAGTTGATCTTCCCGTGACTCAAGCCTCAAGGTCCTGCCTATCCTGGCTGCCCAGCTCATCACTGTCCCCCCAGACAGTCACCAGCCCCAGTTCGTATTTGGTTCTACAGAACACAAGGTGCCACAGCCCTGGGCAGCTTCAATGGACTCCAGCAACACCAAGACTGCTAACAGCAGTCAAGCACTTTACAAATGCCTCACTCAGATCAGCAAAACGAACTTAGGAGAAATGTATTATTCTTGTCCCCATTTTATATGGGAGGAAACTGAGGCAGGGAGCAGCAAAGTGACTTGTCCAGGGTCATACAGCTAGGATCTGAGGCAGTATTTGAACTTGGTCTTCCTGACTCCAAGGTCACCACTCTATCGACCCATAATAATTTGAAAATTTTGGTTGACTGCTGATGGAGGGAGATGATGGTTCAAAAACTGACCTTTCTGATACCTTCCCACCTCCCGCAATGTCTGGCCATTGCCTGCAGTGACTGATCATACGGTTCCTAGCACAGGCCTTCCCCTTTGGAAACAAGGCCTACTTTTCAACTTGAGGGAATGAAGAATTCCAGAAATATTTTGAATAATATTAATGTACAGTAAGACATATGTTACTGTCTTCCATGGGGATTTAAAAAAAAATGGGGGGGGAATCTCTCTCATAGTAATTATTTTTTAAATTCTATTTTCCAAAATCTCTTCCTCCCTCTTCCCAACCTATCTGGGAGGTAAGAAAAACAAAGCCCATTTCAAAAATGTGTGCTCATCCTTCGTTGCCGAAGAAGACCATGGCATCAGAGAAATGATGACATGACTTGTGCTTGACTTTGATTTGAGTGAGGGAAGGCTGTGCAGGTCACCAGCCTCACTTCTCCTCCAGAGCTATCTGAACCCAGATATTCATCAGGATGACTGGAGATGACCCAGGATGAAGCAATTGGGGTTAAGTGACTTGCCCAAGGTCACACAGGTAGTGAGTGTCAAGTGTCTGAGTGAGATTTGAACTCAGGTCCTCCTGACTCCTGCACTGGTGCTCTATCCATTACACCACCTAGCTGCCCAATTTCAAAAGTGTATAGTTATGCACAAGGAAGGAAGGGAGGAAAAGATAGAAGAAAATATGCTTCAATTTGTACTCTGAATTAAAAATAAAACTAAAAAACAAGTTGTACTCTGAGTTTATGAGGGATGTCATGTTTCATCACAAGTCCTTTGGAATTGTGGTGGATTGTGGTATTGCTCAGAACTGCTAAGTCTTTCACAGTTGATCAGCATTACCATATTCCTGTTCCAATATTAGTGGTCTCTTGCCTCTACTCCCTTTGCTTTCCATCAGTTTCCAGATTTTCCCCAGGATACCCTTGTCATTTCTCACAATACAATGGTTTTCCATCACAATCGCAGAACACAACTTGTTCAGCCATTCTCAACTGATGGGCACTTTCTCCATCTCTAATTCTTTGCCACCAAAAAAAGAGTCATTATAAATATTTTTATACATAGAGACCCTTTTCCTTTTTCTTTGATCTCTTGGGGATACAGATCTAGGAGTGGTCTCAGTTACAGGGTAAACACAGTCAAATTTGTATATTTTAGAAATAAGAATTTTATCAGAGAAACTTGTTATAAAAATTTCCTCTCAGTTTCTGCTTTGCTTATAAAGTTAGATGTATTGGTTTTGTTTGTGCAAAAACTTTTTGGTTTTATGTAATCACAATTATCCATTTATATCCTGTGACTCTCACCTTGTTGGTCACGAATTCCTCCCCTATCCACAGATCTAACCTGTAATTTCTTTCCTGCTCCCTTTGTTTGCTTATATCACCCTTTTCGTCTAAATCAGGAGTGAGTGACCTATAGCCTTGAGGCCACATGTGGCCCTGTAGGTCTTAAGTGTGGCCCTCTGACTGAATCCAAATTTCACAGAACAAATCCCCTTAATAAAACTTGGACTCAGTCAAAAGGCCACATGTGTGGACTTCAAGGCCACAGGTTGCCCACCCCTGGTCTAAATCATGTACCTGTTTTGAGCTGATGTGGATGTAAGGTATGAGATATTGGGCTAAGCCTAGCTGCTATTAGACTGCTTTCCAGTTTTACGAACAGTTTTTGTCAAAAAGTAAGTTTTTGCTCCCAAAGCGGAGATCTTTGAGTTTCTCAAACACCGTTCCACTGATTAATCTTCCTATTTCTTACCCAGTACACCACATTTTGAAAATTACTACTTTGCAATATAATTTGACATCTGGTACTCCTAGGTCCCATTCCTTCCCAATTTTTTTATTGATTCTCTTGATATTCTTGACCTTTTGTTCTTCCAGATGAATTTTGTTATTTTTTTCTAGCTTTATAAAGTAATTCTTTGATAGTCTGATTAGTACTAAATAGTAAATTAATTTAGGTAATATTCTAATTTTTTATTATATTGGCTCAGCCCCACCCATGAGCAATTAACATTTTTTTCAATTATTGAGATTTGTAGTTGTATAAAGAGTATCTTATAACTGTGTTTATATAGCTCTAGTGTATAAGTAGGTAGATTCCCAAATATTTCATACTGTCCATATATTTTTTAAATGGAAATTTTCTCTCTCTTTCTGCTAGATTTTGTTGCCAATCTATAGAAATGCTGATGATTTGTGTGGGTTTATTTTATATCCTGCAACTCTGCTTAAGTTAAATGTTTCAATTACTTTTTTAGGTGCTTCTCTAGGGTTCTCTAAGCAAACTATCATATTGTCAGAAAAAAGCAATAATTTTGGTCTGTGCTGATTTCTTCCATTTCTTTTTTTTTTTGTCTTATAGCTATAATTAGCACTCCTTGTACAATACTGACTAGTAATGGTGATGATGGACACCCTTGCTTCATCCTGATCCTACTGGAAAAGCTTCTGGCTTATCTCCCATGGGGATTATTTCAAACAGGACAACATTCACAGAGTCTCTGAGTTGAGAGGCATGTTAGAGGCACAACCTGCAGCGTCTAACAGACCAGTGAACCTGGGATCTCCTCCCCATGAGCATTCTCTCGCCTACCTACAGATGCCTATTCTGGGTAACTCATCATGTTTTCTCCTAGGCTGGCAGGGGGTGAGGGCATGGAGGGAGGGGAGAGTGCTCCGTTCCACATGCTGGAGGCTTGTCATGACATGAACACCAATGAGCACCCAGGCTGCCCACTAATCTGCTCCCCTGGGCAGCTCCTATTGTTTTTCTTTGACTGAATCCTTTAAGCCTCTTATCCCTAAGTCTGACCTGTATCACCATCATTTAGTCCCCATCTCAGAAGAGCCTCAGCATCTCACTCCAGTCACAACATCTCCTGTGTTTGTCCCCACAGCCACCTAGGTCAGATCTTTGCCTCTTCCCTATTTATTCCACTTCCCTCTCTTAAATCCTTCCCTGTCCACCTTCCCCATATTTGCACGCAGGTCTCAGCACATTATTTTGTTCAGTGAGCCCAAGTGGTCCCTGAGTATCCCTAGGATCAAATATAAACTGCTCTGATCAGCATTTAAAGCCCTTTCAGTCAGCCCCAGCCTCCCTTAGAGCCTTATTCTGCATGGCCCAGGAACATTCTACATGACTACCCTTTAATACACAGGCAGGTACCAGATCTCAAACTGTATTATTAAGCAGCAATCATCATCAAAACTATTTGGTACTGGCTAAGAAATAGAGGGGTGAATTAGGGGACTAGATTAGGTACACAAGACAGGACAGTGACCTAGTGTCTGACAAACCCAAGGACCCCAGCCTCTGGGATAAGAACTCACTACGACAAAAACTATTGAGAAAACTGAAAAAAAATATGGCAGAAACTAGGTACAGACCAACATCTTACATCATATACCAAGTTAAGGTCAAAATGAGTACATGATTTAGACATAAAGGGTTTTTTCATAAGCAAGGAATAATTTACCTGTCAGATCTATGGAAAAGGAAAAAATTTTTGACCAAACAAGAGATAGAGAACAACATGAGACATAAAATAGATATTAAACTAAAAAGAGTTTGCACAAACAGAACCAAGGCAACCAAGATTAGAAGGAAAGCAGAAAACTGGGAAACAATTTTTATAGCCAGTGTCTCTGATAAAGGCCTCATTTCTAAAACATGTAAAGAGCTGAATCAAATTTATAAGAATATGAGACATTCCCTAATTGATACAGACAGGCTGTTTTCAGATGAAGACATCAAAGTTCTCTATGGTTTTATAAAAATGCTTTAAATCACTATTGATTAGAGAAAAGTAAATTAAAACAACTCTGAGCTACCATGTCACATTGATCAGACTGGCTAATATGACAGAGAAGAAAATTATATATATATATTATATACATATAGAATATATATATAGGAAAGGATATGGGAAAATTAGGACACTAATTGGCAGAACTATGAAATGATCTAGTCCCTCTGGGAAGCAATCTGGAACTATGCCTAAAGGGCTATAAAATGCACCCTTTGATCCAGCAATATCATTATTAGGTCTGTACAAAAAAAGATCACAGAAAAAGAGGAAAAGGACCTATGTGTGCAAAAATATTTGTAGCAGCTCTTTTTGTGGTGGCAAAGAATTGGAAACTGAGGGGATGCCCATCCACTGGGGAATGACTGAACAAGTTGTGGTATATGAATGTAATAGAATACTACTATGCTATAAGAAATGATGAGCAGACAGACTTCAGAGAAACCTGGAAAGACTTACATGAACTGATGCTGACTGAAATGGGCAGAACCAGGACATTATACACAGTAACAGCAACGCTGTGTGATAATCAACTCTGAATAACTCAGCTGTTTTTGGCAATACAATGATCCAAGGCAATTCCAAAGAAATTGGTAGACTCATGATAGGAAATGCTATCCACATCCAGAGAAAGAACTAATGAAGAATGATTGCAAACTGAAGCAGACTCTTTTCACTTAATTTGTTTCATTTTTTTTTCCTTTTGGTTTTTCTTTCACAACATGACTAATATGGAAATTTACATTTTTTACATGTTTGCACACATATAATCTATATCAAATTGTTTACCTTGTTAGGGAGCAGAAAAGGAGGTGAAAATTCAAACTCAAAATTTAAAAAAAAATGAATGTTAAAAATTGTCTTTACTTGTAATTGCAAAAAAAAATACTATTAAAAAATTCACAGGCAGCTTGGTGGAGTTGTGCCTATGGACTAGAGAGGGCTGGACTTGGAGGAGGAATAACTTGAGTTTGAATCTTGACTGACACTTACTAGCTGCGTGGCCATGAGCAAGTCACCTCATCTCTCACCACCTCAGTATTTCATCTGTAAAATGGGGGGATGATAATAGTACCTATTTCGGAAAGTTGTCTTGCGGATTAAACAAACTCACACCTATAAAGTGCTTCATCAGCCTTAAAGGGCCCTAGAAACCCTAAGCTACTGCGATGACAGTCCAGCTGAACTAAACTTTTTGTCACTCTTCTCACAAGATACCCCCTTTCCCTCCCTCCACCACACCTTTGCTCAAGCTATGCGCCCACACCCGGACTGGACTCCTTCCTCCCCTCCCTCTCTGAGACTGTCATGCCATCCGGGATCAGCTGAAGCACCTGCTCCTCTTGGAGGTCTTTTCTAATAGGTTGGGAGCTGCTCTTACGCCCTCACAAAAAGGATCTTGAGCTGACCCTAACTTATTTTGTCCACACTCTCGTGTGTACTGGTTTCTTCTTCCATGACAGGGTCAGATTCTTGAGGGCAGGAACTGCTTCATCCTTGCCTTGGCCTCCTCAGTGCCCAGCCCAGTGCCTGGGGTAGAACAACCACTAGTTGCCTGACAGACTGACTTTAATATGAAGCAGCTTTCTCCACTCTTCCCCACTGGCTCATGCATGAGCCTCACCTTTGCTGCTCTGGAGCTTGTTCTGTTCCATGACTTGCAATGGTACAGCACAGGAGGGAGACTGGTGTTAAAAGACAAGACTGTTTGGGGGAAAACCTGGGCTCATCCCAAGGTCTTGGCAACATCCCACAGACAGTGCAGCCTGCTGCTCTCCTCTTAGACTCTAGGTCCAGCTTTCCTGCTGTGACCAGTAAAGACACATGTGTACAGACATGTGTATGGATGCACGTGTATACACACACTCACGTATATCTACAGATAACACATGTACTCTAGTCTGCTTGGCTTTTCATGAAGGGCATTAGGCTGAATTCTCTTGCATGGCTATGGGCCTCATTCAGGAGGCTCTGCAAGGTCAGAAGCATGATGGAATCAGGGCAAGTCAGGCTAATAAGGCAGAGGGATGGGGCTGAGGTGGGAAAGGTCTCTGAGGAAGAATGGATAGCTATCCCCCTCAGCCTAGATGACTCTCTCCAAGCACAATCTCCCCATCCAGGAAGGGTACACTTGACCAAGATGTGCCAAGGGCGCTGGCAGAGATTCTTCCAAGCCAGAGTTCCCATCTCTACCATCACCCAACAGATAGAAGGCTACAAAGTCTCTTTATGCCACTGGAAACTGACCATTGTCTCAGGGGAGCCCAAGGCTGCCTTAGGGCAGATCTTCCACCAAAGTGTCTCATATGCATAAGTCAGAATTATACAAGATTTCTTGAAAGAAATAAGAGCCAGCTTCGTTGGATGACTCTCTGATTACCAATATCAAACAAGCTATCACACAGAGACACCTCCACCTGCCCAGGTGTTCACTGCCGCCAGGCTGCAGACTCTGAACTGGCAGCCAGTTGCCCAGCCTCTGCTTTTAGGCCTGAGCGCAGGAATCAGCGACCCACAAGGGCCAGGTTCTACAGGTGGACACCTCTAAGCATTAGAATGTTCTGGAGCTACGTTGAGTCCAATCCCTTTCCAGATCTTAGAAGAAACTTCACAAACTGTTTTCTGCACGTGGTGTGTGATAAGATCGTACATTCAAACACTGACCATGTCCAAACAGCAATCAATCTGTCAGTAAGTGCTTTTGAAGTGCCTACTGTGTGTCAAGCATTGTGCTAGGTGCTGGATATGATGACAAAGACCAAGGGGTTGACTTCATTGCTGCCCCACAGGCTGCTTGAAAGGACCCCTGGCACAGAGGTACCTACCAGGAGTTTCCTGGTCCCACACTTGTCTTGCTTTCTTGGGCCCTGGGGTTGGGTCACGGTCTTTCCTAGCCTGCTGACATCAGGAAGCTCCTAGGAAGAGAACCCTTAAGCCCTGCTCCCACTGGTGCTTTGTCATCCTACCATTAAGCTATCCCTAGGCACAAAAAGCCCCCCCAAAGCAGGCCCACACAGGCTGGTTTGTCCAGTGGTACCCACGGGCATTCCTGCAAGTTCTGAAAGGAGAAAACAGAGCATAGGCTGAGACATGGAGGGAGGGGGCTTATGTTAAAGCCTCTGCTCTTCAGGGGGCTCACAGTCCATTTTTACATAGAGTCTCTCTTAATAAAAGCACTCAGGAAAAGTTTTGCAAAGAAATACTTACACAGGTGCCAAGGAAGCTCTCAACATGGTGGAAGCCTGGGAAGAAACAAGGGAAGAAAGAGCAGGTTAACAGAAAAAAAGACAAAATGAACACAGGGCGTCCCAAAGGACCAAGTAGGGCCTTAAACTGAACACTTAAAAACCTCCACTAAGACTTGGGACCCCCGCCCAGTCAGCCACCCAGGGAACGGCTCTGGGCCTCAGGCTGCCAGACACTCTGCCTCCAAGGATTCTCTTTGCAAACTCTGGTTTGACATGAGAGAAGATGTGAATCTGTGGGTGGCATGTGGATTTGGGTCCGAATCTGTCCTTTCCCCCATCTCCCTGAGCTTTTAGCGCTTTTGACTCTATCAGTTCAAGTCTACTGCATTATCACTAGCCACCTTTACAGAATCTCCAAGTTTGAGAATAAAACTATAGACATTTAAACTTAATAGAACAAATGCCTATTAGGTCTCCACTGTCTGCAGGCAGAGCCCTCCTCTGGTGCTGACAGAGATGCAGAGCTGTGAAAGGCATGGCCCTGACTTGGGGCAGCGGGGAGTGCTTACTGTCTAGTAGGGATATATCACACACACACAAATAATAAAAATAAAACCTCATCCATGTATACAAGAGGCACAAGTAGAGTGCCAGGGGAGACCTGAGACAGGGGATTCAGAAGACTTTGTGGAAAAGGTCAGATTTGAGCTGATGAATGGAATTCAGGGAGGTTAGAGGCATCCCAGAATAATGTGATCAAAGGCCCATAGGCTGGAGATGGACTGCTGTGCCTGATATTGCCAAGTGAGAGAATGAAGAAAGAGAAGTGACATTCTGGGACCAGGGAGAGACCAAGACAAAGAAGAAGGAACCAGGAGAACATGACAAGTCCCCCGGAGAAGGTTCTGGACAGCATGGGATGTTGCAGAATGATTAAGGAAGAGGAGGCCTGGAAAAGAAACTGGTGGATTCGGGGACTTTGGGGTGGGAAATTTTTGTAGTCTGAGCAAGGGAGGGGCAGATGAGAGCAGTGGAACACTTGGGGGCTGGACTTGGAGGAGTTAAAATCGAGACTCAGGCAGTGCTAGGGAATCACTTCATGGCTGCCTTAGTTTCCCCCAATGAAAAATGGGGATAACGGTACCTGCCTACAAATGAGATGATAGCTACACTTGGCACATACAGCAGGCACTTAATAGATGCTCATTTACTTCCCCTTTAGAGACAGGTAACTTTTTAAAAGAAGTTTCACTGTGGACGGAAGGGGCAGGAAGAGACAAGTTGGATGGGATACTGATCAACTTTCCTAGAACTTAAGAGACCTGAGTATGTCTCTGGCTTGGTGAGAAAAGGCAAACGAAAGGGACTCAAGAGGAAGGAGGCTTTTAAAACCTTGCTGACCTTCAGGCAGTACGTTCTAGTCTCTAGCACACTGTACAGAACTTTGGAGTCTGAGAAGGCCCGGGGAGGAGTCTCCCGGGTGCCCCTGTATCCATTGACCAGCCAGGCTGTGCCTGAAACTCACCTGTCACAGTGGGGAGCCCTCACTACTGGCAGCTTTTCCATGTTCCCAGCAAGTTTTGCAGAAAAAGGACAATCCTGTCTCCACAAGTCAGACACTGGAAGGCAGTGGCTCCTACCTTGGCCTCAATTACTCAGGGGCCCGCTGGCCGAACGACAGGACAGTCAAGTGTGCCCCCTGGTGGTCATCACTACCCAGCGCTCTACCCTGGCTTTAGAGAGGTTACAATTCATTCCTTTCAACGTCCCAGGAGAAGCCCGCTCTGGGTATTATCCCATTCAACAGGTAGGAGGCAGGGCACGATCCCCAGCCCCCTTAATGGGGGTTTGGGATTGAGCTGTTAGGTGATGACCAGAATTCAGGGTAAAAGGCCAGCTAAAGGTGAGTGAGACCTGGTGCTCAGAGTAGACCCTGGTTCTGAGGGATGGGTGAGCCTAGAACAGGGAGGTGGCTCCTGGGGCCAGGAAGAAGCCTGGGTGACCACATGGAGAGACCGGACAGCTCTGCGTCCTGGCACTGACCTTCAGGTCACAGACACACAGCCTCTCAGAGCTGGGAGGGGCCTGGGGTTGTCTGGGTAACATTTGGAGAGCTGCTTACCATAGTCCTTAGCCCAGTGGGAGTCTCTCTGCATGGGGGGGGGGGCTCCTCCTCCCCCAGGTCTCTGGAGTCTGTGCCTGTCTGAATGTCCCAAACCTATTTCTCCTTCTGTCTTTCTACAGGACTGTGGTACTCCTTACTCCCCCAACCCATTCACAACCTCTGGTCATCTCACCCTCCTCCACTCTCCCACTCCCCCCTCCATCCTTTTTACCACTCCCAAACTTGGGAATCAGGAAAACCTGGGCCCTAGGCCAGTCCCTTTGCCTTTGTATGCCTCAGTTTCCTCTTTTGCTGAACAAGGGTCTAACAGCACATCCCTCCCAGGACTGTGGCGCATCCCAGGAGATGATGATGATGTGGTTTGGGGTGCTGGGCTAGAGCTATAGGGAGGGACAGGAGGGTGAGTGGCAGCCTGGCTGGGCTGGAGGCTCATGGGGATGCTGCCCTTTGGACAGGTTACAGGCAGGAGGCCGAGCTGACCTTTGGTAAAGGGACACGCCTGGGCAGTCAAGGAAAGTGCCGTGACAGCTGAGGCGAAGGTGAATGTTCTCAGGCTGGCTAGGGTTAAGGAGGGTTCAGTGCCAGCCTATGTGATCAGCCTGGTCCATACCACACCCTGAATGTGTGCCCACTGTCCTACACCCTCTCTGGAGCAGAGATCATGGAGAAGAAGGAAAGAATCTCTTCTCCCCTACCACATACACTTTCAGGCTTTACCAGGGAATCAAAATCAAATACATTTTGCCCCTGGCCCCAGAACAGGGTTGTCCATCCCTCTCCATCTCTGTGACTTCCCAGACAAGAACATCCTTCAAGGCGTGATACCTCTCCATCACAAGTGTTTTTGTGTTTGACCTCTCCACACTGAGAACTACCTGATACAATAAGAAGACATCAGCTGAGGTCAGAGGAGGCTGCTGTGGCCTGGCAGACTCTCTCCTAATAGGCTAACCCTCTTCCTAGTTGTTTCATTAATCAGGCACTCACTATGTGTGTCCTTGGGTTTGTCCTCCTGGGCTCAGTCTCCTCTTTCATAAACCATCCCATCAGGCCAGCTCTAGACCTAGGGGTCCATGAATAGCTGTCAAAGTCATTCATGAGGCGGGTAAATCTTCATATGGAACACAAGTGACTCTGGATGCTTCTTTTGGAAACAAGGAGAAATCTGCCTATTGCTGCCTTCCACAGCCAGGGTTGAGCAAACAAGTCTGACATGCAGCGGGAATGTACCCTTGCTTCCTAGGACAGCATGGCATGGCCATATTTCCCTAATAGCATGAAAGGCATGCAGCCCACCACCTGTGAGAACTCCAGGAGAAGGAAGTGGACATCCCTAAGGAGAACATGATAGAAGAAGGAGGAGTCAAGCCATTTGGTAAGTAAGGTGGGTATTTGGTAAGGAATGAGAAAGGGAGGAGACTGGGGAGGTGATCTGGTTTTGTTTCTGGGAACTACAGAAGAAGAAATCCCCACCTCGACCAATGCAGTTCTGAAAGTTGACACTGAGAGGGGGACTGACTTGTCCAAGGTCAGCCATCAGGAGGTGCTGGAGTCTGAACTTGAACCCAGGGCCTCCAGACCCTGAGGAAGGCCAGCTATCCCTAGTCCTCCTTCTCTGTGGCCTCAGGGTCAAGTAAAGAAGCATTTGAGTGAAAAATCAAGGGAAGGGCAATGAGCAGTTAGTGTGTCAGGGTCTAATACAGATCACCTGCAGAGAAAGCAGAACAGGTGAGACCCAGTGTAGCGTAAGGCCCAGGAGTGCTGATGTGGGCCTCAATCACACAGATACTGGCCAGATTCATTCTATGGAGAGCAGAGCAGTCTGACTTCTTGACTGACTTCATCCTTACAAGAGGCCAGGGAACCAACAAGGGGGAATTTGGGTCTGGATCTGATTGTCACCAGCCTACAAAGGCCATTCACTGTGACAGGAAAGGAGTTAACAGCTCCTCCTCCAGAGGAAAGTCAGGGCTGCTCTAATATGCACCTGAACCCAGAGAGCAAGAATCTCAAGGGGTTCCAGAAGTCTGCACAAGAACACTCCAGGGACATCGGCCAGGAGGGATGAGGGAAACTCAAGAAAAAATCCTGAAGACTCAAAGGCAAATGATTTCATTAAAAAGAAAAAAATGGCAGCTGTCCAAAGAGACTGATGCAGCTGCACAGAGAACTCAGCAACCACCTGGGTGGAAGTGAGCACTGGTGACGGGGCCTGGTCAGTGCGAAGAGTGTGCTCCAGAGGGTGCTGGGAGAGGAAAGCTGGGACAATAAAAAGCCCATACAGGGGCAGAGGAAGGGATCCAGGAAGGGCCAGTACCCCATGAAGACTGGAGAGAAGGGGGAGCTACCACTCAATTCTTCTCCTCTTTCTGTTTCCTCTGCTGAGGACACTGACCCTTGGTTTGGGCTGGAGGGGACAGAGAGGGTTAAAAGGAAGCACAGTGAGCAAGTACCCGGCTGCTAGAACTCAGATGAGCCACCTCACCTCCTCAGCTACTGAAAGAAGAGACAAACGTGACTTGGGAGACTTTCAGTGACGTCTGAAGGATCACAGAGCATGGCGCAATAATCAAAGAACGTCCTGATTTTCAAAGAAGAGAAAAGGCCAATGATCTGACTTGGATTTCTGGGAAAATTCTAACAAGGAACATGAGAGAGAAGCTTAATGAAGGCCTCAGAGCCCTTTCTGGCTGTGATCAGAAGAGTCAGCGTGCCTTTAGTCAGAACACATCATGGCAGACCAAGGGTAAATCAGGGGATGCTGGAGATCTAGTTCATGTAGATTTGGGCAAAAATTTGCTGTGATATCTCTATTATCACTGTGTTTCTAAAAATAGTATACACTATGAAAGAGGTAATGAAGAGAGGAGGAGCCAAGATGGCAGAAAAAAGGCAGGGACTCACCTGAGCTCTCCCCAGAACCCCTCCAAACAACTTTAACCAATGGCTCAAAACAAAGCCTGGAGCAGCAGAACCCAGGAAAGGGTTGGGTGAAACAATTTTCTAGCTCAAGACAACTTAAAAGGATGGCAGGAAATGGCTCTCCCACTGGGGTGAGAGTGGATGGCAGTCCTGTGCAGCCAAGTCGGGGCAGACTGCCCCAGCAAACCAAGAATGGGCCTTGGACATGACTGAGTCAGGAGTAGCAGGGTGGGGGGTTTCCTGACTTTTCAGCCCACAGGTGGTAAGGGGGTCAAACAAAGGGTCAGAAGGAGATTACAGGAGTCCCTTTGTTGGGGCGGGGGAGAGCAGGACTCTGTTACATTGCTCATACTTAGATCTGGGTCACAGTCCTGGGGCTCAGTC
Organism: Bettongia penicillata ogilbyi; assembly: GCA_023548195.1. Taxonomy (NCBI): domain Eukaryota; kingdom Metazoa; phylum Chordata; class Mammalia; order Diprotodontia; family Potoroidae; genus Bettongia; species Bettongia penicillata. Next base: position 15,759,308 of record JAJHZJ010000134.1, on the reverse strand, counting down.
CCAGGGCAAGGAGGAGCACTAGCACACCAGAGCTTGCTGCTGCAGAAGGGCTAGGATCCTGGTCTCAATTCCAGGACAGAAAAGAGTGCTTGAGGTCATTCACAGACCAGAGCACAGACCAGAGAGTAGTAAACACAGCTCTCCCTAGATCATACCACATTGGAAGAACCAAAAACATGTAGGTCCCCAGAATAATCTTTGAAAACAGCGTACAACAAATCTGAAGCTTAGGACAGTGCCCCTTCTACTCCAGAAAGCAGAGTCCCACTTTAGCTTGGAGTTAAAAGTCAAGAAAAATTCTGAGAAAATGAGCAAACGGCAGAAAAAGATCCTGATCACAGAAAGTTACTGTGGTGACAGGCAAGAACAAAGCACTAACTCAGAGGAAGACAACAAAACTGCTACATCCAAAGACTCAAAGGAAAATATGAATTGGGCTCAGGCCAAGGAAGCACTCAAAAAGGATTTTAAAATTTAAGGGAGAGAGGTTAAGGAAAAATTGGAAGGTGAAATGAGACTGATGCAAGAAAATCATGAACAAAGAGTCAACAGCCTGGTAAAGATGGCATAAAAAATTTACTTAAGAAAATAACACCTTTATACAAGCAGTAAAAGAGGCACAGAAATCAAATGAAAAGAAGAATGCCTTGAAAAGAAAAATTGGACAAATGGAAAAACAGGAGCAAAAGTTCACTAAAGAAAAATAATTCCTTAAAAATAAGAGTAGGGCAAGTGGAAGATAAATGATTCCGCTAGATACAAAGAAATAAGAAAACACAATCAAAAGAATGAAAAAATAGAAGAAAATGTGAAATATCTCATTGGAAAAACAACTGATCTGCAAAACAGGAGAGATAATTTAAAAATTACCAGACTACCTGAAAGCCATGATCAAAAAAAGAGCCTACACATCATCTTTCAAGAAATTATCAAGGAAAGCTGTACTGATATTCCAGAACCAGAGGGTAAAATAGAAATCCAAAGATCTTCCCATCACCTCCTGAAAGAGATCCCAAAAGGAAAGCTCCCAGGAATTTTTAGCCAAACTCCAGAGCTCCCAGGTCAAGGAGAAAATGTTTCAAACAACCAGAAAGAAACCAAGTATTGTGGAGTCACAGTCAGGCTAACACAAGATTTAGCAGCTTCTACAAAAAGGACAGGAAGGGCTTGGAATATGACATTCTGGATGGTAAAGGAGCAAGGATTACAACCAAGAATCACCTACCCAGGAAAACTGAGGATAATCCTTCAGGGAAAAAATGGACATTCAATGATGTAGGGGATGAAAAGACCAGAGCTGAATAGGAAATCTGACTTTCAAATACATAAGACTAAAGAGAAGCATAAAAAGGGAAATCATGAGGGATTCAGTAAGGTTAAACTGTTTATATTCCCTAATATTCCTACAGGGGAAGATGATACTTTTAATTCCTAAAAACTTTCTCAGCACTAAGCCAGTTAGAAGGAGTATACATAGACAAGAGGGCATGAGTGTGAGCTGAATATGATGGCATGATTATCTAAAAAAATAAAATTAAGGGGTGAAAAAGAGGGGTACACTGGGAGAAGGGGCAAGGGAGAGGGAGAATGGGATATCTGATATAAAAGAGGTGAGAAAAAGCTTTTATGGTAGAAGGGAAGATGGGGGAAGGTGAACCTTATTCTCATCAGAATCAGCTCAAAGAGGAAATAACAAAGGGACTCAGTTGGGTGTAGAAATCTACCTTACCATACAGGGAAGTAGGAGGGGAGGGAGATAAGAGAAGGGAAGGCTGAGAGAAAGGATGGTGGATTGGGGAAGGAAAAAGTCAGAAGCAAAATACTTTTGCAAATGGACAGAGTAAAAGAAAGAGAGTAAGATAAGCAGGAGAGAAACAAGATGGAGGGAAATAAGTAGCTGGTAATCATAACTGGAAAAAAAAAGCCTCGGGTTTCCAAGGGCAGAGGAGGGACTCTAGCTCCTGAAATGGAGCAGTCAAGGGGAGGGAAGTCCACTATGGGAGTGTCCAGGGTAAAGGAAGGAGCTCAGAGCCCCACAGGGACTCAGGAGAGGATCCTGGAGCATCAGTGCAGGCAGATGAAAGGGCTATTCATCTAGCACACGTGAGCTGCAAGGATACTGCTACCAGGAACTCGGCCATGCAGCCAAGGGCACTTGAGCTTCAGAGACCAAACCTGAAAAGAGCTGATTTGCACATGCATGCACACACACACACACACAGACACCTCCCCCTCTCCCCCACCCCTTGCTCCCTTCACAGGTGAAGTCTTTTTTCTGACTATTGGACTTGACCTCCAAATTGAGCTTCTAGGTTGGGTAAGGAGACCTAAAACAGACATGGTGGTCTGTATATGGGTACAATGCAATCACTTTCCCTCTGACACTGGAAAGCTTCCTTTCCCTTGCTTGGTTTTGCCCATTAGCTGGTCTTATTGAAGTGTCCAAGTGTCTAACAGTGGGGAGGCACCAGTGCCTACGGGGAGCAGGATCAGGAAGATGAGAATGAAGCCAGCATTGCCACAATGCTCTAAGGTTTGCAAGATTTTTGCAAACATTCTCTCATTTGCTGCCCATAATAACCCTGGGAGGTAGGGGCATCATTATCTTCATAGAGAGGAGTAAACTGAGGCAGGTTAAGTGACTTGTCCAGGGTTACACAGCTAGGAAGCATCGGAGGCTAAATGTGAACTGCAATCTTTCTGACTCTGGGCCCAGCGCTCTAACTGCATCACCCCGCTGTCTGAGAAATCCCTTCCCCTCACTTGGGACCCATCTTCACATGGGTGCCGACTGCACCCCACAAGCAGGGAGGACCACAATGCTTGCCTGGGATGGAAAGGGGCCAGGGATGGGGAGGAGACAGATGCCTTTCTCTTCCTCTCCATCTCCCTCCCAACTTTCCTTCTTCAGTCGATGGCAGCAGCAGCCTTCCACAGGTCGAAGCTTTAAGGCAGCCCCCTTAAGAAGGGCTGGGATCTGCTGTCATCCGGGCCCCAAGCACTAAGACTGAGCAGGATTTCTTGTGGTAGCTGCCCAGGACCGCCAGAATCCCAAAGCCAGCATGCACAAGGCAAAGATTCTGCACTCCCTAACATACCATAGGAGGTCCCCCCAAGAGCTGCAGCTTCTTACATCGCTCCCCTCTTTCTCTGCCTTATCTACTCCTCCAATCTTCCATCCCCAGGGGGCAAAGTTTTCATCATCTACCTTCTCAGGATCCCCAGCTGCTGCTTAGCCAAACTGGGTGTGGCCTGTCAGCTGGGTCCTCCACCACCTCAGAGGAACTGAGGAACCCCTCTAGCTGATCTAGCCCAGGCTGGGATTTCCCATAATCAGAGTCAGAAATGACCTGAGGGGCTCACAAGTCCACAGAGAGGCACAAAATCTTTCCCAAGAATGACTAGACACCATCTGCCCCCAGGGTCTCCCAATGAAGCTGATTTTTGAAACCAAAGTGTAGACTTTTGCATTTGGCGCTATTAAATCCCATTTGAACAGATGTGGGCCTGCTGATGCTGCCTCCTTCATCGGCTGGCCATCCCTCTAAGCTCTGGTTACCTGCCCACCATACAAACAAGCCACCTCTGCTTTCATCCAAATTGGGGGTAAAAAGCTGAACAGGCTTAATTCCCTAGCTCGTCTAGCAGGTTCCTTTAGAAAATGTTTTTGGTATCACTGACATCAGAACATAACATTCTGAACACAATTTAAAAGTCTCTGAACCAAGATTTAAACTGTTCTCATGCCAACCTGTGTGGAAGCAGAAAACACATTTTTTATGCTCCTCTTGGCTCGAGGGATGACTCTTCGCTCCTTTCTTAAAGGGTTGGCAAATTAGACCTACTGAGTTTTTGTGATCACACATGTGATTAAAGGCCCTCTGTGTTCCAGGCACTGTGCTCAGGGCTGGAGCTAGAGGCAAACACAAAGTTGTCTCCATCATCTCACTAGAGGATGCAACATGTTCACAAAGAAGTAAAATTGGAGGGAGAAATCTTCAGTAAGTCCCTGACCTTGGGGTCAGGAACAGTAAGGGCATGCCCAATGAGGGGATCTGGGAAGGCTTCCTGGAGGAGGCAGCACCCGAGGTGATCCTTAAAGGAAGACAGAGGGGAGGGAACAGTCAGGAGAAAGGCCCAGGAACAGCGTGGAATGCTGAGATCAGAATACCCAGTACACCCGCAATACAGGGGATGAAGCCTGGAGTCTGGTTCTGAAGGAGCTAACAGCTAGTTTAGGGGCAAAAGGGTGAAGGGGAGGAGGAAACCCTGGCAATCATCCACAAGGGGCTGACCTGATGGGGGCAGGGTGCCTAGCAGAGTGTAAAGAGGATCCTGGATTCCAGAGATGCCCAGAAAGTAGAACTGACCTGGAGGTTGTGCCAGGCCTGGTGCAATCACCAGGCCCTTTGATAAAAAGCACTCAACTTCCCCCAGATAAAAGGTGACCTACAGGGCAGTCAAAAGCTGTCCAGTGAAGAGCCCCTTCAAGGAGGTTAAGGGAAGCGGGAGGTATCCTGCTGGATATACAGAATTCTATCCAACTGGAAAGCACCTACACTTCACAAAGTGTCCTCAAAAAAATAAAGCAACCACGCTACCAGAATCTTTTTATGAGACCAATATAGTCCTAATATCTAAACCAGGAAAAGATAAAACATAAAAGGAAAACCATTGCTCAATATCATTAATGAAATTAACTTAAAAAAAACCCTATCACATTCATCCAAGAAATCATTCCTTACAATCAAGTGGGATTGAGACCAGGGATGAAAGCATTAGGAAAACAATCCACATACTTGATCATGTTAAAAACCAAATCATCCCAAACCATAAGGTTTCAACAGACACGAAAAAAGTCTTTGTAAAGTACAACACTGTGGTGCTAAAAACCCTGCAAAGCATGGGCACAGAGGGGCCTTTGCCACATGTGTCTGACTCTCTGTGACCCATTCGGGGAGTTTTCTTGGCAAAGATAATGGAGTGGTTTTGCCATTTCCTTCTCCAGTGTGTCCCCACTTTACAGATGAGGAAACTGAGGCAACAGAGCGAAGTGAGGGTGAAGGATCACACTGCTACGGTTTGAGGCCAGATGCAGCTTCCCGACTCCAGGGTCAGTACTCTGTGCACTATGGTGCCCTCTCGTGGCTTCCCCCTGGACTGTGCTTTCTGGCCTTGGGGGAGATTTACTCTGGGGAGCAGTTACCACTTTTCAAACCAACAAGCCACTCCCTTGTTCTCTTTGTTAAGGAAACCTCCCAACACAGTGGAAAATGGTATCTCAGGGGCCTCCAGGGTTGGCCCAGGTTAGAACAACAATATGACTGCAGGCATGGCTGCCCCAGGAGGAGAGTTGCCCAACTTCCCAACCCCCCAGAAAGCTCAGCCCACACCAGGGTCTCACCCATCAATAAGCAAAGTTTTCACAATACTACAACCCTGCCCCATCCAGGAAAGAAAGTATGTGCTGCCCCGAAGTGTCTGGAAGGCCTAGGCAGGCCCAGCACCTCTCAGGCGACCCCAGGTATCTTTCTGAGCCAAAGGGATACAGTCGCATCATTGCAGAAAGTATGCTGTCCCAGTACCTGGGAGATTGAAGATCCAGAACAACAAAACCTCAGAAGAAGGGAACCTTGTGTTAAACAGAGGGTCAACAGCTATTTGAATCTTAACTCTATCCCCTCCCTGGGGCATCAGAAACAGGCTCTTGGATGGACGGAAAAGGGGAGATGAGCCTTGCAGGATGACCAAGAATATGCCCCACCTTCCCGCCTCAGTCTGCGGGGAGCTGACGGTCAGAGCCAACCGCCCTATGGGGTCCAAGGTAGAGCTGTCAAGGATCCTAGAGGAGCCATGCTGATGTAGAAAACCAAAATTCACATCCTCTCTGTTACGTTACGTTTTTAATGTGAATTTGGTTAGCTTTCATGGAGTTCAGGCACACTCAGGAAGGTTGGTCTCCTGTCTGACACCCCAATCCAAGCCAGAGTTCAGTGAGATGCCAAATCCAAAGAGGAAAGTGGGATACAAAGAGGGTGGCAGAGTGCCCTTGGAGACCATGGAATGGTCCTGGATGGCTGAGTTTCCAGCCTGGGCAATCCTAAGAACCAGGTACCAGAAACACAGACATTTAGAGGAAAAAGAAGAGGGAGGAGGAGGTCAATGTTAAGACCCATGAAGTTTTGGGAGAGGACTCCTAAGTCCCAAGCAGAAATGATCAGATGGAGATCTAGAACTCAATCTTGGCTCAGAAGTAGAACTGTTGGGTCTGAATGGCACCAACTCAGAACTGGGAGAGCCAAGGGGTGAACCAAGACTGGGAGTGCAAGGAGAGGAGCTGAAGGCCCCAAATCAAGTCATCCGGAGAGGCCACAGTCCTGAGAAGGAAAAAGAAGCGCACCTCCTCAAGCAGAGGTCAGATCCCAGCATGGAACAGAGGGCTCTAGGACCACAGTGTTTACACTGTCCTCAGGCCATGTCCTCATGCCCACCTCCAGGCAAGCCATGCTACTTCTGTCTTAACTGAAACCAATCAAGCATCTCATTTCATTCCAATATGGAACCTAGATGAGTCAGGTCCAGCTAGAACCCCTCCCTCACTTTACAGAGGAGGAGACTGACCAAGGATGTCCACATGGAAAATCTGACAAAGTAAGTGCAGTCTGATGGGGGACCTGTGGGTCCACCTGCATTTTGAAGGGTGTACACAAGCATTTTGGCCCTGCTATATTAGTACTCAGGGGTCTGGCACTGCCAGGCTCTTTGGTACCATATTGTTCCAGATTCTTTTAACTCTTTGCACCTTGAGCACTCACCGTTCCTGGTCTTGTGAAGTCAATGCTGTGGGCTAAGCTTTGCCTCATTTGGTTGCTGAAGAGACGAACGCAAACGCTCTGCAGATACTCTGGTGTGATCTACGGTATGGACATAAGCGCATCAAGTCAGGGAGAGGAAAGGCCCTCGTTTCCTTGGCACCTGTGGGTACCACAGACCCACCAAGGCGTCAGCTCTCCACGAAGGGGGCAGTCAGACCATGAGGCTCCCCCTCTTTAACCCAAGTACAGAGTGAGGCAGGACAAAACACTACATTAACAAGAAAGAAACACGTTGTTTTCTATGGTCTACATCAAACGTCTGCTCATTTGGCTCGACCACCTACATCTGACGTTTCGGTAATGTTGCTCAAAATGTATCAAGAAGTTGAGTTTGCCTTCTTTGGTTTCAGTCTCCTCCTTCAAGCTCCCAAACTGCCCTAACTTCTATCACGGTCTCTGTTGGGACCTGTGCATGCCACATGGTCTGGGATGAGAGAGATTCACTATCTCCTACTCAGCTCTATATCCATTACGGTATAAGAACAGATGACGATTCAGAATGATATCAGAGGCTAAATCAGAGCTCAGAGACTCACTGAACAGGAGCTGGCTTTTTCTGAGTCTCAGTTTCTATATCTGCCAAATGGGAAGGAAGGAAGACCTGAATTAGCGAGCCCCATGGGAAGGAGCACCCAGGCTAAGTGTTTGGCAAACTTCCATGTGCTCTACGAAAGTCAGTTAAGCCCATTTTTGTCATCTCTGCCTGTGTCTTTTAGAAGCAGCAACATGTGTCTGACGTCTGCTACAACCAGGGACATCTGGAAGAGTGGAACGACTTCCTAGCAGGAGCCTCGTCTTCAAGGCTAAGCGCTGCCTGGCTACCAGGCTCCAGCTGGCAGCCATGTCTCAGACAGCAGGGTCAAAGATAGTACTGCAGGGGGTCTCAATCATCTCTTCGGACTGACAGCCCCAAACAGATTAGTTTCCATTACAGAGTTCTCTCTTCCTGGAACGTGATTCAGATGAAGGTTCTGAAACCATTTCTGCCTGTTTCCCACACTCCCTCTTGAGATGAGATCTGCTGAGTGGGCTGCTTTCTGGAACCACACCTCCTAGGCTATTGGATGGAGCACCAAGAAGCCCTGGGTACACACCTGGGCAAAGGTTTTCAGATCTCGGTGCCCGTCTGCATTGAAAGAAGGCACTTTCTCCTTGGGAGCCCCAGATACCAATAAAGTCACAGGCCAAGAATGACAATAATCAGTGGAGACTGCAGTCTGGCTTACACAGAGTAATTCTGTGGGGGCCCACGATGAGATCACAGGGAAAGGGAGCTGACCCAAGCTGGCACCTGCCTGCTTCCTGCCCTCTCACTGATGCCACACCAATAGTGGTGAGAGGGGCAGTGGGAGATGCAAGGCACCTTCTCTCCCTCTAGTCTGAGTCACTCAGCTCGATATGCTGGAACAGGGTATGGGAAGGCAGCCCCCACAGAGAAAACAACTCAATGGGCAAGCAGACATGCTTGACTCAGAAGACAAGCATTAGAAAGAAGAAAGGTGGAAGGTCTTGGTAGAGATCCTGGATATCTCTTGATAGATGTGCTTGTTCAGCAAGTGGGGTGTGTGCTGTCTTTACTGAGTTAACAGATGTGGCTCCTTCAGGGCACTATGGAGGTACAAGGATTATTGCCATCTCACAGATGGCAATACCAAGGCTTTCTAGAGGCTAGAAAGGGTCAGAGCTAGGGCTTCTCCTTCTGATCCTGAGAGCTCACTTCTGGATACCAAATGTGGCCAGGATCATTTCACTTCTCCCTCCTTCTACCCCCATTTCCTCACCATATAATGCAGCCCACCCTAGAGAGGCAGGGGACCAGGAAACCTCCTTCGAGATCCCTTACTCACCATCTTGCCATTGACGGTGGCCTCCAGAGAATCCACTAGCTCAGCCGTGACCCCGATGAGGTTGTGGTAGTCAGCTTGGATTTTGTTGTAGCGCTTAAGGTAGGTCATTGTCCTCCGTTCGGCTTCCACCAGCTGCTGATGCAGCTGCTGTAGCATTTCTGAAAAGGCAGTTTGGACATCAACAATGAGCCAGGCTTGGGTCCCAGAGCAGAGCAGCATCCCCTATCACCACTGGGCCTTCTGTGAGTATGAACATCTCCCTTGTGCCTCCATGACCCTGGGGCCTCCAAGGGATGACAGTGGACTCTAAACTCTAGCAGACTTGGTTCACAGTTGGATGACTGCTTGCTGAGGCTCATCCTAGCTCAGCGCAACACAGCTTATCTCCAGGAAGCCAGCCACCAGGTGGTACCCCAGGAAACAGAGAAAAAGAAAAACTGCCATTCAGTCCCATGGAGCCCCTTTGACTTGGGCAGGGACAGAAGTGGACAAAGGAGCAGCGGGATCTATACTTGTGTTTTTGGATCAATAAACAAGAATGTGCCTGCTGGGATTCTAAATGTAAGATCACTGCCTAACAACGAGTAAAGTGATGCATCAATGGAAGGACTGAACCACACTGACTTCAAGGTCCTTCCTATGAATGAAACCAGAAGATACAAGGCAACTGGGGACAAATGGAAGGAGTGGCAACAAGGCACCTCGGGAACACAAACTGAGGAGCCAGTGGATCTCATTTGATCTGGGGCCCAAAGGGGATGACCAAGGTAATCTCACAGGACAGTGAATCATCTTGCCTTGTACCTGGGTCAAAGACAAAAAGATCACCATCAAGGTGACTGCAGCTGAGATGCAGCCAACATCTGCAGAGGGGGAGGCCACAAGACTCTGCAGCCTCTGTCCTACCAGTCTCTCCAAACCAAGTCCACATATGCTTGGAAACACTACTTGAAACATCTCTGACTCTGTTTTGCTTAGACAATCAAGCCATCATCAGGAAGAACTTGATGAGAGGAAGGAGCAGAGGAGGGGAGGGAAAAATTCCCTGTAGAAGATCATGAGGCTCATGCTACAAAAGTCTCCCACCCACAAGGCATGAATATGCTCTAGGAAAAAGTATGGAAACACAACGGCACCAAGTTTGCTTGTTCATTTTAAAGAAATCTACACTATTTTAGGACAAACGATGGCTCAGTGAGGGCAGGAAATACTTGGGTTTTATCGGGTAGCCATAATACAAACTGAGTGCAGGGTAAGCATTTTTTAGACTAAGGCTCAGAAACAACCCTTCCCAGGCTGTTTAGGTCAAAATAAAGCCCAAATGAGGAGAAAGGATAAAAGACGTCTCAAAAATGCTTGGTATGATTACAACTGCTTCAACCTGACCTGCTTAAACAAATGAGATAATACCTATAAAGCTCTTTGAAAACCTGAAAGCCCTACATAAATGTCAACTCTTTATTATTACTGGACAGACTTCAAAAAATGGGATTAACAATAAATTAAGGACCTTTGTGATCACTATAGCCTACCAAAGTCTAAGTAACATAAAGTGCTTGACATAGAAGAGAGGCCAACAGCCCCAGAAACCAACTGAGTCCACAAAACACCTGACTTTGTCAGCAAGAAGAGAGGCTTTCTAGTCAGGGCCACCAGTGTAGAGTAAAAACTCAAGCCACATCAGTAGCTGACATTCAGCATTTCAGAAGTTTGTTATCTCACCGGAACCTCCCAACATTCCTGTGAGACAGGCATTATTATCTCCAGTTTAGAGATGGGGAAATTCTCTGGCATGGAAACTCCCTCAAAACAGCACAAGGTAGTTTCTGTTGTCTGGAGCTATCCAGGGTCACGTAACCAATATGTTGAGGTAAGATCTGAACTCGGATCTTCCCAATTTCCCATCCCTGCACTCTGTTGACGAGGGAAGAGGTTCTTTATTTTTTGTGTGTCGTGGACCCTTGGGCAGCCTGGTGAAATCTATGGACCCCTTCTCAAAATCATGCTTTTAAAAAATTGAAGGAAATACTAATTTTCAGTTGGAGTGAAAATAAAGATGTAATCATTTTTTCTCATCCAAGTTCAAAGCCCTCCTGAAATCTATCTACAGACCCCAGAAGGAGTATATTCTCAACAGGAAAAGTGAAAACAGGCAGGCTTTTGCAAATGACTTTGCACAGCAGATCATCTGACAGCTACATAATTGATGAATAGGTTTAGAGAATATGAGATCCTACTGTTTAATTACAAAAAAAAAATATGACAGTATAGTAAAATTAAAGACTATCTTCCGACAAAGACTCATGAGTATCTTTGATCTTTGTCATGCCATGGTCTTTGAAAAAGAGGGTTACACATCCTTCTAGACAATGGCAAATCACTTGGGAGAGAGTTCATCTGTTTTCTATCTTGCCTAACATTGATAATTGATTTTAACAAAGACATGAGATCACTAAGAGTCAAATGCTCACAACAATCATGTTGGCTAGTTCTTTCTCCCTCCCTTTTTCCTTCCCTTCCCTCCCCTTTTTCTTCCTTCCTTCCCTCCTTCCTTCATTCTCTCCCTCCCTTTCATCTTTCCTTTCTTCCCTCCCTCCTTCTTTCCTATCACCTCACTCCTAATATACTATGCTCCTTCTTCCTCTGTTGCAGGTTAGGATTCCCTCTGTCTTGTATTTTCTTGAGGCACTTCTAATATCTTAGTGAAGATTTCACTCGCCTTAGTCAGCTGGAGAGGAGAGAGGTGTTCCTCTAGCCCTCTGACATCCTTTAGCATGGGCATCACCTATACTTAGGGCAGAACTAGCTTCTTTTAGGGCACAGTCATGAGGGCAGAGTGAAGGGTCATACCTGCCAAATTTCCCCTAAAGCCTTTACTGCGGAATGACCACAGAAAATGCCAAAGTGAATTCTGAGCAGAAAAGCCAACAAAAGTCACCGTGAGTCTTCTTTCCAGTCCAAGGAAGCTTAGACAGACAGAAAGGGAAGTCTGCAGGTATTGGGGGAGGGCCTGGCCAAGAGCACAGTCTGCAGGTTGTCATGGAGGTGGCACCAGGAGTGGGCTTTGGAGGTGGTAGCTGCAGCAACATGGTCAGAGGACTGGGCATGCCCAAAGCCCAGGGATAGTGAGGCAACTGAATGCTCAGTCACCAGGAGCCCCAAGAGGGCGCCTCTGCTAGCATGAGGAACAGCATCTGGTGGCTCTGTAGACTATTAGCCAGGTGTGGATCTCAATTTAAGGGAGCAGGAACCCTATCTGGGAACCCTACTGGGCTGGGAATATGACATTCCAGAGGGCAAAGGAGCTAGGATTACAACCAAAAATCACTTAGCTGCAAAATAATCCTACACAGGAAAGCCACATTTGATGAAATTGAGGACTTTCAAACATTCCTAATGAAGAAAATGGAGCTAAATACAAAATGTCATATTAAGCATGAATGAGAAGTCATAAGAGACTTAAGATTAAATTGTTTACATTCCTATACAGGAAAATGAAACGTGTAACTCCCGAGAATCTGATCATCGCCAGGGCAGTTAGAAGTAGCTTACTGAGACAGAGGGGTGTGGGTGTGGATCTATTATGTTGGGATTATCTCACAAAAAAAAAAAAAAGAATGGAAGAGTGAGAAATGGGGATCCACTGGGGTGAGAAAGAGACACACAAGTAAGAGTATTATAATGGAGGGGAAAATGGTGGTGGTGCAGGGAAAGTAGGAAACTTGAATTTCACTCTCATTTAAACTGGTTTAAAGAGGGAAGAAAAAAGTGTGTGTGTGTGTGTGTGTGTACACAAATAAATACACACATACACAGAGCTGGGCATAGAAATCCATCTTACCCTACAGGGATATAGGAGGGGAAAGTGCTAAAGGAAAGGGGAGCGATAATAAGGGAGCAAGTAGGGAGGGAGTGATCAAAAGCTAAATAGAGTTTTGAGGAGGGGACAGAATATAAAAAGAGAAGGATAAATAGAACAGAATAGGATAGAGAACAATACAACTTAGCAATCATAACTGTGAATGTGAATGGGATGAACTCACCCATAAAATGGAAGAAGATGTCATAATAGATTAGAAACCAGAATACAACAATATGTCATTTCTAAGAGACACACTTGAATCAGAAAGATTCATATAGAGTTAAAATAAGGGACCGGAGCAGATTCTATTATGATTCAGCTGAGGTTAAAAAAAACACAAAACAGAGGTAGCAATCATGATCTCAAACAAAGCAAAAGCAAAACCAGACCTAATTAAAAGAGATAATCAGGAAAATTACATTTTGATAAAAGGTATCATAGACAGTGAAGTAATATCAAAACTGAACATATATGTACCAAATGGCACAACATCCAAATTCTTGAAGGAAAAGTTAAATGAATTATAGGAAGAAAAAGGCAGTAATATTATACTAGTAGAGAACTTCAATTTACCCTTTTTCAAGCCAGACAAATCTAACCATAAAATAAATAAGAAGTTAAATAGATGAATAGAATTTTAGAAAAGTTAGATATGATACACCACTGATGAATACTGAATGGAAATAGGATGGAAAATTCTTTTTCTCACCTGTACATGACACCATCACAAAAACTGACCTTTTATTAAGTCACAAAAACCAAACAAATGCAGAAAAGCAAAAATATGAAATGTATCCTTTTCAGATTATAATGCAAATGTATACAGGTGTATGCATACGTATATGTATATATATGTATGTGTGTGCACATACAAACACACAAACATTCAATAAGGGTTTTTGAAAGAGACTAAAAACTAATTAGAAACTAAATGATGTAATCCTAAAGAATAAGTCAAATGACAAATCATAGAAAGAATCAATAATTTCATTAAAAACAATGACAATGATGAAACAACATATCAAAATTTGTGAGATACAGCCAAAGCAGTACTTAGTGGAAGATTCTATCTCTAAATCTTAATTCTATCTCTAAAGTCTTACATCAATAAAAGAGAGAAAGAGCAGATTAATGAACTGACCATGCAACTAAAAAAAAGGAAACCCTAAGGAAAAACAAAAATCCCCAACTAAACAGTTGAATAGATATCTTAAAAATCAAAGGAGAGATTAATAAAAATGAAAGTAAAAAACTACCAAACTAGTAAATAAACCTAGGTTTTATGAAAAAAATACACAATGAAGTAGATTAAGCATTGGTTAATTTAATTTTTAAAAGGAAAGAAGAAAACTAAATTACCAATCTCAAAAATGGGTGAATGAACAACCAATGAAAACGGAATTAAAACAATTACTAGGAACTATTTTGTCCAATTACATGACAATAAAACTGACAATCTAAGTGAAATGGATGGATATTTACAAAACTGTCCACATTAACAGAAGAGGAAAGAGAATACTTAAATAACCCCATCTTAGAAAAAGAAATTGAAAAAGTCATAAATGAGCTCCCTTGGGGAGTGGGGGAGAACCTCAGGACCAGATGGATTTACAGGCAAATTTTATCAAACATTTAAAGAACAATTAATTCCAGTACCATGTAAATTGTTTGGGAAAATAGGTAAAGAAAAGAGTCCTACTAAATTCCTTTTATGATACAAATATGGTTTTGATATGTAAACCAGAGACAGCAAAAACAGGAAAACTATAAACTAATTTCCTTAATATTGATGCACAAATTTTAAATAATAACAAGGATTTCAGGAATATATCAAAAATATTATACATCATGATTAGGCTGGATTTATAGCAGGAACGGAGGGCTGCGTGAACAGACAGAAGGGGATAGAGTTGGGATGCTGGAGAAGTAGAATGTTGGCCAACACTTAGGAACTAACTGACCTTGAAAGAACAGTAGTATTCCCAAGAGAAATAGTGATGTTAGGTGGAGCCAAGATGGCGGAGTAGAAAGACTCACGTATGCTATCTCTGAACCCACAGCCCATATATTTCCTGCAAGAAGAACCCCCCACAAATTCTGGAGCACTGCAAGGCGCGCAGAAACACAGTGGAAAAGATTTCTGTTCCAGAGAGCCCTGGAGAGCCATCCCCAGGGGTCCATTGTGCTTGGGACAGCGGAGCCCACCCCTGGGCTGCCTTGGCCTCGCGGCCCCAGAGGAGCAGATCCGAGCAGGCTTCAGGGATGGAATCTCCGGCAGCCGGGAAGGTCCCTCCACCCACAGATGCTACAGGTCAGTGAGAGAGACTTTTGGGCTGGCCCAGAAGGGAGCAGGGTGTCTCCATGACTCAGGCCCCCTCGGGAGGCAGCTGCGGAGGGAGCGGCAGAGGCAGTGGCAGAGGCCGCAGCCCGGGACTCCCTGAGCAGCAGGCAGAAGTTCAGGGTCATTACCGAAGGTCTCTGCATAAACCCCCTGAGGGAACTGAGCCTGGGAGGCGGCCCTGCCCCCACCCAAACACCAGAACTTAAGCTCACATTGAATAGCAACCGTACCTGCTGTGGAAAGCCCATTTGAATCTCAGATCCCAAGCACTAGCTGGGCGGATCTAGGCGGGGGTGGACAGGAATCTCAGAACTCAAGTAACTGGCTGGGAAAATGCCCAGAAAAGGGAAGAAAAATAAGACTATAAAAAGCTACTTTGAGGGGGTACAGATGTTCCCGCCTTTCGATTCTGACGACGAGGAACTATTCTTACCATCAGGGAAAGACGTAGAGGTTGGGGCCTCTGTATCCCAAACATCCAAGGTGGATGTCCGGTGGGCTCAGGCCATGGAAGAGTTCAAAAAGGATTTTGAAAATCAAGTTAGACAGGTAGAGGAAAAACTGGGAAGAGAAATGAGAGAGATGCAAGAAAAGGATGAAAAACGGGTCAATACCTTGGTAAAGGAGACCCAAAAAAAATGCTGAAGAAAATAACACCTTGAAGACTAGGCTCACTCAATTGGCAAAAGAGGTTCAAAAAGCCAATGAGGAGAAGAATGCTTTCAAAAGCAGAATTAGCCAAATGGAAAAAGAGGTTCAAAAGCTCTCTGAAGAGAATAGTTCTCTCAAAATTAGAATGGAACAGATGGAGTCTAATAACTTTCTGAGAAACCAAGAAATCACCAAACAAAACCAAAAGAATGAAAAAATGGAAGAGAATGTGAAATATCTCATGGGAAAAACAACTGACCTGGAAAATAGATCCAGGAGAGACAATTTAAAAATTATGGGACTACCTGAAAGTCATGATCAAAAAAAGAGCCTAGACATCATCTTCCATGAAATTATCGAGGAAAACTGCCCTAATATTCTACAACCAGAGGGCAAAATAAGTATTGAAAGAATCCATCGATCACCGTCTGAAAGAGATCCAAAAAGAGAAACTCCTAGGAACATTGTGGCCAAATTCCAGAACTCCCAGGTCAAGGAGAAAATATTGCAAGCAGCTAGAAAGAAACAATTCCAGTACTGTGGAAATAAAATCAGGATAACTCAAGATCTAGCAGCTTCTACATTAAGGGATCGAAGGGTGTGGAATAGGATATTCCAGAAGTCAAAGGAACTAGGACTCAAACCAAGAATCACCTACCCAGCAAAACTGAGTATAATACTTCAGGGGAAAATATGGTCTTTCAATGAAACAGAGGACTTTCAAGCATTCTTGATGAAAAGACCAGAGCTGAAAAGAAAATTTGACTTCCAAACACAAGAATGAGAAGAAGCATGAAAAAGTCAACAGCAAAGAGAAGTCATAAGGGACTTACCAAAGGTGAACTGTTTACATTCCTACATGGAAAGACAATATTTGTAACTCTTAAAATTTTTCAGTATCTGGGTAGTTGGTGGGACCACACACATACATACACACACACACGTACACGTGTGCACACACACATACACACATGCACGCACATACAGAGACAGAGAGCACAGAGTGAATTAAATAGGATGGGACCATATCTTAAAAGAAATTAAGGTAAATGGTGAGAGAGAAATGTAGGGGGAGGAAAGAGGGTGAAATGGAATGGGGTAAATTATATCTCATTCAAGAGGCAAGCAGGAGACTTTTTAGTGGAGGGAAAAAGAGGAGAGCTGAGAAAAAAACAAGAAGTTTACCCTCATCACATTCGACTAAAGGAAAGAATAAAATGCACACTCATTTTGGTATGAAAACCTATCTTACAATACAGGAAAGTGGGGGAGGAGATAAGCAAGGGGGTGGGGATGATGGTAGGGAGGGCAATGGGAGGAGGGAGCAATTTGAAGTCAACACTCTTGGGAAGGGACAGGATCAAAAGACAGAATAGAAACAATGGGGGGGCAGGATAGGATGGAGGGAAATACAGTTAGTCTTACACAACATGACTATTATCGAAGTCATTTGCAAAACTACACAGATAGGGCCTATATTGAATTGCCTGCCTTCACAAAGGGAATGGGTGGGGAAGAAGGAATGGGGAGAATTTGGAACTCAAAGTTTTAGGAACAACTGTTTAGTATTGTTGTTGCTACTGGGAAATAATACAGTTAATGGGGAATAGAAAGTCACCTGGACCTACAGGACAAAAGAGAAGATGTGGACAAGAGAAGGGAGGGATGATAGAAGAGAGGACAGATTGGTGATAGGGAAAATTAGATTGCTCGGTGTATTGGGGTGGGGGTAGGGGATAAAAGGGGAGAAAATTTGGAACCCAAAATTTTGTGAAAATGAATGTAAAAAGTTAAATCAATAAATTTTTATTAAGAAAAAAAAAGAAATAGTGATGTTAGGAAGAGGAGTGAGTTCGAGAGTTTGAGATACAGTTAGGCATTGTCTTTATATCTTATTGATCTTGGGTCTTGATTTCTTCAGAGATAAATTCTATCTTTTTCAGTCTAAAGCTACTTCTCCTTGAAAGAAAAGAGAGAAGGGAACCACTCATGTTCCTAACATCCTCATTCGTATTGGGAACATCATCAATCTTCTAGGCACCCAGGTCCACAGCCTCAAGAGATCTTAAGGAGTCCTTTCTCTCTGTGGAATGTCAATCTTGGCCCATCCACCTAACTGGAGGCTGATCCTTTCCTTGTCTTTGTCCCCAATTTAGTATTAAAAAGACATTCTGTAGTTATCCTTAGCAACTGTGCTAGACCCGGCTTCCTGAGCCTGAGTCTGGGCCTGGGCTCCCTGCCCACACTCCCTCTGAGATGTGTCCTTTCAGACTTTGCTTCATTTCTCGAGAATGTCACAGGAGTCTCCCCTTTTTGTTCCTCATCAGGATCATTGAGGTCATCAGAAGTTTTTCTCGGGAGCCTCCCATTGTTTTAGAGCCTTCTTGCTTTTCATCGTCTCAGGCTATGGTATCTTCTTTCTTCTCTTTTATGTGGCTCCCAATTTAAATGGGATCCAACCAAGAGGATCTTGAGGTGGAGGAAGACTTCAGAGCCATCAGACCCAAACTTCTCATTTTACTGATGAGTAAAGGGAGGCCCAGAAAAGAAAGGGACTTCCCCAAGGCCACAAAACTAGTAATTATGAAGCACACTGGCCCTGTAGACTCCAAATCCAGGCTTGTCTCACTACACCACCCTGTGGAGAGTTGTGCACCTAAAATCCACAGCTCAGTTAAATGGATAGATTCTTGGTAACCCTTCACTAATATGATCAAGAACTTGATGACTGCTGTCCTGAATGGTTCAAGCCCCTCAGCAGGCCACAGTGACACACCAATGTCTGGATGGAAAGACCTTCAAAGCCGGGGGAAAAACAAGGCAAGGGGCTGCTTCTTCAGGGCCAGTTGTAAAGCACAAGGGAGTCATTCTAAAGTGTGGATGGGAACCCAGAACCTACACATATGATCTCATCTCCAGTTCATGACAGACTTGCACAACCTCCTGGAATCTAGAAAGATCTGTAAGGTTGGCATTCATGAGCCAAATTTTCATGGCCATTGCTGACCAAAACATTCCGATAAATGCACACCAGCTTTGCATAGAAACTACACCTACATGCCCTAAGTGAGAAACAGGCTCTGACTCTTCCCAGAAACTCCTTGGCAAGCACTCAGAGCAATCAATTTTGTCCCAGAGTACTAAACATCGACGTGACAGTTTCTCTGCTGTCCAGTTTTATGGGGTACTAACAACACAACCAAGATACCTTGCTGTACAAATGAAATTTAAATAGAAACACAGTCATACTAAAAGCTCTCTGTCATTTTAAAAATTAAGTTCTTGGCTCTATTGCTGAAAAGTTCCTAAGCATTTTCATATTCACACTGCAGCTACATAAATATATTAGTGCTGAGGCCAAAAGAATCCTGAGTCCAGATTTAAATAAAAATTGTATACAGAAGGCTACCAGGTTTGCGTTTATGATGACTTAGCCCTTTCAGTTCTGGAGCTCCTGCCTCGACTGGCCCCAACCTTGCTCCTCCTCTACCCCACCCCTACTTTCTAATTCTGGGACAACAATCCCATCTCATCCATACTGCCTGTTCCTGGAAAGGGTGTGTGGTTCTCCTCACCAGCCCTTTACGTTTCCCAAGCAAACACTCCACCATGGGCACCACTTCCCTATCTGTATGTGTTGTCTCCCCCTGTCTTAGCTTTAATCTTTGCACCCCAAGAGCTTAGCAGCATGTGTGGCACATAGTTTAATCCATTCATAGGAACTCTTTCTTTAGGTACAACAACCAAGCAGAATACCAGGTTCATAAAACTGAATCCCTGTAAGTGCTTTGTTCTCTTTCTCCATGACTGGACAAAGCTTGTAGCTCCTCTGTGGACACAGGACTGGGAGCACAAATTCAGGTCTCTAAATAAAAATAGGAGGCCTGGCTGCTGCTGGTGAGTCACTGTAAGCTGTGGCCTGCTGAGTGAAACGCCTGGGGGCAAGGGGGTGGGGGGAGGGGAGGGCTTGCAAGCCCAAGAACTGCTAGGTATAGGTATGCTTTAGCACTTTGGAGACAGATCCCCCACTCAACCCATTGGGAGATTCCCAAAACCACAGTGAACCATTAAAGCAGCCGATTTATGAGATCTGTAATCTCACAACATAGGAGTCATTTTTCCAGGCATAAAATGAAGCCAATTTCAATAATGTAATGAAAACATGATGTTTTTCAAAGGCCAATATGTTTCAAATACCTGTCTTGGCATTCAGTAAATGTTATCCAACAACAGCGCTGCTGTCATGGGGACAGAACAAAGCTCTGGAAAAGGCAGCTTCTAAAAGGTCATTAGCTCTGAACAGCAGCAAAAGGCTAAGGTGCCCACCCACAAAGCCATCCCATTGTCACAGCCTCCACAAGCCCCAGAACTGGGCTTTGTGGCTTCTGGCTGCCCCTGCTTCCTGTGCCAAGACACCGGAACCAGCCAGCTTGGCCTAGAAGAACAGAAGCTCCCTGAGGACACCCACTACCCTTCATTCCCAGCAGGTAGACCTAATAGGTGCTAAATAAATGTTTGCCTACAGGATACATAAGTTTCCCCTTTGCCCTATTCCCTGAAAATAACACATATGCTTTCTTTTAAGTATTTTAAGAGCTAGTATGACATAGTAAATAGGAGGCCTGCCTCAATATCAAAAAGACTGAGCTTCACATTCTGCTGATACACACCAGCTGGATGACCATGGGTGGCCAGGAACCAGCGAGGGGGGATGACACCCGGCCTCCAGCTAGTCTGCAGCTTGTGTCTGGCGCTGACCAGAGGTCCTGCTCGGGTCTCCCTTCGGATGTATCAACAAGAGAAGGGCCAACCACACAGACAGATTAACCAGACCTTGGCCACAAGACTTGGCAGGCTTGGTCTGAGTGATAAAGGCAGGAGGACAGCAGCCAGGTCTCACAAAGCTTTTCATAATGTCCTGTTGTCACGATCAGGTCCCTTTGTCACTGGGACACACAACAGAGCTCTTGCCTCAGACTGGGATACTTGGGTCTGCTGGGACTAACATGCTCTCCAAACACCTGCTTGTACTTAATAAATCAATTTCTGATTCTGATCAGAAATCAAGAGTGCGATTCAGGCTTTGCCATACTGAGGGCAAGTGAAATCTCTCTGGGCTTCGGCTCTCCTGCTTTTTAAGGCCACTCCAGTCATACCCGGAGGGATCCTGGGTCATGGGCAGGGCCCACAACCCTACTCTCTTGCCTGCATGAGCTGTTGGCTAGTGTTCTCTAACTGGGAGGAGCCCACCACACCACGGGGCCTGAGCTTCCATTGTGGGATCCTTCGCCACAGAGCCTTGCCATTGCCAGGAGGAAGAGGGTGAAGCACAGAACAGAGCCGAGGGCAGGATTACGTTTTGTGAGCTCCCTAAGCTTGTCCTGTGCCTGACAGGAGGGTTCCTAGGTTGGCAAGTCCGAGTTAATTGGGGCCATTCAGGTACTATCATCCAATTCCTAGTGGCCAAACAGAAGATTCTGCTCTAATGAGGAATGAGCCCAGAGGTAGAAACACAGGGACAGGGCAGGAAAGGGCAGGCAGGGAATGATTCCCCTTGAGAGACAAACTGTAAGACACAAGCTTGTGTGGGGTAAGAGGAATTCCTGCAACATGGCCTTGAAGCTAAAACTGGCCAAGTGGCTAAGGGCAGCACGGCTAAGTGAGCCATGTCCGATAGCTGAGGAAATGCCGGGAAAGCTACAGTTACACGTACAGGAAACAAGAGGATGATTGATCCTCCACCCCCTCCCAGGAGGGCAAGGTCTTAGTGTCACAGTGTTCCTTCCAAGAGGCCCCTGAGAGTCATCCATCAGAAACTGCTTGGGCACTGTTTATAGCAAGGTCTTGCAATGTAACTGAAAGCCATGCCATGCATACCTGGCATTGTTAGCAAGCTATTAGCCACTCAGAGATCTGGCACTGGCATAAGAGCAGGGCCAATGGGAAGCCCTGAAAAGCAGTTCATTTTGCATTAAAATAAATGGCATTTTTGCCCTCTGAGGGAGGGCATTTTCTGCAGCACAGGAAGTCTGGAAAGCAGCCCAGATTTCAACTGTTTTCATATTTTACCTCAACCTGGTGTCCAATTTAAAGACCAGGCCAAGACAAAGAGAAGATAAAAGATTGGGGAGATCCATGCTTCTTTGACCTAATCCCCCACCCTGTGGCCCTCTTCTCCCACCCCTCAGACCTCTCCCCACCTCTCCAGCTCTCTTGTGTATGGAGCCTTCCCCTACTGGAGAGTAAGCTCCTTGAGGTCTTGGAGCTGTATCTCAGCTCTCAGCACACAGTAAAGACTTAATACATGCTCGCTGACTTGACAAAGCTATAAGTTATGTAGAAAGTGTTTCATTTGAAAGCTCTAAGATGGTTGTCTGAGTGTTTAGAGGCTTTTGATTTACCATCTTCCAGAGGCCCCATAACTGAGTAAACACTGCTCCCCACCCCATACTGGGAGATCTGGGCCTGTAAGACTTTGGGGGCCTTCCTTACAGTCTGTAATTTTGAAAAGAAATAGCAACCAGACATCTCACTAAGCAAGGCTGCCTGGCATCATAAAGGGTCTCATTCAGGAAGTCCCAGGTTCCCACTTTGCCTCTGACCCATTCTGGTAGGTGACCAGGGGCAAATCTCTAGGCCTAGAAGTTGGAGACAGTTACAGTTATGTGTCTCAGAGGTAATTTCCACACTGGGAGGCCAATGAACATATAAGTTCAGACCAAATAATAATCATACTAAAAAGCAAACAAAAAAAAATCCCACCCTTAAAAATAGAAAACAAACTCTACTATTATTTTCTTTATATAAAATGCCTTTTTCTGTTTCAGTTACAAGGAGTGTCTCAGAGTATGAGGGCAGAAGGAGGGCATGTTGCAGTCTGTGCTTTTCTGTCTAGCCAGGTGGCCCAACAGGGCCCACCTATGGCTGTAGGAGGCATCAGCGACGGCTGGCCATTGGCCGGGCCCAACCAGTCTCCAAGACAAGAAGCTTCGAGCTGATGAGAGGCAGCATCAGCTTCACAGCATCGCCCCCAGTTTTTGTAGACTCCCTCAAGGTGCAGCACTCCCCTGCCCCAGACAAGGGTCAGTCTTCATCCTTCCCCTCTGCTTCACCCCCATACACACATCCCCCAGGGCAGGCACCTCCCTAACCACTGGCCATGGCCAGTCCTATGTCCAACAATGCTGCCATTCCCCAGCAGAGGGCTCCAGAGACAGCAACTCTCCCTGACTGGTCAAACCCATCATGCTAAAGTGAGAGAGCTCACAGGGCCTCAGATGGTCCCATGGTGAGTAGCTTGACTCCACAGCCTTGTCTCTTGTACCTACCAGATGAGAGCATCCTACTGGATAACAGGAATCCCGGGACCTGAGCCTGACTCATGCAGGACTAGCTGGCAGAGCAGCACACTGACCAGCATGATCAACCCAAGCAATTCCTTTGGTGCCCTAAGTCAGGGCATGGCACCATGCCCTGCTGCACCAGAGGACCAGGTCTGGAGGGCTGAGCCTCAGCCATTGGCGTGACTGAGCCCAGGAAGCAGATGTCTACTCTCTTGCCCACCTACCCCTCCAGGAATGGAAGAACCTCAAATCCCACCTTCAGGGAGAAGGTCCCTCTAGTCCTTCCCCAGACTACCCCCTCAGTCTGGAACGTTTAATAGGATAGGAATAAGTGCAGCTACTCTTACTCAGTCATGGAATTCCATCCAGGCTGGGGACCTGCTTGGTACTCTAGATCTATGGTAGCAAGGGTCCCCATTTATTCTCTACTCTTGGACCTATAAGATTGACCCTGCCTGTCCCATGGTTCATCTCCTTCGGATCCTCAAGATCAATGGGCTTGGCCTCTGCTAAAGTTATGGCCTCGGGGCAGACCCAGGGAGTTGGTGTCCCAGAGCTCCTAGCAATTCAGTTAGAATCAAAACAAATCAACAGGCACTGACATACAGACCATGGGAGGAAAGCTCTGGGGGCCTGAAGAGGAAAACAATCCAAAGGCTCAGGCCCAAGGCCTCCTGCCTCCCTTCCTTAGCTCCATCACAGCATTTGAGTGCCTTACAGAAGGTCACTTTCCCCTCTCAGCACTGCAGGAGACGACTTAGCCCGCTCCTTCCCTGGGAGCAGGACATCAAGGTGCATTTGGTGGCATGAAGGCAGAACTGCCCTCCCCATCATGGGCTGCTCTGTTACAGAACCTTACACCTGGCAATTTGCATCTCCTCAACAGATTCACTGGGAAGCCCAGAGATGGTGACCTAGGAAGAATTCTAGCAAAATAACTGAAAGGTGTCCATTGGCCTCCTCCTTTACTGCCTCAGCCCCAGGGCTATTTTTTAGAATGAAAACTGGGGACCTAAGGCTGAGGCACAACCCCTGCCACCAAGCTGGACACAATCAGTCCTGGTCCCAGTAACCCCCAGGACACTCAATGGGCCATGCACACAGGAAGCACTCAAATGCTTGATCACAGACTGACCCAACCTTCCTTCATGCTCTAAGATGTAACAGGCCTTCTGATAAGCACTGGGAACAAAAATCCAAGTGAAACAGTCCATATGGTTATGGAGACAGGCCAAGAAGTAGTGCCTAGGGGAGAGAGACAAGGGGGCCACAGAGGCAGGGTGGAAGAGCTGGGAACCAGGAGGGATTATGTGGAGAAGGTGGTGCTGGAGCAGAGCTCTGCAGGGATGGGCAGTGACAGAGATAGCAGAGAGAGAGAGAGAGAGAGAGAGAGGTGTGTGAGCACTCGCGCCAGGGTAAGAAGCCTGGCAAGCTAGGCTGGGTAACAATGTGAAGGGGAGTTTCTGGTTGATGCCATAGCATGGACTAAGGAGCCTCTGGAGTTTATTAAACAGAGGAGGGACATGGTCAAACCGATACTTTCGGAATAATGCTCTGGCAGCTGAGTGGCCTGTGGGACATGCTGATGGCTGTTGGCAGGCATGAATCACCACAAAACTGCGCCTCTGGCCTTGACCTAGACAGTCTACACCAGTCCTGGGATTAGCCTTTCACCTGTGAGATGCCCCCTTGGTTTTCCAGGCCTGCTGGCCCAGGGCACAATAGTTTCTCTCTCATCTACTCTCAGGATCCTCACTGGCCTTATCCGAGGCAAGATCCAGAGCCTACGGCCTACAGCCATATCACTTACTCACCAAACTGGGGAAAAGTCACTGTAAGGAGGGGACAGGGCTCTGGCACACCCAACCTGCCACCAAGGAGATGGCACAAAGTACCTGTACCTCAATGAAGAGAAGCAATTCCCCAGCCTGGAGGAAAGCTCTGGGCAGCATATCTGCCTCAGGTCCAGGCTTAGCCACCCTTCTCCAGGGATGGGCTGTGGAAAGAGAGCCTGCCTGGCCCTGCTCAGATAGGCAGTATGAGGCTGGACCTCAGCACAAATCACAACAGTGGACCCACATGGCCTCCAGAAACATCTCCCCCCCACAAAGATGGCAAGAGACCTAGCACAAAACCCTGAGGGTGTCTCCCATACTCAACAGTCTCTTCTTGGCACCCCCTCCATTCCCTCTTCTGCACTAACCATCCCTTGACTCTCCCTACCAAGCATACATGGGTTGGATCCAAGACACACAACAACAGCCTTCCCATTGCTGGCTCCCTTAAGGCCAGGCCATACAGGTCTCTCCTCGACTCCCTAAAGGTGGGGCAATGGCTACAGGACATCTTCTTGTACACCCACCGGGGCTCTAGGCCATCACCAGGCCTACGTGGTCCCTACTTGTACCCATGGCTGCAAAAAGAAAAGACATTTGATTTGCCAAATCCTTGAGAGGCAACAAGTGAATTCTTTGAAAAATGCCAAGCCTCCTAGCCTGGATCAGAAATCCTAGTCTAAAAAGTCCAAATTTTCTTTTCAAAAGTATTTTGGGCCTTGCCTAAACTACAGTACGGGGGGACAGAGGCAAGTGGGATCTTTATTCATCTCACTTTCAAAAGACAAACCCCACTCAAAGCTGGGAAGAGTGGAGAGTATTTTGTTAATGGAGCCACTCTCTTGGCCACCAGAATGTTGGGGTTTGCCCCTAAGGCCTCACCAAGGTCAGCTGCAATTTCCCAAAGGGAATAATAACCGAAATAGCTTCCAAACTGGGACTATTGTTCAGCTAGCAACCTGCCATGATTCCTCTGTAGATCATCACAATGATCACGGAGCAGACTTTCTGGAAAGTCGCTGAAACAGGATCTCAACCAACCAAGTCACCGTCCAGGTGTGCTCTAAATCCATGACTCCCCGTGGAGGCAGAAGAGCCCCCTCTGTGCTGCAGGGTAAGGGGCAGAGCAACAGAGCAGGCTTCCTTATTCTGGCACCAGGATCTCACAGCCCTCTGGGTTCCATCTTGTGACAGCTGAGTTCAGTGAGATGTGTGAAGGCTTCCTGCCCCTCCTCCTTCCCTACCCTCAGCCCCCCAAAATTACCAGCTCTCTGAGCACAGACACCATGCATTATACTTTACTAAGGCTTGCACAAGAAGATGTTGCTAGCAGATGCTTGATAAACATTTAATGAATAGACAGACAGATGGATGAGCCAACAACTCCAACCATCTCCCATGACCTCACACAGTGACTGAGAACCAAGAGCTTGGAACTCAAAAAAAAGAGCTCTGCATTTGGAGATGGCGGCCCTGGGCCCAGTCCCCACCACGGCTGCTCACTACTGCAGTGCCTTGGCCTCTCTGGGTGTCAGCGTCCACGTCTGGGGAGGTGGGGATTTGGACCCCAGGGCTCCCTTCTGCCTCTATGAATGCCAAACAAAACTGAATGGATCTCCGTGAACTGACTTTCATGTCTACATGAAAACTGGCTCTTGGTGACTGGATTGGAAATAACAGTTTGCCTTTTCTTTTGCATGCGGAATTCCCATTTATCTGAATGGAAGCTGTGCCTCCGGGAACAAAGAGGATTGGTTCCTTAAGGAAAATGGGACCAGTAAATCATATGTATATGTTGATTTATACATTCCAAATGCTTCACAATCCACAAATCCAACCTGTTGCATGAGGTTATATAAGCTAGCCTCACCATCATTTATCATGTTCACTCTTCACACACACACACACACACACACACACACACACACACACACACACAGACACACATACACACACCACAGAGCAGAGTGACAGCTTACCTTTGCTGCTCTGCCCATTCTCCTTCTGTGAGATGAGAAAAGTTCAGGAAAAGCATCCCAGGGGTGAGGGGATCCCAGATCTTAGGAGAGAAGCACCTTCTGAGAACAGCAAGGCCAATCCCCTCTTCTTACAGAGGAAGACATGAAGGCCTGCCAAGGTCATGTGACTTGCCCAAGCATACACAGCTAATAAGCAGAAGAGCCAGATTTGAACCCAAGCCCTCTGAACACTCCAACACCTCCCTCTTCCCACAGTGCAAAAGGGGGTGTCCCTGGGCACCCTCCTGTAAGACAGAACCTCAGCAGGGTCACATAATACTGAAAGCCAACCCCCAGGCACTTAGTCTGACAGTTACCAACTCCTCAGTCATTGCCTGCAGGAGTCAAAACCTAGTTAATTTTCAAACTAAAGAAGAATCTATTTTTTATTATCAATGAGTTCTCTTAGAGAAATGGGGTTCCAATAATTGCTCTACACATCCATATTTTAGGCAGTCTCTAGGACCCCAAAGGAGGAGGGCCTCCTTTACCATCTGCTAGCTGACTGAAGTCCACTCGAGGAAAAGCTACATGGGCAGGGGGGAGGGGGGGAGGGCCCTTTGGTGCCACAAAAAATGAGCCAGTTGGCCAGCATGGTCTAACACCTGGGCTGGGGAGAGCTGACAGCTATTTGCCAACTCATAATATCAATCACACAGGGTAATTACTAAAGGAAGCCTTTAGCCTCCTACTCTGAGGAATCCTGGGAAAGGAACAGGGAGTTATAATCAAGTCACAGTAATATGACAGATGTTTATCTTTATATAGCATGCTAAGGTTTACATACAAAATGCTCTCTACCCCAACCCCACAGGGTCATTAGGGCAGCATTTGGGGAAACTAAGCCTCTGAGAAGTAACGTGCCCTATGGGCCCAGTGAGTGTTGGTTCGCAGCCTGACCCCAAATCCGGTATTCTGCCAGACCACATGGCCTCTGTAAGAGAGATGCATAAAGAACGCTGCAGACCCCTGAGGAAGGCAAGCTCTCCTTCTGCAATCAGGCCCTGGCTTTTCAGTAAAGAAAGAAGGCACACAGAAGGTAGATAACAACATCTGGCACATGACTATAACCAATGAAGGAAGTAACTCAACCCCCAGTTTTACAGATGAAGCGAGCCTCAAAGGTTTTTTCTATTAAGACTAAGGCTATCTCTGTCCTACCTGGATTAAAAGTGTAAAAACTGAGTGTTGGAATCAAAAAAAAATTTCGATTAAAAATAGTCTGAATCCAATCTCTGGCCTAATGCCTGAAGTCTGAGCTTTAAGACCTGCTGCTTCATGAAGATCAGCTCCTTTCTGCAGGAGGCACAGGTTTCATTCACCTTTCTAAAAATGACATGGACAACATCGTAGCTCAGGTTAGGGGCCCGGAGTCTAAGAATGCCCATCTGTTTTAGGTCTCCACGTTTGGGTCAGAAGGATACATAGAGAGTGAAAAGCCTCGGAGCATTACTGGCTTTGAGAGTCGATGACAGGAACGTTTCCAACCTCATCTTTAACTCTGGAGTCCAGGAATCCTAGAAGGCAAACAAAACCATAGCCATGTGAGGATATGTTCACCAAATATGTACAGTGGCATCTAGCTGACCCGCCATCTGGGTGAAAGGGGCCCCCAGACAACCTGAAGGGAGCAAATGCAGGATGCTTGGCCACGACCAGTTTCCAGAGAGTTTGGCTCATTCATTTATACAGACCTATAAATACTCGGAAGGGAAATAAATTATCATAGCAGTTTCATAAACAGATAGGGAAAGAGGAATCCTGGTACATTATTTGAATATTTCGTGTAATTTAAAACCATGTACATCAAGTCATCTTGTTGGGCGGAAATGCCAAGAACATTTTAGGAATACATGGGGCCTGGCTGCCATCATCAAAGCACCACTAAGAAGGAACAGGAACTATGTGGGCGGCTTCATTATGATTAGACTTCCTAAAGAAAGACTCCTCTCCTTGGCCCCCAGTTTGTAAAGGAAAGGAGCGAGAGTTGTTGGCACTCGGTAACTGCCGGCATCTGGTGCCTGGCGAGGGGCTTCACACAGGACGGTGGCACATCTCCGTTCTACTGGGACCTCCCAAGTCAGTCTTCTTAGTTCACATTTTTTTCCTTCCAACCACCTCACCAAAAAGTAGAGCTCCTGCCACTAAGTATCATCTGTCTCACACACCACCAAGGATCACCATTCTCCAGGCATCTGACATGGCCTCATGGTGAAGAGAAGGGTGATTTCATCAGTGCCAGGACAGACAAGCTGCCTCACAGCAAGAGCTAATGTGTCACAAGACAATACTTGAACCTGGGTCTTCTAGACTCCAAGGCCAGTTCTCTACCCACAGCGCCAGCTGCCTTGTTTTAGGCCAAGACTGGATGGTAATCTCCAGGAAGGCAGGGATTATGTAACCTTTCTCCCTTGTCATTCAACAACTGTACTGAGTACCTACTATGCCTAGGGCACTCGTCAAGACACTGGGAGAGAAAGCCTGGATATGGTCGAGGAATCCCAGGCTATGGATTAATGGAAGCCAGAGGTGAAAGGGCTCTGAAAGGACTCACCCTTTTCTGGGGAGTCTGGAGAAGCCCAGAGTGCTTCTCAGAATCCTGGTTTTAAATGTATAAAATAAAATACCAAAGATTACAAAGGAAACCAATTATACTGAAAGTTATTAAAGTGTTTTAAGTTCACTAACCTTAGGTTCAGAACTCTGATATCATCAGACCATTTAACAGATGTAAGTAAATTAAGGCTCCAAGAGGTGAAGGGAGGGGAAGTGAGGGAGAAGTTATGACCTGAGATCACCTGACCCAAAGCACACACATGCGCCCCTCATATACTATTCTGTATTTAATCAATGCTTGTTAAATTGAATAAAAGAGAATTCTTCACAAAACAACCCGGTTTCTCTCTCGAGAATCATTCCCGCTGCCACTTTCCTGGACAATCTGAGTCCCATTCAATATGGCGGTGCTGTGGGTGAACTTTCTGACTTTTTCAAAGATGGATGACTAGGAGTCACTCTACTCTTATGTTAAACAAATATTACCAACTTTGTGGCACTGGGGGACAGAATGCCCCTGGCTCCATCTTCTTAGGATGGGTTTTTTGTGGTTTCTGTGCTTTATTCTATAGGAAAAGATTCCCAGCATTGAACTGCTGTGAGAGCTCACAAGGAGCAGCTTAAAAACCCAGGTAGCGGCTGGGAGGTACCTAGTAGATGGTTCTTTTGCTAGTTACCATTGGGGACAACTAACTAGCACAGGTCCTTGTTTAATCATGTCCATTATAATTCTCCGCTGATATCACAGATTTAGCCAGCAAATACTCATCTCCTTGCCAAAGAGAGTGATGTGGCAGTCAAATTGGAGGAAGATGGCAAAAGATTGTGAGTGACATCACTTCATAAAACAGCAGAAGTAAAACCAAGTTTGTGGAGAGCTTGGAAGAACCTAGCCAAGGATGAAACTAGAGCGAGGATGAGAGATGAAAAATGGAAAAGATCTGCAAAGGCAGCCAGTGATGGACTGTCATTTCTGCCAGTAGTGATGGCAGAGCCACAACACCAGGATGGTGGGAGGAGACAAAAAGAGAAGAACATGACCCCAGCACAGACCAGTCAGTGCTGGAAGGGAGACAATTTGGAGAGTACCAATCTTCAGGAGAACACCAAAGACTTGGAAAAATCTTGGACTGTACTGCCAAAAAAAAAAGTGGCCAAGAGAATATCAGTAACCCTTATTTTCTACAAAATCCTTATGAGAACCTACGTGATAAGGAGACAACAGGCTAGTTCTGTGGGGACCAGCCATACAAAGGACTAAAGGATGCAGAGATAAGGTTCCACAGTGCTTGTTGTTTGTCAATGACAAAAACATCGGATCCGGAAGGAGGACGAGTTCTAGAACACGGTGGAGACAGGTCAAGTGCAAAGTCTAAAGGGAAGAGGTTTTCCTTATAGACATGCTGTCTGGGGTGCTGACCGCATGATCCCAGAGACAGAGCAAAGCCTCTCACGTGAGGTCCAGTCACTCAGGAGTAGTACGCACAGAATGCCCATTGCCCAGACTATGGCATGCAGCTGGGTGGACATCCCATGGATACAGGCCATCAGAGTCATGTGAATGAACAATGAACCCAGCTCAGGAATGAACAGAACAAGAAGGGGCCAGATTGTGTTTAGGGACATATAAACAGTGTTTTATTATGATCCCAAGCTCCATTCTGGAACAACCAACTGTGAATGGCTTAGCTCTTCTCAGCAATACAGTGATCCAAGACAATCCCAGAGGACTCATGATGAAAAAAGCTATCTGTCCATAATGCTGGAGTCTGAATGCAGATCAAAGCATTTTTACTTTCTGGATTTTTTTTCTTATGCTCTGTTTTTTATTTCATAATGTGACTAATATGGAAATGTTTTAAATGATGGGGGACAGCTGAGGGAGGGAGGAAAGGAGAAAATTTGGAACTCAAAATTTTAAAAAAACTGACTATTAAAAATTGTCTTTACATGTAATTAGGGAAAAATGTTATTTTTTTTAAAAGAAGCAGAATGTCATGAAAGCTGTAAGGGAACAAGCAAAATCAATGATTCCATGAGACAAGTAAGAAACATTATATATTCTATGTATTTCCAATCAAAAGACTGGAAAAATAGGAGAAAACATTAAGATACATGGCATCAAAAACAAATGACCTAGAAAACACAACAAAGAGATAATTAAAACAATCACTGCACTTTCTGAAAATAATGCTTAAAAAAAAAGCTGGGACTTTACATTTCAAGAAATCATAAGTGAAAACTGCCCAAATCTATAAAGACCAGAGGGGAAAGTGAAGACAAAATGCACTGATCGCCTCCCGAAAGAAACTCCAAAGGGAAAAGTCAGGAGTGCCATAGCTAAATTCAGAGCCCCCACATCAAATAAAAAACACCGCAGACCTTCAGAGGCGAGAAGTTCAAGTACCAAGGAATTGCAGGCAGGATCACATAAGATCCTGGCAGCTTCTTCTATCGATGAGAGGAGATCTTGGAATACATTATAGGCTTAGAATCAAGATACCACAAAACTGAGCATAACCTTAAGGGGGGAAAATGGATCCATAATGGACAGGCTTTTGAGAGCATCTGATGAAAAGAACAGTGCTAAAAAGAAATGGCAAGTAGACTCTAAGCAGGATGCTCTAGACTGTCTCATGGGCCACCGGGGAACAGCGGAACAAGCTGTGACATATAAAGGTAATGGAATATGAAAAAAAGTGATTTCAGCGAGTTCTAGGTAGTACTCATTAACACAGAGAGAAGGTAGCACAACCAGGGGAACATTTTATAACAAGCGATATCACTGAAAGACAAATAACTGTGAAGCCTCAAGGGCTCTAACCAATGTGATGACCCGCCATGTCTCCAAAGGACCCAGGAGGAAGAACGTTCCCCATCTCCTGATAGACAGAGCTGGTCACGGCCACTCTGAGGATCTGTTTCACTTGTTTCTTTTTCTGGGTTAATGGTGGGCAGAGCGGGGAGAAGAGGAGAGTTTAGCAAGTCACTGACATGGCTTTTTCATATGCACAGAAAATAACAGAAAGAAATTCAAAAGGAAGCAGAGACAAGGGCAGTTTTTGAAATTACTACTATTTAAAAAGGGACTTTTTGTTATGTACTTTTTTTAAAAAATAGAAATAGAGATCCATGGCTTCCTACAGAATTCTTTTGCTTTCTGTTGCATTTATAGAAATGCTTTCTCTTTTTGGGGTTTTAAGTTCAGAATAAAACAATAATTGTTTAAATTGAGAGGGATCCCAGGATTAGCACTGGCAGGGCCTCCTAAGGGAGTGGTTCAGAGACCCATTTTCTTAGATAAATCATGTCACATATAATAAAGCTACAACAAAAACCCCACTCCAAGGAAATATTAACATTAACTTAGCCACAGGCAAATAGTCTGAAATATAGTAGCAGTCAATGAAGAAAGCCAACACAAGGCAACAGAGAATTGTAATAAAATTGTAATAAAAAATGGACCTGCAGCCCACAATTATGCATCATCACTGTTGTGGTATAGTCCTGGGACTGTCATCCAGTGCATCAGCCTTATTCCCAGTGAATATAGTGATAAAGTTTCCCAAACTGGCCAGTCACTCTAACACATCATCTGGCTCTTCCTTCTTTAATCTAATGTGATGAAATTTTACCTTTTACAACTTTCACCTCAAACCCACCAGCTTTCAGATTAAAACCACAATGGCAGGCAAAGGGTGGAAGAGCTTACCTGGAAGAGCTCCTTAAAGGAAGGATGAACCATGGGGTTGGGGACAAAGGGAAGGGCATAAAATGGAAGAAACTCTGTGGTCTGGCTCAGCGCTGCACCTTTGGTCTCCAGGTAGGCTTTGAAGTAAGAAATCCTTTCATCAAATTCTGCTTTGTCCTATGGAATAAGAGAAGACGTTCCCTTCTGGGTCATCGCAAGCACTCATCTGGTGGATCAGCCCTTGTCTCTCCGCTGTCTAAAAGTCACTTGGCAGTGGTGTCTTCCTTGAGAGTGTGTGTGTGTGTGTGTGTGTGTGTGTTTGTATGTGTGTGTATACATTTGTATGAATGTGTGTGAGCATGTATGTGAGGGTGTGTATGTGAATATATATGTATGAATGTACGTGTGAGTGTGTATGTTTGTATGTGGGTGTGAATGTATGTGTGAGTGTGTGATGGTTGTGAGATATGTGTGAACGTATGTGTGTGAGAAGACATGCGAGTGCATGAATGTATATATGAAGGTAGGTGTGTGTGTCAATGTATGTGTAAGCATATGTGTGGGAGAATATGTAAGAGTGTGTGTCTGAAACATCCTTTGATAAACAAGTTGATCCCTTTCAATCAATTCCATTATTTCCAGCATAATGTTGGTGCGTCTATACCTTGGTGTAAACATTTTGGAAATAATATGGAGTGATTAAAAAATTATGAAGCTTTATTGCCAAGATTCTATCCCAAAAAATTCATAAAAAGGGGAAAAAAAGACCTAGAAGTACAAAAAGTATTCACAGCATCTCTACTTGTAATAGAAAATTTGGAAACAACCTTTTGCCCAACAGTTGGAGGATGGTTTAATAAATTCCAGGAAATTAATGGAATCTGGTATTATTTTTTGTCCAGACCTAGGATGTCAACTTAGTAAAGAAAATTCCTTTTTCAAGTGTAGACCAATACCTGTCTGGCTCCTGGTCATACAGCTAGTCTGGTTCAGTGACCCCACCCTAAAACCCCACCCAGTACGACACCCACCCAACAAGAGAGGAAAGTCCTGCAAGAGAGGATGCTGTGCTTCTCAGCAGAACAACCACCCACTAGAAGTGGAGGTGGAAGACGCTGAGCTGTCCTGGGAAGGGCAGAGAACAGAGGCATGCCCGTGGCTCTGGTTCTGAGGCTCTGACGTTTCTTGGTTCACTTGGCTTTTGGCCTTGTTGAGAGCTGAAGGCTCAGGGGTGTTCTGTTTCTCCTCCATTTACTTGATTACTTAGTCAATGGTTACAACACTCAAGTGATTCCACGAGTCTATAATTTTTACAAAAATGTTTTCATTCCCCACCCCCACCCCAAGAAGCTGTGTCAGACAAATCAGCCCCAAGTGGCCTTATCCTACTTCGGAGGCAGGGCCCACACCTGGCCTCCAGCTCTCATCCCTAACCATCCTTCCCTTTCTCGCATGAGTCCCATGCACTCTCTACGTTCCCCGCTTTCATGTAGGTCCAGGTTCAACAACTTTATTCTGTTCTCTATGTCTCTAAAGACAGCTTGGGGGGAGTGGGGAGGGAGACAGTCATAGAAACAGGATGGACTGGGTTCGAGTCTTGCCCTGGATACATACTGATTGTGTAACTAGGGCAATCTGTGTCACCTCTCAATATGCCGGGTAACTCTCTAAGACTACAGAGGCCAACCTGTACCGGTAGAGGGCATGTCCTCATCTGGGAGATCCCTAGACCATGGAAGTTCCAGCCAGTCACCATCACTATCACTGTACTTCCTACCAATTCACATCCCTCGGCTGCCAGACTATAAGCTCTTTGAGGAAAGGTATTTTAAGTAGGCAACTTGGTGCATGCTCCATTCATGATTGAGCATTTAGTAAATGCTTTTTGATAACTATGATTTCAAGTCAAGAAAGGCCTGACAAAGCACTCAGAAACACGCTGCGCTAATTAATAACGATAATCCTTTTTTCTAGGTTCTCCATTCTCTGTCCCCCCAGTCTGGCTGACATAGCAGGCCTTACTCTTAACCACTCATGCACCAAAAGTTCAAGGGACATTGGGAACACTGGTGTCTGACACAAAGGGACCAAAGCTTTGGTCAATGACCCTAGCCTTCTGGCTGTTCCTCAAACATGACTGGCCATCTCCCAATGCCAAGTGTTTTCTCTAGCTGTACCCCACACCTGCACTGCTCTCCCAACTTATCCAGCTCCTGGCTTCCCTCAAACCCCAGCTAAAATTCTGCCCTCTTCAGGATCCTTCCCTCTGTTGATGACCTCTAACCAGTCCTGCATATACCTTATTTGTGCAAAGCTGCCTTTGTGCTGTCTCCCCACTTAGACTGGGAGCACCCTGAGGGCAAGACTGTCTTTTCCCTTTCTTTATATGCCGGCACTTAGCATAATGCCTAGCACCCATAGTAGGTGCTTATAAATGCTTATATGACTGACTGGCTCGCCTGTGCTACTTGCCATTTCCAGACCCTGTAAAGACTTGGCCTGAATCTCTGCCTCCTGCCAGTCTCTACCCACCTGAACCCTTTGGATTTCAGGGGTTGCTTCGGCAGGGCTCAGTCATGCCTGTCCATGAGGAATTAACTCTCTGGGTGAACCAAGTTATGGGCCTGCCAGTACTCAAGCCGCTTCCACCTAAGGTGGCCTCTGCCAGTGCACCTTCTGGCCTTCTACAGTAGCCTGGAGTGGAGAGAAGATGCAAACTACCCAAGGACACATAGTATTTGTCCAAGGCAAGACTTGAACACAAGGCTGTCCAGTCAAACCCTAAGCTCAGTTGTGGCCCAAACAGTAACAGACCCTGAAGCACCTTCTCTGCTCCCCACCCAGCCCAGAGCCAGCTCCATAACAATAAGACAATGGGGTGGGGGACATGAGCCTGTTTTCCACCCAGATGGGGACCTCCGTGGGCCCACTTCCCAAAGCAGGATGGGTTGGGGAGGGATAAGGGTTGCAAACCACTGCCCCTCCTCACTTTCAATTCCACAGCAATCTCCTCTCAGCCCCTGCCTGAAAGCCTACCCATTTCTGCCCCTTGAGACAGAACTGCCAAAACCCTGGGCTGTATTGAAGGGATCTATCAAATTAATTCTTTATTATACCAATCTTTTAAAAATAAACTAATTTAAGATAAAACTGTACCTTTGATTCTAGAAATCACTGCTGTTAATATTTAATCTCATCCAAGGGGATGAAAAGGCCCTTTACAGCCTTTTTATAAATCCTGAAGACAGAAAAAAATGGCCAGTAACATTGCTCCCACTTCTGAGAAAAAGGGTGAACAGTACCCTGACCCACCAGGAAACTGCAATGGGCCCCAGGCCGACGCCCAGACCTACCGGTTTGCCAGGGGCACATTTCAGTGGAAAGATGGCGAAGTGAATGTGGAGATAGAATTCCAGCTTCTGTGCGAGAGTCTCTCCTTCTCGGACAGAGGTTGGGATGTGCTCCTGCCATGAGTTGAAGAAGCCTTTCTGGTCCCCATTATCAAATGCAGTAAGTAGATCTTTCTGTGGGGGAGAAGACAAATCAATTTTTAAAACTTCATTGGCACAGAAGCCACAGCTCAAAATACTTGTCACCCTAAGACACCCGTGGTACCACATGGTCTGAACATGGGTGAACAAGGGAAATTCTCATAACTCTGGGATGCCATGAGTTCATGTCCTCCCTCTTCCAGCCAGGAAAAGTAGAACTCCTACATGACTTAGCACACGGTCTTCATCAGCCTGGACTGGCACAAAGCTGAGGTCCTGTGATTCTGGCTGGGATGGTGCCAGCACAACCGAAAATGAATTGCCAGCCCCAGAGATAAATCAAAGACTCTCTGGCCCAACCTTTGAGAGTACCCATCACCTGTGCTACAAAGAGGCACCAGCCAGTGAAAGAAGGAAAAAACCTAGAGCAAATTAGGCTGCTTTGGCACCTAAAAAGCCTAACCTTTAGGAAAATGGCAGGAAGGGAGAGGAGGCTGAAGCTGCCTAGGGCAATGCTTCCACTCTCATGGCAGGAGGGGCTGCCCCTCACCTTGCCCACACTGAGGGAGGGGTGGCCCTTGTCAATTCTTTTCTCATCAGACGCCTCCCAGGACTAACAGCATGCCCAGAGCGGGGCCCCCAGACCATAAGCAGGGCTCCCCGGGAGGCTGCCAAAGATTTGAGAGGGCTGACTGGGTGCTGGGTAGGCCTGGCAGCAGCCCCTATGCCCACTGCTAGCTGCAGTGACAAGAACCATCTCTCTCCGACCACACCAAACATGAAGAAACCATGGTTCACTGCTCTCAGTAACTGACCCAACCAACCCCATCCAACAAAAGAAGGAATAAATAAAAACTGGCATCCCATGAAGCAGGTGCCCCAACTCCTGCAGTGACCACTGGCCGTGGGTGCCACACCCTATTCCTTCAGGAACCAAGGTCCCTTACTTTTTTTTCATTCACTCCTTTCAATTTAGGAATAAAATAGTCCTTATAACACTTGGCAGAATACAAAGGGCTTTTTTGAGGGTTAAGTACTAAAGCTGTCCTCCCCCATGCTGAGCCCTAGAGGTTCAGGTGACTTGCCCAGATCCAGTGGAGGGAGTTTTGTACACCGTCCCTGCAAGTCTCTTTGTTGAGGGGGAGACTGCAGCGCACTGGGCTGGCTGCGGGGTGGCAGGCAAGCTTTTGGCTCTTTTTTCCCATAAATACATGGAAGGCCAGATGCTATGGGTCTTCTGGCAGAATGCAGATAGATGGAAATGAAATAACATGGAGCCAATGTTTTAAACACTTTCAGAAAAAAGAAGACTCCAGCCACCCTGCCAGACACTCACCCAGGAGCCTAACACCTTCAAGGTGTCAGAGGCATCCTGAACATCTGCTCCACAGAAGGCAGGAAAGACTTACCTGGATAATCAGCGTTTTTGAGTCTCTCAAAGAGCCAGACGGGGTTTTGCACAACGGTTTCCCTTTACTTCTGCACTCCTTTAAAAATGTTTTCACTGTGTCTTCAAATTCAGCAAAGTCTAAATACTGATAAAAAGAAAAGTATGTGGCTCTAACGCCGGCCACAGTAGAGGGCTTGCCTGGCCTGGGAGCGCAGAAGGCAGTCCAGGGACACAGCCAGAAGGAAGGCCTGGAGCCGGGGGAGGTGAGGAGACCAGGGAAGGTGAGGAGACCTGGGCAGGTGAGGAGACCTGGAGGAGGTGAGGAGACCAGGGGAGGTGAGGAGACCTGGAGGAGGTAAGGAGACCAGAGGAGGTGAGGAGACTGGGGGAGGTGAGGAGACCGGGGAAGTGAGGAGACCTGGAGGAGGTGAGGAGACCAGGGGAGGTGAGGAGACCTGGAGGAGGTGAGGAGATCAGGGGAGGTGAGGAGACCTTGAGGAGGTAAGACCAGGGGAGGTGGGGAGACCTGAAGGAGGTGAGGAGACCAGGGGAAGTTAAGGAGACCTGGAGGAGACTGGGGGAGGTGAGGCAACCAGGGGAGGTGAGGAGACCTGGAGGAGGTGAGGAGACCAGGGGAGGTGAGGAGACCAGGAGGAGGTGAGGAGACCAGGGGAGGTGAGGAGACCTGGAGGAGACCAGGGGAGGTGAGGAGACCAGGGGAGGTGAGACCTGGAGGAGGTGAGGAGACCAGGGGAGGTGAGGAGACCAGGAAGAGACCAGGGGAGGTGAGGAGACCTGGAGGAGGTGAGGAGACCAGGGAAGGCACTGAACCCCGGGAAGGCCGGGAGCCCAGGGAAGATGTGGAGAAGGCCCTGGACAGGAGGCCAGAAGCCCAGTGGCTCCCACTCAGACGGAGTATCTACCAGGCCAACCTTCTTCTCCTTGCCCTGTTGTGGAGCCTGGCCCCCCCACTGTCTCCTCAAGCTCCAGGCTTCACTGCTTCTAAGCTCCTGGATATTGACTTCAATCCTTTAAAAACCCTGGTGGACTTATCACCTTCCTGATATGGTTCCTCCTGTTCCCGTCCACACTTTTCAGCCCAGTCATAGTTTTCCTGTAAAGCCCCCACACAGTGAAGGGCTTTTTTTCCTACGAGGGGGATCTGCTACCAGCACGGGGTTCTCATTCTCACACCCACATTCCCCTCTGCCCCACGGGTCCTTGACGCTAGTCCCTAAGAGTCAGAGCTGGTAAGGCAGACCTGCCTGGAGTCTTTCCCACTGTTCTCTGGGTCATTACAAGTGGGTAGCATCAAATGTGAAACTGATAGAAATCCTCCCAGATGTCTGTGGAGTAGACAGCAGAGAAGAGCCGGCCCCAGGAAGGACCTTTACTGTCTAGGACAACCAGAGCAGCCATGGACAGAGAGTGGCCTCATCCAACTTGATCTCACTCACTTTACCTTGGGTCGGCAGGGTCCTCAACTGTAAAATGAAAGGGTCAGACGAGATGACCTCTGTGCTCCTTCCAGCTCCAGAGCTGGAAGCTGGGAGCTATGAACTCCCCAGGCCTCAGTTTCCCCAGCTGACAGGGTCAAATTGGGCAGCTCTTGCAGGCCTTTTCAGCTCTATATCTTTAAAGCTATGAAGGCACATGAGTATGACTATGCAAAAGTGACCTAATCTCAGGCCTTTTTTAGGCCTAATTCAGAGGTTTTCTCACTTTATTTTGGTCACCCAGGAATGTATCCCACATTCTTAACTTCACTCCTATGCCACCAAATGCCAAGTCCTGAGATATTTTGCCAGAAGCCACTAAACTACATTATGGGAGGTTTATGTCTCTGATTTAGAGGACAGGAAGGGAGGTGTCCAAACCTGTAAGTCCACTGGTAGAGAGCATTCCCAATGCGGAAACTCCCTCCATAGATGCAGATAACCTGCAGTGACTTCAGAGACTGAGAGAGGGCCTGGGGGACACTGAGAGGCCAAGTGACTTGCCCAGGACCACACAGCTGGCCAGTCTGTGTCAGGCTCCAAAGCCACCCTTCTAGCCAGGACCCTGGCCTATGGCTCAGACCTCTATTGAATGGAATTCTATAAATTCTTTAATAGTTAGTAAAAATGTATTGGTTTCTATCCCAAAGGATTCATCTAAAGAACTGAATAATTTGTAAAGAGCCCCCGTGGTTTTTCTATTAGTTGATAGAAAGTTGGTTTCCTTCCGGGCCCAACCCCTGTCTTGCCTCCTCTGTGAAGCCTCCCCTGATGGTCCTGTGCCTCTGGGAACAACCTTGCTTCTTTGGGGTCCCAAACATCGTCCTGCAGTAGTAAGCTATTCAAACTTAAGAAGCTACTGCTTCAAATTCAAATTGCACAGGGACAGTTGGGACAGCCTGTCTTGGTCGGGGAGATGTTTCCTAGTCACTCTTCTCCCTCTCCCCAAAGAATGGAAGATCTTTGAGGGCAGAGCCTTTTGGTTTTGTCTCAGAATCCCCAATAGCCTGTACATATATTAGGAAATGCTTGTGGAATGAACGGATAGATGAATGCAAACCTCTTTCACCAGTCCGAGCAATTCAGCTTCAGATGCTAGAATATCTCCCATTGTGAACACCCAGTGACGTTCTCAACAGAAACACCTAAAAAACAAAAAACACATTGTCAATCATTTCATTTCAGCCACCTATGAACTGCAAGGGCTGATGGCAATAAAGATGAGTGTTCTCTCACATCCCTCCCATGGGGTTAATGTCTAACTACCATCCCAGTTAGACTCCAAATTCCCTGCTTGTTGATGTAAAGCACAAGCTATGAAGAGTTAGAAGTCTTGGTTTCTAACCTTTCTCTGGTGACTTTAAGAAAATCATTGCTGCTGTCTGGGCCTCAGTCTCTCCAATGGAAAAATGAGGGGGTTGAACTTCATGCTCTCTAAAATCTTCTCCAAATCTAAGATTTTTATGAGTCTATGAGTCTGCTGGTACACATCTTACTTCCTGTTGGGGTGACTTTGTTTAAATCTCTACAGAGAAAATGAGATGAGATCCATTTTCCCCCTACCAAAAGCAGGTTAATGTCACTTAAGGGGGGGGAGGGGAAACTTCATTTGTTAATTTTTCCACAGCATAGATTTTAAAGCCACATTCTACTTTTGCTGGGGGTTTTGTTTTTTTTTTTTTTCAGATCAATTCTGGAGAAAGTTGATTCAAGAAATTCAATTCGACCAACCTTTACTGACTAGCGCCTATTAAAGATCATGGATTTAGATCTGGAAGAGACCTTGGAAGCCACGAAATCCAACCCCCCCTCCATCCCCATTTCCACCCATCTGAAGTGGGATCTGAATTCAGGTCCTCCTAACTACTGGAGCAGCTGGGTAGTGCAGTGGATAGAGTCCTGGGCCTCAAGTCAGGAAGGCTCATCCTCATGAGTTCAAATCTGGATTCTCAGACACTTCATAGCTGTGTGACCCTAGGCGAGTCACTTCACCCTGTTTGCCTCAGTTTCCTCATCTTCCAAATGAGCTGGAGAAGGAAGTGACAAACCCCTCCAGTATCTTTGCTAAGAAAACCTCACAAAGAGTCAGACACAACTGAACAACAACCTCCTAACGACAGGTCCAGGGTCTTTTCCATTATCCCTTTACTGTAACTGAGTTTTGAAATGCTGAACAGGGAGTGCTGATGAGATGCAGAGATGGCCCGAGAGCCACTGGACAGATAGGACTGAAGCTCCGGAAGGAGGCTGAGACTGAATATATAGATTTTGGAGCCTTCTGGAAAGAAGTTGAACTTATGAAGTCAAGGCACTCACCATAAAGCAAGAAAGAAAGTGTCTGGGAGAGAGCCTTAGAAATCACTCACACTCATGGAGGAAAGAGAACAATGAACCAGTGAAGGAGATGAAGAAGGAATGAATGGTCTGACACAATCCCAGAGCTAGTAGAAACAGTGAGGAGAGAGCAGTCACTGATACAGGTAGACATATGCAGCAGAAACAGAAAAGATGAGAAGGGAGAAAAATGAGCAGAATGTTCATGACTCCAGGTCATGCTAACTGGGAACCAAATTTCAGTAGTGACAGGAGGGGGGACATGAACCATCCAAACCAACCTACACCTGTCCAGATGCTTCCCAAATCTCTCCCTCAGTAATGCCGTGGTACCTTCGAGGGCTACACTCACATTTTCAACTGCTTCCTTATACCCCCTCCCACCTAGATCATTTATCTCCCTCCCCTCCGCTGTGACAGTCAGTGGCCTCCCCCAGGGATTCCATGTGCTCTATACCTCAGGGTCCTCAGTACATGGGAAGTGAGGGAGGGGTTAGAGAGGCCCCTGGAGAATTAATTCTGTGGCTGCCAGGAGACTTGGGAACTTCCTACAACCTGTGACAATTTGAGGGTGACTGTGGTTGTTTCTGAACCTGCCATCCAACCTCTCTTCCTTCCCCAGCCCCCACTCCCCCCCATTTATCTGCAGATGGGCTCCATGGGGTCCCTGATCTCACCGCACCCCCACCGGCCCTCCTCACCTATCCCTTGGATCCTCACACTCTGAAGTCTGCCCGTCCCTATCACCCCCACTTCAGAATTCAATCCCTCCAGGACAGGATCATTCACCATCCCCTGCACTTGCTCCCTCCTCCAAGCAGCCACCCAGCCCTTCAGCGAGGCTCCCTTTCTCTGACCACCCTCTCCCCATCCGGCCCTGCCCTATGAACGTCCAGGGGCACCCGAGGGACTGGCTCCAGAGCCTGCGTCTTCTAAGGGCAGGATGGCAGGATGGCGGCAGGAGTGGGGTGGACAGAGGCAGGCAGAATGAATGAATGAATGACCGAAGGGCAAGGAAGGGCAGAGACCGCTGGCCCCCGACCCCTAATCAAAGGAAGCACCTACCCGAGCCGGCTGTGCAAAGAAGGGGAGCACAGTAAGTGCGGGGGCGCCCTGGACCCTCGGGATCCTCCTCAAAATCAGACTTCACAGAGCTGAAGGATGGGGGCCATTTCGCTTAG
The DNA here is from genome assembly GCA_023548195.1 of Bettongia penicillata ogilbyi. Taxonomy (NCBI): domain Eukaryota; kingdom Metazoa; phylum Chordata; class Mammalia; order Diprotodontia; family Potoroidae; genus Bettongia; species Bettongia penicillata. Next base: position 15,716,397 of record JAJHZJ010000134.1, on the reverse strand, counting down.
CCACGAGTGGAAACCAAAATGTGTATCTACCCTCCAAGACCACGGCCCCCAGATGAAGAGCCCCAGGGCTCCCCTTCCTCTGATAGGGAGGGGGGAGGGGCTCCGGGAGGAGGCAGAGGAGAGGGGGAGGAGAACCTGGGCCCGTACAGAGGGATGAATTCGGAGGGGGTGGGGGGAGACAGGGGGCAGACGAAGGGGGGGGGCAGGGCCACGGAGAGAGACGTCCGGGGCGGGGGCGTGGCCACCCCGGCGCACCCCGCGGGGCTTCTCGGAGCCCACGAGGAGCAGCCCACGCGGCGGCCCGAGGCTGTTGCCGGAGGACGGGCCGGGCGGCAACAGTGGGGCCCTCGAGGGCTGAGGGGAGGCAGCTTACCTGGCTGGCAGGGGTCGGGAGCGCGCTGGGGTGGTCCGGACGCCGGGGGCCGCGGATCTCGGGCTGCTCCGAGCCGGGCCAGGCCGCTCTGCCGTCACCCAGGCAACTGTTGCTGCGGCCAGTCCCGAGCGGCGGCGGAGTCACGTGGGGGGCGGAGCCTCCGGAGAGGGGCGGGAGCGGGAGGGAGTAGAACAGGTTGGCCCTCCCCATGGGACGTTGAGGAGCTAGGCCCCGCCCATCCCATCAGGCCCCCGCCCCTCGAGCCTCCAGCCCCGCCTCCGAGGAGGTAATTGACTCACGCCTAGTGTGTATGTTGGGCCAAGGCGCCCGCGGCGTGTTTGTGGGGTGGTGTCTGGCCCTGGCGTCCGTGTGTTTGTCTCCTTGAGGTTGTGTGTCGGTCCCTTTTAAAAAAATACAATTTATTGTCCCAGATCTCCTTTCTTTTCCCAGTCCTGGGGAGCCGCCTCTTGGAATAAAGATTTTTTTAAAAAAGGCTGACTTTTTCTGGTGCCCGGTGTGTGTGTGTGTGTGTGTGTGTGTGTGTGTGTGTGTGTATGTGTAACTGTTGTCAGCATATATGTAAGGCTGCGTGTCCACGTGTGTCCCTGTTGGTGTTCATGGCAAGTTTGTGTATGTGTGTCTGCATGTATGTGGGCGGAGTTATCCCTGTGTATAGGAGGGAGGGTATCCATCTCCCTGTGTCTTCCCCCCTCCTCCGCAACGCATGCCAGCCACCTTTCACCTCACTAACCTGGTCAGTAGCCACCCTCCTTGCTTGTTTTTTTTTGGGGGGGGGAGGGTGAGGAGTCGGACCACCAAGGTTCACCCTCCATCCACCTGCACTCCCCAGACTCGGAGAGGACACTTTCCAAAACAACCCCAGAAAGCATCCTCACTTTGTGCCCCTGGGCATCTCATCTCAAATGTCAGCACTGCGTCGGACTCACAGTGCCCAGCGGCATTTATTAAATGCTCTTTCATTTGATTAATTGATCTCTATCTGGCCCATTCCCCTAGGAACCCGCTCCCAGCCAAACCAGCTCCACCATCTGCCTCCTCTCAAGACTCAGCTCCAATGTCCTTTCTCACTATCCTGGAGGCTTGGCTCCCAGGTCTAGGCTGCCCCTAGCTCATTGTGACTTCTTGACATAGTTTGCTTCGTGCACCCTTGAGCACACACAGGGTTCTTTGGACCTTGTTTTCCTCATCTGTAAAATGAGGGATTTGAACTGAAAGGTCTCTACGATCCATCCAGTTCTGGGAGGCTGTGAACAAACAGACTAAATTTAGGAACAACTACTATTTGCACCCCCATACCCCCCCCCACACACACACACTGCCTGTAGGCTTCACAGTGCCTTGTAAATGCTCTGCTGTAATAAAATTGCATTGTATTATCGTATGAACCTTTCCCAGAGAAGGGAGGGAGCCAACCTCAAAGCTGGCAAAGCCTGGGTTCCAGTCCAGCTCTGATACTAATTGGCTGAGAGATTCTGGCCAAATTGCCCCAGGCAATGTCCAAAGTAGAGGTTCTTAATTAACCTGCTGGCTGGAACCCCTTTAGCAGCCTGTTGAAATCTATAGACCCATTCTCAGCATTACTTTTATTTATTTTGTTTTTGATTAATTCATTTATTTGTTTTCAGTTTTCTGCAATCACTTCCATATATCTCAGATTTTTTCCTCCTCCCTCCCCCAGACAACATGCAATCTTATATAGGTTCTACACATACATTCTTATTAAATACATTTTCACCTTAGTCATATTGCATAGAAGAATTAAAATAAATGGGAGAAACCATGAAACAAAACAAAACAATACATAACACAAGAGAAAAAGGTCTGCTTCATTCTGCAATCCAATTCCTTAGTTATTTCTCTGGCTGTGGAAGGCATTTTGCCTCAAGTTCATTGGGAGTGTTTTAGATCCTTGCATTGCAGTGAAGGGCTAAATGTACCAGAAAAATTCCCCACACACTGTGGTTGTTGCTGTGTACAAAGTTCTCCTGGTTCTGCTCCTTTCACTCAGCATCAGTTCATATAAGTCCTTCCAGGCCTCTCTGAAGTCTTCCTGTTCATCATTTCTTATAGCACAATAGTATTCCGTTACATTCATATACCACAACTTGTTCAGCCATTCCTCAGTTGATGGGCATCCCATTGATTTCCAGTTTTTGGCCACCACAAAGAGAGCCACTATAAATATTTTTGTACATTTGGGACCCTTTCCCATTTTTATAATTTCTTTGGGATATAGTCCTAGAGGCAATATTGCTGGGTCAAAGGGTATGCACATTTTTGTAGCTCTTTGGGCATAGTTCCAAATTTCAGCATTACTTCAAAAACATAAAATAAAATACACATGCTTACAAAGAAGTCAATTATATTAAAACACGATTAACAAATTTTTTTGAGTTCCCAGAACTGAAGTTAAGAACCAGGTGTTAAAGCCATAAGTTACAGGAAGGTGCTAATTGCCATGATAGGAGAAAGGAGGGGATAGGGAATAGGTATTTATAATGTGCCTATTGTGTTCCAGGCTGTGTGTTGTCATTTTACAAATAGTATCTCATTTTATCCTTACAACAACCTGTTATTATTATCATCTGATAGAGTTTCTGGCCAGGGAAAGAACCCAGAGTTAACCTACTCTGTGGGCTCTCTGGCCTAGCCAGATCCCAGAGTTTACAGTGGAGCTTGAGCAAACTTTAGCCCCAGAAAAAGCTGCTTATTCATACCTAAATAGCCTATTACAGGTGAGTCCAGGACCCTCCTCCCATGCACCAAGACATCCCTTCGGACCCTGTGAGAGATGAGCTAGGGAGAAGGGGGAGCAGCTAGCTCCTCCTAGAGACTTTTCTGGGGCAATGATACAAGCCAAACCCACAGGAATTGATTGGAGTCAGGAAGCCCTGGGTGGACATCCCACCTCAGACTAGCAATGGGATCCTGGGCCAGTCTGATCTTGGTTTTCTCATTTGTCCAACAATAACAGATAAGACTTGCTCCCTGAGGTTGTCGAGAGGATCAAAGGGAACAGATCTGCCCAGCTAAATGTCAGCTTTTGTCTTGGTATCAGGTCCAGAGCTCACAGAGACCTTGGAGAGCACCTGCTCAACCACTTGACTAATGGCATGGTGTGGTTGTTGTCCTTCGTTTTCGAAGAGGGCCAAAATGACATCACCATGACAAAGTGAAATTTTAATGTGTTCAATTGTGGCTAATCAGACCAATACAAACTTGGAATGCTCTACCACAGGTTGGGCACAGATAGTCTGTGTGAATATTTGGGGTGGATGTCCCAAATTTGCACATCCTGCCTTTACTTTGTGATGTCTCAATGCTGCTTTGCTCATAGAGCACAGCACCCTTTCTGATGTGGGCACTCCATGCTGAGCGGTCCTGTGTCAGTGTCTCCCATGTTGCGCAGTCAAATCCAAAGTTCTGGAGAGAGACCTTAGAGTGTCCTTGTATCTCTTCTTCTGGCCACCATGTGATTGCCTTCCCCATGCAAGTTCTCCATAAAATAGTCTTTTTGGCTAGCATACATTTTGTATTTGAACAACATGGCCGGCCCATCGGAGTTGTGCTCTCTGAAGAATAGTTTGAACATTTGGCAGTTCAGCTCAAGCAAGGACTTCAGTGTCTGGTACCTTATCCTGCCACGTGATCCTCAGAATCTTGCTAGGTAGTTCAAATGGAAGTGATTCAGTTTCCTGGCATGGTGCTGGTAGACTGTCCATGTTTCATGAGGTCAGCACAATGGCTCTGTAGACCTTCAGTTTGGTAGTCAATCTAATACCTCTTCTCTCCCAAACTTTTCTTCGGAGCCTTGACGGATAGAGAAGTAAGTGATTGATGTGTCTAAGGCCACACAGTGAGTAAATCAGAAATGATACTGACTGCTGTGCTGGAATTCACAGGTCCCAGCAACAGTAAAATCCAGTGTTTTTTAATATAGCTTTTAATAGTTTTTTAATATAAATATAGTTTTTTAATATAAAAATAGCAGATATTTACTGAATTCAGTGTGACAGAATAGGTAGGTAGGATGAACCTGGGCTAGCATCTGCCCACAAGGAAACAGGCCCATGAAGGTGAAATGCACTTGCTTGAGGTCATCTGGGTAGTAAATGGCAAAGCCAGAATTTGAACCCAGACCCATACCATAGTCCTTTTCCATCTATGTCTTCAAAAGGTTCCTCTGGACATTATTTTGTAAATGTATAATTTGTACATGTAATTTGTAAATGTAAATTGGCATTTACAAGAACTCTGGACAGCCCGGGGGATTATTACAGTCAGGTTAGGAAAGGCTTCAGAGAGGGGGTGGCTAATCCAGGCAACAAAAGCTGACTGCTGGGAAATGGCCCCAGTAGTCTGGGGGCCCCAGATAAGATGGATCCCTGTCTTTCTCCTCCTCCTCTGCCTGGGACAGGACCCGGCAGCCTGAGGGAAGGGGAAATCCCTAGCATCAACTACAGTCATACTATGAACTGGCAGATCTTTTATTGAGGCCTTCTTCCCTAAGCCCTTCACTGACTCCCAATGCTAAAGGGCCTCAAAGAAGCCTGAAGAATCCTTGACTCTAACCAACTCCCTTATTTTACATATGAAGAACCTAAGCCCCAAGGGAGAAGAAGGGACTGGCCCAAGATCACAAAGGTAGCAAGTGATAGAGGTGAGATCTGAACCCATATCCTTTGACTCCAATATCAGGCATCCATCTACTACATAGGCTGCCTTCTTCACAGACAGGGAATCTGGAGCCCAGGGTTCTTTACAGATTGAGGATTTTTCCCTCCCCCACACTTGAGAGAGGAGGGAGGTACTGCCTGGCATCAGCCTGAGGCCTGGCTCTTCTCATCCACCTCCAGTCAAACATCACATCATCAGCAATAAACCAGGGAAAGAGCTGGGGAGGGAGGCTGGGCTAGGGGTGTGGGGAGAAGCTTTAAAGGGACAGAGAAAGGCCAGGGAACCCAGGAGCATCTCAGAGAGGAGGGGGACTGTGGCTGCCACAAAAGCATGCTGTCTTGGGGGGGGCAAGTCCCACCATCTCTTTTTATATTAAATTTTTAATTTATGGAACAACAAACATTTCCATAACATAGTATGGTTGAAAGGATGATTGCACATGAAATTGTAAATCTATTATGTACAACTTAATATTGCTTTAAAATATATAATAATCTTTCTTTTTTCCCTTTTTTCTCCCCCCTAGAGATGGCTACTATTAGACAGAAATATGTATGTGTATATACACATATATAAAATTCTGTAATATTTCTATTTATCAGTTCTTTCTCTGGATGCAGATAGTATCTTTTTTCATATGTCCTTTACAGTTAATTTGGGTATTTATAATAACATCATCATCACTTCACCAATATCAATAAGTCTTCTTTGGAGTAGCTTTCCCTCCCCCTCCACTGGGCCCCTCTTCCTGGCTTCCTAGCTTTCTGCTATCACTTGGCCCTCAACTGGCTCCTCCTGAGCTCCCACTTAACCTTCACAGAAAAGTTGGGGATACAGTTTCCTTTCCCTAGGAGGGCCCTCTCTGCCTTCCATGGCAGACTCTAAGGGAGGGAGATGGAACTGGTCCCAGACTCTAAATTCAAACCCACCCCATCCCCTACCCATGACTCAGACAGTGACTCCCCATCCAGGCAAGCTCTGGAGACCACAGTGTGACCTCAGCTCGCCCAGATCCAACTGTCTTGGGAAATAGTTTGGGGTTAAAAAAGAAAAATGACAAAGCCACTTGTCCCCTTAGATCCCCTGGACCCCATCCTTACCCCTCAGGCAGCCAACTTGCCCCACTTTGGGACAGCCCTGCCTACTACAAAGCCTGTCCAGCCTCTACTTACTGGATTATGATTTCCTGCCCCCTTCCCCTGCACCTGGTTCTGCCATCTGTGTTTAAAGTCAGAAGAAGCTGTCCTGCCAGGCCCCCTTTTCCTTGTCCAAGGGTAAACAACCCCAGTTCTTTTCACCAATCTTCAGAAAATATAAACTCATTCATGCTCCTGAAACCCCTCCTTTGGACTTCAGAGAGTGAGAATCCAGGTGGGAGCTGGCCAGAGAGGAATCCAGGGTGATGGCCAACCTATTCCTGAAAGTGGGAGTGTTGGGGGAGGGAAGGTGCCCACATGATACAAGTTTAAATTTAATCTCCATCTCTTTCTTAAACAGACGATCATACAGCCTTCATCCAACTTCTTTTTTTGTAAGCTTTCTAAAATTCATTTTAAACACACACAAAGCAAGGGAAAAAACATTGTCATGTATGCAGTAGAACATGAGAGGATTTGATACAAACAATAAATTTTTATCAAGAAAATCTACAGAATAAATACTATACATTGTTTTCAAAGCTACACAGCTTTTCTTTGCTTTCTACTAAGTTTTCATTCAACTTCTGAGGTGCAAATGCTTCCCCTGAAAATTTAACCATCGGTTCTTGCCAGCCATGATGAGCTGATACACACACTGATGGTCCCCCAACTGCCACCCTGAATGAGTTTTCCATTGTACATGGAGAAGAAACTCAGCAGGGCAAAAGCCAAGGCCCCCAGGAAGAAATTTAGTCCCCAAGTAGAAAGTAGAAGAGAGAATTGCCTGTGCACCTCCTCATGCTGTGGCCTTGGGTAAGGTCTTTCCTTTCTCTGGGCCCTTTTCCCTTGTAAAATGAGGGGATGGTCCTAGATGAGGCATTCTTAACTGGGGTCCATGAACATCAATGGAAAAGAAAAAAATGACTTCTATATTTTCATTTATTGCTAATTGAAACTGAGCATCAATTATGAATGAAAACCACATGATTCTGAGAAGGGGACCATAGGCATCCCCAGTCAGACAGAGGGGACTCCAAAACGGCTGAGGCCCCTGCTCTAGGTGCGACTGCCTGAATCCTGAGGAATTCACAGAATCCCAGCAGGTCAGAGGCAGACAGGAGCCCTCACATCCAAACAGGGAGTCCTTCTACAACACACCCAAAAAGCGCTTGACCCAGGTGTGGTTTAAAGAACTCCAGTAATGGTGAACCACTCCCTCCTAGTGGGCTTTGGCCTGATCCGTTCTTAGACCACTGGCAGTAGCAAACTCCTGAAGGGACGACCCCAGAAGTGCGATGCTGGTCAAAGGTAGGAGTCATTTCTGAATTCATCTCCTTAGCCACGCATTCTAAGAGCACAGTAGCTCACCATACCGGCTGCCTTGCCTGCTGGTTTCTTGGAACCCAGTGAAAGCTTCCCTTGGTCTTTTATTTATCATGTGTGCCTGAACTTGTGAGAAAACACTGGCATGGGTTGACTGAGTTACTGAAGGTGGTTATGAAGATGCAAGGCCTCCAGGAGTGGCCCCATTTGGCCCCTGAGAGGGTGGAGCCAGGAGGAGGGAAGGAGGCCTGACCCCAGACAGAGGCCTGGGCAGACCTGAAATGTCCTGAGCCAGTCAAAGATTCCGTGAACCTCAGCCTGGGTCTTTTTAGCTGTGAGGGGAGACTAGGTTTCCGGAGCAAACAGCTCCCCTATAATCTTGGGCACTAGGGGAGCCTTCTGGGTTTGGGAATTGGGCTCAGTGGAAGCATCCTGACTGGCTCATAATGAGGACAAATATTTGCTGGGACAACCGAGCCCACAGATTGCCTGCTTGTCAGACATGAATACAGTCATTTTTCTATTTAAGGGAAATGGGGACAACACTCCTGGATCATAGGACCATTGACTTAGAGCTGGAGGGGATCTCACAGGTCATGTTGGTCATTTTACAGAGGAGGAAACTGAAGCTGAGGAAAGTAAAATGTCTTAAGATCACTAGAAGGGAGCTCAGAAGTGGCAGAATTCAACCCCTTCCTATTATGGATAAGGAATCTGGGATCCAGAGAGATCAAGAGACTAGCCCAAGCTCACACAGGAAGCAAATGGCAGAGCCAGAATTCAAACCCAGATCATAATTTAACCACTGAAAAAATTGTTTTTTAATCAGAAAAAATCTACCTTCTCTCTCTCCCACCCCAACCACCCTGTTCTCGAATAAGAAATAAAAAGAAAACGCCTGTTACAAATATGTATAATCAAGTATAATAAATTGCTACATTGGCCATGTGCAAAAAAAAAAAGTATGTCTCATTCTGCACTCCCAGAATTTCACTCACTTCAGGTGGGTGGTGTGTTTCATCATAATACCCATCAGAGTTCCTAATGCTTTCACAGTTGTTTGTTCTTATTATATTATTGTGTTTGTATAAATTGTCCTCTTGGTTCTGCTTCCTTCCCTCTGCATCAATTCATACAAGTCTTCCCAAGGTTCTCTGAAATTATCCCTCTTATCATTTCTTACAGCACAATAGTATTCCATCACATTCAAATGCCACAACTTACTTGTTCAACTATTCCCCAATTGATGGGTACTCCCTCAAGTTCCCATTTTTTTCCCCTACATCTCAGAAAGAACTAGAATTATTTTTGTGCATCCTGAGAGTTTGTTTTGCCTAGGACTCGTCAATCTACCTTTCCTCTGATTTCCCCTTCTCCTTTCTCCACTTTCCTTCCTATTTCCCTGTTGAGTAAAATGTATTTCTGTATGCAATTGTGTGTGTGCCTGTGCGTGCATTCTTCTCTCATTTAATCTAAGTTTAGATGAGAATAAGTTTCAGATGTCAGCAGCCTACCCCCCACCTCCTTATGTGTACACTAATTAAGTGAGATAATTTTCCCTAACCTTCCTTTTCCTTCCTTCCTTTTCCACAGTGTATCCCTTTTCCAGGTTCTTTCCATTCATCTCCTGATCATCAAGGCATAATAGAGCCACTCCCAGGCCTTATCTAATTACAGAGTTTAATTACTGCTGGGCCCATGGGAGCTGGGGAGCACTGTGCCACTGACTCCCTTCTCCACTAAGGGGCTCTTCTGCTCTAGACTCAGGCAGAGAGAAACTCCTTTTTTAAATACACTTCAGTCTGTTAAATCTCTACCCTAGCATCCTAAAGAAAAATGTGTTTATTGCTTAGGTTGTGACTTCTCTCTAGGGTTTTCCTGAGAATGGTGAGTGAAAAGGCATCTCCTGTATGATAGGAATCACGTATAGGACAGGTAATTTATTCCTGCACACACACACCTACCCACAAACGCTCACCACAGCAGGTATTTAGAGAATGTAACTTAACTTACAACTACTGTTACAATTGGGTCGGGGTGGGGTGATACTGTAACCTCTTCAAAATGTAAAACATTGGTTTATTTGTATCCCTAGTGCCTAGAACACCACACATGGAAGACTTGCTCGTTGAATTGAACTGGAGAGGAGTCAGTGGGAAGAGACTTGACTCTGGGTTCAAAGAGGGATTCAAATTGGGCTCAAAGCCTGCTTCTGAGGTTTGCTACCTTGTAACCTTGGGCAAATTACAGTTTTGCATCTGTAATACAAGTGATTTGGCCTAGATGGCCTTTAAGGTTCCTCCCCACTCTAGATCTAGGGGCCCAAGGTTTGATGAAAATCAGGAGTGACAAGGAGTTACTGCTGAGTTGTTTTCAGTCAGGTCCAACTCTTCATGACCCCCTTTTGGGGTTTTCCTAGCAAAGACACTAGAGTAGTTGGCCATTTCCTTCTACAATTCATTTTGCAGATGAAGAAACTGAAGCACACAAGGTTAAAAGACTTGCCCAGGGTCACACAGCTAGTTAGTGTCAGAGGCCAAATTTGAACTCAGGAAGACTCCCAGTGCTCTATCCACTGCGCCACCTAGCCGAAGGACCTGGATTCAAATCCAGGTTTTGTTGCTACCTAGGTCCCAGAACATAGCACAGTGTAGGTGCACATAGTAGGTACTTTTAATAAATGCTTGCTGATTAGGTAACCTCAGACTTAATCTCTTTAGGCCTCAGTTTCCTCATCTGTAAGATGAGAGGATGTCACACAAGTGCTTCCTAAAGTCTTATCCAGCTCTAAGACCTCTGATTCTGTATCTTACTCATTGTTCCTGTGGAAGTGGCCACAGCTGTTAGCACAGCAGGGAAGGCAGTGCAGCTGAACTGTGTGGGACTGAAGACTCAGGAATCTGGAGGCTTGTGGAACTAGAAGGAGCTGGGCTTTCACTTGTGGTGAATGAATTCAAACAGGCCCATAGGCAGTAAGAATTGGATTGGAATCCTGATTTTGTTACCAACTCTACTTTGCTGACTCTACCTTGCTGGACTTCAGTTTCCTCCACTGTATAATGAGTAGGTTGGATCAGACTCAGATGGCCCTTGAGGTCATCTTCCAGTTCTAGATCTAAGACTCATTATTTAAGAGAGGCTAGTGAGGACAAGAATTTGGGGGCAGGGCCACAGGGCCCTGATAGTAACTTGAGGTTGCTGGGTATTTCTCCTTATTGTCTCTGTATACATGTGTATACATACAGTAGGCTGCTCAGCCTCAGGGAGAACTGGTCGGGAACATGACAAAGTTCCTTGTGTTGTTGATGTTGACTTGGAACTAGAATCCAACACATTCCACCTTGGGGATCTACATCCTGGGTCAGCTCAGATCTGCATTATCTCACTATGGACTGAGTCCACCGTCTTAACTAATGACAGCTAACATTTATTTTGCACTTACATGTAGCTAGGTGGTGCAGTGCATAGAGCATAGGGCCAGGATTCAGGAAGATCTGAGTCCAAATTCAGCCTCAGACACTAACTGGGTGACTTTGGGCAAGTCACTTAACCCCTATTTGCCTCAGTTACCTCATCTGTCAAATGAACTGGAAAAGGAAATGGCAAACCACTCCAGTATCTCTGCCAAGAGAACCCCATGGATTCTGTAAAGTTGGACACAATTGAACAACATTCACTATGTGCCTACCACTGTGCTAAGGGCTCTCCAGTTATCTCATTTGATTAATTCTGGTTCTGCTTCTCTGTTCTTTGAAATATTCTCATGTTTTCTAAATTTCCTTGCTTTCAAATGCTTCTCCATTTCCTTTCCTCGTTAATTCCTTCCCCACCCACCAGGGTCACCAGCTGGGTCTTTCCAACTGCGGCCCTACCCTCCTTCAGCAGGTCACATAAGCTACTGTACATATTTCTTGGTGTTGTCTCCCCAGCACTCAAATTACATAGGACAATAGCATATCTTGGCCATCTCTGCATGGGTGGTGTATTCTCAATGCAAATCTGATTAGGGAAAGGGATTTTGGTCACACGCATAGGATCCTCTCCTTGGCTAGTGCCCATCTATCCAGTTCCAATATAGAAGCAACAAAAGTAAAGTATGAGAATCAGAGAATTGCTACACTGGGGGAGGGACTGTAGAAGGGCTCTGATACAGTGCCTTGGATGGCAGACTTGGAGGAGAGCTGCTCCTGCTCATCTTTGCTGGGATACTCCCAGTGGTCTTGTGGCTCCAGTTGTTAGAAAGTCTCTTCTTATCGATCACAAACATTTACAAACAATATTGTAGAGAAAGACAGCTTAGAAAGACTTAGAACCTTATCAACACAAGGATAAACCAGGGTCCAAAAGAATGGAGATGAAACTTGTCTCACACCTTCTGCCAGAGAGGTGATGGACTGGACATATGGAAAGAGTTATTCATTTCTGGGAATGTTTAATGAGGGGATTGTTTTCTTGGACTGTGTAGATAAATATTGGGAGATTTGTTGTCTGTTTCTTTAAAAATATGCTCATTTAGGTGGAAGGTAAGGAGGACTTTTTACTTGAAAAATAAAAATAATATGCTATTTTTGAAAATAGTATATTTATAAATATGGTTTTTTTTTAAAAAAATAGTATGCTTATTTTTTTTAAAATAAAGTGTATTTACCAATTTAAAAACATTTCTATTACTGGGCCCCAGTTGCATTTAGTGAATTGATACAAAATGAGCCTGATCCGTCATCCACATGAAAATTTTGCCAGTGTGTGAGGACAATGATAGGTCCTTTCCAGTCTCCTTCACCCCTTTAGCACAGGCCCCATCACCTCCTACCTTGATTACTACAATAGGCTTCTGGGGGAGGGGGCTCTGTCTGCCTCCAGTCTCTCCCCACTCCATCCCATCCTCCATAGTGAATTTCCTAAAGCCCAGTTCTGACCATGTCATCTCCCCAACCAATAAACTGCTTTGGCTCCCTATTGCCTCCAGGAGCAAATACAAAATGCTCTGTTTGACCCTGTTCAAAGTCCCTCATAACCTGCCCCCTTCTACCTTTCTAGGATGCTCACATCGTACTCCCCAACTCATTCTCTTAGATCCAGAAATCCAGATCCTGGCTGTTCCAGGAACAAAATTCTCCATCTCCCACCTCCAGGTATTTTCTCTGACTGTTCCTGATGCCTGGAATGCTCCCCTTCCTCTGATCTACCCACTTACCTCCCTGACTTCCTAAAGTCCTAACTCAAATCTCCTCTTTTACTGGAAACTTTTCCCAGCACCTTCCATCTTGATTACTTCTTGTTTCTTTGGTAGGTAACTTGCTTTGTATATATTTGTTTACATGTTTTATCCCCCATTAGATTGTGAGATCCTTGAAGGCAGGGATTGTCTTTTGCCTCTTTTTGTATCCCAGCACTAAACACAGTGCCTGGCACTAGTAGGTCCTCAATAAATATTTGTTGATTTGTTGATTAATTATTGATGTATCAAGCTAACCAACTTCAATTCTAAAGGGACCTAGAAGCCTGAAACCAGATTTTTCACTTTTTTCCTGGCTATGACCTCTGGCCAGTTTGAGTCAGGATGGGGTGAGATCTCCCTCTGTGGTGTGGTGGGAGGCCCCTACACTCCATGAGTTCTTGTCCTGTCCCTACCACTTACTGGCTGGGTGACTCTAGAGTAGTCACTTCACCTCACTTCCCTTCAGATTAACCACCAATAAAATGGAGAGTAATAACCCTTGGGTGACCTGTCTCCTCAGGGTGTCATGGGGAAAGTGCTTTGTAAGTGACCAGGTATTACCAAAATGAGCTGCTATTCTCTGCCACTGAGATTAAAACACTTGCAGGAAAGGAATCACTTGCAGTTCTGTAGTACTTTTAAGGCTAACAAAGCACTTTATTTTATAGCGATCCCATGTATCATTATTTCCTCCACTTTACAGAGGAAGAAACAGAGTCCAGAGTGAACACAGAGTGATCAGCGGAGCTGGCAGTCATACCTAGGTCTGAGGATCTTTGTAGCATGATGATACATTGGCCTTGTGTTCCATCCTCAGTGCCAAGGGAAAGGATGGAGGGGTTGAGGAGGGAGTAAAGGAGACTGAATAGAGACCTGAAGGAGACCTTAGGGATCATCTTATCCAACCCTGAGGGATGGATTCAGAGACCACTGAGTCTTAGCCCCCCTCATTTGATAGGAGGAAATGAAGCTTGGCAATGTTCAATGACTTACCCAAGGTCTTACAGGTAGTAGCTAGATTCGAATTCTGATCAAACTGGATTTTTGTTCAGGTCCCACATGAATTAGGGATGCCTTAATTTGTCAATAAACATGAATTCATGAAGCACCTGTTATGTGCCAGGAATTGCACTGGGCACCAGAGATATTGTCCCTGCCCTCAAGGAACACACAATCTATCAGGAGGAACAAGATGCATGTATCAATCAACCAATCACCAGGTCTTTATTAAACACCTATGATGTGCCAGATACTGTGTTTAGCACTGGGGATATAAAAATAAAAGGAGCACAGTGACTGCTCTTCAATGGCAGGTACACATGAATAAGAAATGTAGGCTCCCCCCATCCCAACTCCCACTCAAACTGAGGAGTCATATCCCAAGCAAGTCTTCAGGGATCCTTGGAGGGGTCAAAGCAATTTTTCTCTAATACTATTGGCTCAGCCCTCCATTCCAGGGTGTTTTACCAGGGTTAGTACTATATGCATGTGTGTGTGTGTGTGTAATATTTTATATATACATATATTTACATATATATGTGTGTGTGTGTGTGTGTGTATATATATATATATATATATATAAGCTCCTTCATATATTGATACCCTCTGGTGACTGGCATTCAAATAGCATTTCCCCAATTAACATCAATTAGCTAACATCAATTAGACCTATGTGATTGTAGGGCTCCAGAGGATTTTGGAGTGGCCCAAGTGGACAGGGACATTTGAAGATTTTTGTCCAGACATCCAGTTAATGAGAGGAAGGGAGACAAAACCTGAGGCAAGAGCTCTGCTCCTCCCCCCACCCCCACTTCATTCCTTCTCAGGACTCTCCATTTCCCTCCACCCCCACCCCTGGGGTGTGTACTAACTCTTCCCTGGCTCTAGGCTCCAATTAGAGCAGAAGTCCCACGCAGGGCTTCTGGCAGCTTTCGGGATCTTTGAGTGCTGAATCTAAAGTCTGGGGCCAATTACTTTTGTTTGATTGATTCTCACCTGATGACTATCTCCAGGCTAAGTGGGATGAGAGGATGGGATGATTTCCACCCTTCCTTACACTGACAGCTCTGATACACCAGGATTTTTGTGATAGTCTTGGGGGGAGCCTAAGGTGGAGAGAGGAGCATCAGCAGAGGCAAAACAGAGAGAACTGAGCCTCCAGAATGTTTGTAAGAGTTGGACCAGGGGAGACAACTTGGCTCAGAAGTCAAAGGGCCTGGATTCCAATCTCAGCCGCAAAGGGCCTGGATTCCAATCTCAGCCGCTTACTAGCTGTTAGTTTATCTCTGAAATTGAGTTTCCTTCTCTCTAAGAAGAGGGGTGTTACAACTCTAAATCTCTGACCCTCCCCAGGCCTCGGTTTCCTCTTCTGCAAAATCAAAGGTTCAGCCCCTACAGCTTTGGAACCGCTTTCCAGCCCTGAGTCCATCAGTGTTGGTGCTTTTGCCACCGGTGTAGATTTCAACCCATCCCCATCTTCTCATTTATGTCTTGTCCCTGCCTCATCTGTCTCCTCCTCGGATAAAACCAAACAAACTCTCCCAAGAAGATTGAGTTCACACTCTGACAGCCTATCTGTGGGCCTTTGACCAGTGTGTGGGGAACAGTGCATCCCCCAGGCTCTCCCTCACCTTACCTCTTTTTCCAATTTTGCATTTCGTTGACATCTGATGTTACTTCTTACCTCCACGGCTTGATTGGTAACAGGCCACATCAGGTTTAAAGAATGTTTTAGTTCCTAAAGCACTTTAGAGTCATGATCTCATTTGATCCAATAGCTTTTAAGAGGAAAATAAAGTAAGTAGGATTAGCCTTGTTTTCCATCTCTGACTCTGGGAACAGTGAGGGAACCAACAGAATCATTCCTGGTAAGAATAATTCAATCAACTCATTGCCTTCTGGCTTCCCTCTCCCTGTTGTGATTCCCCAAACCCAAACACCACCCCCTCCAACCTAACCTTCTGTTAGAATAGAAGATTCTCGAAGACAGGGACCCTTTTTTATCTTTGGATCCCCAGCATGTAGCACCATTCCAGGCTCAAACTAAGTGCTTAATAGAAGCTTTTTAACTCATTCATTTTCTAAATGAAAAAATAGAGAGTCAGAGAAATCCAGCGACTTGGTCAAGCCTACACAGTAAGTGGCAGAGAAAAATGATTTGAACCCAGGCCATCTGAGTTCTCCTCCAGCCTTTCTTGAGTTGTGCCATCCTAACTCTATCCCTACATCACCTCTCTGCCCTGGAAAGGGATGAAAATGACCAGAAGAAATGCCAGATTTCAGAACGTCAAAATGAGGGAAGACATTCCAACCCAGCGCCAATGAGTCTGGGCACCAGAGACCCTCCCAGGAGCTCAGAACCACAGAGGCTTTAACTCTTGGAGCTGGAAGAGGCCTTCCATGTCATCTGATCCAGCCTATGCCTGTATGGGAATTCCATCTGCAACACTTTTGCCTCTTAGATGTCTTAGCTTCACTCAAGATCAATCTCTGAACTCTTTCCTCAACCACTCAGGTTCTGATAAGACATGGAAAAAAACACCCATCTGGACCCCTTGGAGGTGACATTTTGAGGGCCTTCCACCCCCCTCCCCCTAGTACTTAAGGAAACCATGATCCATGGGGAACCAAACCTCTGGGCACCTGCCTGCCCTCCAGTGAGAAAGAAAACATTCCCATTCGCCCAAGGAGAAGATAAATCTCTCACCAAGAGACTCAGCAAGACAGTTTGATCCACAGCCCCTGCCCTGACAGCCAAAGGAAAGCAGCCAGCCCCCCAGCCTTGAGGTAGACTTCTCCAGACATTGGAAGCCTCCTCTGTCTCTCCATGGCTGCCTTTCTGGCTTGTGTGGATGCAGACATGTCTCCAGTTCATAGAACTGGGCAGCCTGTGGATACCCCATGCTTGAGAGGGAGACTTGGACATGTGTGGATGGATGGGTGTTCTGGAGATCATTTGGATTTCTGGAAAAAAGAGACTTATTCACTCTTGACACCTTTTCCATCTTTATAACTTTCTTGAGACAGCACTGTGTAGGACCTTTGGAGGACCACTCTGCACATCAGCACGCCTTCTATAAAATGAGGACATAGGGGGAGGAGACAATGCTCCACAGGACTCTGTAAGCTCTGGAGTCCTTATCCCAACTCCCACCTGACTGATTGGTTGGGTTCCTCAGAACAAGGTCAATTCCATCTTCTCCTTTAGGAATCTAGAGGTATCCCTGAAAGGCTGAGTGCGTCTTTTTAATGCTATAGTCTTGAGCCCCCATCTGGGTAATATCAGTTACCTGTGCTAGTTGATATCTCTCTCATATTATTGGTCAACCTGACTATCAATGCCAGTTTGGCCACTTGATTTTCTGGCAAGTTATATCACCTCTCTGCATCTCAGTTTCCCCCTCTGTAAAATGAAGAGCCTCCATGGCCTCTGAGGTCCTTTCCAGCTCTAAGCCTGTGACCTATGAAGCTCACTGAAAGAGTTAATTTAGATAGACTTCTACAGAGTATGGGTACAAGAAGAGAAGTTACCAAGCACTTCACTCCCCCAAACTAGAGGCCCCTGAAACAGGGAGAGTCTTAAAGTGACCACCACAAAGCATCTGCATGTCCAAGCTCATTTCCAAATGTAGCATGGTCATTGACAAGTCACTCCACCTGGGCTGCTGGGTTAATCCATAGCTAGCTACCACTGAGTCAAGCAGGTCACTGGTGCCTCTTCAGAGCCAGCCCCTGGGAAATCTGTCAAGGATATCTGTTCCTGGGAACCTTGCAAAGCCTCTGCTTTCTCAATCACTTAAGAGCAAGAGGGAGATCTCTGTTACCCTCCCCACCCAAAAGCACACAGTAACAGGGAGGGGAAGGGAGTCAGCATGGCCATGCAGGGCCTCTTGTACGGGATTTGAGCTCCTGCTCAGCAGCTGACCAAAAGGTGTTATCATCCCCATATAGATGAATAATTGCAGGTCTACTCATGCTCTGAATTGAGAGGCGGCCTCATCTCATGTTGAAGGAGGCTTCTTCAGTGTGCCCACGAGGACTGAGCCCTTCCTGACTAGTCTCTCATTCCCTCATGGGATCTCTGTGATTGAGAGAACGAGCTTCATGGACCTTTGAGGTGAAAGGGACCTCAAAGGGAAACTGAGGCCCAGAGAAGGCATAGGTCAGAGAGAACTGGAAGGGCCTCCAAGGCTGAGTCAAACTTCCTTTTTCACAATGAGAAAACTGAGGTTCAGAGGGATGTGACTGGCCAAGGGTCTCACAAGTAGTCGAGCTGACCTTTGAATCCAGGGGCACCCCAAATCCCAAAGTAGTCTCCCTGCACCTCACTGCCCCTCCCCAAGGATCATCTGATCATATGATCTCAGGTCTAGAGCTGGAAGGGACCTTTACTGCAATCTCCTCATTTTACAAGTGAGGAAACTGAGGCATAGAGAAAGTGGTTTCTATAAGGGGTAGAAATGGGTTCAAAGCCGAGTGCCCTTGTTTTGGCTTAGAATGCCTTTGGTGCTCCTCAGGGATCAGGATTCTTCCCTCTGTTTCCCATTATAAACCCCTTTGAGCAGTGAAGCCAGTGAGACCCTCTTCTCACTCATGTTTTTAAATACCCAATTACTTTGAAATGCAGATATCCCACCCCCGTTGACCCCCCAAAGCCAAGTTCATGAATCCCAGATTAAGAATCTCCAGGCTAATGAAGTGCCTTCATTGTGTGACCTGGGTGATCCCAAAGTTACTTTCCATCCACACCGGGGAAGGTGAGCCATTGGGCAGATGGAAATTTGGCTGCTTCTCAGCTAATTCCCTAGCGACACCTCCATCATGCCAACGCAGGCCAGCTGCTGGTTGTTTGCACGCCCTGCCCTCCCCTACTTTCCTATGACCAAAGCTTCCAGTAAGCGGAGCTCCCTGTCCAGCCAACCCAGCACACAAGCCTTCCAGAAATACGTCCCTGCCCAGGAGCAGATGAAACAACCCTGTTCCCCACTCCACAGCACCAGAGAGAAACTCGTCTTGAAGACAGTGTGGCCCTGATCCAGGAGCCTCGTCAGCATCGGCTTGGGAGCCAGGAGCAGCCAGGACTCAAGCCCCAGCACCCTCTGTCCCCATCTCCTCCTGGTTTTCCTACCACCATGCCCCATTCAAGGGTCAGGCCCTTTCTGGCAGTGTCCTCCTTGGACATGGCACAGCTGTGTTACCCAGAGCAAGTCACTTAACCTCTGTCTGCCTCAGTTTCTGCTTCTGGTTGGGCTTTATGGCCTCAAAGGTCCTTCCAGCCTAGCCCTATGAATCTATGACCTCTCTGAAGCTTTGGATTCCATTAACTGTCCCCTCCTTGACATCCTGTTGTCCCATATGTCCTCTTGCCTCTCTGGCTCCTCCATAGTCACCCTGTTCTTTCTCCTGATTCCAAGTGCTGAGCATTGCTCAAGGCACCAGCTCTGAATTTCTTCTCCCTATACTCTTTCATCAGTTTCCATGGGTTCAACTTCCTTCTTAGGACAGATGACTCTCGCAGCTACACAGGGCGTACCAAAAGTCTTAGTGCAGTGTGAGGCCACTAAAGCTTGTAAATGGCACTGAGACTTTTGGGACACTCCACCTATCCAGCCCTAACCCCTCTCCTGAGCGCAGCTTCTTCTAGACATCTCCACCTGGACAGGGGATTATGGGGTCATAGATACAGATCAGGAAGGAACCTCAGAAGGCATCGAGTCCAAATTTTTCGTTTTACAGATGGGGAAACTGAACCCTGGGGAGAGGAAGTGAATGATTAAGGTCACTCAGATGCAGGAAGGGAAGGATGACGGGGCTAGGGGAGATTAATCAGCCAATTGGAGTTTATTAAATGTCCACTAATCCCAGTACCTGTGGTTGCACTGTGCTTATGTGTTGGAGGACAAAGACACAATCAGTTGATCCATCAATCAATATATATTAAGTGGTTCCCATGTACCAGGCCTTGTGCTAATTGTCAGGGACACCAAGAAAAAAAAGCAAAATCAGTCCCTCTCTTCGTGGGGCCAAGGAGAAAGACTAAAAGAGGAGGCAACCCTGAAAATGAGACTTGAGAGTCAGAAATCTTCAATAGGGAATTGGACAAGACACATGGAGGAATCCATATCAGAGGTGGGGGAGCAAGTTGGGCAAAGACATGGTGGTCGGAGATGGCAGGTAATCAAGTTAGGCAATAGTGAGGCAGTTTGAGAGGAGGGTAGATTTTGTGTCTAGTCATGGAATGACACCGGTCTCAAAATGTTAGTTGGAGCCCTCTTATGGGGGCTTTGAATGCCAGGCTAAAGAGTGTGCCTGTCCTCTCGCAGTTTCCCATCTCCCTTCTCCTCTCTGGGATCTAGCTGGCCCTCTATTTCTGCTTTGCCACCACCCCCAGCCAGAGGCTCATTTGGAACATGACCAATGTTCCTTTGAATTTGTTAAAGACTCCAGCAGAGGGTCATGTTGATACCCAGTAAAAAGGCTGAGGTCAGTTGGTGCTGTAAATCCAATCAGCCTGACCACTAAATTAATGAGACCCAGGCTTAATGACGCAAGTGGGGAGGCCACCATGGCAAGTCCTTCCTGTCAGTGATCATGGGGGCTGGTCTTAATTTTTTGGAGTCAGTTGGGGGATGCTGTGGGAGGGAGGGAGCAACTGAGCGCCCAGGTCTATAGCCCAGGGGTGCCTTGGGCTGCTCTGCCTCTGTCCAGGAGAACCCCTAGTTGATCAGACCCAATCCCCAGAGTTAAGAGCCAGGATGGAGTGAATGCTGCCCATCACCCTTTTAACTGCAATGATATGAGCTGAATCACAGCCCTAGTCGTGACTCAGTTTCTCTTGTCTGTTCTTTTATGGATAAGACTCCTGTCCTTTACTGTGCCCAAAGGGCTACAAAAATGTGCATAATACCGCTTCTAGGACCGTATCCCCAAGAGATCATAAAAATGGGAAAGCGTCCCACATGTACAAAAATATTTATAGCAGCTCTTTTTACGGTGGCCAGAAACTGAACTAGAAATTGAGGGGATGTCTATTAATTGGGAAATGGCTGAATAAATTATGGTATATGAATGTAATGGAATACTATTGTTATAAGAAATGATGAACAGGAAGTCTTCACAGAGGCCTGGAAAGACTTATATGAACTGATGCTGAGTGAAAGGAGCCAAACCAGGAGAACTTTGTGCACAGCAACGACCACAGTGTGAAAGGAATTTTTCTGGTAGACTTAGCCCTTCACAGCAATGCAAGGACTTAAAAAATTCCCAATGGACTCTTGAGGCAAAACACCTTCTCTACCCAGAGAAAGAACTATGGAATTGGATCGCAGAATGAAGCAGACCATTTTCTTTTGTATTATGTTTTCTTTTGTTTTATGGTTTCTCCCAATTGCTTTTTCTATGCAACATGACTAAGTGCAAATGCATTTAACAGGAATGTGTGTGTAGAACCTATACAAAATTGTATGCCATCTCAGGGAGGGAGTGGGACAGGACGGGGGAAGAAGGAGGAAAGAAGGGGAAAAAAATCTAAGCTGTATAGAAGTGATTGTAGAACACTGAAAACAAATAAAATAATTTAATAAAAAAAGAAGAAAGGAAAAGATTCCTGTCCTTTGATCCCAAGAAAGACCATCATGGATGGTCTTATGTGGGGCCATTCCTGTGGGAATGGACATTTTTGGTTCTCAACACCAAAGGGGCTGGGGAAGGGAGGAGGGTGGAGTTTCTTGCCCACCGTAGATTTTGCCAATCAGACCAGGAGGTCTGATTATTGAGCCCAAGGTCAGACTCCCCCCGGGTTGGGGGTAGAAGGGGAACGAGGACTCTGACGCATCAGAGCTCAAA
The DNA here is from genome assembly GCA_023548195.1 of Bettongia penicillata ogilbyi. Taxonomy (NCBI): domain Eukaryota; kingdom Metazoa; phylum Chordata; class Mammalia; order Diprotodontia; family Potoroidae; genus Bettongia; species Bettongia penicillata. The sequence continues at coordinate 15,694,799 of JAJHZJ010000134.1, read as the reverse complement.
AGCAGCCCCTTTGTGGGAACGAGGATGGCTATGACTCCGTTCCCCCACCATCAGCTCTGGGTTTCACAGTCCAGAATTCAGATCCATTGCCTTGGATGCCAGAAGGGAGCCTTGGAAAAGAACTCAGCTGTGGCCAATCAATCAGTGCTGTTGACTTGGGCCTGGGGCTGGGCCTGCTTGGCCAGCTGTGGAGCGGCTCCCATCTGACTGGACACCCTCCAGGCTCCAGGGTCTTTCATCGAGTCTCTGGACAGCCTTGGCTGAGAAAGCGAGGGCAGTGTCTGCACATCTTGCCTCAGTGAGGGAGCCAGGCTGCCCAGGTCAGAACTTTTCCTTCAGTCTCTCCATCTTGACTCCAAGCAACTTTTTGGTTCTTCTTTGGGATGACTCACATTTTCCAGAACATTCTCCACCCAGCGGAATCCATGAGCTTGTATGTTCATACATGTGCATGCATGCATATGAGAGTACATCCATGTATATGTAGGCCCAATATCCATTCGTGTGTATTCGACACCTATGCACATGTTCACAAACAGGAATGCATGAGTATGCATACATATCTATGTATGTGCATGTTTGGATGTGTACATTCAGGCACTTGTGTGTTTGTGAACTTGTGTGTTTGTGAACATGTGAGTGGATATGTATGTGTGTTGTATGTGCATGTGTCTGTGCAGGCATTCAGGCAACCAGTGTGTTCGTAGAAATGTACCTGCACATGTATGTTCATGCATACATGTGTATTCATGTAGTACATGTAGGCCCCCTGGCTGTATTTGTGAACATGCACTCATGCAGATGTGTGTGAACATGTATGTGCACCCAGGTACCATGAGTGTGTTCATGGGCACATGCATGTGTGTGCATGTATCCACTGTGCTGAACGTGGCACAGTTGTGCTCAGGAAATACCAGCTGAAGGGTTCAGATGTCCAGCCCTCAGTGGGACTTCTGAGCAGTGACTGTCCCCATGTCGCTTTACAGAAGTCAATCGGATCCAAGAAGGGTTCATCAGCTTCTGCCCTGTGCCAAATGCTGTGCTGAGGGAGAGAGATCCAAACCCCAGTTTGTTTCCAGCAGTTCCTGCCTTCAAAGGGGCTTCCATTCTACCGGGGGACTACTACGGTCCCCCTAATTCAGACTAGAGCATATGAAACCAGTGACCTGACTTTGTAACCTGTTTAACAATGCTAGAAAGAGGTAACCGCGGTAATAAAATTAACTCACTTCAATAATGCTCTTAGGTCTGCAAAGCCTGTTTCTCACCACAAGCCTGTGAGGGAGGTAGTATAAATGCAGATACCTTACAGATAAAGAAACTAAGGCTGAAAGGGGAAAAGAATCATCCAGTGTCATATAGCTCATAACCGTCAGGGTAGGATTGAACCCAGGTCTTTTTGACTTTGGCAGTCTGTCCACTCTGACCATTCATATAGGTTTATGGAAGTCTTCATTCCCAACTGAGAGCAACTCCTGGCAAGCAGCATGTGGAGACAAAATGGCTCGTCCACAACACAACCCCCTCCTCTAGGAAGAAGGCCTAAAAGACAGGGTCTAGGAGCAGGAACTGAAATCTCTGGGCAGAGCCCACAAGGCTCACACACCAAGGACAGACAGAAGGCCGGGGAAACAGGCACGAGCCAGCAGAGCTGGTGATCCTCTCCATGCAGTCTCGCTCAGTCTTTGATTGCTGATTTCCCAGATCAGAGCTGCCGTAGCAGGGATAGAAGCAGGACCAGTGCTATCCAGCAAATGCCCAAATCACTTTTCCTTGAAATAAAAGAGGCCCCTCTAGCCTGGAAGGCAGCTCATTCCATTTTGGGACAGTACTGATCAGCTGGAAGTTTTTCTTTACTTCAAGACAAAATCTGCTACAGAATCCAAGCATTTCCTTCAGGTGGCATTGGGTGTGTTGGCAGGTCTGGGTCACAGGGTAAAAATATTGGCATTTGCCCCATTGAAGATGGCTTAGTCTCTTTGGCATGAGGGCATCTGCTCCGAAAGGTAAAGTTTCCAGGCACTAGGGCTGAGAGGGAGCCTGCTGGACTGGCAGTGAGGGCCTGCTGGGTTTTGGACTTGAATAGACCAGTGATGGCCCTGGGCATCATGGCGACCAGATGCATGTAAGGTGCGAAACAGGCCCTGGTCACCGATGTCCAGACTGCTGGGGCTGACTCAGGGCACTGTCCCCTGAGCCTCACTCGGTGAGACATCCTGGCCAAGCCAAGCACACGGACATATGTAAGGGCCAGCTTCTCCAGGGGCAAGAGTCTGACTCATTCCAGGAGTGGAGCTCTGGGCCTGTCTCTGCATGTCCAGGGAGTTTTGCCTCCAGTCTGAAGGTGCCCCAGAAGTTTACGGCCAGTTCTGGAGTGTTTGATGGTAGTGTCAAGATGAGACCTCAGAGGTGATCAAATTCATAGTTCTCTATAGGCCATTCAAGGAAATGGGAATTCCCCCTGAAGTATGGCTTCTACACACTGGACTAGACTTAAAGTCAGGAATCCCACCCCTCAGCCACTTACTAGCTGTATGACCTTGGGTAAATCACCTAACATCTCCATGCCTTGGTTTCCTCATCTGTAAAATGAAGGGGTTGGACTCAGTGTCCTCTCAGGTTCCTTCCAATTCTGGATGGAGCATCTTCAGTCTATTAATAAAATCTCTGCCCCCTTATCATGAGCCCTCAGAATGCCCCCCCCTCCTCATCCCTGCCTTGGCACTCCTCCCATTTGGCCCATAGCTGAGGCCTGGGCACTCAGAGCTGGGGGATCTGGGCCAGTCTTGGGGGAAAGAGGAACATTAGCGAGATGACCCACCAGCCACCCCCCGAAGAAGTGAGAAGGCATCCACTGAATGCCCAGATAGAGCAAATGGAGAGTCATGGGATGTACCCTTCGCAGTCAGCACAGTCTTGGCCAAATCAGCCAAGAAAAGACATACAATGAGGAGGGTCTTGAGAGCAATGGGCACCCTCGTCCTCCCCCTCCCAACCTTCAGGAGACAGCCAGGGAAGGCAGCAGCTGGCAAGTTTCTGGGCTTCATGTGAATGGCATATGGGGGAGGACAGCTCCGTTTCTCTGGTTTTAAAAAACACACTTAAAGAGGTATTGCTTTCCCTCCTTGGGGGAAGGGAAGGCTGAGGGTGGCCCAGTGAGCAAAGCCTCCAAAGCCCAGTCTTTCTTCTGCCTGTAGGAGCAGAGGGTTGGTGGCATCTTCAGTCTTCCTAATCTGAATTTGCTCGGAGTCAACACCCTTGGGGGAAAGGCATTGTTACCTCTCCCTTCACATTGTCTCCCCTCTCCTAAGTTTCCTTCAGGACTCAGACCCTGAGCTCTTGCTTCCATTTGGGTCTTTGTGTTTTGTCTTCCTCCATAGGTTTTCCATGAACCAATCACCAAAAGCCCCTCTCTGGAACTCTGGAGACTCCAGATGGGGAAACAGAGCGCATTTAAGATTATTAACACCTTGTACAAATCACTGGCCTCAGGCTCGCAAGAGCCCAACAGGAGCCCCCAGGGCACAAAGGAGAAAGGGGCAAGATCAGCTCCTGAAATCTTGCCAGATACCCTTCCACATGTGATCCCAGAATGGGGGGGTGGGGGTGGGGGGGAGCCACAGGAAGGATGGTCAGGGGAAGCAAAAGCTGAAGCCAATTTTCCTATAGAAATAATCAATCAGTTAATAGGTATTTGATTAAGCACCTACCATGGACCTGTCAGGTGTTGAGCTTCAAGCTGGAGATACAAGTGGAGAGTGAAGCAATCCCTTCTCAAAAGGAGCTGACATTCAAATGAGGAGACAACAAGCAGGTAAATACATATGTAGCCTATGATAGAGAAGGACAAACAGAAACCAAGTGGAAGTGAGGAAGGAGTGCAGTCCAGGCAGGGCCAGTAGCAAAGGTATTGAGATGAGAGATCAAGTTTTCTGATAGAGAAAGAAAGAGAAGGACACTTTGGCCCTATCACTCAGGAAGGGAGGGAGAGTAACAGCCCAGAGATCGTAGGAATGCCCTGAGGTTGGCTTGAGAAGGAGGGTCACATGGTCAGATTTGCACAGCAGAGGATTGGAGCGAGTGGAGCCCAATTTAAAGACTTGTAAACAGTCTTGCTGAGAGGTGATGAGTGCTTGAAACCAGGTGATCATTTAGTGGGGAGAGAGAAGAGATTCGATGGAAAAGATGTGGAGGTCGTAAGATCTGGTGACTGGATATGTTGGGATTGAGGATTGAGTTGAGATAATGAACATGAGACATTGGAAAGATGACGGTCCCTTTGGCAGAAATAGGGAAATTTGGGAAAGAAGATGATGGAGAGGAGGAGGTTCAGTTTTATGTACCTCAAGTTTAAAATATTTTTGGGATTTCCTGTTTGAAACATCCTGTCGGCCTTTGGAGATATAGGACAGAAACTTGAGGGGAGATGGGGTTAAATATAGAGATCCAAGAATCATCCTCAGAAATGTCATAGTTAGCCATGGGAGGCAATGAGTTTATTAAGAGAGAGACAGCACAGGAGGAAAGAGTTGCTTGGGGTACTCCAGCTAGTGATCCTCAGAAGCAAGATTCTTCCTGAATTCATCAACCCGTACCATGTTGCCTTTTAGGGAAATGTGGGGTCATTAGGAAAGGTTTATTCTTTCCCTAAGAGAATTCTTATTTTTTCTGAATTGATTGCAATTTCCTGAGGGCAGTGTTAAACTGATAAGAGAGCCTGCCACCCAGATTTTGGTAGAAATGACAGTGAATAAATGACTTCCTTGTAAATGATTTGCCATCCTGAACGTTGTATGGAAACTGACAGAACATGACAAGCCAGTAAACTCAGGAGATACAGTTGTTCAGTATTATGGGCAATAGAGTATGAAGTGAAATCAGTGTGGCATGGTGGAACCTCTTTCAGTTCTAGAGTACCCTAATTAAAATCCTAACTCCCTTTTTTGGGCTAGATTTTGTAGTCTGGACATTTCTATTCCACTCATTCCATCCAAAGGGGTCTTCACTGGCCTCAGCTGCTGTTGGTGATAGCAAATTGTTACCACCTCCAGTTTCTGACCTCTCAAAGCTCAGCACCATTGGTGCCATGTGTTCGTGGACATATGGCAGTAGAGTGGGGAGAAAAGACGGCCCACAGTTAGGTTATCAGATCGCTGCTGCTGCTGCTGCTAACACTTCTTCTGCACCTAGAGGCTCACAGTGGTGCTTGCCTCACTAACCAGAGAGAGAGAGAGAGAGAGAGAGAGAGAGAGAGAGAGAGAGAGAGAGAGAGAGAAGATCATTGCACAAAATGAACAGCAATGTTGGAATGATGATCAACTGTGAAGAACTTGGCTACTTCGATTAACACAGTGATCCAAGACAATTCCATAGGACTCATGATGAAAAAATGCTATCCACCTCCAGAAAGAGAATGGATGATCTCTGAGTGTAGAGTGAAGTATGATTTTCTCTCTTTATTTTTATTGCTTTTGGGGGGAAATATGACTAATATGGAAATATGCTTTGCATGAATTCACATGATGTCATACTGCTTGCCTTCTCAGTATGTGTAAGAGGAGATGGGAGGAGGGAGAAAATTTGGAACTCAAGATTTTAAAAGAATGTTAAAAATAAACAAATAAAATGCTTTTTCAAAAAAGAGAGCCATAGAGAGAGGGAAAGAGGAAGAAAGAGGGAGGGGGGAGAGAGAGAGAGAGAGAGAGAGAGAGAACTTTCTCTAGTCAAGTCTTTCTTTGGTATGACCACTCAATTCTGGCACTGCAGGCAGTTAAAACACTTTTGGTCATCACACAGGAAATGGATGGACAGGAAACAGAAAGAGGTACATTCTCTGAAGAGAGGGGTGGGGGCTGACACATTTCCAGAAGCTGGCTTACCCAGCCTCCTGGGGAGTTGGCTCTAAGTGAAGCGTGTCATTCTTGCTCTAAGGCAGACTTGTCTGCTTAATAGATAGTTGCCATCCTTAGCTCGGGCTGTACGAGGACAGGCAGTGGGCTGGATCTGGCCTATGGATGGTAGTTTACCAACCCATTTTTGTCCTGAATCAGCTCCCCAAAATAACTTTTTAAAAAAATCATTCTGTGACTTGGGAGGGAAAAGGGGAGGAAGAGGAGAAAAAATAGAAATTTTATAAAAATTTAAGGCCAAATCAGCTAAGAAAAACCATACAATGAGGAGGGTCTTGAGAGCAACGTGCACCCTTGTCCTCCCCCTCCCAGCCTTCCAGGAGACAGCCAGGGAAGGCAGCAGCTGACAAGTTTCTGGGCTTCATGTGAGAGGCATATGGGGGAGGACAGCTCTGTTTCTCTGGTTTTAAAAAATACACTTAAAGAGGTATTGCTTTCCCTCCCTGGGGGAAGGGAAGGCTGAGGGTGGCCCAGTGAGCAAAGCCTCCAAAGCCCAGTCTTTCTTCTGCCTGTAGGAGCAGAGGGTTGATGGCATCCTCAGTCTTCCTAATCTGGATTTGCTCAGAGTCAACACCCTTGGGGGAAAGGCATTGTCACCTCTCCCTTCACATTGTCTCCCCTCTCCTAGGTTTCCTTCAGGGCTCTGCTGGTGGGCAGCGGAGTCTGAGAGAGCTGCATGGATTGCATAATCCAAGGGTGATTCATAAACTTAATGGTAGTCATTCTTAGGGTTGATTCTGTTTTTAGCAGATTCGGGATGAGTATTTTGACTTCCTCTGATACTACTGAAAACTCTGGATTGGGAAATTTAAATGGCCCATTGGGATTTATGTCTTCATGCCAGGACAGATGGCAAGGTCATGGCTGGAACAGAAAAGAGCATAACCACACAGTGGGATATACCTGATAACACCCACATGTCACAGAATTTATCGTATTTCTCAGGCCAGGACCTCAGGAGTCACATAGTATGGGGTACACCAAGGGGCAGTGAGGGAATTATGGCTGGTAGTTTCCCTGGCAAAGCCAAAGTTGGTGATCTTCAGGACAGCATTGGGCCTTTGGAGGAGTCTAAGAGACTCTCAGACTTGACATGCTGCGCACCATGATGATTGAACACGGGTACCAAATTGCTTCACCAGTGCTCTTCCTGATGTCTGAAGCCTCTGTCTGGGTGAAGGCCTGGTCTTCCTGGTCGTGGATGCGGCTGAACATCTCTCCACGATCCATGCATCCCAAGAGAGTCAGGAGACATTTCCTTCCAGCATCCAGGGTCTCATAGACATCCACAGATCTCAATAAAGTATGGGCATTGAGTGGTTCCCCATTGCAGACCCACTTCCCTTCAGGCCTTGAGCAATCCGGAAGCATTCCAAGGGGCAAGTTCTCCCATCTTGTTGTTGAAAATCTGCAGAACTTTCCTGTTGATGCCAAGCCCTAGGACCTGACTGGTGATTTTGTAGTCATCTAGGATGGCATTCTGCTTAATCTTCAGGCTCCATTTAATATAGACCTGGGAAAATTCTACGGGGCATGGGGGGCGGCAAAGGCCCCCCATAGTTGCCTCCTCCTGCCTTAGACTGGTCCCCTGTCAGTCCCCTTCAGCCTGGGCAGAGCCAGTTTCCCCGGATCAGCTCAGTCAGGGCTCCATTCTAGGCTTCTGTCCTAGGTGCATCAGTCTGTCTGGGTGTGCCTTCTGGGCTGAATTTGGACTCAGGTTCTCCTGACTCTATCCTCTGGTACTCTATCCACATTTGCAAAGCGAATTTTTTTTTCTTTTTTCCTGTAAGGATTTGTTCTGTAAAACTTGGACTCAGTCAAAAGGAGGCACCTAAGGACCTAGAAGGCCACAGGTTCCCCTGTACTAGACTGTAAAGCTTCTTGAAGGCAAGAGATATTTAAGTTTTTCAACTTGCGTCCCCAGAACCCTGTATGCTTTTCCTTTTAAAAAGTATTTATTGAATTGTATTGTGAGCTATTTATTTCATAGTCTCAAAATCTATTTCATTGTCTACAAGATACCATTGTGAAGGAAAAAGGTGGTGTGCTGGTCACACCATAACCCTGTGCTATTAAAAGACCCAGAGGAAGGTGTCCGGTCTGGGAAGATCTGGACGGTTTGGGATGTGCACAAGGTATGTGGGGGTGCACCTATGGACATCTGGGGCCTTGTGTGGGGCCTGTTCACTTGACTGGATGGCAGACTAATTGCCATTCTATCTCCTCCCACTGATATAATGAAGGTATTTGATAAGCAGTTTTTAAGTGAATGGGTAAAGTAGGTGGATTTGTCTCTGGTCCAAATAAAGAGTTTTCCTAACATTCAACCTGATAGAATTCCTGGGCATTTGTCATTGGACAGACACAGGAGGCATCCAAGGATCCAAGGACTACTTGGCTGAAGGATCCTGCCCCTGCTGGCCTTTCAAAAGTCACAATGATTGGCTCTCCCAACAAAGAGAGTCTAATAGAACTGGAGAAAAAGACAGGACAGTCATCTAAGTCTTAGGGCACTTATGCAGAGCCGCAAACCAGGACCAGGGATAACGGTCCCTCCCATCCATTGGCAATAGTATCTTACAGGGCATGCCAGGGGGGAAGGTAACCCAGAAGAAAGACAAATCTAGCTGTCTCTGAGAGGACAGAGAACCTAGGCCTGGGGAAGATGGCAGGCAGGCCCTGGAGCTTCTGGAGTCTTGGGTCCAAGGCTTCCTGTTCTTCAGGAAGCAGGATCCCAGCCCCAGGGTTTGGGTGATCCCTCCATTCGTCTCTGGATGCTTCCATGTGCATCTGCCATAAGACAGTCCAATGGGTTATTTACTATACATTTGTTTCTTGGTTGATGGAGGGCAGAAATCCCATCTCCCTCTGCTCCAGCCCTAAGAGCTGCCTCAGTTCTGTCTCCAGACCCGCTCTACTCTTCTTTGGGGATAGGTGAGCAGAGATGTGGCTGATTCTTCAGCCAATGTGCATCTTCTGGTCCTTCAGAGATTTTCTTGGAGTGGTCCTTTCATTGCAGTAGGTTTACTGTGGAAATGCCTTCAGCGGGCCAAAGCCTGAACCAACTCCTTTACACCTGCTCATGTCTAGATGGTGAAACAGGCCCGGAGGAGGTTCTCCAAAGTCACCCAGGCAGTCAATCTGACAGAGAGGGGATCCCACTCTGAGGTCAAGGCCTTATCCATTGTCCCAAGGACACAGAGGCAGTGAATGTCAACAAGCAATGAACCATCCCCCCAGTACCCACAATGAGCCATCCCCTTCAGTACCCACAATGAACCATCCCCCCCAGTACCCACAATGAATCATTCCCCCCAGTACCCACAATGAGCCATCCACATTCAACACCAACCCGATGCCAAACTCAGATTCAAGCTCAGTTCTCTCGACCTCAGATCCCCCAACATTAGACAGATTCTAGAACCTGTACTGTTGCCAAGGCAGCATTTTTTTCTTTTTGCAGTCATTTCTAAGGACTGAATACAGGATGCCCACCCACTGTTCCCTGCTCTGCCTCCATCCTGAGGTCCCTCCCTTGGCTCTGTCTTCTCTTTTACTTGCTGCCAAGCTGGGTTGGTCACTGAGGTGAGCCAACAGTTCACAGGGCTCCCCAATGCTCCAAATAGGGTCTGTATCAGGAGCTTCCAAGGCCCTGGGAGAGGGTCAGAGGGAGGCCAGCAGCCAGGGAACAGTCCTTGCGTGCAGGAGGCAGACTAGGCAGCATGAGTTCATCAGTGACCTGCCCACCATCAATCATGTCATGGGTGTCTTTGACAGAAGATTCCAAGTTGAGTTGTGGAAAGTCACGCTCATGTTTGTGAGGTTCCTGCATCTTGCTGGGACTGATCAGGTCCCAGGTGGGAAGCAGAGGTCTTCAGATAGCCCAGGGACCAACAAGAGACAATAGTCACTTCAAGTTGGGGCACTGGAGGGAGGGGGCAGGGGAAACAGTGGCCTTATCATAATTTCTACCTTAGCAGTACTGAGATGATATCAACCCAGATTCAGTTACCTTTCCAATGAGCTGGACCCTTTGGTCACTGCCCTCTTGGTCTGTGGGTTAAGGAAACATCCCAAGACAATGAAGCATCTTATCTTGGGCGTAGGGAATCTTGGGCCAGGCCGTCTCTTAATACAGCCATCCTTATCTGCAGGGACAGCTTGGCTGACTGGGGCAGGGCCCAGCTCAGGCCTTGTCATTGTCTCATTAATTGGTCTAGCTGAGGACTTAGCTCTGTTGCCAAGGAAGATGCACATATATCTTATGGGAATTGCCCTGCTCTCAAATATCCAGAAACCAAGGGGGGAAATGTGCAAGAACTTTCTCCTAGACCTGGATGAATATTTACAGGATCAGATATTTAGAGCCAGAGACACACCAGTCCAACTTCCCTTGTTCTGCAGATATGGAGACTCAATATGGTGCTTGGAGGCCTGGAAACTGGAGCCAGAGGACCCGAGTTCGAAACCTGGCTTAACTATTCTGTGTGACCTTTATCAAGTCGCCCTCTGAGCCTGTTTTCTCAGTTACAAATGGAAGGGGGTGGCTTAGATGACCTTGAAAATCTCTTCTAGCTCTCCCTTAACATTCCTTTGAACCTCCGATTTTCTTTCCAGGTACAGAGCAGCCCAGAGTGCTGTTGCGACCCCTTCCCTCTCGATGATTCTTTCTTCCATCCAGCCTCTGGAAGCTGCTGTGGTGATGCTCCCAAGGAAGAGATGACTGTTCATGACCTTCAGAGGCTACCTAAGCTATCTAAGATCAGATCCGAACCCCACGGCCTGTCATTCAAGGAAAGTCCTCTCCAGTCTGACTGTACTCTCCCTTTCCCACATGCTTTCTGTCCAGACAAGACCATTTACTGCTCCCTGACCTTGGCATTCCCTCTCACAGAGGCCGTGGGTAACTCATGGGCCAGGACATCTGACTGGATTTGCAAGGACCAGGTCTGATCTCATCATTATCCCCCAGGATTGTCCCCTGGGAACCTCAGAATATGAATATTTTGTTCCCACTTAGACTCTCCTTTGGGAATATCAGAAAATACAGTTTCTGTCTAGGCCTCCAGAAATGTAGGAGGGTAGGAGAGCTGGTCATCAACCCCCAGGCCAATTCTCATCCTCTCTCTGATATACACAGATGTGTACAGAAGAACATAGAAGTATATATTGTACATAGTAATAATAGTACATAGTAATATGTAATTATATTACATATTATATACATATTACTTGCAATAAATACATAGAAGTACATATTGTATATAGAAGTGTGTGGATGTATCTATGTGTAGGTTTAAATTGCGTTTTTAAAATTTCACCTGTGCACATAGATAATGAGACAGACACACAGACAGACAGTGAGGGAGGAAAGCCTTTATTTCACCTCAGAGAAAGAATGCACCAGAATTAGTTGATCTGATAAAGACCAAACCATGATGCAGAAGCATGGCCTGGTCAGCAATGATTTTCCTGATTGGAAAAACCAATGGGAGCCGCCTCAGTGGAAAAGACATTCAGATTATTTCGGGGCACGTGGGATAATTAATGGAAAGAATGCTGGGCTCAGAGCCAGGAAACCTGGCTCAGAATCTCACTAGCGACACTTAACAGCTTTGAGATTCTGTGGAAGTCCCTTGCCCTTTCAGAGCCTCATCTATTAAGTGGGGGAATAACACTTGATACAGGGCTGCTAGGGAGGGATTTTAAGATCCTCCTACAGAAATGTGAGTTTTTTATCCTGACTCAGCCTCAGTGAGGAGGCCGATTGGGTGCCTGGGTATGCTTCTTTGAATTAAGTCAGTTAGCCAGCATCTATCAGCTGCTGACATTTTATCCATTTCTGAGCTGGCCTCTCGGAGTCACTGAGTGTAACACACAGCCTCTACTTCCCAGGAGCTTACTTCTCAACAGGGAGAGAAGCTGAGATGCACCCTGGGCCACTGGAGCTGAGCCAGAGGGGTAAAGCTGCCACATAGTGCTTGCTGCCAAGTTGTCCACCAACCCCCGGGCATGGCCCAGAAGGACAGGCCAGGCCTGGCCCACAAGGTCCTTGCTTCAGGCTCTAGATGGACATGTGTGTGGAGACATCTGTGGCCAAGGTGCCATGGCTGGCTCTCATGACAGCCTGGGTCTCCTGCTTCCTGCCTCCTTCCTGGGCCCTGAACCTGCTGCTTTCTCTGAGTCCACACCCCTCCCTTATCCCTGTAGAGCCCTCCAGACTCTGGATAAATAGACCTTTGCCAGCCTTTGCTAGGTTCTAATGCCATCGCTTTGCCACTGTTAATTATCTCCTGTTTACTCTGTTTATAGCTTACTTTGTACATATCTGTCTGTAGCTTGCCTCTCCTGTTAGACTGTGAAGTCCTTGAGGGCAGGGGCTGTCTTTGGCCTCTATATGTATCCACAGTTCCTGGCACACAGTAGGTGCTTAATAAATGTTTATTGGTGGATACAATGCTGCTGCTCAAGCAATCAGACTTGGTGTCAGGGAGACAGGGTTCGAATCTGGCCTCAGGGACTGGGCATATCACTTGCCCTCTCTGAGCCTCAGTTTCCTCATTTGTACAATGTGGGACCCCTTGGGGTCTTCCACTCCAAGTCCTCGATTTTATAATCTAGGAGCCTGAGATCTGGTCATGCCCTCCCCTCTTGTGGCCTTCCCATATTGCTTCTCAGATTGACCCTATGTAGCTCTCAGAAATGCTTCATTATTTACACGTCTTCCTCCTTACAATGTGAGCTTGGGGGGGGGGGTGGGCGGAGCAGTGGTGCAGGGCTTTTCTTTGACTCCCCGGAGCTTAGCATCAGGACTGGCATACAGGAAGCAATTAATAAAAGCTTGTTGAGTGACAAGAGGAAACAAATGGGACCAGTCTCGAGCTTCCTTTCAGCCTGAGAAGCAGAGATGCTGTTTCATGCCCAGCAGCGACAAAGAGCCCTCAAAACAGGCCAGGTTTTCAGGGGCCTCACCGGCAGCTCTTGTCCCATTTGAGTCTTCCATGTGCCCCAGGAGGGCAAAGTGCTGCATGTCCTCCAAGCCTCCACCCCTGCCCTCCTTGGCTGCCACCTTGCTTGAATTAGAAGCTACTACACTCCTCATAAGAAGATCCTGGCACTGAGCAGCTCCCAGGAGGAGAGAGGAGGCCAGACTGACTCACATTCTGTCCAGTCCTTGTTGGGCCAGGTCCCAGCCCTGTGTGGCGTCCAGGACTTTCCCCCGGATGTAATTTCATATTCAATAAATCACTTACTGATTTGGAAAACATTTAGCCTTTGCCCCGATAGATCTGTTTGGACCCAGGCAAACAGACAGGATGTTTCTCAGGAATCAGGAGCACTGGAGTGGGAATGATGCTTCTGAAACTGTGATCTTTAACCAAATTATTTTCTGGAGGAAGGGACATGGAGAACAGCAGGGGCTAAGGGGAAGGCAGGATGCCCAAGATTGGCAGGGAGAGGCAGAGAAATGGCAGATGGGACCCTGTGGGTGCCTACAGTGGGCATCAACTAGGTTAGCCTCCCAAACCCAGCTCCAGAGGCCACCATCCTCCACCCAACTGCCTGATGATGGGAGAATCCACATGTCTGCAAGGTCCAGTGACTCCAGGGACTGACTTGGCCAGGGATCTCAAGTTTCTGGGCAATGCTGCCTAGCTCTGTTTTGGTGGGACCCTGCCCAGGCTGAAAAGCACAGTCAGGGAGGATAATAGCCTGAACAGAAGGGCTGGGCTGGGGTGGATGAATCTATGGATTAGAGGGATGTGGGTGACAGAGGATGACCAGATGTCCTTAGAGAGAAAGCATCGAGGGTCGCTGCTGACAGGGCAGGTCCTCTGGGAGCTGGGCTTGTCTAGCAGGACTTGGGTAGGCAGTTAACTCTCTTGTACCCATGGGCCCCAGAACAGCTGGGGGGATGGTCACTTCTCTCCCAAGGAGTCAGAGGAACCAGTGCCCGTCGATGCCCTCTCCTCCTCCTCATTTCTGCCTCCCGGCTTCCCTCACTTTTTTTAAGGCTCAGCTACCCCCCATCCCAAACCTCTCCCAGAGGATGCCTTTTCTGGTCTTAGTTCTAGTATCTTCCCTGAGATTATCTTGAAATTATCCTGCAAATCCAGTTATTTACAGGTTGCCTCCCCCTTGGATGATGAGTTTCTTGAGGGGTGGGGACTCTCTTTTGCCTTTCTTTTCATCCACAGTGCCTGGCACACAGTAGGACCTTAACAAATGCTAACTAATTGGTTGGTTGAAGTGGTCATTCAAGTCCCTTATGAGGGGGAATGGGGGATGGTGCAGAGAAATGACTCCCATTCAGTTTCTTTTTAGAAAGAGGGTCAAGGGGCAGGGATGGGGCATGCCCAAAATGCCTCTTCCATGTCAGTACTCCCCAACAGGCCTCTTCCCTAAAGTGCTCAGAGTCAGGGAAGACAGTGAGGGCAGCAGGGACCCTCACTGTCCTGTGACCCAGATGAGCCCCTCTGGCTTTCATGGGAGGTGATAGTGAAATCTTGGGCAGATACTTTCTCCTTTAGCCCTGGGGTGGAATAGGGATAGGGAGGGGAAGGTATCTGGGTGAGACCATGGTACACTCAGGCTGTAGCTGTGATTGAGTCTCCCTTGATGGATCCTGTCCCTGGTTCCCTGGAACAAGAATAGTTTCAGGAGGAACTTAACTATAGGGTTAAATATATCCTCCATAGGGAATGAGGCCTTCTCCCTCCCACCATTGCCAGACCTCTCTGGTACAGGGAACAGCAATCGCATCTCATTGGCCTAAACTAGAAAAAGACAGAGGAGGCCAGGTCTTTGCTGGGAACCCAGACCACCAGCTGATAACCATCCCCGAGAGCCAATCTTTAAATTCCTGACAAGGAGTCATGCTGGGTAGAGAGAAAGTAGAGGGACCACTCCCTGACCCCAAACCAGAGGATTTCAGAAACAGGTAAGTAAGCCCTACTGAGTGTCTGCAGAGGGCTGGAGGGTGCCATGCTTCTAGTTTTGAGACTGGGAAACTTTTCTGCCCACCCCCTGCCTTTGGGGTCTTCCCTGTAGGATTAGCCCTTGGAGGTGTGGGAGGAAAGGTACTCCTTTTGGCCCACCAAGTTTCTGGTATTGAAGGGTGGTCAAGATTGTCACTCTCAAGAATGAGAGAAAAATGGAGAGGCCCAGCTTGGCTTGTACTCACATGTCACTCCTGGAGAGAGATGCCCAGCAATGGGCAGAGTCTCCTACCATCCCCTTTCGTTCTGCCACTTAGGACCTCTAGGACCTTCGGTTTCCTCTTTTGTCTAACAAGAGGCCTGGATTAGATGACTCCTGGGTGCTTTTCTCTTTTAGGGTGTGATCTGTTGAAAACCAGTGGAGAAACTTCTCCCTGTGGAATCCGGGAGTTATTGCAAGCGGAGCTGAAGTGACAGGTTTTACTTCGGGCAGCTGTTTACCTACCGTTTTAATGCTTCTAAAGTTCTTGATGCTCATCTGGTTTGATCATAACTGCCTTGGTCATTGGCTAAGAGGAAGGTGTGTGTGTGTGGTTCAAAGAATCCTCTTCTGAAGACTTTCCTAATCAGGCCTACTCACCCCCTTCGTCCCTTTATACTGGGACCAGTCCTCCAGCCTGAAATCCTTACTGTCTCTTAGAATTCCTGACTCCCCTTAAGATTAAGCTTGGAAGGAGAGTCTACTGGATCAAAACACGGTCCAGGTGACTCTGGAGGTGATCCCATAAGGAAGGAGAAGCCTTCAGAGAATCAAGGAGCCTTTGAGTAATAATAATTCACATTCAGACACTTTGAGGTTTGCTAGAGGACTCGATACAATCTCTAGAGCCTCATGCGAGGTGGTTGCTATATCAACCCTGTGTGACTAGTTCAGGATTACATAGCTGGTATCTGAAGGTGAGTTTAGAACTCACATCTTGTAGGAGACTCAGTTCTGTTTGTTATGCACTCACCACACACACCACACTATCTCTTCTGGGCTTTCCTCCTCATTCTTGCCATTAATTTGGCTGTGGGATGTCATTTTAGCTCTCTGGGCCTCAGTTTCCTTCCCTGCAAAATAATACTAGCTTACCTTTATCAAGGGCATAAGACACTTTTCAAAGCGCCTTCCACACATCCTCCTTGTCAGACATGCTATACCAGGGGGTCCTCCATACATGGAGTGGACAAGGTGGTCACTCTGTGATTTGATTCTTACCCACGAAGGAAGGTGCTACAAGAATTATGTTCAATTTACAAAGGGGAAAACTGAGGCTTAGAAAGGGCTTGTCTACGGACATTTGGCTAGTTGTATGGCAGAGCCGAGGCTTGACAACTATTGGTTTTCTGTTTTTAAGCCTGGGCACTGTCCGCTATCCCATACTACCCATCTGTCAGAGGTGGTTGGACCAGTTTTAATGGTCTAGAAATCTATACCTCTTGGCCTTCCTTCCACTTGAAAGACTAAGAACTAACTACTAGAAATCTTTCCTTGTTCTGGGAAATTCTCTACTTGGGATCGTGATATGTCTATTTGCACCCCAATGGCAATGAGGACAGAGCATGAGCTCTTCAAACGTGAATGATCTGGAGCAAAACTATGCAATTATTTTATCTGAAATGTCACCATAACCATCATCTTGTATCATGGCAGGGTCACTGCTGGGGCTTCCTGTACAATGAGCAAAGCTCAATGAAGAAAGGAGGGGAGGAGGGATGTGAAATTGATTTCCTACTGATTTATCTCTTTATGTAAGAGGCCGATAATCTGTCACGATGGCCTAGGGTTGCTATGGCTACTGGTCTTATTCATTAGCATTCTATGGCCTTGTAGCATCAGTTTAATTGTCTAATAAATGCTTGTTTAACTGAATTCTACGTGTAATGAAACAAACCATTCATTTGTATTTAATGTTGCTATTATGGCCAGGATGCATCACACATAATAGGTGCCTAATATTTGTAGGACTAGATGAACAAAAGACTTCTTGCCTTTGTGCTTAAAAAAGGTATATATCTCAAAGGTATTTGTAGTCATTGTTTCCATTACATCTGATTTTTTACTTTTATTTGTATATTTAAAAAATAAACATTTAATCTTTGATTGTTTCCTTGATGTCGAAGGCAGGATGTGTAGTTCAATTCAAGAAACGGTTACTACGTTCTGGGGATCCAGACAAAGACAAAAATAAAAACCCAGTTCCTTCTCTTAAGAGCTTACGCAAGGTAACAGATAAGTGATCAAGGAGGGCTGAGCAGCATCAAGGGAATGATGGATCCAAGTCTGGAAGCTGGGGATGGTAAGGCATGTTAGGGAGAAGGGAAAAAGGGGTTGACTCCAGAACTCCTTAGGTGCTTATTCTTAAATCTCTTCTGCTCCATTTCCAAATTTCAGTCAGTGGTTAATGGTCTCCTGTCAAACTTATTTCGGATTTCTTCTCCTTGCAATTTTTTCCCCAATGTTATTATTTTCCCCGGGTTATGGGCAGCCAACTAATGATCTTCCCTGATGGATAAGGATCATGAGCTCAGACTGTCTGAAGCTGCCAACCTTTCTCAGCATGAAATGAAAGGATGAATTTGTTCACCATCACCTTACTATGGGATTGCTTCAAGAGTCCTGGTGACTTCTATGGGAGGAAAGTTAATGGTTCTTACTCAAGGGACAGGTCAAATGGAAGCATCTACTCTGACGTCAATGATAAAAAATAAAAGGATCCCAGCATTTTTCGTGGAAGCAAAATAGATGCCCTTCTGTAAGGGAAAGGGCAAATAAATTGTGATACATAAATATAATATGCCATAAGAAATTATGAATAGGAAGAATGCAGAGGAACATGGGAAGGCTTAGGTAAACTGATGCAAAGTGAAGTTAGCAGAGCCAGGAAAACAATATACATGGTCACTAAATGGAAGGCAGACTCATCTTTTTGAGTTCATATCTGGCCTCACACACTTCCTAGCTGGGTGACCCTGGGCAAGTCACTTCACCCTGTTTGCCTCAGTTTCCTCATCTATCAAATGAGTTGGGGAAGGAAATGGCAAACTGCACTGATATCTCTGCCAAGAAAACCCCCAAGGGGATCAAGCAGAGTCACACATGATTGAAAAATGACCGAATAACAGGAAGTGGAGAGGAACATTTAAAAAAAATGATCAAAACCAAAAGCTGTGAAATTAAATGATCAAGCTATGAGAAGTCATCTGCCTATACTTTGCAGAGATGGGGGACTTATGGGTATGAAATTCTGAGTATTATCTGTTTCAGCTTCTTGGTTAGTCTTGCTGAAACATTCCTCACCTCCCCATCCCCAAATGCTCTCCTCTTTTATAAAATTCTTTGTTGTAAGGGAGAAATCTCTGGGAGGGAGCTCCATAAGGAAATGTTAAAAAAAAAAAATAGGTTGTATTTATATTGTGCTTTAAGACCTGCAAACACCTTTATACAAATTATCTCATTTGCTCCTGAGAGTTACTATTATACCCATTTCACAGATAAAAAAAACTGTTTTAGAGAAGTGATCTGTCTGAGGTTATCCAGCTGTTAAGTACATGGGGTGGTATTCAAATTCATATTCCTGCCCCCAAGTCCAGTGCTGTATCTATAAGCCCATCTAACTACCCTATTTATGTCCTGAAAGGTGGAATTTAAGCCCATATTTCCAAAGACAGAATATTGGGAGTGGGGTAGCTGGTATTTAAAATGCTAGGCTACGCTAGAGACAGAATTTTGGCCCTGGAAAGTAAGAATGCACCTTTGTAGCAACTCAGAGAGTAAATCAATTCTGGTAGGTCAATACAAAAAAGCTGCGATCCAAATAGAATATGTATTGATAGAAAAGGTAGCAATAATAAACAGATTTTAAAAAACACAAATGTTTTACTTCCTTTGGCCTATCAGTTCTGCATGGTGATGTGCAAGTGGCTTTTGGTTTATGGGCATGTCCTATGTGACAATACCATCTGAAGGTCAAGTGGGTTAAGGGTCTGAACAGGAAGGACATAGCTAATGAGCAGCTTAGGAAATGAGATCAACTCTTACAAAAATCATCCGATGCTGAGGAAATGAGGCCTTTAGAAAGAAGGGTCACAATGAAATTAGCCAACCAGCTGAGCCAAGTCTGCAGTGTCCTTTGGGGCCAATAGGAACCTCCAGAAGCAGGCCACGTGCCATCCCCTGACGGTGCACAAATGAGTGAGAAGTAGCCAGTCTCACCAGGGTCTGCCTTAGACAAGAAGACTTGTGGGCCAGAGAAGTCAGGTCCCTGGCGCAGCATCCTTCACAAGAAGATACGTGGAATGTTTCTAAAGCCAGAAAATGCCTGAACTAACCCTGGTTTATCAGGCTCACTTCTTGGCACACTGCCCCAAAATACTAAGACTAAAGCTGTCCCTGGTCTCCCCCTTCCCCTGCTCTCTTTTCCTGGGTAGCTGCATCCTCATTTCCCACCACCAGTCTTGCATTTAAATAACAAACTTAAATGTTGGTTGACTCTAAATGAATTCAACAATGCTACCCTGATGCCCAGTTTCAGGCCTGACCAACAAGAACTCACAGGGTGCAAAGCAGATACAGAGGCTAAGGATGGAAAAGGCAAAGCTTTTGCATCAACACTCCTTTCCCAGAATTGAGGCTGGCCCCATGAGCAGAGGTCACTGGAGGAGGCTGGTGCTGGCTGCCGAGATCCTTCCCTCCTCTCACGAAACAGACCTTCTCCTGGAACCTGGAGGGGTGGGAGGTGGGGCCAGAAGAAAACCACTCTGAAAACCCCAACACAAAGCAAGATAAAAATCAAAAGAAAAAACAGCTGGAGATTTTAATATGTTTATTTGAAAACCACGTTTTGTTTGTGTAAGAGTATACTAAACAGCCATCCATCTTTTCTTCAACCGAAGACTCAGAGACTGGCTTCCCGAGGTTAGCATAGAGGCAACCATGCATGCAGTGAATGGCAGGTCTCGGCAGGAACTTCCTCATGGATGTTATTTCCAATATCAGACGCGGCAATCTTCTGGAAATGGGTGAATGAGATTCTGGAGAGAGAAGGGAAAAAAGAGAGATCTGTTCTTTCCAAAAGAACTCTTGCCCAGCTGGGGAGGGCTAAGGCTACCACCCTGAGCTGCCATCTGGCTCCTGAGGGCCCTGATGTTAGGGACCCACCAGATGTCATGGTGGAGTTCCATAAGAGGACTGAAAAAACAAAACCTCAAGCCAGTGACTTCTGGTTTGGGGGGATCTCTGCGTCCCACTTCCCCCAAGCAAACAATCTTATGTTCACTTTTAACAGTGAGCATCTAAGCTAACTGGCAGTCACCTAACGGGTGACTTAATCAAGGCTTAGAGTTGGATCACTGAAATGATGTGAATTGGCTGACTCTGGCCCAGTCAGTTCTGCATAAACAGGTTCCTGGGCTGAGCACCATTTATCATAGCCTGGGTAAAGAGAGCTCAGGGAACCAGCAGGAGAGAACATTCCCAACAGAAACATCAGAATTAGGTAGTGTCTGTCCCTTCCCCCTCCATCCAGGGTCAAGCCCAGCTGCGGTCTCCTGGCATGTATTTTTCTACTAAACAATGTTCATGTCTTTCTTGGGATTTATCACCACTGACATCTGCAAAAAGCCTCAAATATTAGTAGGTATGCAACAATCCCTGGTCTGGTTCTACATCTGCTTTTGGAAAATGGCTAGATTTCCTTTTTTCTTCCTTAAAAAAGTCCTTAATTTTGACAGGTGATATTTCACAAACAAATCTTCCAAGGAAACTTATTTACGGGACACAGTCAGATAAAGTAACAAGTAAACCTATATTCAACAGGTACAAACTTCCAAATGAAAATGCAAACTTTCTCTGAACACTATTAGGACTGGTCTCAGATGTAGAAAAAACAAAAGCCAATGAACAAAGCTGGTCTGATTTCTCCCCTCCTATATGTAATCTAGAGCAGGAGAAAAAACATTAGGCAGAGGAACCTTGTGACCAAATGTTTGAGCAGGGGATGGGACACCAAGGTCAAGGGTAAAGAGCATCTCACTGAACACTTTAAGAACAGAACAGACCCCCGCTTTGAGCTGCCATCTGGCTCCTCAGGGCCCTGATGTTACGGACCGACCAGACGTCATGGCGGAGTTTTGTAAAAGGATTGCAAAACCAACACCTCAAGCCAGTGATGTCTTTGTGTTTGGGGCCTCTGGGCTCCTACCAATCCAAAGATGCCATGGATTCCAAGAACCTTCAAATCAAGGGCTGCCCCAAACAGGAAAGAGGATGGGAACTGCTGTAAGACGACCCTGGGAAGATGACCCTACATCCTATCTCCAAGCCCCCTTAATATTACCAAGGCTTTTAAAATTCCACCAAACACTGGGTTGTGCTGTGGAGTGTGGGGAGGCTCCGAAGGGCCACCTGAGATACAACCCTGCTGCCTGGCCCATGGGTTCCCAATACTTGCTCAGTGAGTGAAGAGCACGCATTCTTACATCAGAACAGTTTACCGGTCAGACCTATGGATAAGGGAAGAACTGAGGACCAAATAAAACAGAGAACTATAAAACGTAAAATGGATAATTTTACTACATCAAATTTAAAATATTTAAAATATTTTCACACAAACAAAACCAATGCAAAAGAAGTTAGAAAGCAGAAAACTGGAAAAAACAACTCTACACATTTTTATAGCAAGTACCTCTGATAAAGGCCTCATTTCTCAAATATATAGAGAAGTGAACTAAACTGCCAAGAACACAAGTCATTCCCCAGTTGATAAATGGGCAGAGGATATGAACAGGCAGTTTTCAGACAAAGAAGTTAAAGCTATCTACAGTCATAGGAAAAAATCCTCCAAATCACTTTTGATGAGAGAAATGCAAATTAAAACAATGCTGAGGCACTCTTTCACACTTATCAGACTGGCTAATAACAATAAATGTTGGAGGGGATGTGGGAAAACTGGAACACTAATGCATTGCTGGTGGAGTTGTGAATTGATCCAACCATTCTGGAGAGCAATTTGAAACTATGCCAAAAGGGCTATAAAACTGTGCATGCCCCTAGATCCAACAACACCACTGCTAGGTCTACGTCTGAAAGAGATTAAAAAAAAGTACAAAAATATTTATAGTGGTTCTTTTTGTGCTGGCAAAGAACTGGAAACCAAAGGGAATGCCTATCAGTTGGGGAATGGATGAAAAAGTGGTATATGATTGTGAAGGAATGTTACTGTGCTATGAGAAATAATGAGCAGGTGGACTTCAGAAAAACCTGGAAAGACTTCGATGAACTGATGCAGTGAAGTGAGCAGAACCAGAACGCTGTGGACAGTAACAATATTATGTGATGTTCAACTGTGAATGACTTCGCTGCTCTCAGCAATACAAGGATCCAGAACGATCCCGAAGGACTCATGATGAAACACGGTATCTGCCTCCAGGAAGGAAATGACATTGTCTGAATACAGACTGAAGCATACTATTTTTCACTTTCTTTTCATTTTTTTTGAGTCTTCTTGTACAAAATGACTAATATGGAAACATTTTACATGATTGCACATGTATAACCTATATCTGATTGCTTACCCTATAAGCAAGTGAGAGAGGAGGCAGGGATAGAATTTGGAACTCAAAATTAAAAAAAAAAAGTTAAAATTATTTTAATACCTAATTGGGGAAAAGAGTATCACTAAAAGACTTTACTAATAATATGGAAGGAAGGAGATTCAGTCAGCTGGGAAGCTGGTCCTCCCCACCCTGGGCCACACAGCCTCACTCACCTCTAGGCCTCAGTCGTCAATGTATTCAAAGGGCTCTGGCGGCTCCGGCTCCTGTTCCTCCTCCTCGATTTTGGGGCCGTGAGCAGCCACTGGCTCCACCAATTCTTCTAAATCCTCGCTCGTGTCCTTCATGATAATGATGCCTCCGATGGAGAGCTACAAGGTGGATAGAAGGCATGGAGCAGTGAGGGGATGCCCAGCCTCTGCTCTCACAGGAGGTTTTGGGCTCAGTCCTCTCACTGCTGCTGAAGAGCTGGGTTACCATCTTTGAAGCCTTGGCTTCATCTATAAAGCTGGAATAGAGACCTCCACATAGGTACTGACTGAGATGCAGCCACTCAGGAGGTAGATAGGCCCTGCCCTACCATGCACTTCTGTGCTCACTCCTGAGGGTACCTTAGTTCAGCACACAAACACTGGAAGGGATGGAAGGAGGGAGGCAAGACAAAAGATTTACCAAGGATCCAATGAAGAGATAAGTCAACTTAGTAATGACAGAAGTTGTCAATTAAAATAACTAATCATTCACTGAGGGCCAGCGTCATTTCCCTAATCCTCTCTGCTGGTCAGTACCAGGGAACACTGCCCTTAGTAATACTAAAAATTCATTCCATAGCTGCAGGTGCACGTGATCATAGCCTCAGTAAGATGTTCTGCCCCCACTCCAACTGAAATTGTGTGCATGAACAGAACAAAAGCTCCGGTGAAGAAACGGATCCCAGCTCAGCTCCTCCCATCTCCCCACAGTGGGATCCACCCTAAGAAGTTAGAGCTCACCCAGAACAGAGGAGCACCCATCTGAGCCCCAAAGCTCCAAGCCCTCTGTGCTCACATGATACCATGCTCACCTTCTGGGAGCAGACGAGGGGGGAAATCTCACTTGAGTTTCCCTCCCTAATCAACAAATAGAGAAGGCTTGTCTCAGGGCTGTGGAGAGAAGTTTCCTGAATAGCTGGCCCTCAGAGGGAGTCCAGTTGCACTGAATAGCCTCCTCTGTTCTTTAGAAAGGCTGACAGGATGCTAGGTCTGGGGGAGGGAGGGAGCCCTTCCTGCCTCCAGGTTCTGCACAATTTCTCTCTGGCTACATTTAGGATTGGTGGGAGAGCAGAGCAGCATCTGCTCCCCTCCAGGGGCTCAATGCCTCAGCTGTGCTTCTTTGCAGCCTTGCCCGCGGGCCTCCCACTCTGCCCCTGGTGTCCTGGGTGCAGCAGTGCAAAGACCTCAGACAACAGCATTCAGGCCACTGCTCTTCTCTTTCCATTGGATAGATAGGTAAACAAACAGAGGGTCCAGTAAGCTAAATGACTTGATTAAAGGAAATAATAAATGGGCCGGACTCCAGGTGTCCAGGCTCTTCCCATGACACACCACCACACTGCTCCACAGTATTCACAGAGAGAGTACCATGTATGGCACTAAGCTCCCCAGGCACCCCCTTCCTTGTAGACCCAAGAGCCACCTGTGTCCCGATGACCTCACTTTGCTTTGCTCTACCCAGAGCCCATCCTGGTCTGTCTCTCCTCTCCTCCCACCCAACCTCCTGGGCTTATCTCATCAGCTCACATAGCTTTAATGACCAAGATTCTCCTATCTATCCACCCTGCCCCCAATCTCTCATCTCTAACTAACTGCCTTTCTGACATCTTGAGTTGGATGTGCAGCAGACACCTTAAAATCAATTATCTAAAACAGATTTATCTCTCCTCCAACCCCCTCTTTCCCTATACCCTCCCCCCAACTTCCCTATTACCAGAGAGGGTACCCCCCTCTTCCCAATTCCTCAGGCTCCCAACCTAGCAGTCATCCTGGATCCGCACTCTCTCTCAGCCATATCTAATATGGTATCAAGGTTTGCGATTTCCCCTCTGCGGCCTCTCTCAACGGGGGAGCAGACCCTTATCACCCCATGCTTGCACTACTGCACTAGTCTATGGGTGGGTCTGTCTGCCTCAAGCCTCCACGCTCCAATTCATCCTCCATTCAGGGCAGACCTGACTATGTTACCTCCTTAATCAACTCCAGCAGCTCCCCAGGATTAAATACAAATGAGACTGTTGAGCATTCAAAGCCCTCTCCTACCTTTTCAGATTTGTTATACCTTATTCCCCAATAAAGACACCGGCCTCCTGGCTGGTCCACCAAGACCCTCCAACTGCTTGCCTCCAGATATTTTCTCTGGCTGTCCCTCATCCCTGGAACACTCTTCCTCCTCTTCTCTGCCTGACCTCTGGGGCTTTTAAAGAAAAGTCTCAACTAAAATCCCACCTCCTGGAGGACGCCTTCCCCCAATCTCTTAACTCCAGTGCCTCACCTCTGCTAACTCTTTCCTATCTCTCCTGTGTATAGTTCACACTGTACACATTTGCTTTTATCTTCCCCATCAGCCTGTAAGCCCTCGGGCTGTCTGCTGCCTCTTTGGCTCCCCCAGGACGTAGCACGGAGCCTGGCATGTGGTAGGTGCTTAATACATTTTTATTAGGTGTTATCTATAACCCATTCTCTACAAATAGGCACCTGAAGAGAATTGGTCGGGTTGGCCGAGAGGAATGGCCTTTGACGCTGGAAGGGAAGGGCCCACCAGCCCCTCGCGGGGAGTCGGATTCCGGCCACGTGGCATGACACCTGTTTAACATAAATGTGTCAGCGGTGTCTCCGATGCCGGTTGAAGTTGGCAAAGCTGTCCATGTCTTTCCTCATCCCCTGTAGTCTTTCTTTCAGCACTAAACATAGGAAAGCAAAGTGAATGGCACGGGACTGATCCGGGGCCATGAGCAATGGCCTCTTATTTTTCCCAATTGGGGGAAAAGTGTCAATGGTATCCTTGTTTTCTTGCACTGCCCCACTCAAAGCAGGCTCTAGCTAATGGCTGATTTATCCCCTTCCAGATGCTGCCCCTATTACTCCACTCATTACTCCATTATGTTCCTGAAGCATCAGTGTGACATGGTTGATTTCTGGCCCAATGTTCACACACTGCTAACCCTTCAGACCCAGTGCCTCAGCCTGGGTGTTCATGGCCCCAGGCCAGGTGGTCGCCACCAGCCTTTCCAGCCTCTTCTCCCTTCTGCTGTCTCATCCTTGAGGCTCCAATTAACTCAGTTTATCAGCTGTTCCTCAACAGCACTTCCCTCTCTTGTATACACTTTCATCTCCCTTCCTGGGAGATCCGCAGCCCTGATCACTGCTGAGTGAAATCTTAACCGTTCCTGCAAGGCCCAGCTCAAACAAGTCCTCCTCTCTGAAGGCTTGGCTGATCACTTCTGTCCTCTGTCTGTAAAGCGGACAACAGCCCTTAAATGTTGTTTGGTGGCATTCATGTCTCATCTCTGCTGTTGGATCATCCTGCCCTTATGGTGCCATGTACACATCAGTATAAGAATGATGCAGCAGGGGGTAGTGGAAAGAGCCGAGGTCCTGGAGACAGGAACACCTGAGGTCTTAGGGATCCTGCTTCATGTTTTTTTTTTTTTTGTTTGTTTTTATTTATTTATTTAACTTTTTACATTCATTTTCACAAAATTTTGGGTTCCAAATTTTCTCCCCTTTTCTCCCCTCCCCCCACCCCAATACCCCAAGCAATCTAATTTTCCCTATCTCCAATCTGCCCTCTCTTCTGTCATCCCTCCCTTCTCTTGTCTCCATCTTCTCTTTTCTCCTGTAGGGCCAGATGACTTTCTATTCCTCATTAACTGTATGTCTTCTTTCCTAGTAGCAACAGCAATACTAGACAGTTGTTCCTAAAACTCTGAGTTCCAAATTCTCCCCATTCCTCCCTCCCCACCCACTCCCTTTGGGAAGGCAGGCAATTCAATATAGGCCATATCTGTGTAATTTTGCAAATGACTTCCCTGATAGTCGTGTTGTGTAAGACTAACTGAATTACCCTCCATCCTATTCTGCCCCTCATTGTTTCTCTTCTGTCTTTTGATCCTGTCCCTCCCCAAGTGTTGACTTCAAATTGCTCCCTCCTCCCTTTGCCCTCCCTTCCATCATCCCCCACCCCTTGCTTATCTCCTTCTCCCCCACTTTCCTGTACTGTAAGATAGGTTTTCATACCAAAATGAGTGTGTATTTTATTCCTTCCTTTAGTCAAATGTGATGAGGGTAAACTTCTTTTTTTTTTTTCTCAGCTCTCCTCTTTATCCCTCCACTAAAAAGTCTCCTACTTGCCTCTTAAATGACATATAATTACCCCATTCCATTTCACCCTCTTTCCTCCCCCTACATTTCTCTCTCACCATTTACCTTAATTTCTTTTAAGCTATGGTCCCATCCTATTTAATTCACTCTGTGCTCTCTGTCTCTGTGTGTGTGTGCATGTGTGTATGTGTGTGTGCGTGCATGCGTGTACATGTGTGTGTGTGTGGTCCCACCAACTACCCAGATACTGAAAAGTTTTAAGAGTTACAAATATTGTCTTTCCATGTAGGAATGTAAACAGTTCACTTCTGGTAAGTCCCTTAAGACTTCTCTTTGCTGTTGACTTTTTCATGCTTCTTCTCATTCTTGTGTTTGGAAGTCAAATTTTCTTTTCAGCTCTGGTCTTTTCATCAAGAATGATTGAAAGTCCTCTGTTTCACTGAAAGACCATATTTTCCCCTGAAGTATTATATTCAGTTTAGCTGGGTAGGTGATTCTTGGTTTGAGTCCTAGTTCCTTTGCCTTCTGGAATATCCTATTCCACGCCCTTTGATCCCTTAATGTAGAAGCTGCTAGATCTTGAGTTATCCTGATTGTATTTCCACAGTACTGGAATTGTTTCTTTCTAGCTGCTTGCAAGATTTTCTCCTTGAGCTGGGAGTTCTGGAATTTGGCCACAATGTTCCTAGGAGTTTCTCTTTTTGAATCTCTTTCAGGTGGTGATTGATGGATTCTTTCAATACTTATTTTGCCCTCTGGTTCTAGAATGTCAGGGCAGTTTTCCTTGATAATTTCATGGAAGATGAATGTCTAGGCTCTTTTTTTGATCATGGCTTTCAGGTAGCCCCATAATTTTTAAATTGTCTCTCCTGGATCTATTTTCCAGGTCAGTTGTTTTTCCCATGAGATATTTCACATTCTCTTCCATTTTTTCATTCTTTTGGTTTTGTTTGGTGATTTCTTGGTTTCTCGTAAAGTCATTAGACTCCATCTGTTCCATTCTAATTTTGAGAGAACTATTCTCTTCAGTGAGCTTTTGAACCTCTTTTTCCATTTGGCTAATTCTGCTTTTGAAAGCATTCTTCTCCTCATTGGCTTTTTGAACCTCTTTTGCCAATTGAGTGAGCCTAGTCTTCAAGGTGTTATTTTCTTCAGCATTTTTTTGGGTCTCCTTAACCAAGGTATTGACCTGTTTTTCATACTTTTCTTGCATGTCTCTCATTTCTCTTCCCAGCTTTTCCTCCACCTGTCTAACTTGCTTTTCAAAATCCTTTTTGAGCTCTTCCAAGGCCTGAGCCCATCTGACATCCCCCTGGGTGTCTGGGGTACTGAGGCCCCGCCCTCCACATCTTTCCCCGATGGCGAGAATATGTCCTTGTCATCAGATTCAAATGTTGGGATCATTTGCATTTGTTGGAAAAAACTCTCTATAGTCTTATTTTTCTGCCCTTTTCTAGGCATTTTCCCAGCCAGTTACTTGACTTCTGAGATTCCTGTCCACCCCCGCCTAGATCTGCCCAGCTAGTGCTTGGGGTCCGAGGTTCAAATGGGCTTTCCGCAGCAAGCTTTAGTTCTGGTGCTGGGGGGGGGGGGGGGGGCCAGGGCCGCCTTCCAGGCTCGGCCTCCTCAGGGGCCTTATGCAGAGACCTTCAGGAACGGAGTGGGTGGGGGGACCCCGCCTCCCAGGCTCAGCTCCCTCAGGGGCTTTATGCAGAGGCCTTCAGCAGTGGAGCAGTGTGGGGCAGGGCCGTCTTGCAGGCTCAGCTCCCTCAGGTTGTTTATGCATAGACCTTCCATAATGAAGATCCTGCCTGCTGCTGGGGGAGTGCTGGGCGGCCGCAGCCGCTGCTGCCGCCCACGCCTCTGCCTCCGCCGCTTCCTCCCGAGGGGACCCGAGTCATGGAGACACTCTGCTCCCCGCCTCCAGCCAGCCGTCTCTCTCACTGACCTGTAGCTTCTGTGGGCGGAGGGGCTTTCCTAGCTGCCGGAGCTTCCGTCCCTGAAGCCTGCTCAGGTCAGCTTCTCTGGGGCCGCGGCCAGGGCAGCGCTGGGGGTGGGGTCTGCTTTCCGGGGCCCAACGGACCCTCGGGTCGGGTCTCCAGGGCTCTCTGGCATGGAAATCTCTTCCACTCTGGTTCTGCACACCTTTCAGTGATCCAGAATTTATGCGGATCTCTTTTTACATTAATTCTATGGGCTGTGGGTTGGAGCTTGTAAATGTGCGTCCTTCTACTCCGCCATCTTGGCTCCGCCCCCCCCCCCCCCCCCCCCCCCGCTTCATGTTTTAAGAGTCTGAGTGACCTTATTTGTGATCTGGGGAACATAATCCTTACATGGCTCTTGTGAAGGAGGCATCTTGTAGACTTTAAAGCACTATGGACAACTGATTAAATGGGGGGAATGGGGCGAGGGAAACTGGCACAGCTGTAGTGGGCCTGTGATGTCAGAGTCACTTTGGAGAAATCCCTGGACAGAGTAAGGCCATGTCAGTCCCGAATAAGTTATTTGAGCCCACGCCCCAATACCTTAAAATCTGCTGCTCTCTCAGAGGCTTCATTTAACCCAGTTAAAGATCCAACGATGCTTCTAACCCTGTGCTGCCCTCAGGAAGCATGGCTTCTTCAGGGTGCTTCTCCCAAGTTTGTTTTTCCTCAGTGTCATTAAACTTTGATACCTCAGCCTGCAGATCACGCTCTTGGGGCTCCATGGGTCAGTGCTGACCACAGAGGATTCAAAATGTCGACTGTTCTATGCATCTTTCTGCTTAGTGTCACCTCTCAGAACTTCTCTCTCCCCCTCCTTCGCCCCCATCTCCATGCACCAAGATGTTCTGGGATGTGGCAGTCCAGGCTGGAGCTTAGAATCTTGGGTCAGCTTCCTCTGTGGTGGTCTACAAATGCACAGTGCCACTGTTCCATGACAAAGAGACTGAGGGCCAGTTGCTGGATGCCTTAGGACTCTTTTATCTGCTTCAAATTGTTTCTACTTTTTCAGAAAATGCTGATAGCCATGGTCAATGTCATGGGGAACATCAATGTCTGTCTTCTTCCATTTCTCAATCTGAATAGGTCAGATTGCAGTGGCTGCAGCCACACATTGGGCTTCTTGTTCTTTCTTGTAATCCAATGTTCTTCACCATTACGGAAGGTATCAATGCAGACTCCAAAGGGTAAAAGGGTCATAGAGATCATAAGGTGCCTCAGAGGCTTCTGTCACAACCACAAAGGAAAAACTGAGTGAATGCAATAAGCCTGCTGTGAAGGGCCATTACATACATATAGCTGGATGGTTAGTCCATGGAGTTATGAGTCAAGTGGCATGTGGATATCTGGTACAGGACTGACACATGAACTGAGCATGGAACAGGACGAAGAGAGTGGGCTGTTAGGTGTTGCTTTCAATGATCCTGAGAGGCTCCTTGGCAAACAAAACCCAAACCATCTTTTAAAGATGAGTGTTTTCTCGGTGATCTCCCAATACTCCTATTTGTAGACTACCACAACCAAAGTGGCAGATGATCCAATGATGTAAAGGGCAATGATGTGGCAGACAAGGTACATTATCCACAATGACCTGAGCTGAAAGAAGTGGTGTGTGTGCGACATCATAAAGGAAATGTAGGACGAAATAAGAAGGTGGGACAATGAGAGATGGATAGCCTGAATGTGGCACATGAGTGTCCATTGAAAGGAAAACCTGGAGAGCCTCTCAGGCACTATGTGGAGGATCTAAGGGAGAACATGGACAAGAACTGGACAGGATGAGGTCTGGAGGGACTGAAGAGAGCCTAGGGAAGGTAAGGAGTTTAGGCTGCACAAGCTATAGAGGCTGTTTGGCAGATTCTCTGGGCTGGTACAGGCAGAACCATTTTTGCTTAATGTTACTACTATTATAACTTCAGGCTTAGGGTAAAGACAAGTTTTAGGATTCTTCTGATATCTACGGTTTGTCTTGATTCTTCCCTTGAGGCATGGTTTCTGTTGGTGCATCAGATCCAGATGCCAATACTCAATTTCCATTCTTAGTGTTAGCTTCCATGAGAGCGGCACCTCTTTCCTCCAAGTATA
Organism: Bettongia penicillata ogilbyi; assembly: GCA_023548195.1. Classification (NCBI taxonomy): domain Eukaryota; kingdom Metazoa; phylum Chordata; class Mammalia; order Diprotodontia; family Potoroidae; genus Bettongia; species Bettongia penicillata. The sequence goes on along the minus strand of JAJHZJ010000134.1, from coordinate 15,663,933 downwards.
TGGACTCTGATCCCCAATTTTTACACTGAACTCTGCTTGCTCATGGCCAACATGAAGCATCCTTCCCTGAAATAAAGGTAACACTTGGCCGGTAGTGGCTAGCCCAGGCCTCACCACGCATCAGACTACGGCACCTGCGGGCATGAACAACTATGGCAACCTCTTCCTGGAGCCAATCGCAGGACACCTTTTGTTTGCGGGTCCCTGTGAGTCCTTGCTAGTGTTCAGTGACTCCTCTGCGTACACTGCCACTTGTGACCTCTGCTGCTCCCTGATTTCTCCTTCTGGTTTCGTTTCTCATTATTCTGTGACTTCCATGGTCTGCATCCTATAGGTACCAGGTTATGGAGGAAGTCCTCTCACTTTTATGTTCTTCCCACCTTGAACAGAAGACCAACTCTTACCTGGGATACACATATCCTTGAAGGATCATCTCAGCCAAGAGGGCACATGCCCCTTCTGAGTCAGCGGAGCCTGCCTGGGCACTTGCTGGCGAGCAGTGAATCGTCCGTTATGGCCATTAGCTGTACGACTCCACGTCCTGAGTGCCTTCACTTTATCCTCCTCACGCTGCTCACCTGGAATGCTAGTAATTGAGACTACTCTGGCTCACACTCCCAACTTCCAACAGATTGCTCAACCTCTTAAAAACATTCAGCTCCGACAGTAAGAGACAAAAGGATTGAGAACAAGGCAAATGTATGACAAGGGGTTCCTGAGAGCCTGGAGGAAAGAGAGCCAAAGTTCAACACATGCAGGGTTGGGATCCCTTCCTGCTGGACCCCAGCTATGTGACCCAGGCCACATCACCTCTCAGAGAAGCCAGGAAAGGGGGATAATGGCACTTAAGCTTCCTCACAGGGTTGTAACAATTACAAAACTTTAACAATGACGGCATCAAAACAACTTGTCAACGAGGGACTTTCTCTGCTATTTAGTAGTTTTCTTCAGGACTGCTTACTGAACTGACCTTTCTATTATTCTGTGTCTCACAACTCCATCATGGAGATGCTGCAGAGGTAGGGTCTGTTCAAGGCTATGAGGGTTAACAGTGGGAGACTGAAAGCAAAATCTTGGCTTAGTGTCTGCCACCAGTAACGCTGGTCTGAGTCACCTAACCCAAGACAACTTCCTGCTCACTAATGACCACCTTCCCACACCAGGTGGTTAAGTCCTTGGTAGGAATAAGCTCAGTGCTAAATGAGGAGAGGGAGGTGCTTTGGAGCCCACTGACTCTCCTTAGAAGTTGGGATAGGAAAGGCTAGAAAACAGATGTTTAACTGCTTAAACTTCCTGGTCTTCCTTTGGGAAACCAAGAAGTTCCCATCTCTACTCTCACTCGATGGCCACAGGCCGTCCCTTTAGCCACTTGGGGATTTTCCTTCTCTCTCAGCTAAGGTGGCCAATGGGAGGCCCCGAGACACTGAGTCAGAGGACACTTCTCAGACATCCTATAGATCTGGGGAAAGGACTGTGGATGCAAGTATCCCAACCCAATGATTTGGATCTAGACCCCTGCCCATCTTGCATGATCTTTCATGTTAGCAAAGTCTGTGGGCTTTGTGTAACTCACAGGTTTAAAAGGCTGGTATCGACAGGTCTCAGTCATGGAGAGGACTTTAAGCTGCGCAGGCATAACTCGGGCTGGATTATCTAAGAGTTGGAAGCTTGGCTCAGGTTCCTTTTTCTTTTCTTTTTCATCTTTCTTTTCTGCTTCATCCTAGAAAACATCAAAAACAACAGAAATGGAGTCTATTCCTAAAAGAAATCACATCAGGATTGAGTTTTCCAAACATCTGTCAAGTTTGCCTGTGTCCTAGGGGAGCACCATGGGGGAAGATACACAGGTGTTAGACATGGTTCCTATCTTGACAAGTGGCTCAAGATGTAGTGCTCTGATCCCACAAACGCAAGGTAATTGTGGAAATGAAGCAAGAGCCCATAGAAAATTAACAAATCACCCAGAGTTGTGTTAATTTGCCAAAGGAATGGGGTAAGCTGCCAATATCAGGGGTTTGTGGTAGGTAAGATCACTGTGTGTCAGGCTGATCTGGGAAGGGTGCAGTGAAGAGGCAAAACAGGATGTGTGAGCCTTGGATGATATACAGGACTGGAGCAAAGTAAAGAAGTAGGCTTTGCAGGATAAGGGCACAGGATGAAGCAGAGGCAACAAGGTCCTAGAGCTCTTGTATTAGACTGGAGTATGAGGTTCATGGGGGAAAACAATAGGGGATAAAGCAGCAAAGGGGAGCTGGGATCAGACTGCAGAGGGCTTTGTGCACCACAGATCTTTTTTTTTTTTTTTCATTTAAAGCAGAGATTTTAAAGTTCCAAATTCTTTCCCTTCCTCTACCTCCTCTGCCATCCAATGAACAGGCAAGAAAAACAAAACCAATGACAAACATGGATAGTCATGCATAATTCCCTCTACCTTTGGGGTCCATCAGCTCTTTCTGGAGGTGCAGAGCAGGATTCAACATGAATTGTTTGAAACTGGGGGGAGTCAATAAGCTGATCAGTATTACTAAGACTTTCCCAATGGGCTATCTTTATCATACTGCTTTTACTGTATAGACTGTTCTACTGGTTCTTCTCACTTCACTTTGTATCAGTTCACATAAATCTTTCCAGGTTTTTTCTGAGATCATCCCCTTTAGTCTTGCAACACAATAATACTCCATCACCACTATATACCATAACTTGTCTAGCTATTCTTCAGGTGAGGAGCATCCCCTCAGCTTCCAATTCTTTGCCACTTCAGAAAGAGCTGCTAATATTTTTTGTACATACAGATCGTTTTCTTCTTTCTTATATGTATTTGGGGTGGAGCAGTAGTAGCAGTGTCTAACTACCTGTGTATCTTCCCCCATGGTGCTCACTTAGGACACAGGTAAACTTGACAGATGTTTGGAAAACTCAGCTTATTGAGTACACAGCTCAGCTTTTAATGGATACACAGTTTAATGACCTTTTGGACATAGTTCCAAATTGCTCTCCAGAATAGTCGGATCGGTTCACAAGTCCACAAACAGTGCATTAGTGTTCCAATTTCCTCACATCTTCTCTGGCACTTGTTATTTTCCTTTTTCTTCATCTTAAGCTATCTGATGGATGTGAGGTGGTACTGCATTTGTTTTAATCCACATTTCTCTAATTATTAATGATTTAGAGCATTTTCTTCATATAGCTATTGTATAGCTTGAATTCTTTCCTCTGAAAACTGTCTATGCTTATCTTTTGACTATTTATCAATTGAAGAATGGTTTTTATTATTGTAAGTTTGACTCAGTTCCTTACGTCTTATTTTTAAAAATTAAATTTATCTTCATTTTCAAAATTCACTTCTATAAGATTTTAAGATCTAAATTTCCCTCCTCCCTAGGGCAGCATGCAATCTGATATAGGCCATACATGTCTTATATATGTTAGAAATGAGACCTTAATCCAAGAAACTTGTGGCAAAAAGTCCCTGCTACCCCCACATTTTCCTGCTTTTTATATAACGTTAGCTGAACTAGTTTTGTTTGTGCAAAAAGTTTTTTTACTTTTATGTAATCAAAATTATTCATTTTACCTCCTGTGAAATCTGTCTCTTGTTTGGTCATAAACTCTTTCCCTATCTACAGGTCTGATAGGTAATTTCTTCCATGCTTCACTAATTTAAGATATGATCCTGTATATTTAAATCATGTACCCATTTTGAGCTGATCTTGGTAGGCATATGATGTGAATACTGATCTATGCCTAGTTTTTGCCAAACTACTTTCCAGTTTTCCCAAGAGCTTTTGTCAAAGACCGAGTTCTTCTTCACAGAGCTTTGGGCTTATCAAACGCTAGATTATAGTGTTCATTTGCTTCTATATATTATGGAGCTAATTTGCTTTACTCTACCAACCCTCTCTCTTCTTATCCAGTGCCATTTTTTGGGTGATTACAGCTTTGCAGTCACGGTTGAGATCTAGTAACACTGGGCCCCTTTCAACCTTTTGTTCCTCCAGATGAATTTTGTCACTATTTTGTCATTTTATTTTTTCCCCACTTAATAGTATTTTATTTTTTCCAATTGCATCTAAAGATAGTTTTCAACATACATTTTTGTAAGATTTTGAGTTCAAAAATTGTCTCCCTCCTTCCCAAGACAGCAAGTGATTGTGATACAAGGTTACACATGTACAATCATGTTAAACTTATTTCCATGTTTTGTGAAATTGTGAAAGAAGAATCAGAACAAAGAAGAAAAATCATGATAAGGAAAAAACAAATAAAATGAAAATAGACTGCTTCGATCTGCATTTCGACTCTGACTACTTTCGACTTCTCTGGATGTGGACAGCATTTTCCATGAGTCTTCTGGAATTGTCTTAGATCACTGCATTGCTGAGAACAGCTAAGTTTATCAGTCAGTCATCGCACAATGTGGTTGTTGCTGTGTACAATGTTCTGGTTCTGCTCACTTCCCTTAGCACCAGTTCACATAAGTTTTTCCAGGTTTGTCATTTTTTTCTAGCTCTATAAAGTAATTCTTTGGTAGTTTGATTGGAATGATATTGAATAAGTTTTTAAACTGTGTAAGTTCTAGTGTGTGTGTCTTGGAAGAGAGATTCTCATCAATAGTTATTTAAATGGAATTTATCTTTCCTGGACTCTTGGTAACCACCAGTGAAGCTGACGGTTTGTGGGGGTTTATTTTATACCCTACAACTCAGCTGAAGCTGAACTGATTCAACGAGTTTCGTAGTTGATTCTCTAGGGTTCTCTAGTTAAACCATCACATGATCTGTACTGCCTGTTCTACTTCCTTCAATTATTTCCTGTCTTATTGCTATAAGTAGCACTTCAAAATACTGAATAACAGATCTTACTAGAAAGGCTGCTAAAGTTTATCTCCATTACAGATAACACTTGCTTTTTTTAGATGGATAGTACTTATTTTAAGAAAAGCTCCATTTACTCTAGTGCTTTTTGGTGTTTTTTTTTTCCCAACAGGAATGGATGTTGTATTTTGTCAAACAGTCTATTTTGTATCTACTGAAATAATCATGTGATTTTTGTTGTTTTTCTTTTGGTACGGTTAATTATGGTTATGGTTTTCCATAACCTAGCTAGCTGCGTATCCCTGTCATAAATCCAGTCTGGTCAGTGTACAATCTCTGTGATATAGTTTTATATTCTTGCTAGTATTTTGTTGAAAATTTTTGCATCAGCACTCATTAAGGAAATTCATCTACAAGTTTACTTCTCTTTTGGCTCTCTCGGATTTAGGCTCCAAGTTCCTATTTCTGTCAGAAAGCATTTAGTAGGACTCCTCTACCAGAGCTGAAATGGTTCTCTACATGTTCTTGAAGAGGAACCAGTAGGATCATGGGGTGATGACTTGACTCACAAACGAACTGAAGCGAGGCAGAGCTACACAAAGCCATCGGCCTCACTCTCTCCCAGTCACTGAGGTTCAGAGGCAAGACAAAAGACAAGCTTGGTGATGACCGGGGGTAAAGGAGCCAACTGAAGCATCTTCGACATCCAGCCAAGCTCTAAGGGCTCCACAGGCCCTGCTTCCATGCCTTCACAAGCTTGTTTACCACAAACATGGTATAATACGCTTGTGAATCTATCTGGTCCTGCTTTGTTTGTTTCCCCTGTAGGGTGCTCTTTTATAGCATATTCAATTTCCTGATGGTTTTATTGACTACTTTCTCCTATAACTCATGTAACTTTTCCTTTAAAAAATTGGATGCTATTCTATTTGGTGCATATTACTGATATCAATTCATTGATTATGGTATCTTTCAGCAAAATGCGGTTTCCCTCTTTATATCTTTTGATTAGGGCTTTTGTTTTGTCTGAGATCATGGTGGTCACCTCTGCATGTTTTTACTTCAGCTGAAGTATGCCAGGCCTTATTTTAACTCTAAGTTTACCCTTTAGTTTCAAGTATCTTTCTTATAAACAACACAATATTGGACTGTGGTTTCTAATCCATTTTTGTTACCCGCTTCTGTTTTATGGGTAAATTCATCCTATTTGCATTCCTTGTGTATTTCTCTTTATAATATTTTCTTCTGTTTACTCTTTCCTCTTGGTTTTCGCCCTGTCCCTCCTCAAAAGTCTGTTTTACTTCTAACCACTGCCTCCCCACTACTTTCTGTTAACCCCTTTCTCTCCTATGTCCCTGCTTGACAAGATGAATTCTGTACCCAACTGTGTGTATGCATATAAATGCATGTACGGGTATATATATTTTCTTTCTTCCTTGAGTCACTTCAGATGAGTGAGATTCAAGTGTTGCCTCCCTCCAACCTCTGTTCCATTGTATATGCTCATCCTTGGGTGCCTCACTAATGTAAGGTAATTTTCCGCATTCTTCCTCTCCCTTAGCCTCTCTCCCACTGTATCCCCCCTTTCCTATGCTTCCATTCTTCTTTTGAGATCATTCCAATGTAACAGAATCACACCTAGGTCTTCCCCTTAAGAGCCCTGGTGATGATTAAGTCCTGAGGGGTTACATGTATCTTCTCGCCATATAAGACTGTACACAGTTTAATTTTGTTCAGTCTCTTATGATTTCTCTCATGTTTACCTTTTTGTGCTTCTCCTGAGTTTTGTATTTTAATGTTAAAAATTTTACTTAGCTCATCTTTTTTATCAGGAGTGCTAGAAATTCTAGTTAGAATTCTTTTTCATTAAAGTTCATTTCTTTTTTTCCCTTGTAGGATTTCTTCTTGATCAGGGGGTTCTGAGTTTTGGCTAATTTTCTTGGAAGTTTTCATTTTGGGGTTTTGTTCAGGAGGCACCTGGTAGATTCTTTCAATTTCTAATTTGCCCTCTGATTCTAAGATACCTGAGTACTTTTTTCTTTATAAGAGATTTCTTGAAATATGATGTTCAGGCTTTTTCAGGTATAGCTTTTGGGTAACCCCAATGATATTTAATATCCTTTAGATCTATTTTTCAGGTCAGCTGTTTTTCCTACAATGTACTTAATATTTTCTATTTTTCCCAGTCTTCTGATTTTGTTTAGTATTTCTTGATGTCTCATGAAGTCATCAAGTTTCTATTTGGAGTTATTTTCTTTAGTAAAGTTTTATTAGCCTCTTTTATAAAGCTGTTTTCTAAAGTTCTTTCCATAATTTTCTCGCATACCTTTCTGTCACTCATTTGGTTTTTAAAATCAGTTTTTTGCTCTTAAAAAAAGCTTTTCTTCATTTTTCTAGGAGTTCTTGTTGGATTTGTGTCTAATCTGTCTTTTCCTTCAATGCTTTGCTTGTAGATGTTTTCAAGTGTTGTCTTCCTGTTTTTGTATCTGGAGTTTCCCCACCACCATAGTAACTCAGATTCATTTTTGTTTGCTCATTTTTCCAGTCTCCTTCTTGACTTTGGACTTTATGTTAATATTAGGCTCTGCTCACTTCTGGGGAGATGTCTGGCCTAAGCATTTGTCCTTTGATATCCTTCTGCTGCTTGCATAGCTCAGTCTGGAATCCACAAGCTTTTGGTGCTTCCAAGGTGGTATGATCCAGGGAGAGATCTGTATACTGCCCTCCCAGTCTGAGCTCTCTAAGTTTCTGACCCAGGTTTGGTGTTGGCTTGCGTGTGGTTGAGTTTTCACAGATGGCTGTTAGTCCTCTGGGAGGCTCTGCAGGTTCAGGCTACTTGACTTCCCTTTGGGATTGTTTTCCTACCCTGGTTATGCCACTGTTTGGTTTATGTATAGGTTTAAAGTTAGAACTGAGTACCCTCTCTGCTCTTGGGCTCAGAAGTTCACAACTAAGTTTTGAGAACTTTCTGTTTGCTCTGTCCCCAAGCAGGGCCTCTCCTGCTCTGACCTAGCACTGTGATCTGGAGAGTTACCAGGTGGCATCTATTTGTGCTCCCAGCACTAGGTCAGGGGTGCCCTGGGATAGCCCAGCCCTTGCATTCCGTTTTCATCCCGTTACTGCCATTGGGCCCCAGAATGCTCCCCTGCTGATGCCCTGCTCCTGGCCAGTTCCCACAGACTGACTTCTCTCTTTTCCTAGGCTAACCTGGGTTGGGAAAATTACTTGCTAGAACTTTTTCTTGGCATTTCTGATCAGAATTTGGCCTGGTACATTTTCTAGGTTGTTGGGGAGGAGGCATGCTGAGCAAAAGTGTTGACTCTCACTCTGCTACCTTGATTCTGCCTCCCAGAATTAAGTTCTTAATCTAAACAGTTTGGAAGGGAGTTGAGCCTCTACACTGTATTGGAGTTCTTGTAGATAACTGTGTCCCTATGACCTTACTCAAGAAACTATAAAGCCTTAAGGAAGTATTTTATGGCCTATGAGGAGACTACCCAGGGATAAGGTTGCTAGGGAGCTATGCACAACATCACACCAGACAATACAACATGCCAGGAAAAGAGTTAATTCCATAGGAAAAATGAGATAATGTGCATTGTGTGCAACTGGCCACACAGGGATTAGAGCAGGGTGTAGTGAGAAGAGTGGCATTTGATTATAATAAATGAACAACATTACCGTGAGATAACACTGATGGAGACTGTGTTGGGCAGGGCACATCTATAAATAATTCAGGAAGTGTGCTCTGTGGCTCAAGTCAAAGAGTCACTGAAGCAGCAGTACGTATTTTGGGAACCAGAGTGCCAAGTTAGGTAGCACCCCAAATCATTAGCATCACTACTAAGTGGGACTAAATGGCCATGGGGCACAGGGCACAGGACTAACAGGATACAGAACAGATCTGATCATGGCCCTACTGGAGTTTGTAATTGAATGAAAAAGTGAAGACAGCTGAGCAAGTAATCAGCTTAGGGCCCTGTGAGAGAAGGCTGAACTGGAAAATGAATATAAGGTTGGGATCTGGTTTGTATTAGGCAATAAGTTTCTAAGCAGAAGCTAGCCTTCTTGGAAACCACTAAGCAACATGGCTGAAAATAACCTAATTAAAAATCAAAAGGTTCTCAATGAAAAAGATAAACAGACTTGGGTGCTGAAGAGAGATCACCATACACTTCAAATTCAAGCATTTTTTGCAAAATGTGTGTTTTAGAAAATTCCAATGAACTCAGAACACAAGAATGTACCCATTTGTCCTAGAGGGAGAATTGTAATTTAAATGCCCGGAAAACAGATACCATGTTTTTGTTTATCTCAGTATCTTCCAGGAGCATCCAGCATAGGTCAATGGCTGCCCAATGGATGACTCTGCTCAGTCCTCCTCCTTGATGGGTCTGTAGCACTGCCCACTCCTGGACACTCTCATCTCTCTGGCTCTGTCTGGCATGCTCACTCTCAGTTCTCTGCCCATCAGTCTCACTGCTCCTCTCAGCTCCTCTGATGGATTTTCATCTGGGCCATGCCCATTAACTACCCAAGGGTCTCTTCTCTCCCACTTGGTGACTGACTTCATTAGCTCCTAAGGGTTCATGTAGATGACTTCTGACCTAGTTTCAGCCCTAGTCTTTCCCCCAAGTCTCATGTCCATCAACAACAACCTATTAACTACACTTCCAACTTGATGTCCTGTAGGCATCTTAAGCTCACTACATCCCAAACAGAATTATCATCCAACTTTCTCCCACAGGTGTCTTCCTCTAAACTATCCCATTTCTACCCTGGATACGAGCATCCTTCTGGTCACCTGAGTCTGCAACCTCAATATCAGACTGATATCATCCTTTGTCCCCTCATCCACTGTAATGTCTCTGGAATTCTAAATGCCTCAGATTGTGTCCCTGCTTCAACCCAACTTCCACTCAGCTGTCAAAGTCTGGCCAGCTCACTCCCCTTCCACTTCCAAGGTGAAATATATGCTCCTTAAAACATTTCACTCTCTCGGCCTAACCCACTTTTCCAGCCTTCTTTTGTGTTCCTCCTGTGTGTCCTTTCTGGTTCAAGCACAAACCTTCCCCTATGTCCATCCAAGTCTGGAATATTCTCCTTCTTTGTCACTGTCCTGGAATCCCTGGTTTCCTTTGTCTCCTCGGGCAGAAGAACAGGCCTAACTTGCCTCCACTGCTGAGGTAACCTTGTATCTGCTTTATATTCACATATCAGTATGTCAGAGTGTGGTGTAGGAGACTGAGAGATGGGTCCTGAAGCCAGGAACATGTGGCTGCCAGTCCCACCACTGACAGACCCCACGCTCAAGGACAATAACTAGCTGAAAGGTGTGGGCCTGCACTGATAGGGGGAGTTTCTCACCTAGAAATTCCCTGTAAAACTGAAATCACAAGTCTAGTCCTTAACCTTATTCATTTATTTCAAAATGTGGTTTGCATATACCAGTATTTTACATGCTATCTCCCTCTTTAGAACAGAAGCTCCTTGAGGACAGGCACAGTATTGGATAAAGGCCCGATTGCTTGTACAAAATGAAGCGAGTGAGACTTACAGGGAGTGGAACTTTAGACCTACAGAGGAAAGAATTTTCTAGATCCACAGAGCTGTGGTCTTAAATGGAATGCATGCTCCAGGTCTTAAATGGAATGCATGCTCCAAAGACGGCCAGAAGCCCATCAGTGGAGATGTCCAAGAAGGCAATGGATGGTCCTTTGTCGGGCAATTAGATTGGAAGGGCTTCAGGGAGCCTTGGCAAATCAAAAATTCTGTGACCTTAGGAGTTTGAAAATCAAGTTCTGACCAAAGAGAATAACTTTTAAAATTTCCTTAAAGGAAATGAAACAAATATTTGTAGGGTGAAGCACCTGTGCGGTACAGTGGGAAAAGCTCTGGCTCTGGAGTTAGAGAAGCTTAGTGCAAATGTCAACTTGTGCCACTTACTGATACCTATGGGACCTCGGCAGATTCCTTAACCCCAATGGGCGTCAGTTTCCACCTGCACAAAATGAGGCCTCTGAGAGCTGTACAGAGAGGATCCTAATGGTTTGTCAGGTACTGAGCTTCTCATTATAAGGAAGAGAGAGAGAGAGAGAGAGAGAGAGAGAGAGTGTGTGTGTGTGTGTGTGTGTGTGTGTGTGTGTGTGTGTGTGTGTACATTCCTAGGCCTGCTGGTAATCCAGTTAGTCTTACACAACACGACTATCAGGGAGATCATTTGCAAAACTACACAGATATGGCCTATATTGAATTGCCTGCCGTCCCAAAGGGAATGGGTGGGGAGGGAGGGATGGGGAGAATTTGGAACTCAAAGTTTTAGGAACAACTGTTTAGTATTGTTGTTGCAACTAGGAAAGAAGACATACAGTTAAGGAGGAATAGAAAGTCATCTGGCCCTACAGGAGAAAAGAGAAGATGGAGACAAGAGAAGGGAGGGATGACAGAAGAGAGGGCAGATTGGAGATAGGGAAAATTAGATTGCTTGGGGTATTGGGGTGGGGGGAGGGGAGAAAAGGGGAGAAAATTTGGAACCCAAAAATTTGTGAAAATGAATGTAAAAAGTTAAATAAATAAATAAATTAAAAAAAAAAAAAAAGATTCCAGTGGGGGATTGCAGACGCTGGGGGATAAGTGCTGAGTCAACACCGCTCTGAGGTCCCTTGGGGAAGGCCCACGTCACGTCATCGGCTACTCCCACGGCTATAAATGAGAAGCCCTCTTCAACTCTACTAACTCACCATAGGGCTTCATCTGCCTGGATAACATCAAAGACTGCACAGATATGCATTGGGAGCTGTAACGGCCAGCTGGGCTGGCACCTGATATAGGTAGAGGTGTGGAGGTGTAGGAGTATGGGGGTGAGGGAGTGTGTGTGCCCACAACAGCCACTTAGAAAGGGTTTGTTTAGTGCTACTCAATTGAATAGATGACCTGGTTGTACTGACCACTTCCATTTTCTCCTCTTCTTTCTTTTCTTTCTCCTTTTCCTTCTTTTTTGCCTTGGCGGTGATTGAGAGTACAGCAGTAGAAACCTAGGGAGATGGACAGACAGGATAAATGGGTGGGAAGGGGCCCCGTGGTACATGTGCACTTGTTCCCTGCAATACTCTTAAGACACTGGGGAAGGAGTCCATGGAGCTGGGCCAGAGAGGGGAAAGGCATCCATTTACTGAAGCTTCTGTTCCTTTTGGAACGTGGCTCCTGGGAGGACTTTCTCCTTAGACACAATGCTTCCTTACCCACAATCAGGAACATTGAACAGTGCCCCCCTCCCCCTGGCCCTTCTGGGGAGGACAAAACAATACTTCAGTTTAATCTGAATGAGAAATCTCATCCCCCTTCCTTTACCTTTCAATTCCAAAACAACATCCAGGACTGAAGGTTCTCTTAGATTATTCTGACCTAAGGTCTAATACAGGTCAGGAAATACTCTTATCAGACCCAGAGAAGAAGTCTTTGATTAATTCAATTAACGGAAGTATCTCGAAGTCACCTCTGACCAAGAAAAAAGGTAACTCCATAGAGAAAGGGTTTCCAAAAAGTGAATGAATGGCTTTAGGAAAATGATTCTCCACAGAGTACATCAAAGGTGAAGTGACCATCATTCTGTCTGTTAAATCAACACTAAAGCATAGATTTTAAACTCCTCTGGATGAGGGTTATCTTTGTTCTTAAACCCCTAAAAAATGCAATTCAAAAATGGCCTGGCTAGAGAGATTTTCAGAGGCAGGATGAATTTCTGTCCCTGTGAATTTCCTCTGTCTAAGCAGAGATACTTAGAATAATGTAATTAATAATCTGTCTCTGGAATATCTGTGTCTAAATGCAGAGGATGGCTTTGTTTTGCCACAAAACAGTAACCCTAATAATACATTACATCTCCGTTCCATTTTCTTCACAAAAACCCTGTGAGAACCAGTGTTACTATTCTCCGTGCCCCAGACTGCTCAGCTGGTGAGTGAGGGCCCTAGGAAGAACCCAGACTGCTGGTTTCACAGGAAGGATCTGTTGTAGATGGAGCATATGAATCGTTTCATTCATCTCATGTAACAGGGCTTGTTCTCAGTGAATCAGGTGGACAAAGAAAGGTGGTACATGGCTGCTCTGAGGAAATGCCCACCAGGCTTTCCCCAGCCCTTCACCCCTTCTGCCAAAGAGACAATGGCCTCAGGAGAGGGAAGGAGGCAGGAGGGCCTCTGAAGAGACAGGATGTGACTCCCATAAGGCATCCATCACACCTCATGGGCTATCTGTCTATCCAAAACCCACTGAGAACTACATCGGAGAGGCAGCCTGACATGGCTGGTAAAGCACTGGACCTGGTGGCAAGAGGAGTAGTTTTAAATCTTGCACCAGACATTTATTAATAATGTCACCCTGGGCACATGACAACCTCTCTCTATTTGTTTCCTCATGAACAAAATGGGAAGGAGGAATGAGAGTGTGCTTGAACTCAGTGGTTCAAGGCTGCTTCCAGCTTGAAATCTGATCCCATAAAATCAGTCAGCCAACAAGCACTTATTCACTAAGTCCCTACTGCATGCCAGGCACTGTACCACACAGGATCAGAGTTAACCAGTCACCATCAGCCTGAGGACAGGCACAAGGCGCCACCAGCTGCGCTTCCTCCATCACGTCCTGACCCAGGTGACGCTTGGAAGCCCCACCCTGAATGGAGGCCCCTCACCTTCTCCTTCTCTTTCTCTTTCGGCACCTCGAGCGGTGCAGGATATGCAAATGTGGATGGCTTGCAGTTGGACTTGTACTGGACTTTTGGCATCTGAAGAAATACAAGAAATAAAAGAGATACAGAAAGATCTGAATGAATTGGGATTGAAATGGTTTGCTTTCTAGAGATGTGTATATGTGAATGAACATAAAAGAAATTCAGAAGTTTCCATTCAAGTTCAATGCTGCCCTGCCATTTGATCCATTAAATCATGGCCCCATCCCTGCCTTCTCCACCTGCTTGTCAGTCCTGATGGGCCCCATGAGGTCACGCCCACTTGATCTCAACAATGGACCCGTGATCTCTTTGTCATGACAGCCTGAACATGCAGGAGGCGGGTCCAAACATTTTCATGTTTGTTGACCTGAGCGTCCCCCACCTATTCTCTGCTCTGGGTTGTCAGAGCTTCGTTCTGTATGGTTAAACTGTCCAACAGTGATAAACATGAACAGTGTCTGGACAGATTTCAAAAATCACTATGATGTCACACTCTGACTCTGTGGGCCGTCTGACCCACAGACTGCAACTACACTAAATAAAGAGCAGACTCTTTAGTTCAATATTCTCGATCAGGGATACCTGGATAAAAGACTGGGATAACCCTCATCATTGAGAGGATTTACAGAGTGCCGCAAGGTTTGCAAAGTGCTTTGCAAGGATCTACTTTATTCTCTCCACAACCCTGGGAGGCAGGTGCTGTCATTATCTATATTTTACATTTGGGGCAGACAGAAGTTCAGTGACTTGTCCAGGGTCACATAGCTAAGAAGTGTCTGAGGTTGGATTTGAACTCGGGTCTTCCTCAATCCAAGCTGAGGGCTCTATGCCCTGGGCCACCTAACTGCTTGCTATCAAAAAGGTCACAGAGAACAAGAAAATGAGTTCCAAGGGCTGGCAGCAGATTCAGCACAGTACTGCCAAGTCCTAATGTGTCACGGCATTTATCATGGGCTAGAACATGTCCAGGCCTGGCCCAGCCTCCCAGCCCACACTAGTGTCATCACCTCCCAAAGAGGCCAAAGGGTGATGGGTCCCAGAGGAGGCCTGGCCTTAATTTCTATTTCCTTTCTCCATTCGTTCATGCCTCACACAGTGATTGAGGCCTGTCTTCCAATATCTCTGAGCAGCAGTCAAGTGAGTAAGTTTTTTTTTCTTGTCTAATGGGAGTCAGGATATAAACACACAGATTTGAGGCCAACTGTGAACAGGGTCACCTTGCTCAGCTCAGCACTGCTTCCAAGTATGGAACAGTCAGTAAAGAACTGTGATTGCCACCCCTTTGACAATGTCTCTTTTAGTCCATGACCTCAGGGGAGCAAGTGTTAGGCCGGGCACAGTCTTCCTCCTGTGCCAGAGACACCACTGCCAGTGTCACACAGCTGATCAATCTGCTCTCTACTTTCCATTCTACCTGGGATATCTAGTGACAGCCTCCCCAAAATGGGCCTTTTATTTGCAGGTCTGACACATCACTCTTTGCTTAAGAATCTGTAGAGGAGTTCCACTACTTGCTGAACAAAACAGGAACTCCACAGATCAGCACTGGAGGTGCTCCACCATTGGGCTGCAAGCCACCCCTCCACAACCCTGACAAGCCGCACCCCTTACTCTTCCTTCTCATCTCACCCCCTCCTGCCCCTTGGTCCCCATATGCATCATCCTGCAGACCTCCAAAAAGCCCTTCCTGAAGGACCAGCTCAGGGGCAAACCGTTTCATCATGCCTCCTGAGATCTCTGCCCCCACAGGTCCTCTCTTGCCTCTTGCTGACTGGACACTCCTCACATTCCAACAGGTAAAGCGCTGGGCACATCTGTCTCAGGCCCAAGGGCTGGGTCTCATGGCTTCTCTGTATGTTCTGGTATCACCCAGGACCCTCTTCCTATGGCTGCACTGACCTGGATCACTTCTGTCCTCAGCCTGGTTCTCTACCTTGCTTGAATGGCTAAGAAGCTGCCATTGCTCCATTTGTGAAGGCCACAAGCAAGAGTACCCAGCAGAGACCATGTCCCCCCCCCCCCCCCACCTGACCTTCCTGGGCTGCATGCCAACTCCAGGTTTTTAGGTTTAGTTCCCAAGAGATGGAACCACAACTGAGGAACCTACCTTGAGGTCCTTGTTAAGGCCGATGACACAGGTGGGAGTGTACGCCAGGGACAGGAAGTGGGACAAAGGGAACCAGAACCAGAACTGGGTGAAGACCAAGACACCCACCACTGAAGGCATGTGGGTATGCCCAGTCCGAGACTGCAAGGAGATGGTGACGTTATGGCCTCCTGAGGAAGGGAAAAGAAGTGGTGAATGCCATGTGACAATGATGGGCTGCACACCACAGACCTAATGTGCAGAGGGCTATGCCTTTGCTCAGGACCACAGGCTGGCAAAGGGAGGCAACTCAGGAACTGGGGTGCACCAGCCTCTGCCTGGACGTCTCCCTGGGACATGTGACCCAGATCACAACCTCCCAGGGCAGTCCTCTCTCCCTGACGCTGCGCTGTCTACTTTGTGGGATTCCCAAAGCTTCCTCCTCCCTTCTGTGCCCACAGTGGGCACATTGCCAGCGCCTGTGGGCATCCTACACTCTTCTGTCTGCATTATTCCCTGCTGAAACACTTCCCATCCTTTAAGCTCCACTGAGCCTTTCTGCCCTTCACAGGCTTTCCATGAACAAGACTGGAAACTCCCTGAAAGCAATGAGCACCTCTGCTTCCCTTGGCTTGTGCTCAAAGCAAGCAGAAATACTGACTGAAGAAAAAAAACCCCACCATCCCCTTCTGTAAGCACCAAACTTGATACAAATGGCAAAGGGGAACAGATCTTGTTACAAAAGAAAACAAGCTGAGTATTGGTTGCTGCCCGTGCTCAGGGAGGACTGAGACGACATTGCTACGTCGAGATCAGCGTCCAGTGTGTCCAACTGACTGATCAGACCAATAGGAACTTGGCACACTTTACCCCAGGTCAAGCACAAATAGACCATCTGCATATTTGGGACGGGGACATTACTAAATATGTGCATCTCAAGTTTCCTTTGAGTGACTGCGATTCTGCTTTGCTCACAGAGCACTGCCCCTTTTTTAAGTGGGTATGCCATGCTGGGCAGTTCTGAACAGTCTCCAAGACACTGGCATAGTTTTCAAATTTGTTAGTAAATTGCAAGGGCGGGGGGTGGAAGAGACAGGAAGAAGCAAGGGTTAACGTTCTCTGCTCCAGAGAAAAGCACAACATGTCTGCAGGACAAGCCTTGCACATTCTCTCCTGCTCTCTTGTGTGTTCGTCCTCACTGCTTCCTAGTATGCTCCTCCCCAGAGTCAGGCTGCATCAGCTGCCTTTTCTTCAGCAGTCCCGTCCACTCGAGCAGCAGTCTTGCCCTGTTCCTCTCTGACTTTTCTCATCTGCATCACACCCTCTCTGGAGCACGGCCTCTAGCAATGGTGCTTTCTGACTACTGCCCACTTCTGCAGTCATCCTCGGTATCCATACTGGTTCGGATGACATCCCATTTTCTATGTCACTGGAATGACTTTGCTAGGTATAGCTGGAACTTCTCTGAGTGCTTCCCAGGCCTTGTTGGGTATACTTTCCCTGGAGGATTTTGGGTCATGGGATCCCACCCTTCTAGAAACAATCTGGAATCTTCTCTCCCTGAATCCAGGGAGTCAGTTTGTATTCAGCTTTCCTGTCCTTCATTACCATGAATTTCTAAGATGGAGCAATTCCCACTATCTCTGCTTCTATATCTGAGGTTTGGTCCTCCATCGGTCCCAAATCGAGGTTTGGCTGATCACATCCTTCAGTTCTGACAAAGTTAAGATCCCTTCACCTCATAAGATGAGGAATGGATAACTGCAAAAACTCCTCCCAGACTTAAGCTCTGTGATCTCACTGGTCCGTCTGTCTCCATCACGGAATCAGCCCTTCTCTAACACACTCTCTTGTCTTCAGAGGGTCGCAGCACATCTTCTGGCTCTGGATGAACCACAGTTTCTGTAGCTGCTGACTAACTTGTACTGATGCTTGCTCAGCAACACTCGGTGAGTCAGCGTCAGACACAAGTCTGGAATGCTCTTGGAGTGTTATTTTTCTTCTGTAAAGATTTTTTCCTGAAAAATGCCTTTGGATGAGTTCATCAGAGGTGATTATCATAGAATTAAAGGAAAAACTAGGTAAGCAAGTCAATTCTGTGAACAGGAGGCTCTCCCTCCACACGTGTGTGGCAGCCAGCCTGCTAGAGGATGCTTCTTGAGTTGTCTTGAGCATCATCCAGACCTTTGATTTCCTCCTCCTGCAGTCGGCCCCATGGGCATGACCTTGTTTTGTAATTCCTCTGAAAAGAAGGGGGCAAGGAAAGGGAGGGAGCTTTTCCCAATGTCCTGCTTGTGGGAAAGGGGAGGTCAGCTTGAAGTTACACAATTTGGGCTAATCTGGGTGACTCTCTTGGATCCCAGTGAGTCATGTATAGATTAACGCAGCTATGCTAGTTAAGCCATATCATGAAAAAAGGAAGCATTCTGCTGACCTTCCACATCCTGTTTTTTTTCCCTGTGGCTGGTTAACTCAATCTATCCGGAATTGCTGTGAGTTGATTTGTTTTTGAGTTTAGTTAACTTTTATTTTGAATTCACTAAGCACCAACTAAAATCAGCATCTCCCTATAGAAAGCAGAACAATAACAGGATTGTACATCCAACACATTCCTTACAAAGCGGTCCTGCTTGATGGTGCTCCCTTCTGCCCTGGCCTTCCTTCTCTTAGCCACCCTCCCACATTCTCCCGTGGTGGACAGTGACAGACCCCATGCGGCCCACTGCAGCCTTCTTAAACCCTTCAAAGTTACTTGTCTGGGCAGTGTTAATCAGAGACATTCAGCTCACTTGGCTCTATTGGTTCATACGGTTCCCCTCAACCTCTTTGAATCCTTCCCTGGGGTTATTTCTTGCAGGGCTGAAGAGTTCTATCACATGCACAGAGGATTTGTGGAGCTACTCTCTCTTAATTTCCACTCTTGGCTACAACTTAAAGAACTCTTATTGGGGGTTTCCTATCAGGTCATCCTGATTCCAGGCCTAGCATTCTGTGCACTGTAGTGCCCCAGCTGCCTCAGTGACCCTTAGCACTTTCACCATGTAGGGAGGGAGCAAAGAAGGAGCCTCCTCCATCCTGAACAGACTTCAGGTTTGCACTTGTGGGAAGCCCTAGACAAGTTGTACAGACAAAATAGATCTTGAGGGAATGTGATCTGCACTGTTGGAGGGCCTCCCAAGGACATGAGATGAGAGTTCCATCTGAGTCTTGTAAAGTGTAGAGCTCTGAGTAGCACATTTCCCATGACACTGGCCAACTCCAAAGCCATAACACTTGAGCTCCCTGATGTACAGCCCAAGTGTTGGTAATGACCAAAGGAGCCTTGGACCAAGCCGCCATAATTGCCTGATGTTAATGTAGGCAAGATGAGTATCCTTATAAGAGGAGCCTTAGAGGAGATAGATTTGGCTATTCCAAGCCAAACGTTTTCTTAAAACTTTTAAAGTTAGTCTGACAATTCTAACAAAGCATTTACCTGCATCCAAGATGCCCTGGGCCAGGATAGCACCAAACTTTGCCATGACATCATCATGCTTATCATTGATGACTTTGGAATACAGCTGTCTGAACTGGTTGACCTGTGAGAAGGAACAGGATACATTAGGGGTTAAACCCAGATGCTTCCCCCAAATCTGTGAACCTCAAGAAGTCCTCCAAGACTTGACCTGGTGATAATGGTGGCAGCTCAGGTTAAGATGCTGAGGCCACGAACCTCCTTCCACTTTGAGGATCTCCTACACAAGTCCCACAAGGACACAGAAAGAGCTGTAGTTTTCAGTCTCTGAGCTCAAGCTCATGCTTACCTATGTACCTACTACCCTCTGTAAGCCTGCATTGAGCTTCAAGTAAACAAGTCTTTCTGGAGTTCTGTGAGGTCTGTCCCGGGATTAACTATATCCAATCAAATTCCCATTCCTCCCTCCCCCCTATATTTTCTAGTGACATGTCAGCTGAAATAATGTTGGTTATCATCAGAGAACAGCTGAACTGACATTTCTTGAGACTTCTCTGGAGAATCATTTAGGGACAACCTGGCACAGAGTTTGGCTTACAGACAACGACAATGGACTAGTGGCTACTCTCTGGTGCCAAAGCTGCCTCTTCTCCTTCGCTTCCCCCAGTTTTCTCCCCTGTGCCCTAGCCTACCTCATGTCCATATTCTGGCATAGTCCTGCCAGCTGGGCTCTGTGCCTGTGGGCTATTCAGAGGGCACTAGCCTCAGAAAACATTCCTTGCATTACTAAAAAAACTAAACACACCAAAAGAATTGATTTCTTCTAATTCTCAGATCTTTGCCCACTCTCACAGGGCAGAAACTGAGGGGCAAAATTCCTTAGAATCTAGCAGCTTGTGGTTCCACTTTAATTAATCTTCACATCAATGAGCAAATTAATGAGTATGAATAAGTTCAACTTAAAACTAACCATACCTAATATTATTTTTCCATACAAAATTTACATAATTTTTAACACATTTTTATGATCCTGAACAAAATAACTTTTATTTTAAAAGGCTGCTTAAAAAATATCAGATGTTTTCATTGTACCTAAAATCTACACATCTCTTCTTCCAACCCTTAAAAGACGTATTTTCTCATAGAGTTCAGCATATTCAGAAATTTTCCCTCTGATACTGAACTCAGCTAGTGATGAAGCCCAAGAAGGCAAGCTTCAGGTAAAACCTCAGCCCTTCTCAGCCTTCCTCCTGCCCGGCTCACCTTGGGACAAGTGATCTCCGTCTGCTGAATCATGATGAGAGCTGAGGCGATGAGCGCACCTTGCCGCACGTAGTTCACAGGGTCATTGGTCATGGGTTCCAGAAGATTGATGGCTTCCTAAAGACATTTTCAAAGGGAACTTGGAAATGAAGTAAACCTCGGCATATGTCATTCAAACCCCAAATGACTTTTGATCAAACTTCAGATGAGGAGATTTGGGTAAATCAGTGCTTTCAGAGCTCTTTGTTCAATGATTGATCAGGAAGCAGGGACAAACCTGGTGCCACTGTGTGATGGCGCAAACATACATTATTCAAATGTTTTTAATGCTATTTACAAAGAACATATAACAGATAAGGACGAGAAGCATAACCTAATTTCCAATTCCTAAATGAAGATGCATGAATGGTCTCTGAGGCACATGCCCACAGATGTTATAAACAGATGTTTTAGCTCCTTAAAGCACAGACCTCAGAGCCAGGCAGGTTCCATTATCTATTCTAGATCAAACAAATGACTAAGAAATAAAGCAGACTGGGCTAGCATGACTAACAGAAAATTTCCACTGAATTAGCCTGTCAGAGCAGAGTCACAAAGAACATTAGTTTTATAAAACTACATTGAATGTGGAATAATTTTAAAAGGAAAAAACCCCACCTCATTTGCTTTCAATGTATGAAAACATAAATATGTCTGTTAATGGTATCAGGGAAAATATCCTATCTACAAAGCCTTCTTTTACAGAGCAGAAGCATTTTAAAGGAACCAGAGGCTTCCAAGGGGATTTTCAGTCAAGTTCATAGCAAAGAGAAGTGCCATTAGGGTCCCATGGAGACAGCCTGAGTTCATAGGTTCAGTTAGTAAATGTCACGTAACATGCTAGGCCTGCTGGTGGGTAAAGACAAGTTATGGAGCTAGTGGTATAGTGCTGGAGCTGGGGAGAGGATGTGACCTGGACAATAAGGAAGACATCTTAGAAGGGGAGGAGCAAAGACCCTGGGCCAGGGGATTCAGGGGGGAAAAGATCCTTGGAAGGTCTCCCAGTTCTGCCACTAAATAGCTGTGGACATGCCCCAGTAATGCCCCGGTGTTTTCTCGTTTGCCAAGAGGAGAAACTAATACCTGAATAATCTTGTCTTCTAGGGGCAAGCAGGGGCACACTCACAAAAGGGTGTGAAGGATCTTTGCCAGAGACTTCAAAGTCCAGGGAAGGAAAGGGAAGCCTGCAGGCTTCCCAAAGACAAAGGAGACAGGGAGGAAAGTTGCTTTAGGGAGAGAGAGTGGGGTGTGAACTCTGCTTGGATATGAGCCTGTAGGCTCAGGTTTCTGGGCAGAGATGGAGGATCCCTCACCTCACAAAGGCCAATGAGATTAAGAGAACACATGAGCGCCTGTGTGCATGGACCTGTTGTCTGGCAAATCGAATAAAAAGCTCTTTAAACTGAAAATGGAAGAGGTAGGGGGTGGGGGGAGGGGAGAGGAGAGGAGAAAACCGGCACCTTCAGACCCTCCCTTCCCTCCTGCCCAGTTTGCTCCCTTTAGCTTTTCCCCCATGGTGCTCCTTCCTCCCTTTGGCTTTCTTTTGGGTGGTGTCTTTTCCTACTGGATGTACACTCCCAGAGCCCAGGAACGCTTTCCTTTTTGTATCTTTATTGCTGGTGCACATGGTAGGCTGCAAATGCTTTCTTACTACTGACCACTCGCTCCATGCTCTGAGCCAGGTCTCATAAGGGAGTAGCCACAACATTAATTCAAACAGTGAGAAGTTTACAGGACAGAAACTCCACAGCCAGAGACACTTTATCCCTGAGTGGTCAGTCAGGTCACTTGTGGGATACTGTGTAATCTCCCACAGGAGGAAAGTCCCTCACAGCTTCATCTAAAATACCTAAAAATACAAAACTTAGGCAAAATGAAGAAGAAAATAGACAACAGGTTTCTTGACATGAGGAGGTGAATCTGACCTGAAAGGTATCAGTGTAAGCTGATGGGGTGATGCCATGACTGGACCATGGCTCTAGACAGACAGCCTAACTGATAAGAAACAAAGCAGCAAGAGATACGTGCGTCCCCATGAGGAAATTCAGCACCCAAGGAGGGCAGGGTGCGGTGAGAATTTGGTCAAAGATCAAGACAGGGACAAGAAGAAACAATTTTATCATCAGAGCATTCTACACACTACCCAGAATCTGGAAAATGGGTCACGTCTTTCTCCCACTCTCCTAAAAGTAATGCAGTTAATAGTTCCTTTTCTTTTTGGGGAGATGTGTGGGGTGGGAAGAGGAGGCAATTGGGGTTGGGTGGCTTGCCTAGGGTCCTATACCTAGTGATGTCTGAGGCTGGATTTGAACTCAGGTCCTCCTGACTCCATGGTCAGTGCTCTAACCAATGTGCTGCCTGGCTGCTCTGCAGCCAATAGTGTTTTCATGGACTTTAGTGAGTTTTACTCTTCAAAGGGCAGAAGTACCAAGAAGGGGAAATTCTATGCTAGGGGTGATTCTAACCAACAGGACAAGGCTAGGGTGGAAAGGATGGAAAGCACACAGGAAAGTGAGCTGCCTCTCTTAGATGGTTTAAGGAGAGAAAAGTTGGACAAAGTTTCCTTAGCACGGTGTCTATCCCACTGACCTGTCCCCCACAAGTGGGGAGAGCATATTGCAAAGGGAAGACTATCATGAATTAAAATTCTATGGGGAGAAGTCAGCTCAGGAAAGAGAAAACTCCCAAATGTGAAATTTGGAGACATTCTGATAGGAGGAAAAAGATGAATTGTCTCAAGACACTGAAAAAAAGGCAAAAAACTAGTCCACAATCTTAGATCTTTAAGATAACATAGAGCCCCTCCAATGCAGATTACTTCTATCTCTTATCAACATTCAGCGGGCTGGGTATGGTTATTTTTATTTTGCAATTTTCCTTTATTAAAAAAAATGATGTCACATTTTATGTAACCATCTAGAATGCGTGCACATATGTGTGTGGTGCAAAAGTTGGTCTCAATCTATTTCTTTTTTTGCCTATTTGCTTTCCAGTTTCTTCAGTAGTATTTGCTGAAGGGGAGGCCCCTCCTCAAATAGTTTATGTCAAGGGAGTTGGGCCCCCCCGACCCTCATGGACAACATCTTTGGCAATCTCCAGAGCTGGTGCCTGGGGCTGCTGAGTCTCATCAGTGGTGGCTGAAAGACCACAGAGAACAGGTTTGGTGCTGCAGGACTGAACAAGGTCGACAAGACTGAAGCCAGGGCAAGGCAGAGGCTGAACGCATACCCGCGTGGCTGGGTCCTGGTTTTCAAAAAGAGGAAAGAGAACAGAATCTTCAAATGACAAGCAGAGGAGCCTCCACTCCTGGTAAGCTTCTCTAATATGAGCATTAAAGATACAATTACCAAACAGGCAAAAGTCTTCAGCAAATGCAAAGAAACTACAAGACTTCAGCAAGAACAGTGGCCATGCCAATAAGAGGTCAGAGAGTTGCTAAAAATATAAAGAAAAAATTCACCTGGTCTTAAGAAAAACATGATATTTTATCAAATTTTATATATTTTATTCTCTTTTTGTGGGGAAAAAAATGCCAAGATGTAAGCTAGACAGACTGATTCTGAACTCGGTGAACGACCAACTGCAAGAGGAAGAAGATGGCTCAATGTTGGCTTAGCAGAAGGTCTCCAGGGGAGTGCCACCAGGATCAGTGCTGGGCCCTGTGCCAGCTACCATTTAAAAAAAAATCATCACCATGGATAAAGAGATAGACAACAATCAGACCTGAGGATGACATGAAAGTGGAGACGGAATCAACGACAGAGCCAGGAGGCAGGAAGACCTTAGGCTAGAACCCTGAGGTAAATTAATGTAGTAAGATCAGGGTAAAATCTTACAGTTGGGTTTAAAAATGCTTCATGGGGAGGTAGAGTTGGTTTTTGTAAGCGGATTGTTAGCTCAATATTTGGCAAAAGTGTGGCATGGGAGAGCTGGGGCTTCTCTGAAAGGCTGAGCTCGGAATAAGGCAAGGAGAGGCCCTTTCTGCACTTGGTTCTAACCTGACTCATTTCAGCACTGTGTTCTGTTCCAGGGACCCTACAGATGAGAGCAACCAGAACGGGGAAAGGTCACGAGCTCACACCATCTGACAGCTGGATGAGAAGATCTGGGGCCAGGGAATGCACTGGAGAACCCTCTTCAACGATGTCACTGGCTGACCCATTCCTGTGGCCCCAGAGGGCAGAGTGGTGGGACTGGTGACGTCTGGTTCAGATGTGGGGAGGTTTTTGTGTAAAGGCCAGGTACCCACTTCTCAGGTACGTTACAATAGGACTGGGGATGAACTGGAGAGCTGGTAAAGTGTCTTCCAATTCTGAATCCTACTTTTCTCAGATCAACCACATGGCTAGTGGTGTCAAGCCCCTAATTTCACACTTGCAAGTTCTGGAATCTGCAAGACCAAGTCCTTGCTCTAAAATTTATGAGCCACGTGATCTTGGGCAAATCATTTGAGTCTGCTCTTTTCCAAAGGAAGGGGTTGGGCTCTCCTCACAGGCAGTAAACTGGAGCAGCCCCTCCTTCTGTTTGGAGTAAGATGCTGTATCACGCCTCACCAGTAGGTGTCGGTGGTTTGACAGAATGCACCTGGACAAGCAAGATACCCAGAAACGCCACAGACTCCCGGGGGAGACTCCAGGGCACCCAGTACAATTTTTGCCTGAATTAGGCTCGTGAAGAGCCTCAAACAACAGGGAATTCTAGCATCCTGAGCTGGGCAATCCCATCTCTGCAGACAAGTCATTGCTGGGACGGAATCTGCCGCCCCCAGTTCTGGCCCCTCTTCCACACAAAAGCCGTTCAGCCATGAAGATAGCGATCATGTTCCCTGAGCATTTTCATCATCCTGCTGCTTCATCGCAGAACTGAAGACCCCACCTGCCCCTCCTCCATGCCCCCCAAGCTCCTGCTTCAGGTCTAAGTTTAGTAAATGCACAAGCTCCAGATCTGGCTCAAGAGGTTTTCCCAAAGTGATGCAGACCATGGTGCAGGAAATGCAAGATCAAAGAAAGCTCAAGATGTTAAGTGATGGCCTCTTGCCTCTGGATAAGTCATCAGTCAGGCTGGTGGGGAGCTCCAGGGGCCAGGCTCTGGGTGAGAATGTTTTATGTCAAGCAGCAAACTAATGTTGGGTGAGTGAATAAATCAGGCTGGGCTGACCTGAGCCCAGAGTCCACCAGGACCTCCCCGAAGCTCTCTAACGAAGAGGAGGGAGAGGGAGGGGGAGAGGGAAGGAGGAAGAAGGAGGGGGGAATGAGAGGGAAGGGGGAGAGAGAGAGAGAATGTGTCTGTGTACATGAGTGTCTCTGTGACTAGGCTTGTGTTTGTATGTGCGCACATGTCTGCAGGAGTGTCCATGTGTGTCCACATGTATGTGCTTGCCCATGTCTGTCTGTCTCTGGGTCATGGCAGGGCCCAGCCAGGCTGTCATTCAGGGCAGCAGCTCCTCAGCACAGTAACTTACCAGGCAACTGTTGCTTAAGGTCACATTCCAGGATGACCTTGGAAGAATTTCCATTAGGGAAAAGTTGGAAGAGTTTTAATTTTGAACAGTGGAGAGTCAAAGAAAGGCCCCACACACTGGGACTGGGGCATGCTCAGATCTGACACTGGAGCAGAGGCTGGAGTACAGTCCACAGGAAGTCACCTCATCTCAGTTTTGTTACATGTCACTAGCTGTGTGACCTTGGGTGAGTCACTGTGCCTCTGTGTGCCTCAGCTTCTTCTGTAAGTGCAAGCTGGGCATTATCACAGCACCTCCCTCTCAGGGTGGTTGTGAGGATCATGTGAAGTGCTACGTGCAAACCTCAGAGCGCCACGCACATGCTAGTGTCCTGGCTTCTCTTCTGAAGACGAATAATCAGGATGCAGGTGGGAGGGGTCTGGATCAGCCCTCAGAGGGCTGACCATCTGTGCACAGGCGTGGACAGCCCGTATTTCAAATTCGAGTTTCTTCTATTTCCACCCATTTTTCTAAAAAGAAAGCTTCTCATCTCCCAAACTAGGCTTTGTGACCTGGAGGTAGCCCGTGAAGCACTCCAGGCCTTCCTCTGACTGTCCCTTCCAATGTCCCTTCTAACAGAAAGAAGCTGACCCAAGTAACCTGGCTTCTCAGGCAAGACTGGTCAAGGCTCCAGAGTGCCTGCATAAGTGACGACCAGTGTTTCCACAGTGCTTCATGGTTGGCAGAAGGCTTACAGCCCATCGTGGAGGGGTGCTATCATGCCCATTGTACAGAGAAGGACCATGAGGCCAAGGGAGGCTCAGTGACTTGCCAGGATCACACAGCTAGTTGAGGTCTGAGGATGGATTCTGATCATATCCACTGTGTCTCCAAAACGCTGGGCACCAGATCATAAATCTTTGTGGCCACAGAAGTGCATGTAACTGCCCACTAAGCTGGGAAGGGGCTGCAATCTGCAAGAGTGGAGGGAATACGACTGTCTTGGAGTATCCTTCCGTATACAGCTGAAAACCAGCTGCCTTCCTTGTAACCACCCTGGTAGACAGAGCCATTTGGTAAAACAGAAGACAGTCTTCAAGGAGAGTCACCACTTCATTACCTATGTAAGGAACATTCCCTACAAATGGATTATGGGTGGATATTCCACCTCCTCCATCATTTTACCAATTGAGGAAACTGAGGCACAGAGACTGCATGACCAGCTACTGTAAGGGGTGGAGCCCAGAGGACAAGGCCAGTGCTCCTTCCAGCACCTCTTGCTCAAACAGATATTTAACTCTCTGGGATGTGTCTGTCCTTATTAACTTTACATACTGATGCCTAAGTGTTTCTATGTGTACTTGTCTCCCTCAATAGAAGAGTTGTTTCCTAAGAGTAAGGACTGTTCTATCCTTTGTGTCTGCATCCTCAGAACAAGAGCATGGGTCTGGGACACATGGGACCTGGGGTGCACACGGAGCCTGGTGAGCACATGGGGTCTAGGGCTCACAGGGCCTGGCAAGAACACGGTGTCTGCGGTGAACAGGGCCTGGCAAGCACACAAGACCTGGGGCACACAGGGCCTGGTGAGCAGATGGGGCCTGGTCCACACACGGAGGACCTGGGGTGCCCACAGAGTCTGGAGTGAACAGGGCCTGGCAAGCACACAAGACCTGGGGCACACAGGGCCTGGTGAGAACATGGGGCCTGGTCCACACACGGAGGGCTTGGGGTGTCCACGGAGTCTGGCAAGCACATGGGGTCTGGGGTGAACAGGGCCTGGCAAGCACATGAGACCTGAGGCACAGAGGGCCTGGTGCATACATGTGGGGCCTGGCGTGCACGGGGATGTACCCATCACTTCTGGATGCCTCTCCAATGACTCCCATGCTGTCAGCACACAGGGAAGGTATCACAAATGCCCGCAGATGCTGGTTGCCCAATAGCAAACCTGAAGTGTAGCAGGCCTGGGTTCAGAAACATCTGTGTCCTCAGCCCAGCTCTGTGTCCTCCTCTAGGGTGGCCATGGACAAGAGAGCGAGCCTCTTGGGTCTAAACTCTGGGCATCCATACAAATGCAGGGATACTGGGTGTGGCCCAGGGCTTAGCAGATATAACAGTGATAAGACTGTGGCCACATTCCTATCTGGCATGGTTTCCCCTGCCCTATCATGGACCTTCTTTCCTTGGCATCCCCAAGTCTAAGAACATTTAGAAACAAGTGATGATGGCAGGTTTTGGGGAAATGAAGGAATGAGAGCAAAGCCAAGGAGAGATCACTTATCACTTAAGACGTCTAGAATCTGCTTAAGCAAATAAAATATGTAACTGAACCCAAACACTAAAGGAAACACCCCAGTGTAAAGGCCTATTCACAGGGGTCATGGGGACAGCAAACAAAATGGGGCTCCCAGGGACAAAGCAAGGCTGAGGGGATGCTCCCTGGCAGGTTCCAGATCTCTCCAGGGGAAGAAGCAGCGGCCCAGTCATAGTGAAGGCCATAGGGATTTACCTTGTTTCCTGTCCCAGCACAGCAGATCCCTAGGGCCATGGCAGCTCCATAACGAACGTGAGGGTTGTAACTCTCGGACAACAAGGAAACCACACTCGGGCACTGTTCTGGCGTCCTGGTTGGAAAACAGGAGAGGAGAAACGTATTTTAAATACATCAGCTAAAAACTCTCCACATATCACTAAGATTAAAAAAAAAAACTTCAAAAAAAATAAGCGCTGCTGTGGACTTTCATGTGCCCACTCTGTCTAAATCACGGCACGCTGTGAACCAGGCAGATCAATGCCCACGACACAAAACACTGCGGGTACAAAAATAAAGCCTAAAGGGAAAGGACAGGTCACTCGCCTGATCAACAACCATACTGGCTCTGGGATCTAAGAGAAACTCCACCGTCTGGTGCTTACAGCCTTTTGCAATCTGATTTTGACCTTCCTTCACCTGGCACTTTCCTCTACTTGCGTGGCTGACGATCCAGCCTGTCATGGCCTCTTGTGGCTGCTCTGCAGGCAGACCCCGTCAAGTGTCCCTCCAGGTGTTCTCAGGGCCTTAAGGCCTCTTTCTTTCCTTCTGAGGGCTAGTATAACATTGGCTACACTGCAGGTCAGAGGTTCTCAAACGTCTTGGTCTTTATACCCACCCCTTTATATTTTTCTAAATAGAGGCCTCCCAAAGATGTGGATTCTATCTACTGATGTCTATTGCATTAGAAATGAAAAGATCTTGGTATTATAATGGAAATATTTTACTCCCTAAAGGGCCTCAGAGACTTCCAGGGACCCCCAGACCTGACTTTGAGAACTTAGAAGTCAGTGCCGTAATGCATGCTTGTCAGCTAACTGACTGATTAGCTCATTCAGGAAACTATTTCTCAATCCTCAGGATCAAGTGTGTATAAAGCAACAGAACCACAGAACCAACGTTCTTGGCAGGTCTGCCTGCCCCTTTCCCTCACTCAATGGAAGCGATAAGGAGAAGGGGACAACTGGATGGTGAGGATGAGTGGGTGATGAAGGCCCTTTGAGGGCCTAGAAGATCCACCATTTGAGAAGCCATCCCCCATGCTAAGTATTTAGTAAAAGTTTCTTGAAACAATCTTGGCGAAGAGCATGGGGGTGGGCGAGGAGAAGCATGAAGAGCTCTCCCCTGGTCAAGGAATTCAGATTCTGTCCCTTTGGGTCCAGCAGGAGAGAATAAGGGAAAGCAGCAAAACTGGGAGTGGTCTAGGGAGACTTATTGGGATAATCTGAGACACCCCCAAATGAACTGAGCCCAGATCAGAAGTGGTGGTAGGGTCCTAGGCAAAGGCGAGCTGGCCAGTTACGGGAGCTGGAGTAGAAGCCCATCTTGTCCTAAAGGGGTGGCGGCACTAGATGATCTCTAAGAAGCCAAGATTCTAAGCCAATACCAGAGGAGGTGTCCTCAGATTCTACCTGCTCCCTCGTCTCCATTTAGTTCAAAGAGGAGAAGTCACTTAGGGTGATGACTCTGACTCCGTGGCTGCTCTAAATGGAATTTAATCCTCCTGGTTAAATACTCTGGTGGCATATTAGCCAAACAACAAGGTTAGACAAAGGACTAATTTCTGGTTTTAATTTCTAAGGTTTTGTACTGAAAGAAGAAGAAGACAAGAGAATGACATTTTTCCAGTCTACCAAGGTCTTTAGTAAAGAAAAAAATCACCCAAGTTTCTCCAAGAGGAACTGTATGCGAATGCTGTCCTAGAAAACCCCCCTCTCCACCATGTGGATTAAAAGCAGAACACAGCCTGGAGAACTCTTGAACCCATGGATTTTCTTGTAGAGTGGCATTCCATCCTCACCCCTCAACTGGAAAGTAAATTCCTATTTCAGAGGGCATCAAGCCAAGTTGATGAGAAATGGCTCTGAAAAGAAGAGCTTGACATGCCAGGGCAGGGCAGCCTGTGCCTTCACAAACCTTTCAATGCTGGTTTAGGAGGCCAGTTCAGGGGGGCCAAGACCCTTTTCAAGCTCAGCCAACTTAGCAACAATACTGACAGCAACAATATCCTCAAATGCTACCTGTGGGAATCTTCAACTGGGGGCGAAGGGCAAGGGAGGGGAGGAAGGGAGAGGACGAAGGAGTTATAAAAACGGGAGAAGGAGAGAGGCTGGATGGGAGCAGCTGGGAGATTGAGGACTCTTGGGATGATCCAATCCAATAAGGTTCATTATTGGGGGTCCAGAGAGGGGGGTCCTCTTTCATCCATCAGCTGCCCCAGAGTGCGGGGCCACTTCAGCGAGGCTGCCCTGCTCTCATGGTGGAGCTGGGGCCCAGGTCACATTCTGATGGTCAGTGGCAGCGCTTGTATCTCAACCTTGCCTGGAAGCAGGCATCCATACTATCTGCTGGGCATTTCTCCCCCACGCCACAATATCTCTCACCTCTGCTCTCCTTACACACTATCTCCTCCTGTCCGAAGGTAAGCTTCTTGAAGGCAGGGACTGCTTTACTTGCTTGCTTTGGAATCCCAATAGTTAGTTCAGTGTCTAGCACTGCTCTGTCATTCAGCCAAAGCCTTTCTTAGAAATTACGATAGTGGAAAAGACTTGGATGGGGGGAGGGTTGTGGGGGCACCAAGGTGGAGAAAAGGCAGCGATCTCTCTCCTGAACCCTTCTAAACCCTTTAAATCATGCCATAAAACCATTCAAATATCATGGAGCCACAGTCAAGATGCAACAGCTTTTACATTAAAGAAGTGGAGGGCTTAGAATATATTCCAGAGGGCAAAGCAGCAAGGATTATAACTAGAAATCACGCACCCAGAAAAATGGACATTCAGTGAAATTTAGCAATGGATGAAAGACCAGAGCAGAACAGACAATCTGACTTTCAAATAGAAAACTCAAAAGAAGCACAAAAAGCTAAACAGGAAAAGGCTATCATAAAGGACTTGATAAGGTTAAACTGTTTATATGGGAAACTGATACTCGTAACTCCTAAGAACTTTCCCATTATTAGGGCAGAAAGGAGTATATATAGACAGAGGGCATAGGTATGAGTTGAATATGATGGGATAGTATCTAAAAAAAATAAAATTAAGGGGTGAGAGAGGAATATACTAGGAGAAACAGAAAGGCAGAGGGAGAATGGGGTAAATTATCTCACATAAAAGACTCAAGAAAAAGTTTTTATACAATGGAGAAGAGGAGGGAAGTGAGAGGAAATGAGTGAAACTTATTCTCATCAGATTTGGTTTAAGGAGGGAATAACATATACCCTCAAGTAGGTATGGAAATCTCTCACCCTACAGGAAAGTAGGGAGAAAGGGGCGAGGGGAGGGGGACGGAGATGACAGAAGGGAGGACAGAGTGGGGCGGGGGTAACCAGAAGCAAACACTTTAGAAAAGGGAGAGGGTCGAAAGAGAAAATCGAATAATTGGAGGTGGGGTAAGATGGAGGGAAATGTAGTATTTCAGTCTTTCACAACATGACTATTATGAAAGTGTTTTGCATGGCTACACATGCATAACCTATATTGAATTGCTTGCTTTCTCAATGAGGGTGGATAGGGAGGGAGGAGGGAAAATAATTTGGAACTCAAAATTTTAAAAATGAATGTTAAACACTGTTTTTACATGCAATTGAGAAATAAGATATACAGGCAGTGGCATATAGAAGTCTATCTTGCCCTATAGGAAAATAGAAGGGAAGGGGGTAGGGAGTGGGGGTGGTGATAGAAGGGATGGCAGATTGGGGAAAGGGGTAGTCAGAATGCATGCTGTCTTGGGGTGAGTGGAGGGGAGAGATGGGAACTCAAATTTTGGAATTTGGGATTCAATCTGGAACTCAAAATCTTGTGGAAGTGAATGTTGAAAACTAAAAATAAATTAATTAACTCAAAAAAAAAGAGGGCAAGAAAAAGTTTTTACAGTGGAGGGGAACAGCAGGGAGGTGAAGGCGAGTGAGTGAATCTTCAGAATTGGCTCCAAGAAGGAATAAAAGACACATTCAATTGGGTATAGAAATCTATCATACACTACAGGAAAGTAGGAGGGGAAGGGGATAAGGGAAGGTGGGGTGAGTGTGACAGGACAGAGGGTGGATAGGGGAGGGAGTAGTCAGAAGCAAAACACTTTTGAGGAAAGAGGGACAGGGTGAAAGGAAAGAGAACAGAATAAATGGACGTAGGGGGAATAAGTTGGAGGGAAATACAGTTAGCAATAGTAACTGTGAAAAAAGACTGAAGCAAGTTTCTCTGATAAAGGCCTCATTTCTCAAAAATAGCAAACTGAGTCAAACTGACAAAAGAGCCATTTCCCAACTGATAAGTGATCAAAAGATATAAACAGTTTTCAGATGAAATAATCAAAGCTATCTATACCCACATGAAAAAATGCTTTAGCTCACTATGGATTGGAGAAATGCAAATTAAAACAACTCTGAGGTACCACATCACACCTATCAGACTGGCTTATATGACAAAACAGGGAAATGATAAATGTTGGAGAAGATGTGGGAAAATTGGAACACTAATGCACTGCTGGTGGAGTTGTGAACTGATTCAACCATTCTATACAACAATTTGGAACTATGCCCAAAGGCCTATAAAACCATGCATACCCTTTGACCTAGCAATACCATTACTAAGTCTGTATCCCAAAAGAGATACAAAACAAAAAGGAAAAGGACCTATCTGTACAAAAATATTTAGAGCAGCCCTTTTCTGATGGTAACGAATTGGAAATTGAAGGGATGCCCGTTAACTGGGGAATAGCTGAACAAATTGTGGTATGTGATTATGATGGAATACTATTGTGCTATAAGAAATTATGAGAAGGATGCTCTCAGAAAAACCTAGAAAGACTTACATGAGCTGATGCAAAGTGAAGTATACTGTGTACAAAGCAATACTGTAGGAAGATCATCTGTGAATGACTTAGATATTCTTAGCAATACAATGATCCAAGAAAACTCTGAAGGCCTTAATGATGGAAAATGCTATCCATCCCCAGACAAAGAAGCGAGGGTGTCTGACAAAGACTGAAGCATACTTTTAACTTTATTTTTCTTGAGGGTTTTTTTGGTCTATGTTTTCTTTCACAACATGACTAATGGAAATGTTCTGCATGACTACACATATATAACCTATATCAAATTGCTTCCCTTCTCAATGGGGGGTGAGGGGATGAGGAAGGGAAAGAACCTGGAATTCAAAGTTCTAAAAACGAATGTTACAAATTGTTTTTACATGTGAATGGGGAAAATAAAATACTAAATGAAATAAAAAGAAATCACTGTAGCTCTGCTACTTAGTAACTGGCTAACTGTGGGTAAGGCATCGATGTTTCCTCACATGTAAAGTGAAAGGACTGGACTAGATGAGCTGCAAGGTCCCTTTCAGTTTTGGATTCAGGGATCAGCTCTTTGAGAGATGTCAACAAAAACTCCAAGTACGGTCAGAAGGGCTGTGACCAGCTTCGATTCTATCAATTCCCACCCACTTGGTTGGGCTCAGTACTGGGTATACCACATGTACTCTTCGCATCTCTTACTATAAGAAAAATCTGTTAAGTTCAATTTATCCTATTCAACAAATGCTACAGATCTCTGGGGAGGGCACTACCCTCACCATCTGGAGAACTGTAGAGTATCTAAGACACGGCCCCGGCCATGAGGCCACCACGAATCTGGCTGGAGAGATGAGACATCAAATAGGCAGGCCTGTCCAATGCCACTGAGGGATTATGTGAAAAGAATGTTAGTGCCCATCATTGTGGAGTACCAGGTCTGACCTCTGGAGATGGGTCAAATAAGTTGAGGGCAGGATGATCAATACTGTGGGTGGAGATTAAGGTTAAAAGCCTTTGGCTGGGGTTAATGTCATGGTGTAAGGTATGCCCTGCATACAAAAAAGGCAGTAAATGACAGAGGCTGGTAAGTGATGTTGACAGCTAGGTGGCACAGGTCTAGAATCAGGAAGACAGTTACCTCATCTGGAAAATGAGCTGAAGAAAGAAATGGTAAACCACTCCGGTAACTTTGCCAAGAAAACCCCAAATGGGGTCACAAAGAATCAGACATGACTGACAAAAACAACTGAACAAGGACAAGGTAGGTGATGATGATGATAAATGGCATTTATTTTAGTATTTCAAGGTTTGAAAAGCATTTTACACACACACACACACACACACACGTATATATATATATATATATATATATATATATATATATATATATATGTGCATACATATACAGTCTCATTTGATCTTTGCAAAATGCTGAGAAGAGGGTGCTATTATTATTGCCATTTTACAGGAGAAAACGGAGGCAAACAGGGTTGAGATGACCAGTCACTTCAGGTCATGCAGCTAGTAAGTGCTTGAACCCAGGAAGAGGAGCGTTTCTGACTCTGTGCACGGCTATTTTAGAAGGCTACGGTGGTCAAGGGAGGCTCTGAAGAGGTGAGATATGAGATAATTTGGGTGGAAAGAGCAGGTGATCCGGGTAAGAAGAATGGTGAGAACACAGGCATAAAGGGTATTTAGGGGGACAGTAAGTCTACTAACTACTAGTCTGGCTGAAGACAGTACATGGGGAAGAGGAGCTGGGCCAGATAACGAAGAGCCTTGAATGAAAGACTAGGTGGTTTATTTGATGGGCAATGGGGAATACAGGTTTTGGGATAAGGGGCTGCCTTGCTACTGTTATGAAAGGTGCTTTAGACTCAGGGTGAAAAGTTCTCGGGTGGGGTTCGAGGAGTGATCATCAGAGGATGTCAGTCTCTCTCCTAATTCAAAATCTACTTCTCCCTTGGCTTTGGCTTTCCTCGTCTGTCCTAATTCAGTGACTGAAGGTGCTCAGCAGCCCCAACACTGCAGCAACATTCCTAAATACATTTTCACACATTTGAGGAGAAATAAAGACCAACATGACAGTGGCCTGTAGCTTAATGGAAACAATTAGGGCTACAACGAGGACTGGGATTGGCCAATGAACTTCATTCTTCTTAAAAAGAGGAAATGGACACATCTGGTTAAAGGCAAGCAGGAAGTTCGCCCCCCACAGAGGGCGAACTCGGATTTACCCAAAGGGGTCTCTGGGCCCGCTGCAAACCACTGTGGTGCCAATGTCTCTGTCAGCGCAAACCTCCCACCCAGCAGGAACTGGGCAAGGCCGTAAGCACGGGATGCAGGCTCCAGGTCTGTCACCCAACTGGAAACTGCACAGATGAATGCCTCCCTGTCAGCCCACCACCTTCTCCCAACATTTTCTTCTCTACTGGGCAGCACAAAAGCACATACATCAATCAAGGTAGCCGCACAGACCGCGCCAGTGTTTCACTGTCTGGAAAATAAATGCAACTAAATAAAGAGACCAAGCAGGCATCCTAAAGGGGCTCAGGGATGGAGGAAGCTGGATGGGTAAATGCAAGCAACAACTTCAGCAGGGCAAACATTAGGCAGACAGTACCAGATCCATGGCTTGAAACTCCCTCAGACAAAATTGTAAGAAGCTCCCTCGCTTCTCAAATGTCCTGAATTTCTGGATTCCTAAGATTCAGAGTAGAAGAGTTCAACCAACCAATTTTATAAGGGAAAAACTGAGGCCCAGAGAAGGGGAAGTTTCCATACCCAAAATCATCAAGGAGATCCTAGTTTGCCCAAGGTTATACAGCTCCAATCAAAATGGTACCCAAACGTCCATCTGGAACATCTCCTGGAAATGCCAAGATAAACTAAGAACTTCCAGCAGGCCCACTGCGTATAAACTTGGAAGACCAGTATCAAATTAGATCCAAGGAAAGCCTAGGAGGCTGGTGCCCACCCTCTCCCTTTACAGATGAGGTGACTGACAGCAGAAGTGAGCTGGCTGCCATGCTCAAGGTCACACAACAAGCCAGGGGGCCTTTGAGCCAAATTCCTTTTGTTCCAGGATGAGGGATCTTTCCAGCTGAGAATGTTTTCTTTTTCCTTACCAAGGTAGGTTCTTGTAAAAACTCCCACATAAAGAAATGACAGCCCTGGTCCTGCCTCCCCTAGAGCACAGCAGGGCAGCAAGGCTGTCCAGAACAGAGCTGGAAGGCCCCCCAAAGAGCTCACTCAGATACTAGCTCCTCCATGTGCACTTCCTGGGATACTCCTCACCTGGTACTACTGCTTATCTGACCACTCATTCTCAGGATGTGCTCCAAAGCTCTTCTCTGGCCAGTTGTGTCTTTCCTCTCTTCACTCCCCACCAGCTGAACCTATCAGCTCCCACAGGTTCAATGCCCTTCTCTATGCAGATAACTTTTACAAACAGATACAGCCATCCCTCTTCTGAGCTTCACTTCTGCATTCTCAATTGGACCTCTTTGTTCCAAAACAAGCCCTACTGGTGCCAAGAGTCCCACCATTATTCTGGTCACTGAGGTTCACCATCCTGGGGTCCTCCTTCACTCCGCACATCGCCCCATCTCCCAGATCCAGTCAGATGCCAAGTCTTGTCCATTCTACCTTGGTGACACTCCTACCACTGGCCCCTTTCTCTCCACTCCCACAGTCTCTATCCTGGCCTACATCCATAGTGTCTAATTCACATTCCACCAGTGAGAAGCAGATGCTCCTCTGTTCCACAAACTCTAGCAGCTCCCCATCACCTCTGAGACCAAAGAGCCGCCTTTTGACCCTGCCTTGGGAGCCTGAGATCCCTTAGCATGCTTTCTTGTGCAGTCAGACTGGCCTACCTGTCCTTACACATCACCCACTTTGGGCCTCTACACAGGCTGCAAGCCCTTCTCACCTGGGCCCCTGACCAGCCTCCAACTGGAGCTCCTACCTGATGCCTCGCTTAATTCTACACAGGAATTGATCTCTCTCCCAGTTGTTCAACATTTAATTTGCATGTGTTTATATGTGCACACACTGCCTCAGGTGTCAGCCCCTTGGGATCAGTTGTGTTTCTGCCAAGCCCTGTCCCCTTACCCATCCTGGCAGGGGTCCCTGGCTACAGTTTAGCCTTAGATTTTCCTGGTGTACTGAGGGTGCACATAGGCAGGACATGCTATAAACCACACTTGAACCCAGCTCTTCTTGCCTTTGAGGACAGTCCTCTCTCTGGTAGGAGGGTTGGAATCACATTAGCCTTTCTGGCTGCAGGGTCACACAGAACTTGCTGTCTAGCCTTGTCAAACAAATGGTCTATCCTGGTGAAGTGAATAGTTCTTAAACAGAAATGAAAAACTGTGCACTTGATCCATAGTTAAACAGCCTTTTGTTGGTTTTGGCCCAGTGAACCAGGGGCAAGTCAAGGCTTTTAGGGGCCTGCCCTCCCTTCAGGCTGGTGGCCATCTAGGGGTCTTAGAAGTAGGTCTTCTACACCTCTATCCAATCAGCACATGCCAGCCAAGAGCTCCTGCCAAGCTGACACTAGGCAGCCCATGACTGCTACTGGGTCCACCTTACTGTATCTGAATACACACAAGTGGGCTTCCCTCTCTCTGTGACAGGCTATGAGCAATGTGTCGCCACTTTCTGGGCCTTTGGTCTGGCTGGTACACACACACACACACACACTCACTCACTCTCTCTCTCTCCCTCCCTCCCTCCCCATCTCTCTCTCGAGTCATATAAACCTGTTGTGGAACCAACTCCTCCTCTAACTTACTGATTCATGACATTGCCACAGGTAAGTTCTCTTACACAGTGATTACTGAACGAAATGCTGGAGGTTGCTACAATCTATCCCTCAGGTTCCTTGAATCCTGGATAATGTCTTGGTAATGACTCACCAGACCAAAACCCTCACCTGCCCTAAGTGCTCCCAATCTACAGCAGGGAGTAAATAAACATTCAACTCATTTTAACACTTCCTACTCTGCCCCTGGGGGTCTACTACAAAGCTTAGAAATGTTGAAGACACCCTTTGATGGAAAACAGGCCAGTATAATATCTCACTGCAATCAGCAGATTCAGGCCTCTAGTTTACTGAAAAGGGCTAGTAAAAGAGAAAGAGGAATTTTCTTTTTAAAGGTTACTAATGGTTCCTCAAAGTTTAGGAAAAAACCTCTTTGGGAATGTAAATACTGCAAAAGCAGTTCTAGAACAGTCAGGCCGTCGTGAAGTCCATAAACTCGCAAGCACATATAAAACTTCTTGTCAGCTTCCTATTTGAGTAACAGGCTGAACACATTCTTTGGGAAGAAAGATGGAGCTCTTAGGAGACGAGAGTTAGCAAATGTTAGTAAATCCAACTCCTTTCATCAGCGCCATATCTTGATGTGTTTTCTCCAATGTTCCAGTCAGTGACAACACTAAAAATACAAAAGAATGATCTGGAAGATTAACTTCAAGATTCCCTGAACCTCCAAACCCTTGCAAATGATTCCAAAAGTGCCCAGCAAAATGTGGGTGTGCTGAATTTCCAAAGCAAAAGTAAGAAATCTTAGCAATGAGGACCTCAGGGGAATCCAAGTCAAGTGTACAAGGTTCCTGTAAAGCTTCCCTGGATGTCGATATACGTGTCTGTGATAAGGGGCAGAGCTGGAAGAGGTCTGACTCTCACTGTACAGAGGAAGAAACCAATCAGGGTCTGTCCATGACCTGTCCAGGGTTACCTGATGACTGAACTCTCAGTCTTGTGTTCTTCCTTTCTTGTTCTGCTATCATTTATCCACTATCTGAACAAGCCAGGATAGTTGGGGATGGCTGCTTCTGAAAACACGTATAGCCTTTTCCTCTCTGACAGAGGTGGTTACAGGCTTCATGACAGGTCCTCTGCAGCCATAGCTGATCACTGCTTGGGTCAGAGTTCTTAAGTCTTTAAAAGGTTTTTTCTCCCAAATTCTGCTATTATTATATAAACTGTTTTCTCAGTTCTGCTCACCCAATTGCATCAGTTCATAATTCTTCCCAGGATTCTCTGAAATCCTATCTTTCAGCAATTCTGACAGCACATTGATATTCGATCATATTCATACAGACCATCATTTGCTCAGTCCTCAGCCACCTGAGCTGCACTCCCCAGTTGGTTCTTTGTTACTCTATTTTCCCAAGTATGAATATTTTTTCCTTTTCTCTCTTTGG
The DNA here is from genome assembly GCA_023548195.1 of Bettongia penicillata ogilbyi. NCBI lineage: Eukaryota > Metazoa > Chordata > Mammalia > Diprotodontia > Potoroidae > Bettongia > Bettongia penicillata. The sequence goes on along the minus strand of JAJHZJ010000134.1, from coordinate 15,624,566 downwards.
GGGTATAAGCCTGGGAATGGTATTTCTGGGTTAAAGGATAAGCAAAGTTTAGTAGCTCTGGGAGAACAGATTCTAATTCTTTTCTCGGTAGATGGACTAATTCCTAGCTATTTTTCTACACTCTCCCTGACAATTGTCATTAAAATCTCCCCCCTCCCCAATCTAATGGAAGCGAGATGGATCTGTGGAATAGTTTTCATTTGTAACCTCATGACTATCTGGAACGTTTTTCATACAGCTCTGGAGAGCCTGAATTTCACCCTTTGAATGTGGCCTGTTCATTTCACTGTTGGGGTCCAGTGCTTGTTCAATACAATATGGCATCTACAGCTGACTGCTGAAACCCCAAACCTATCCTGGTGGGTCTACTGTGTGGAACAAGGAAACAAAATATTAAACCAGAAGACATTTCTTGGACAAAATTTTGAAATCGCCAAATTACTGCGCTAAACAATGCACAAACCATGCACTGTTCACGCTCTACAGGTCCGGCCCAAAGTGTCTGCATTCACACACTCATCTGAACTATACTTAAGTACCTACAAACAAAATAACTTTGAGTCCTTTGTCTTTAAATCACAATTTAATGAAATGCAGAGAGGCAATAAATGCTGCCTTGAAAATGAATTATCCTCAGTAACTGGGGCATGGACATTTTTCCTAGTCCATTCATCCTTCTGGTTGTTTTGGCCCAGTTTCTTGCTGGCCTCTTCAACTTGTAGAATTTTTTGATGCTACAAATGCAGGGCAAATAAAATGCTATTATAGAATAATAAAATTTTAGGGCTACAAGAAACTTTAGACATCGTTTAATACCACTCCATCCTTAAGACACCAAGGCCTTTACTCTTGGAGGAGCCAAGCCTAAAACACCACATCTTGTGGATCCTCATCTAATGCTCTTTCTAAAGCACGCTACCTTTCAGCAGATGCCTACAATTAAAAAAAAAAAACACAACACAAAAACCCCACATCCCAGTATTGCTGATGTGGATAGCACTAACGTTATTTTATGTGATACTTTCTCATAGGGGAATACATACCGTGTATGCTCCAACATATACTGAGATCCTGTCCTCAGTGAAGGCAACTCTTCTTTTAACATCACCCTTAATGACAGTTAGAGCCTAACCACAACTAACCCTAACCCTAAATGCGTCCTGCCCTGTAAAGCGGAAGGTGCTGGAGTCCTCGGGGCAGATCCCTAACTCAAGCCCTCTCCACCTCACAGACCCTCTATCCTCTTTGTGTCAACCATCTGCCTTGGTATGATGGTCACATCACAGCACGCTCTCTAGCTATGTACTGAGTCTCAGAGTTTCTTTAACTGCCTATGGGATGTTCCACTGCAACAACAACTCAAGTCTAAAACCAAGTGGGTTATTTTCCAAGAAAACCAACTCCTCTCTCCTGCCCCCCTCCTCCAGGGCTTCCCATGTATGGGAACAGAACATCATTCCCAGTCACCCAATATAGAAACATCCCCCACTAAGACTCATCAGTCCTTCCTTTTCTGCTTCTTTTCTTTGTGCCCTTCAAGCTACATCATTGTAATCCGCGCTCTTATTGTCTTAGACCTGAAATATCATTTGAATCTCAATCATTAATAATAATCTCAGGTTAATAATTTTTATTAATGATTTGGATGATGACAAGTGATTTAGTTAGAAGGAATACCTAGAACTATGTTTTGAACAGATGTTGACCAGCTGGAATGATAGGCAACCCAACAATGACATTTATCAGAGATGAACTGTCACAGTCTGAAAAGGCTGTCAGGTAGATTTACGGTGACAGGTAGACTTCAAATCAAAGGACAGTCCCAGAATGACCTGCCTGCAACCACGGTGTTAAAGGTTGGGGGACTCACAGTAAGGATGACTTCAAGAGGATGTGCTCTTCAGGTAAGGACTGATCTCCCAAACCTGTGAAGTCACTGCCAAACCCAAGATTCTTCAATCTTTGATTTCTAGAGTGCTCCTCTGGCAACGACCATCTGAGCTACAATTCTAGAGGTAGCAGAGTTCCCATATGTATGGTCAACAAAACAAGCAGTGACCACCATCCCCATCTCCACTGAAGCCTATTAGTTCCTCCTCAGGCTACTTAAGCCAAGCATGCTAAATATGGAGGGGGGGCTTCTGACAAATGCCTTCATTAGCCAAGAGACTTAAAAGAAGAAATGGAAAGGAGAAGAGAGTTGTCTCCCTGTACATTTTGGCTGGAGAGAAAGGCAACACTTACTTTCAAGGGCTTACTAACCTTGGAATGAACTTTGCCATGAAATAGATTTCCAATGAGGCTCTGAATCTTCACCTTTTCTTGACATTCAATCCAACAAACATTCGGTAAGTGCTTGTTGTATACATGCCAGATAAAATGAAAGAGGTCCTGGCTTCAAGGAGCTTACACTCCACTGGGGAGAGATACTATGTGCCCAGACACAAAATGACTTTGGCTGTGAGAGAGACACTCCCTTGCGAAAGGTGGCAGCACTGGGCTGGGTGTGGGGGTACCACCTGAACTGAGCTTCAAAGGGAATAAAGTCGAGGCATGGGGGTATGCCTGTTGACTTAGGGAAAACAAGGTAGGTCAGTTGGGTTTGGATATAGAGCACAAGAAAAGGAATAATATGAAATAAATCTCGAGATTGGTGGGTCACCTCCCATTCATCAAACTGACAAAATGAAAAGATGGAAATAAAATTGAACTGACCAGAGGAAGACAGGCAGAGGCACACTAACAAATTCTAAATAGAGTTGTGAAGCTGTCTAATAATCTGGAACCTTATCAGAAAATAAACAGAACAGACTCAACCATTCATACCTTTTGACCTAGCAATGCCCCTGCTGGGCATTTGCCTGAAGGAGGTTAAAGAGAAGGAAAAGTCTTAATATATCAAATATATCAAAATATTTATAGCAGCACCTTTTTCTGGTAATAAGAAATTGAAAATACGGTGCAAAAAGTGAGGCCCCACTGACCAGGGAATTGCTGAACAGTGGTATACAGATATTAAAAAAAATTATTTTTTTAAATTTCACTTACATTTATTTATTTTTCTTTGATTACGATGTGATTTTTCTCCTCATCCCACCTGCTCTGAGGAGAAAAAAACTCCAAATTTCTGTGGCAAATATGCATAGTCAACAACACAAATTTCTGCATTGATCAAGTCCAAAAATTATATATTACCTATATATAAAAAGAAATTACTGGTCAGTCATTTTTTTATCATGTCGGTTCTTTTGTGACCCTATTTGGGATTTTCTTGGCAAAGATACTAGAGTGGCTTGCCTTTCTCTCTCCAGATCATTTTACAGATGAGGAAACTAAGGCAAATAGGGTTAAGTGACCTGCCCAGGGCCACACAACCAAGAGTGTCTGAGGTCAAATTTGAACTCAGGAAGATGAGTGTTCCTGACTCTAGGATTGGCTCTATCTAATGCGCCACCTAGCTGCCATAAAATGAAATAATATTAATACAATGTAGATTACATATATTACATGCATATATTAAGTTATATATGACAGATTTCTGTTGCATAATTATGTTATTTACTTTTATATGACACATGTACAAGTTAATCGTATACTATATAATTCATATATAAATGTAATTGTATATGTAGACATAATTTTGGACACAGCCAATGCAGAAATCTGTGTAGTTTGTCAAGAACCAGTTCTCATGAGGGAGTCACAGTTGAGTTCTCCTCCTTGGGAGGCTTGGGGTCTTTCCCAACAATTATTCCCTGAGTAATCCTTCCTCTTTAGGTGTTACATCTCTCACACCCTACATTTAAGGACATTTTCAGCTACATTTAAGGACATTTTCAGCTGTTCTCCCATAGGAAGATTCTCAGATTTGAAGTGAGTCATGTACACTTGGTTGTATTTCTTTCACCTGTAGACTTCCTGACATATCAGCCCCAAGGAAAGGCACCTTTTCTGATTCCTAAGAGGAAAAGGCAGTCAACATGAAAACCACCTTCAAAGGCAGATAAAGGTAATGGGGACCAGACTGAGGAACGGGAGCAGAAGGCACTGACAATGCCAGACTGGTAAGAGCTGTGAGAACGGAAGCCAAGAGGAATCCCATCAGAGTGTGCAGCAGGCAAATGCTAAAATCAAAGAGGCATTTTTCCTGAAACTCAGGGGGAATAGGACAATAGTATAGGTAAGACAGGTATTGTGGGCCTGCCGAAGGCAAAGATGTGGTAGTGGCTTCCTGGCTCAGCCTTGTCATTCTCTGGCATCACCTGCATAGAGGGGATAAACAGAAGAGAGCTTTGGAATGAATGAGGAAGGTGTGGATGAGAGAGAACAAAAGACAAGGGTGAGGGGAATGCCCACATCTGGGGTCGGATGGAAGAAGGGATGCTACTGGAAGTGAAAGGAGCAGAATAAAGAGGAGTGAGGCCAACCTCTGGTGTGTGGTGGAAGATCCTGGAAGCTACAACCTCAAGGCAACCTTAGGCCCTTCAGGGAGAAGCAGCAGCAGCAAAATTCAGGTATATCCAGGTCGAGGAGTCAGACATGTCCAAGATATAGAGGATGAGGAGGAAGCCTTTCCTTCCCTTGCATACGCAAGAGTTAAAACGAGGACAAGTAGGGATCAGACATTCGTCCTGTAACACCAAGCCACTAAAAGTTCAAGGATTCTGAAGATCACATTATAAGATATCGACAAAAGGAAAAAACCAAACCAAAACAGTAACGGTCTTCAACTAAAAGGACTGGGAAAGAAATCCACCAGGTCAAGGAGGACGTTAGAAAAGAACATTTGACAGAAGAAACAAGACCAGGAGTACAGTACCCAGAGTGCTGGGCCTGGAGTCAGAAGACCTGCGTTCAGATGTGTCCTCAGACACTAGCTGTGCCATTCTAGGGAGGTCACTGTTTGCCTCAGTTTCCTCATCTGTAAAATGGAGGTAATAATGAAATGTCCCTCCCAGGATTGCTGTAAAGCGCTTGGCAAAATCCTGCCTAAATGCTAGCAAGCTCTATCTCCCCAGGCTGCTGCTCCCCAAGGCTGGACAGCTTTTTCATCATTCCCTATGTCCTGAATAATACAGGAAAAGCAAACCTTTAAGATACCTCTCCCAAGCTGTGTCACCCATGGAACCTAAGAAAAGACCTCGGCATCAAGCTCGGCCGCTGGGTTTGGAAATTACTTGACATTCTCTCTTGTGCAGGCAGGACAACAGGCATATCTGCTCACTTCCATAAGTCACTTCCATGACAATGCTGGAATAGGTCAACTATCTCCGATACTCACACTTCAATTGCTTTATCCATTTAACAAAAATTAAGCCCCAAGTTAAAAAAATAAGATCAGATACAGGATCAGATACAGAATTCTAAGGAGAACGATGCATGCAAATGTCACTGTAAATGGAAAACAAACACAGGTCAATGACCCAGTTCTCTTCTCTTTCAGACCAGGGGAGAACGTCAACGTGCCCAGCCATGTGACAGAGGCCAGAGGGGTACAGGAGCAAGTGTGAAGGCAGGCTCCAGAGATCCCGCAGCCAGCCCTGGGTGGTAGAGGTCACGGCTTAATATCACATTCTGGCTCTCTGAGCATTAGCCTAAATTCAGTCCTAAGAATAAGCCGATTTCTGAAGTGTAACTAACACATGCTGTTTCACCCTAACACCAAAGCTCTGGAATTCAGGCCACAGAGTATTTCCTCTTCCTCTATGTAAATCCTTTGAACAAGCTGATAAAACCAACACCAGAGACAAAAGAGCTCCCGCAAAAGCCCATATGTCTGTGTCTAAGTTAGCCCTGGTGGTGCTCCATATAAGGCCGTAACTTGGAGGGGCAGGAGCCAGGAGGCTTCATAGGAGAGGTATATACATCATGTGGATGGGCTGCCAGCAGGAACTCGGGCCCTCCAGGCCCCCAAGGACATGGCAGAGAATGAGCTATCAATTCCCCCTCAATTCAGAAATTTAGTCTTATCAATAACCCACTGGAAACATTCTGCATCTCCAGGGAGCTGAAGTTTGAGGACCACGTAGAACCATTGATCTGAACACGCATGGAAACAACCCCTGACGTGGGTTACGAACAAGTATAAAGGACGCCCCAACTCTCCCACAATGACCAAATTCAAAAGGAAATGACCTTGCTGGCACTGTTACAAGCACACACAACATTCATTTGTCTTCTAGCTCTCAAGCACTGCGTCGAACCCCTTCAGAACGGCTCCGTCGGGGAAGGAATTCGGCTGTCTCGGTGAGCATGACCGCTGAACCCCGGCTACCCTGGGATGACATGTGCTAGACGGCAGCAACCGTGCAGGAGACAAGTAAGTGAGCTGCTGTGGGAGAACAACGGCAACCAGCACTGAAATTCTAATTTGTTAGCAATCCTGATGTCCCTTTCCTCTTTTTCCATACTGGTTTTAAAAAATACAAAAATTCTACACTGAATGACATTGAAAAGTATGCTTTAAAAAAAAAAAATCCACCTTGTTTTCTTTTGGGTAGGGGGAGTTTAGATGGCTACTGTTTTTTGAGAGGGATAAAACTTCATGGTTCAGACAAGAGAACATTTTATATATGGTGCTAAAATGATTTAAAACATCCCAATGCCATAAAAACCTAATTTGTAATTCCGGCTACCCGCCTTTCTTTTTGTCCTCTCAAATTAAAGACAATCTACAAAATTCAGAAAGAAAATGAGGGCTTTTCCTTTCATGTCACTCCTCTACAGAAAATGTACAGATTTAAGGAACATACCCTAATCTCCGTGTGTGTACACCTTTCTAGGATCTGTCTTTTAGAGCCATCTCTATTAATACTATTTGAGTGGCCTGTGCACAAAAGCTCTGCTCCAAGTCAACAAAGAAATTCTTTGGGACATTTCTGACTTGCCCATTCCCCTATACTCATTTCTCAAGCTTCAATTCAAATTTATATACAGCTCAGCAGAGGTATGAAGGCATTCCAATATCATGAAATATCTAGAATTTTCCTGGGCTAGTTGCTAACATTTTATTAATCTGAAAAATTAGAAATTAATAGCTTAATAAATCTCTTTAAATTAGGGTTTCTTAACCTTTTTTATTTGTATCATGGACATTCTGTTTGGGGTTTTTTAAAGGGCATAAGATAAAATAGGATTACAAAGGAAATCCAGGGTTAGTGTAATTTGTATATGTTAGTGAAATATATAAAGATAACATTTTTTCCCATCTAAGTTCATGAACCCCCTGAAGGCTATCCACAGATCCCTGACCTGAACCAACTAAGCAAGTAGCTAGATGATGACTATTCATTATCTAGACCCTTCTATGTGACTAACAAGCTGTGTGCTGTTAGGTAAGTCACGTCCCCCACCTTGGGCCTCATCAGTAAAATGAGGGGGCTGGGCTACATGAACTCTTCCAGCTCAAAACTTGTCTGCTTGGGAAATCTTCAATGCAGAACAGAGCTCTGGAGAAAGGAGGGGCTGGGGCTGCGCAGCACAAGTATCTGTTCTGTTCTTTGTAAATTAAAATGATGTAATCTACATATTTTGTATCAAGGGGAACCCTTCGGCATTCAGCTTCCTCGACCACTCTGTTGCTGGTGAAGACTGGAGAAGCTAGCCGACTGCCTCCACATCCAGGCTCCTAAAACTCCTCAGAGCAGCAATCTGACCAAAGGACCTCACCAGGCAGAGATGACCCAAAGTTGGTGAAAACAGAATTTTTTTTTTAAAGAAGGGGGTCTACCTTGGCTTTGAGAGTTTGGCACAGGCACAATGTCTTAAAAAAGCAGATGACTAGCTCAGCTACTGACCATGTTGACCATTCTCCAGAAGCAGACTGGACCACAGGAAAACAGCGAATGGCTACTTCTTACAGGCTTTTGGAACAAGACACGATTCCCGATTACCTTCTGCAGGGTTCTAAAATGTCTGATCGCTTACTCTCATCCAATGGGTCTGGACTGCCGACCGACTCGACAGCAGGGGAGAAGAAACTGCGCTGGGCAGCTCTGCTGATCTTCATGGTGATAATACCTACAATTGGGGGCAACATTCTCGTAATCCTCGCGGTGTCCCTGGAGAAAAAGCTGCAGTACGCTACCAACTACTTTCTGATGTCACTGGCAGTAGCCGATCTGCTGGTGGGGCTGTTTGTAATGCCGATTGCCCTCCTTACAATCATGTTTGGTAAGTAAGTCCTGGACTTGGACCATGGCACCGTAAAGGGGCAGCACTTAGCTGTCCTCATGTATTTTCTTTTTGGCCTAAAAGAATTGTGAACTAAAAATAGTAGCAATTTCTCATTATTCTCATATCTCTAGTTGTGCATGCCGCTAGAAAGAGGAAAAATCACTCTGATAATAATTACTCTGCTAAAAGGGGTAAAAATGTTCTCCAGGTAAATAACACTTTAAGATCTGCACAGGCTCAAATGGGTTAAAATCCACTCTAACCTATTGCACTGAACAGAGTCCATGATTTTTTGTTGGCCAGTCTCTATCATGTATGACACACATCTCTGGACTTGACTCCACACGTAGCTTAGAACAACTGTTCTATTCAAATTCTTGTAATTTCCCCGCATTTTAGAAAATTTCCTTAGCCAATGAACTCAATTCTATTGGTGGCAACAATCACAAAAATCTTCAGTTACAGAAGGAGACGGCCCATCTGCTGTTTTCAGCTCCTCTGATTCCTGATCATTGGTACCTGATGTGGGAAAATGCAGGACACCCAAGTGGGGGTGTCCTGACTAAATTAAATGGAACAGTACTAAGGTTGTTGAGATTAATAATTAATTTTCTGTTGATTTAAATCAGTCTCTTAAAAAGATTTCTTAATAACTTAACAATCTTAAAATATCTCTCGTAACTATTTTAGTTATAAGGAGGAATTTTTTTGACCCATGGATTCCACTCCTCCCTGGCGTTTCAGTTTCTTAATCTTTTGAGTAATCCAGCTGTAACCCTGGTTAAAACATTTAAGGAATCTTAAGTTAGAACCCAACATAACAATAATACCTTTAACAACGTGCAAAGTTAAACCTATTCAGTGGGTCAGATTTACAGAGTTGACCTGTGGGGAGGAAACAGGAGCATTTCACTGCTATCTGACACACCTGAGACCAAATACCATAGCACAGGGCAACAAATGATTTAAAAATGCCCCCATTCAAACCAGAGTGAATGTCATCGTAACAAAACCACTGTTGAGAAGCTGAATGTACAGACAGAGCAGTAACAGCTTAAATACTGACCTGACAAGAACTCCTCCACTTGGGCTCCCTTCACAAACTCCAAAGGAATTGTCACAAATGAGGAGTTAAACATTACACAGAGGAGTCTTGCTCACAGGATATTTCAGTGACGGGCAGGATGCATTTCTGATGATACGGAGCAGGAAGAGACAGAAAGCACGGAAGGGTAGCCACACGCAGTCAACGTGTGACAGGGGGGGAACCCTCGACTTCTCCCAGAGTGGAGACAGCACGCATGTTTCGTTCATATGTTCAGCCCTGCCACCAAAAGGGGCTATTATTGATGGCCGTGCAATGAAGTAGAGAAATGTCAGCTCCTGATGCCGCTTCTCTTACTGATATTGAACAAATACAGTTTTAACTTTAAATCAAAAAAATATTTTGTGACTGCTTGGTACATGGGCCACCTACTAAAATTATGTCTATCAGAATAAAACAGCCAAGGGTTTAAAAAAGGCAAAGTTTCCATGAGTTTAAACCCAGATGACAACCTCAATGGACTGCTGGGTTCATATACTTCCCAAAACTCAAAAGCCCTAGTCTAGCAGATGGCCAAAAGGTAGTCAAAGCCTCTGTCAAGGCTTGCATTTAGAAGTCTCATACCTAAAGCTCATGCATTAAAAGTTCAAAGAAGGAAGTCAGCATGTGCTTATCAGCATTAAATGCACCTTAATATTTATGATCGGCTTAAGTAAGTAAAGATATTTAGCTGCAAAAACAGTGAGGCATCTAGCTTGGGAAATTTGGCCACTTCCACCCTTCCAACATATAAATAAAAAATCACAATGAACTGTTTGAAATGTACTGCATTTGGTGATAAAAAATTCTTCACAGAACTGTAAGAGAACCACAGCAGTGGCTGGCTAAAAGGTAGGCTTTTAAATGAAAAGAGAGAAATTTATCCTAAAAAATAGGAGTTTATTTACTACTACAGAAAAACCAAGTGGCAAAGACCATTAAGCGTAGGACAACAAATTTCCCACAATAAATTTCTTAGCCTGACGCCCCATGTTGTGCAATGTATTTGTGAGACACTTCCTGGAATTTTTCCTCCATCCCTTTTTGCTTAAAATTTATGTCTGACTGCAATGGGTAGAAGAGTTATTAGTCCACATAGCCCCCAAACCGATTTTGTGCATTTCAATCGATTTTGAACATTTTAAATGAAAACACTGGAAGAGTGGTTTTTTTTTTAATAGGAGGAGAAATGTATGGCCTCTAGCTCTAGGAAATCAGATGTGATGAATGCATGATGCCATTCGAAGGAACACCAGGAAGCTTTAAAAACTAGAGCACATTTGTGTTATCTAATTATAAGGTCCAGGGTCCAAATCTGGAAAGTTACCACAAACAGAACACTCTTGCTCCACTAATATGTAGGCTACACTGTGGCATGTAGTTTTAAGCACCTAACATGAATTCTATAAAAACAACATGGGAATGTAACACCTAATGAAACATAATTCCTAATGTTTATTAATCAAGGCAAATGAAAACAGGGAGAGCGAAAGGGGGATCACTAGTCATCCCTCAAATTGGCTTGTCCTGCAGAGAAGAACACCAGCTGGAGTGATGAATGCCCAGCCTCCAGACACAGCTCCTCTCAAACGCTCAAAGCCCACTTCCTACAGCGGGGCGGGATGCGGTACACATGGGATTTGTTCCCATTGTACAGAAGTACACTATGAGGCCCAGGAAGTGACTGTGACCTGCCCTATGCACCTCAGGCTCAAAGCTCTTTCCACTAAGCCAAGTACTAAAAACAGGTTCTATGTCGAGCTTCTACCTTCAGTCACTGTTAGTCACTGTTTCATTTAAGTGAAAAAGCAGAGAACAAGCAGCTAGTTTTTCAGTGTCCCCCTATCATCACTGTCTGCCTGACTGCTCTGGATCATAGCCCTGCCACCCAGGCAAGCGGGAGGAGGAAGTATCCCAGAAAATCTAATCTCTGTTTCACAACATCAAACAGGGCCAGGTCCTCATCCCCAGGAAAACATTTTATGGCTGAAAGCATCCTACCAATGGCAGTTATTAGTGTCACTTTCTATCTAAATGATGTGGCACTTAACTTTCTGGTGAATCTGATCTGCGATCTTATGGTATATCACAGAATAATGTCATAGATGGATGGTCTGGCCTAGTGGCTTTGATAAACAAACATCTGGGTCCACTGACCAGAAGCTCAGTATTCATCACAGCACAATATCCAAAATAACGGATGGAGGTGCCCCAAACAAGTCACGTTTGGCAGACATACAGCCAAAACGTACGAATATTCTCAGCGTTGGAACTCTGCGGATGCCGTCGTCAGCTGAGAGGACTCATGAAAGTGCTCCAATGCAGCCATCTGCCCTCAGCTGATGACGGGGAGGTGAGGGGGGCTGGCAGTGTGTTCCTGGGCAACTTTCTAATAGTCGTAACAGCAAAAAATGAACTACCTGGACCACACTATCTCAGACGCCTGGCAAAGGCAATCCTCTACCTGCCACATCCCCCCTCTTTTACAGGGACCCTTCAACTTCACTTGAGGAGGTAATTTATCCCTGCCAATAAATCTTGTGCTCTGACTCCAAATCCAGGGCTCTTAGCTGGCCTTCCAAGGATATATGGGGGAAAATGGGCGCTGAGTTGTCCTGGGTCTAGAAATTGGAGATCAACTTAGAGAAATTAATATAAGGAATATAAGAGCTAAGCTGATTTACCATTTGTGTACATTTTGGACGTTTCCACCCATGTAGGTATTTAGGTAAATTTTATTTAAAGTAATACCCTATTTAAAAAGTAGAGATGCATACAATGATGTTGATGCTCCTTCACCTTGCATCCCTCAGGTGGCTCCTTCTGGGGCCTTGAGCTCTGTGTTGGGACTTAGGTCAGTTTGGTGTCTGGCACCTGTCTTGCCTCTGTTCCCTCTACTCAAATGTCAGAGCCACAAATCTAAGAATTCCTCGGAAGCAGACTGTTAGAGGTAATGAAAGGGCAGTCTTCGTTTATTGAAGTGGCCCTGGCAGCGCTAACTGTCTGTAGGGCCTTTGCCACATGTACCATGGACTGCAACAAATTCCAGATGCAGCAATCACTTAATAGATTGATATATTTCTTGGAAATGATCAAATACTGTTCTATTTATTGGAGAGTATCAATAATCTGATATATTTATTAAATAAATTAGAAAGAAAAGTATAGGAGACAAAATCTATACTTGACCATGAATAATGACTTATTGTGCTTCAGGGTCTGCAAAATGCTTTCCTTTCAAGGACCAAATATTATTATTCCTATTTTACAGATGAGGAAATTGAGGTTTGGAGAGGTAGCACAAGCTGACAGAATCATAAGCCAGGTAGCACCCCCTGCATCCTCCTTCCCTGAGCCTCCAATGTGCCTCTATCTTTCATCATTTTTTTTTTTTTGCTGTGGACACTGAGTAAGAAAAATCCTTTACTTTGTACTTTGGGGTGGTGTGTTTCACTGTGCATCTATTTATCTGGATACACAGAGTCTAGAGCATTCAAGATGAAAAGATTAGACACAAGGAAAAGATCTTTGCCGAGTCCGTAAATAATCGGATAAAAAATTGACACACAAAATCTCTAAGGAACAGATACAACTTTACAAGATTCAGATCTGCTTCTCAATGAATACAGAGCCTAAGACTGAATATGCGGCTGGAAGGATAAAAAGAAACTTCAAGTAATGACTTGAGAAACTGTCCAAACTCTCCAATGATCAGAGAAAGGTGAACGAAAGCAACTTTTCACACAATCGGCAGACAATTAAAAAGCTGCACGATTCCCAGTGGTACGGCGGCTGTGCAAATCAGAGGCAAAGGACACATGGGGCTGAAGGCAGGCACCAGCCTCTCCACCAGCCACCAAGCAGTACCGGACTTGTTTTAGGAGCCTTGGGGGAGATTTGCTTCTGCTCCGGCAGGGAGGGATGTGTGCGTGCATGTGTGTGTGTGTGTCACAACACACAAACAACACACATGCAACAATAACTTCTCTTTGAAACTATGAGTACCCAGGCCTTATTTTAAGCTTCCAAACTGTGCATGAGCCCATCCCTTTCAGAGAGTTTTATAAGAATCAAAACATTTTAAAGCAAAATTTTCTACCCAAGTTTCTATTTTCAAGAGGAGCAAACAATATAAAGTTATTTTGAAGAGTGCTAACCAAATGCTCTAAACTCAAGCAGGAAAAACTTCTCTTAAATGAGATCCTCAGCATCGTGCCAGATTAGGGCCGATTTAATTTTAATTCCATGAGTGCCTTTTGTTTTGAGATCCCATTCATCTTTGACTCCAGCCCTCCCCTCCCCAATGCACTAAGCCTTACAGTAAAGACTGAAAAAAGAAAAGATCGGCAAATCTAACAAAATGAACTACTTCTAATAAGACAGGGAATACTGCACACTCATGAGCCTGACCTCTCCCATGAAAGAGAAAAAAGATTTAAAAAAGATAGAAATATGGTTTGTATTTTGAGTAGACATTTAAACTACTTTTATGACAAACATTTCACAAACTAAATACTACCATCTACTTCTTATAAAGAGGTCATCATGTAGTAAATCATCATTTTTTGTCTACAATATCACATCCAAAGCCAAGTATGAGGGGCTACAATATATATCACAATATATATTACGAGACACAGGCAAGTGCCTTCTCTGCCTATACACAAAGTCAGATCTTCCCCCACTGCTGCCAAGCCCAAGCTGGGCACCCAAAGGAGAGGGCACCACACGCATGGCAGGCCATTTCTTCCTTCTGTGCTTTTACTCGACCACTGTCCCAACCCTGTAAGATGCTAAATAACCAACCATGGTTGGTTTTTGCAAAGGGTTTTCGAAAGAATTTCACTGAAATTTGCTCTGCTCTAGATTCTGACCTAAACTGTGATGAGTTGAGCCAATCTTCTCCCTTAGAGTGGATGGAGGGGAGCCAAGTTCAGGAACCTCTGACATAAAAGGAGACTCTTAAGACTCTTGCCACCTGAGAATATAAACGTCCAATAGCGATAAAATTCTTTGGGAGTGGGGTGGATATTAACCCTTGTTCCACTTCAGAAAAAGATCCAGAAATACCATCACAACCCAATAACTAAATACCATTGCAAAATTGCAAAAGAGGACAAGTACTTCCTATTTTGGATTAATGGAAATATAAACAATTATTAATACCTTTAAGTGGCTTTGTGTAACATGTTCCTTAAAAGGTATTAATTTTATCTTGGTAAACTGAATTATATTTTAAATGTTCTGGGAGTGCTAGATATTTAATTGAACATTTAAGTGAATATTTAACGGATGTGTAGTACACATCCTGCTCCCTCATCATAGTGACAGGGACACAGAGACAGGGCCAGGCTGCCCAATTTCAGGTCTCCTCCCAAGTCAACAGCTCGTGCTGCATGCGCAATCTTCCCTCTTAGCTGGAGTTTGTCTGGAACACGACAAAGGTTTCAATGGAAGTTATGTAATAATCACCCTCTCCTTGAAATGAGTTCTGGCTATCACATGGTGTCCAAGGGATGACATAGTTAACAAATGGATTAAGTAAAGCCAACTGAAAGGAGTGGATAGAGGAATAATGGCTCCGTGTTTTCTTTCTCACAGAGCCAATGTGGCCACTTCCACTTGTCCTCTGCCCTGCCTGGCTGTTTCTGGACGTGCTTTTTTCTACCGCATCCATTATGCATCTCTGTGCTATCTCTGTGGACCGTTACATAGCCATCAAAAAACCCATCCAGGCCAGTCAATACAACTCCCGAGCAACAACCCTCATCAAGATAACAGTGGTCTGGCTCATTTCAATAGGTAGGTGAAAAAGGAAGGGGGCTAGGGATGGGAGGGTTTTCAAGAAGTAACCTGGGCAACATGAAGTTTTTCATCATCATCATCACCACCATCTACGTTCGTATACACGTATATACGTATGCACATACACATATGTATCGCAATCCTTGAGCCCCTTGTCCTTGTCACATATGATTCTAGCCTTTCCAATAAAAATCTATTCCAATGCCTCACTGTGAGGTGGAGACCCTGGGTGCTCAAAGGCAACAGCAGCAAAGATTATGCTCCAGGAGGTTCCAACCAGCTAAAAATGTTCCAGAAAATGTCCTGGTCAGTCTGTGCTTCTTGTATTGCTCACTGATGAGAAGCTCATGACCAGGTTGGCTGGAGGAGTAGGTGTGAAATTTTCAGCCACAGAAGTTAGTTCTCAGATAACTTCGCTTGGGCCCTGCATTAGTGAAAGGAGAGTCCAGACTGCTGAAAACATAGATCTTTGAGATGCTAACATGATACTAATCTACACTTTGGCTAAATACAAAAAAAACCCCCAAAACCAACCAAACAGAAAGGCTTATAAGCATAGGGGGAGGAAATAAACCCACTGCACCTTCATGATCTTTACTGTGATTCAACATGGAGGCCTTGTACACTACAGAACACCTTGTTCTGAAAACACATTTAAATTCTTATTCTAACTCCACAAGACCCTAAGGGTTAATATGCAAAAATGTATGCTCACTGAAAACTGTCAGATTCTGTTGAGATGAGCTGTATAAGCACCTCTAAGGAGCGAAACAGGGAAATAGAGGGAGCCAACCAAACCTCACCCTCCAGCCCTGAGCAGAAGCCAGACAAGATTCCAGTGCATGGCAGTTCATTCAAGCATCAACAGCATGTTATTCAAGGTTTCAGTTGCTTGATCATCTGCAGTAGAGGAGTGAGTGGAAGAAGGCAATGTTTATAAATGGCAGGCAGATGGGGGAGAGGAGGGCTAGAGAAGGCAGCTGCTTTCTTCTAAACTGTTTTGACGGCTCAGCTCCCTTCTTTGGTGTTCACAGCCAGGAGACTTCATAGTACAATATCTTACAGGAGAGCTAAGTCCAGCCAAAATGGTATCTTGGGAATAAGCAGGTGAGGACTGGACAGAGAACCCAAACTGAGACCCCTGATGAGGCGTCTGCAGTCCCCAACTAAATCCTCCCATCATTCGTTAGAACCCTAGCAAGAGAATCAACATTCCATTATAACAAACCTGCAAACTCTAAATGAGAAGTATTTGATGAAAGAGAACAGGGATGCTTAAGAAAATAAAAGTAGATCTAGCTGGAGAGAAAAAAAGTCACCAGGGCCTGATAATTACTGGCTGATCTTTTGACTCCGATAGAAGAGCTAAACTGCCCTCTTCTGTATACCACCAAAAGGCTCTGGCAGATGATGGGGCACTTTGGGATTTGTTGATCATAAAGCCAGAAAGAACCTTTCCGGTCAACTTAAAGCAAATTGAAATGAGATTCATTTTTGAGTGGCTGCTTATTCTAAAGGAAAGGGTGGGGACTGGGCACTTTTTTCTGGGTCTCCCCGTCCCATACCCACAAACAAGTAAAAACCTGCAGGAGGAGAGAGACTCTCCTTTTTTCAGGCACAACATTATCGCTTTTCCTTCCGTGAGGCACTCCAAGTCATTAAGGCAAAATCTATAACATTACAATTGTAAAATAGCCTATCTCAAATCACCACATCCCTTTCTTTGCTCAAACTTTCAAAAGAAAAGTAGACAAAGCTCATTTACATGAGTGAGATACAAAGTGATCTTGACCCATCAGCTAAACCCTTAGAGCAGACAACAGGGAGCTGTGAGGTTTCCTCTGTGCTTTTATGTCACTTGTACCTTTTCTGTGGGTCAAAGGCATTATTTCTACAGAATTTATTCTGTAGTTATAAAGAGATGTAAAACCACTACTTTGAGACAGGATCAATAATTAGGGTCTCTCCCTAACATATGTTACCCAGTGTGGACCTGGAGTCAGGGAGACCAGATTTCAAATCCCACCTCAGACACTTGCTAGCTGTATGACTCTGGACACATTCCTTACCGCTCTCTGGCTCAGTTACTTCAACTACAAAATGGGAAGAGAAGCACTGCACTCCCAGGAAAAACGAGATAATACTGTAAGGGGTTTTGCAAACCTTAGAGTGATCTATAAAATTTAGCGATGATGATGATGGCAGGGAAATTAAAATGCCAAGTCTCAAATTCCCGAGGAATCGCTTGTAAACTGTAGACCTGATTCCTTACTACATCCCCCTCCAGTCCGCATGGCCTGCGCACTGCTGTGGGTGTGGAACACTGCACTCTCCGAAGTGCTTCACACAGACCACAAGACCAAGGTCAATCTGTCCGGATTTCTTCTTTTCTAGGCATTGCCATCCCAGTCCCAATTAAAGGCGTAGAGGCTAACGGGGGGGACCCCACCAACATCACCTGTGCGTTAACAAAGGAGCGCTTTAGCAACTTCATGCTTTTTGGTTCTCTGGCCTCCTTCTTCGCACCCCTCACCATTATGGTTGCCACTTACTTCCTCACTATCCAAGCCCTTCGGAAGAAAGCCTACTTGATCAAAAACAAGCCCCCACAGCGTTTCACATGGTCCACTGTGTCCACAGTTTTTCAAAGGGATGAAACACCTTCCTCATCCCCAGAAAAGGTGGCCATGCTGGATTTTTCTCCCAAGAATAAAACGGTGCCTAACGCGAGTGATGAAATGCTTATCCGAAGAATGTCCAGCGTTGGAAAGAAGTCTGTTCAAACTATCACCAATGAACAGAGGGCTTCCAAAGTCTTGGGAATTGTGTTTTTCCTCTTTCTGCTTATGTGGTGTCCTTTCTTCATTACAAATGTAACTCTAGCTTCATGTGATTCCTGTAGCCAGAGCACACTCCAAAAGCTTCTGGAAATATTTGTCTGGATAGGTTATGTTTCTTCAGGGGTGAATCCTTTGGTCTACACACTCTTTAACAAGACCTTTCGGGATGCCTTTGGTCGCTACATCACATGCAATTATCAGGCCACCAAGGCAAGGAAAACCCTTCGGAAATGCTCAAGCAAGATGTCCTTTAGGAATTCTGTGGCAGAAGACTCCAACCTCTTTGTAAGACAAGGAGTGAGAAATGGGATTAACCCTGTCATGTACCAGAGCCCAATGAGACTCTGTAGTTCTCCCATACAGTCCCCATCCACTATTCTCCTGGACACGCTACTTCTCACTGAAAATGAAGTGGATAAAAATGAAGGGCAAGTCAGTTATGTGTAGCAGAATGAGTGGAACTGAGAGTAAGCAGATAGACTATTTGGGGCCACTGAAAAAAATTACAGATAAAAGGAACTGCAGAACATCTTCTTAAAGACCAAGACGAAATATCAGCATTGTCTGGTTTTCCTCAATTTGGCCAGACAATTTCATGAAATAGCTATTTTGCACAGAAATAAAGAACATCTAGCATTAAACAGTAATTAAGATGTCAAGAGATTCAAATAAAGTTCAGTTAACTATTTAATCAACAAGTTTGGTAGTCTTCTTTTACGACGCCACTAAAATCAGAACCACTTGTTAAGGACCTATGGGGGCAGAGCTATGCTAGAAGACTGGTTCTGGCATGAGTGACCCTCATGGAGTGCAGGAAGGGCTCTGTCCTCAGTTGTGGGTGATCAACATTCTTTTCAGTT
The DNA here is from genome assembly GCA_023548195.1 of Bettongia penicillata ogilbyi. Taxonomy (NCBI): domain Eukaryota; kingdom Metazoa; phylum Chordata; class Mammalia; order Diprotodontia; family Potoroidae; genus Bettongia; species Bettongia penicillata. Next base: position 15,605,802 of record JAJHZJ010000134.1, on the reverse strand, counting down.
ATTTGGGTGATACAACATAAATGACACAACACTAGAAAAGAAAACCACTATGGTGGATCAAAGAATCAGGCCTCCCTCAACCAATGAGAGGACACTCACACAACCTCCTGGGATGGAGAGTGGGAAGAGCCATGAGAGAGCACCTAGTTCACCCCCATCTGCTTGACAGATGAGGAACTGGAGGTCTAGCCAGAGACAGGCTAAGTGACTGAGAGGGCCAGGGTACCAAAGGCAGAGTGAGGGGTGGAGGCAAGAATCTAGCTCTTGTGTGTATGTATAAAGTTTTGTAGGAAAGCCTTTAGCTGACTGCAAGCTCACAAACCCAATAGTGAGGAGGAGCCACCCGAAAAGCCAATACGGTGGAAGTGGGGTTACCCCAAGCAGAGCATTCAGGACAAAGGAAGCGTTCCCTCTGGTACTAAGCTCACATTAGACATCTGGAATAGTGGGTTTGATTCCATACCTCACATTTCAGGAAGAACACTGAAAACCTTTGAAGTACATTCAGAACAGGGAAACCAAGACAGTGAGATGATTCAAAACCAGGCCATAGTAACATTCATAGAAGCAAAGAGAAGATTCAGCATCATCAGAGCATGCTCCAAATCTGCCAAGGTCTGTCATGTGGAAAAGGGCAAGGACACAATCAGGGACAGTGGGTGGGATTTATCTCGGACTCAATTCATAGACAAACTTTCTGACAATGACATCTGTCTCACAATTCAACAAGGTTCCTTGTGAGATAATTGGTCAGTAACATTGGAGGAGTTCAAGCAAAGGTCTGACCTCCAACAGGACAACGATATCACAGGAGACTGCTAAGACCGCCTCTCAGTGACGTTCTCAATGACGCGGATCTGCGGTTTTTAATAGGAAGCAAGAAAACCCAACATTCTCTTTGCCCTTGAGGAACTTGAAATTTAAAGCCTGTCAGCACTGGAGTCCACATACAGTTGACAATAATAAATAAATAAAACACTAAGATTGTTGTTTCCTGTGTGAAGACCACAGGATTGGAGAAAACCAACACCTGATAAATCCCAGAAATCTTCCTATTCAATCATGAGCAGCTTTGCTGCATGTCAGTCACTGAGCCACCGCTGCTCCACCCTCAGGACACTGGACTTGGACATTCCCCCTCAGACCTTACAACGTGAAGGCTGGGGCCATGGCTTAGCATCCTGCCAAGCAGAGTGCAGTACAGAGAGACAGCACTGAAGCTTTGCTGAATGAATGGGTGACTCTGCTTCCTGTCTGGCTTCTTTGCTGAACCCCCTTTTCTATGATCATTGGACGTTTGGTTCCCCAATCGTTTTCCAGCCATCCCCTAACTTACCACAACTGTTCTGGCTCCTCTTGCCTCACTAGCAAGCCCCATAATCTGGTAGTAAGTGTCTCTCAGCCTCTCTGGCCTTCTCGGCCCCAAACATAAGCCCCTTTACCCAATTTTTCCACTCACTCTCCACTCTAGAGCAACCAAACCCTGCTGGACATCATGAAAGTGGACTGATTTTGTCCACTACAAACGTCTATACCTTAACACTGGTTGGGTCCTCACTTCACAAGCCTTTAATTCTCTCTTACTAATGCCAAATGGCAACATCTGTTCCCAATTCTTCTCTCCTCTCCTCTTCCCTTCCAATTACAAAAGATGACCTCCTCCTCAGAGATCAAAGCCACCTCACCTGTTGTTGTTCAGTTACTTTTCAGTTGTGTCTGGCTCTTCATGACCTCATTTGGGGTTTCCTTGGCAAAGATACTGGAGTGGTTTGCCACTTCCTTCTCCAGTTCATCTTACAAATGAGGAAACTGAGGCAAGCATGACTTGCCCAGGGTCACACAACTAGGAAGTGTGTGAGGCTGGATTTGAACTCAGGGCAATGAGCCTTCCTGACTCTAGGCCTTGCACTCTATCCACCTGGCTGCCCCTAAGATCCTTCAATTCCTCTCCATACCTCAGAACCTCTTCTTGGTCAGTGCCAATCCCTCCATCGGATCCTGCCTCTCTCTCATGCCATCCATCAAACACTTCTCCCTTTTGCATCTTCACCCTCTCCCTTCTCTGGACTCCTCTCATTTGGCCTATAAACAGAGTCAAGCCATTCCTCTCAAAATAACATTTTCCCTTGACCAGGCTCCCTTCCCATCTTGAATTCTTCTTCCTTCTAGCTATGAAAAGGAGTCATCCATTTGCTGCCTTGACTTCACCATCTGCTCCACTTCCAACCTCCTTGCAATTGGCCTCCATACCTCTCACATCATCATTATTTGCTGTCTCAGGATCACCAACAACTTCGTAAATGGCCAAAGTCAATGTCCGTTTCGCTGTCCCTATCCTCCTCAGTCTCTTGACAGCATATGGCACAGTGGTCAATCCTTTCCTCCTTTGTGATCTTTTGACTTTCCTGTCTCTTTCACATCACTGTCTCTTTTCCTCCTTTTATTCTCACTGCTCAAGACTCTATCTATGCTTGTCTGTCTGCGCATACACATATGTGCACATACACATGTCCCTGTATACATGTATGTCCTCTCTCTTAGTGACCTTATCAGTTTCAACTATGAACCCATGTAACTACCAAACCTTTAAATCCAACCCCGACTTCTCTCCTGACTTTCAATATGTACTGATATCAAGACCTGTTTGTACATCTAAAACCAAATTAAACCTCTCTTCTGCTTTACTGTGTATAGTAAAACTGGAGATCATCTGAACTGCCATCTAGGGAACGATATCAGGGTATTAGAAAGACCAACAACATGGATAACAAAAATCATGAAGGCAGGGGAGGGGGTAGGGACATTTTAGTAGAAGTTAGCGTTTATGTAGCACTTGCTGGGCACTACACTAAGCATCTTACAACTATCCTCACAACAATCCTGGGAGAGTTACAGAGGAGGAAACTGAGGCAAACTTATAATCTAGAAAACTGCTGTTGACGTCCAGTTGTGTCCAACTCTTCGTGACCCCATTTGGGGCTTTCTGAGCAAAGATACTGGAGTGTGCCATTTCCTTTTCCCATTCACTTTACAGATGAGAAAACGGAGGCAAACAGAGTTAAGTGACTTGCCTAGTGACAGCTACTAAGTTCTAAGGCTGGATTTGAACCCAGGTCTGACTCCAAGACCAGAGCTCTATCTGCTGTACCACCCAACTCTAAGTCATTTAAGTTAACTAAAATTATTTTCAATGAGGAGTTAATTCCTCTTGACACAAAAACTGAAAACAAGTGAGGAGCTGCCTAGTTCTCCTTTCTTTATGCTCCTCTCCTGTTGTCTCTAGAAGAACTCTTTCTTCGGCCAGTCGCGCCCGGAGCCACAGTCCTCAGTGGCGGACAATGTGACCTTCCTATCTCACTGTCTGGTCTCCTTAGTTGCCTGTTCCCCCGAGTCTTCCCTGGAGGACCCCTCCACTTTGTTGAGTATCATTCTGCTTGAGCTGGAATCCTTCAAGCAAGCTCCGTCAGATTCTTCCAAAACAGGAAGTCTCCGAACAGAGGTGCAGGGACACCTGTGGCCTGTGCTGTTCTAGCTCAGTAGAGGTAGCCCCCGGGTGAAGGCAAAACATTCCTCATGAGCAGATTCACAATGACTTCTAGTCATTCCACTTTCTGACAGTCTAAGTCACCGTTTGGACCAAGCCCAAGATCTCCTCCTTTACCATATTTCAAAATGGCAGTCACTTTGTCCCCAGGTTCCCATCACTAGTCCTAATCCAAACACACATCCCAGGCCCTCCTACTTATCATTCACAAGGACAGTAGATGTTTCCCTTCACCACTTCCTCTTACTTCAGAAAGAAGACTTAACTAAAATAAACTGAAAATTGATTCAGCACTCTGTTTTGTGAGTGAAATGAGTCTTTGAGCAGAAAGGTGACTCACTGGTATCCTCTATTACTAAAATCACTCTCCTGTAAATTATAACTCTAGGAGCAAAGCTCCTTCCCCAGCCTCGGTCTGCAGGAGGAGCTGATCTCTCTTCCTCCCTTTCTTCCTCCCAGTGATGTTCTCTTGAAAATGATTAGTTGTTCCTCCAATTTATCTCTGTTCCATATGACGTTACCCTGCAGAGAAGCTGGTTTTATAATTCCACCTGGGCCTTCATGTCTTTTCTCATGGTTTTTAAAGCCCTACTGATGAATGAGGTCAATAAATCTGTCACACCACTTTCTTTCCAATACTTCCCAGGAGTAAGACATACTTTTCCCAGAATCTCCTTAATTCTGGCCCATAAGACAAATACCACCTTATTATCTCGCTACCTACCACATATTATCCTTTTTTCTAAAATCACATGCCCTTCACCTGGAAAATATGAAATCCCGTGTTTGCTTCCCTCACAGGACTCAAGTTACCAGAAATGCAGACAATAGAGGTTTCTTCTGTTTATGTCATCCCCATATGACTTGACTAGCATTCTTCCTACTGAAGGACCCCAACAAAATTCTATTATGATATCAAAGCAGAAAAGCTGTGGATGTGCTAGGATTCTATTCAGAATTAAAGGAAAACCCTTCAAAGAAGCCTGGATTTGGAGATTTTGTCATCGCCTCTCTAAGAAACAGCCAAACAAGGGCTCAGTTGGGCTTCTCAACTCTTTGGGAGCTAAAATATCTAAGTATTCTTTCTAAAGCTTCCAAAAGTCACTTCAATTCATTACATGGTAAGTCAAGAGAATTCTGAAAGTTTTTAAAAACTATTTGTATTTAGATCAATGAAAAGAGGGATCACTGTAGCAAGAAGAGAGAGGTGCCTCTAGGTTCTCAAAGGCTATAGATTTGGCCTGTGCTGTTCTAGCTAAGCAGAAGGTGGACCCAGGTAAAACAAAAAAATTGTTGTTTGAAAAACATCTAAGGTGACTCATCAAAAAGACAAAAATACAAAATGACCCTCAGTCCAAGGTAGCCCCTTCTCTTTGCAATGTGACAGTGGCAGAATGGTGAGAGAGAAGAGAGGGGGCTAAAAACCACACAGCTCTTAGACCAGAAACAGTATTAATGTTACTGCTGGAGCTCAATTTGTTTTGTCCCATGCCTGAGGAGCTGACATGTGAGTGGAAGGCCCAAACTGCATTATCGCTAGATAAAATAACCTCGAAGGACAGAAAGATGCTGTACTGCCTGACAGGCCTGTTTCCAGGCTCTCTCCACGGAGAGAAATTATCATGTACCCAAAGCTAAAAGGAGAAACATCATTTCATGGGATACTTGGACACCTGACCCAGGAGCACTACTCATGAGGATAAAAGAACATTTCATGTATTAACAACCACCAGAGAGGAGAGAGGTCTAAGAGAGACACCAAGCCTTCATTTCAAAGGCAATGGGAAGGAAGGTTCCCCCATTACTTCTAAGTGCAGTGGAGAGGAAGAGATGAGGAGAACATCTGGCAAATGGTCCTGTGTCTCCAATGGGCTCAAAGGGCCCACCTGTTAAGGAGCATGATTTCCCTAGAGATGCTATATGCCTGGGAAGCTCAAAACATCTCAACCTTGGAAAAATCCAAACTACAGCTAAGATAAAGAGCAATGAAAAGGACCCCCTGGAAGGTGGGCAAGAAGCAGCGGAGTGATGGCTTGTTGTGGGGGACAAAGCAGAAGACCTAGAATTGGGAGACTTGGGTCCAAGCTGGAGCTCTGCCATTGGTTTGCTCTCAGAACTAGGGACTTGTACTCATTTGGTCTCAATTTCCCAATTTGTAAAATGAAAGAGACTAGATGATTTCCAAGGTCTCTCTGAAGCTCTGAGTCAATGGGCTATTGAAAAAGGGAGAGGAAGATCTCTGAGAAGGGATTTGCCTGGGATCATGAGGCCCATCCAGTGCCAGAGTAGGTGTGGAGCCCTGGTCTCCATAAGACCTACTCCTGCCCCTGCATATCACACCATGAAGGCACCAAATGGCAGAGCTGGGGGCAGGATGTGTGGGTATGAGCACCAAAACGGGGCCAAGGAGACTGTTAGGTTTCAAGTCAAGAACCTGCTCAGGTGAGTTACACCAAAGGGCTGAAGCCCTCAAAGGGCTGCTACTCCCCACCAAGGTGAAGGCCTCAATCCAGCCCTGTCAACCAAAAACCTCCAAAGTCCCAGGCCAAGGCTGAGGCAGAGGGAACCACAACACCTTCCCCACACTCTTGTTTCTAAAATCTTTTACACCCCTCTGCCCTTGGACATTGGATCTCTTACTGGCCCATAAAAATGAGCCAATCTTTTCATCTAGAGATTTTGATCTATCGTTACAGAGCTCTACAAGTGTGCCAGTCAGAACATGTTAGAAATCTTACAAGGAAAAGTCAGGAGAATTAAGCCACTGGACTGGAAATTGGAATAATGAGGTGGTTGCCTCAGTCCTTCACCAGCGGCACCCTAGGGCAAATGGCCATGTTTCACAGGCTGTCCTTCTCCTTGAAGGCTTCCCTGATGCCACCACCACCACTGTAGTGCCCCTGACACCTCCTCAATGTGGACCATTGATTTCTGTGTTGGCCCACCAGGACCCAGCATGCTGCCTTAGATACAGTAGACCTTTAATACCTTTGCTGAACTGCTTAGAGCCATGGGTAAATATGGTGTTTACTCAATCAGCAAATATCTCTTACACCCCTACTGGGTGCCAAGCACCATGGTAGGTCCCAACATTACAAAAAACAAAAGACCAATCTCATTACTAGTTTGTAATCTCCTTGAAAAGTTCCCCAGGGATGGCCCTACTTTTCTCAGTCAACTGAGAAGTTCTATCCTTATTTGGAAGCATAGGCTACTTCCCCCTCTCTACTCTCATGGGGTAATATCATTGGCTCCCCAGGGCTTTCTGATCATACCTATGCAAATGAAGCTAAGCTAGAGGTGTGTTACACAGGGAATCATCTACACATCCAGATACACACATATCCAGCTCCTGTCTCTCCCCCGAGTTTCAGTCCAATGCTACCAATTATCTACTGCACACTTCAAACCAAATGTCCCAGAGAAATCTGGCACTCATCATGCCCACTCTGAACTGAACTCACGATCTTTCCCCTCACTCTTTTCTTAATGTCATTATTTCTGTCCAAGGCTGGCCACCATCCTTCCAGCCACTTTTCCAGCCCACACAGTCAATCCACTGGCACATATTGCTGCTCTGCAGCTCAATATGTCTCGCAGCCAACCCTTTCCCTCCACTCCTCCAGCTCCCCCCAGGTCAGGCAGGCCTTCATGCCCTTCTGAGTACCCCCTCCACTTCAGATCAGCCTACCCTTTGCTGCCAAAGTAATTTTCCTTTAAGAGCAAATCTGATCACTGATTAATGGTCAATGGTCCTTGATTAACTCTGGTGACTTCCTATTGTTTCAGGTAGAAATTCCTCTGTTTAGCTGTTAAAGCCTCAGGCAAGGGGGCCTCTCCTTGCACATCACTCTCCTCCACATACTCTACGTTCTCACCAAAGGGCCCCTTGCTCCTCTGTCTCAGTGCCCTTGCGATGTCTATCCCCATGCCTTGACTGCCCTCTCTCCCCACCTCAGTCACACAGGGTCCTTCTCTGCCTGGGTCAAGCAGGTCAGCCACCATCTTCTACCTCCAGGCTTCTTTACCTGTGGTCCATGAAGAGGTTCTTTAAAAAAAATGTTTTGATAACTGTATTTAAGTACACCTGGTTTCCTCAGCAATCTCATGTGTTTTATTTTTATTCATTTAAAAGCATGATTCTGAGCATTATGCAGGCCTCCCCACACTGCTGCCAAAGCAAGGTAGGAGCATCTGCTCAATGTGAAGCCTTTACTATCCCCCAAACACAAATGTCCTCCCTAACAAACTACCCTGGACTCAAACTAGTTTGTATATGTTTGTATTTATTCATTTTATACTTCTGCTGTGTATGTACACATGCACACATACACACAGAGATATATGCAGGAGTGTGCTGGCAGTGTTCAACAACCAGCTTTGAGGGGGTGGGGAAGAGGGAACGTACACATGACACCTTTAAACTAAGCCGGACTGTTATTCACATTTTCTCTATCACTTTCTTAAGGCATATAACAGATTAACAAAACATTAAATGAAGTCCTGGTTTTTAGTGTTTGCCAATTTCTGAGATATAAATACTCGTAGCAAAAATTTAACAACTGCCTCTGTCTTTAGCATCTACCAGTGCTTAGTACGCAGCAGGTACTGAATAAAGGCTTACTGATTGCATAAATATGAAAGAAGCCTGGGAAAATGGTCATAGGCCAAGTGTTTAAAAAAGTATTTTAAAAGACACATACACAAAAAGTTAACTGTAAAAGTGGAGTGTTAGAGACCCACAAAAAGAAAACACAAACCAAAGGTCTGTTACTGGCATGTTCGCTGTCCTGGGGTTGATAGGATGGAAACTTCCCCATGTTGAGAAAATGAACAATGATATCTGAAAGGAAAAACATCCTGGAGAAGTCCCTGGGGAGGACAGGGCCCCAAAACTATGGGAAATGGCAGTCAAATTATTCCTTTCGACAGCAGACGAAGCTGTGGGCATCTCGCCAGCATTGTCTGGCATGGGGAGCCTTTCAAGTACAGGAGAGCTGGCAGAGCAGCTCTAGGGAGACATCTGCTGACTGTGAGTGTGGTGTGTGTGTGTGTGTGTGTGTGTGTGTGAGAGAGAGAGAGAGAGAGAGAGAGAGAGAGAGTGTGTGTGTGTGTGTGTGTGTGAGAGAGAGAGAGAGAGAGAGAGAGAAAGAGAGAGAGAGAAAGGGAGAGGGACAGAAGAGGGAAGGAGGAAGAAGAGAGAAAGAGAGAGGGAGAGAGGAAGGAAGGAGGAAAAGAGAGACAGAGAAGGGGGGGGGTCAACTTCACAAAAGCAGCAGAGGAGCTTCAGTAATTCTCACTGTGCCTGTATCAGAATAAGAGGTGGGAAGGGAGTGGAAAGAGCGGGCATTTTACTGAGGGGCCTGGTGCCAACTCAGCCCACTAACGTGGAATTTGTAAAAGATAAGATAAAGTTGCTGGGAATTCGTTTCTTTCCAGAAATGAGTGGATTATCCCCTTAGAGCAGAGCAGAAGCCTCCCTAAGTACCATAGACTACATTAAACAGTCTGACTGCCCTGAGTATGCCAAGGCAGGGACTGGGGATGGGGGTGCACGCTCTCCTACATGATCACTGAAGTGCATTTAGGATTACCTAAAGTCATTAAGGCAAGGCTGAATGCTGTTCAGCATACTGTGTATTTAACAAAGCAGAAAACCAGAAGACATTTTAGAAAGACTGCCATCAAAACTGGCTAAAATACAAAGCCTCTCTCTGGACTTGAATGGGGCAGGTTTCCTCCTAAGGAACACTCTCTTCCACTCACATGCTTTATGCCCTGCAAGGCTGGCTTCCTTTCACTTCTGAATGCCACTTCACCATGGTATTCACCAAACTCTGCCAAGGAAACCATGAAGCACCCAGGTGTTTGTGGGCACATGCTTGATGTCTCCCAAGAAGACAGAGCAGGGACTGTGTGAAACTTCCTAGACTTCCCAAAATCCAAGTCCAGGCTACCTGTTATCTGTTTGTTCCATCAATGGAACGCAGCTGGGCCTCTTTATGAGGTGTCTTGGGATCCAATGGGGCCAAGGAAGACAAGCGATCTCCCTCCAGCACAAAGAGAAGGGGATATGTGTGGTGTTAGCTGCATGAGGTCACATGCACAGCTCCAGTCATTTGGTTTAGCAGTCAAAACTTAAGATACATTTGATCTTCTGATTTCATTTTGTGGTAATATTAAGGCTTCACTTGAAAGGAAATCTCTCCCTCCATTACTCAATTTTGAAAAATGATTTGAAATCAAAACTAGCAACAAATAGCTTGTCAGAGTCAGTGGAAAGAAAGACAGGGGGACTATCGTTGTCCACAGTCACATTATCCTCAGCCCTCACAGAATGACATAATTCCACCAGGACAAACTTCTGACTTTTCCAGACAGTGGGGAGAGCTGTGAAGAGCCCTAATGCATCGGTCAAGGGACTACAGGCAAGGGCCCCAACCTCCCTACTCCTTCAGAGTGTGGTGTGGGCTGTAAAGCCATGATTCTTTGTCAGTGGGGCCTAGATTTCCTTACAAAAGGCAGATAAACAAAACACACAAAATCCTTCTGCTTTATCCCTGATTCTGCTCCATGGAGGTCACTGGGCAGGGCCTCAGGGCAGAGAGAGAGGAACAATGCTCTCCTCAGCCTCCCCGAGTCAGTAACTAGGAGGAGATCCAACATGTCCCAAGATAAAGGAGCGGACACAGAGGAGAGCTGGAATGTTCCCTCAGGTTGAAAGAACGTTGCAGAGACAAGACGCCTGAGGCTCAGGGACATCAGTGACAGAGCCGAGTCTAGATCTCCATTCTCCTGACAGAGGACAACATGGCAGCCAAGAAGTCAGCCATCTCAAGAAAGGTGTGTGCGTTCATCCATGCCATCAGAGAGATGATGACATGACTTGCACTTGACTTCTCTTTGAGTGAGGGAGAGCTGTAGAGGTCACCAACCTCACTTCTCCTCCAGAGCCATCTGAATCCAGTGACCAGATATTCATCAGGATACTGGAGATAAGCCAGGATGAGGCAGTTGGGGTTAAGTGACTTGCCCAAGGTCACACAGCTAGTGAATGTCATGTGTCTGAGGTGAGATTTGAACTCAGGTCCTCGTGATTCCTGCACTGGTGCTCTATCCACTGTACCACCTAGCTGCCCTCAAGAAAGGTGCTGTGTCTAGGAATAGGGAGCTCCTGACCCCACTGTACCCTGCCCTACTCAGAATATGTCTGGTATGCTGAGTCTAAAACACAGATGGGTTAGGGAGTTCCAGAGGAAGGTGACTAGAATGGTGAAGGGCCCCCCAAATCATCTCATAGAAGGGTCTGTGCAAGGAAGTGGGGAAGCAGGGAAGGCTCCAAGTAAGGGAAGGAAAGAAGAGGGGCACACTTGCTGTACCAGAGGGGAGAGCTGGGAGCAGTGGGCAGAAGGCACAAAAGGAGATGGCAGACAAGAAGAGAAAGACAACTCAGCCTCCCACACCCACACATCCAGCCCCTCTAAGCAGCACACAGGCCACATCACCTGGAGTCTCCATCCCTTCCCAGCTGCATCTGTTTGGGCTCAAGACAAACCTCCAAGGGCTCTGAGCCTCCTATAGGAGAAAGAAGAGCCTGGCTTACGGCATGGTACAGCATGGTATCCTACCAGCAGGAGAGGGCCAAGTAACCTAAGCACAAATGGTGGCTTTTTAGGTGCCTGGAAAGGTCCCCAGGGATCTCAGGGATCCAGCAAAGAGGCCAAAAAAACAGAAAGTGAATCTCTATTTGTTATGTATGACCTGCCTCCACCAAAACCAAAACCTGTAGCTCTCAAGGAGAAATCCTTCATTTTACAAGTGCTCTTAAACATATCTAAAGAACAAGAGGCTACACTAAGCACCACACAGGGCTGGGCTTTAGGAAGGGTTTGTAAGGTCATTACCCTGAGATGCTGTGAAGTTTTCTTCTCCAGGTTTTGTGTTCCTGTTTAAGGCAACTGTAGGCATGGTGGATAGAGCACTGAGCCTCTGGTCAGAAACACCTGAGTTCAAACCTTGTCTCAGACACTTACAAGCCGCATGAACCTGGAGAAGTCACTTTACCTCTGCCTGTCTCAGTTTCTTCATCTCTAACATGGAGATCTCCCTCTCTAGCACCTTGATCCCATGGTGATTGTGAATAACCAATGAGATAATACTGGTAAAGTACTTGGCACAAGGCATGCGCATAGAAGACTTTACGCAAATATTTATTCCCTTCCCTTCGGGTTTCCTTAAGAGTGACTTAGGAACATAAAAAAGACAAATCACATTGAAACAATCCATGTGTTAAGACTGAGGCGGCCTCTTACCTGAACAGAATGAACCCGAGCGATTCCACTGCAGCCCTTCTGACGTCATCATTGACGTCACTGACCTGGGAAGGAAAAGGGAAGAGAGTTCGATTAAAATGTATGATGTTTGCTCCCTGTATCAAGGCCCAAAAGCCAAATGAGTCATTAACGAGACTTTCAGAAATAGTGCTTATTTAAAATGGTATCTGAAAAATTGGATAGAAGAAGGTTTTTTTCCTTTAATATGGCAATTCCCAACACAGGAACAGGCCTCTACTACCCACCAAAGTCTGTGTACATGCACATGCACATGCATGCACGCACACACACACGTACACACACACGTATAAGCGCACTCCAGCGGCAGAGAGGACCAAAAGATCAGCATTATTTCAGTTCTATAACAGCAACATTCTTTTGATGAATGGGCCAAGAAAGCTAAGCGCCACTGTTTCTGTGAAAAAACAAAATGCCCTCTGCGTTCTAAACTTGCCAAAGAACTGAGAACAGAATCCTTGGAATATAATCCACCTATACACTGATGACTAGCTATGGCCAACTCTTTCCGGGAAATACAAATACTCCGTCTTTCGTGGGTCTCCAGACCAAAACTAAGCAGACCAAAGACGATCGCTTGGTCAGCACTCTGGCCCACACCCAGTGCCCACCCCCGTGCTGTGCTTACCGCCACATGCAGCAGGCGTCTGATGGCCTTGTTGTTCCCTGAGCCACAGTAAGCCATGGCTACTGTGTACATTCCAGACCGACGGAGGATCGGGTCCTGTAGGGGATAAGTCAACACTGATAAACTGCTTACACAGGACTTGAGCCTGAAGACAATCTTGGACACAGGCAGAGAAAACAGGTGCTCAGAAGGTGATCCCTGGTGTGCAGGAGTTACCTTAGGTGAGATGGGATGGGGTCAGATTGATGCTGTGACAACTTCCCTCTTAGTGGGAGAACTTATCACATGAGTGAGGAACTAAGGAGAATGGGCGTGGTGGGTAGAGCACCCGGCTGGAGTCAGGAAATCTGCCCTTAAGATCCAAACTAGCTGTGTCACACTGTCTGCCTCAGTTTCCTCAACTATAAAGTGGGGATCATCACTGACCCCCAGCAGTATCTGTAATGTGTCTAGTACAGTGCCTGGTCCACAGCAGGTGGTTAATTAATGCTTGTTTCATTTTCATTTACGTTCCTCTCCCAACCCCTACCTCCTGTGCACATCTGACCTCAGTGCACCTTTCTCACCCTGTGTTTTTCATGCAGAGACTGACCCCAAAGTCATTCTTTGCCATTTGGCAAAAAACCCCAGAAGAGACCCCAAGATGAAGAGAAACTCACTCGACGTTCCTAAAGACATGGGGCCCATTATTTAATGAGGCCAAAGCACATTCACAGAAAGAGAACTCCTCCTACTCTACCCCATCTCACACAAACAACTTTGGCTAGAATCAATGGGAAGACTACACTGGAGCTGTAACTGGTCCAATCATTCAAGGAAACAACTGGGAACGATGTCGAGTGACTACACCTGAACCGTAACCCTAATATCACCCAGCTCTACCACTCCAAGGTATGCTAGTTAACAAGGTCAGAAAGGGGGTGGTGGTGGGTTGTGACACACATGGGTAGCCAGATCACACCCCACACAGACATTTTTTGAGATGGCAAACCTAGAAAGGCCATGGATACCTAATAGTTCCTGGTACTAAAGAGACAACTGCTTTGCAACTTATCATATCAGTGAGTTGTCTGGGCCAGTGAAAGGTTATGTGAGCTCCCCAGGGTCACCCTTGCCCAGGACATAGCAGAGGCCGGATTTGAACCCGGGTTTTCCTGACTGCATGGCCAGGTCACTATCTGCTACATGATGTTGCTTCACAAGGGGAATTTTGGCATCATTAGGAAAGGACAAATTTGAAGAAATCAGAGAAATGTGAGCAGACTTTTATGAACCAATGCCAAGTGATGCAAGCAAATCCAAGAGGACAATTCCCACAATAATGCCAAGGAAAACAGCAGGGAGAGGCTTCTGAATCCTAGCAAGACAACAAATGGTCAACCAGCCCTTCCAAGGAAGTGATGAAGAAGGGAAGGAGTGGGCCTGCCTCCATGTTGAGAGTTTGACTTGTGACAAGAGTGTACATGCATGTGAATGTGCATGTATGAAGAGAGGGAGACCTCCCTGCAAAGTGAGAGTGATGGAAGGGCAAGAAAGGTGTCAGTGAAGCGTGGAAACAAGAGAGAAGGGCTGCTGTTGGTGAATCGCCAGGTCCTCATTCACACCTAAGAGCTGAGCTCATCCAGTCCTCCACATGAACGTCGCAAAGGTCATGCGATGAGAACAGAGCCAGCCACCAGCCCAGGGGAAAAGGCTGAGAAGCTGGGTGGGGGCCACAGTCAGATCTGACTGATGCGCTGCCTAGGGTTGCTGAACTGCTTTTGTCTCTACTTTATTTTCTGATATACAGGATGGATTTCTGGGAAGGGGAGAAGGAACATAGTAAGAAATACACATGATGGAAAAAATACCAGTAAAATTAAAATTTTATGTTTCAAAAGGTACACCCTCCTCCTCCCCTTAGACCAATTTGTGGACTCCCTAGAAAATCTTCACGGGGCAACACATTTGGAAGTCACTGATTCTCTCTCCTCTATCCAAACCAATTCCCAGATTTTTACAAAGGAGTTATGCAAGCAAATGTGCGCTATTAAGCACCAACTATATGCCATGCTATGTACTAAGACCTTTACAAAACCAGTCTCATTTGATTTGGCCTGATTTGGAGGGAAGATGAGTGCAGCAGTAAATGGACAGTAAGCTGGGGAGTGGGAGGGAAGGGGAATCAGTGGAGCAGGAAACACCTGTGAGCCGTGACTACACCGATACCAACGATGCTCTTACCTTATCCCGGCACAGAGACTCAATGAGGGCGTCAGCTTCCTCCATCCTCCCGTACATTACCAAAGCGATGCCAACAGCAAGGCCCCGCAAAATCTTCTCATGCTGGGTTTCCTGGGCATAGCCCACCATGTCCTCAATAGCTTGGGCATTTTTAGAACCCAACATAACCAAGCCCAGGGCAAGGCCAGCTGCTTCTCCTGGACATCAAGAAGCAATCTGTTAGTCACTGACATTTAAGAGCTGGTATTCTTTATGCCAAGTAAACAGCATCACAGGTGACTGGAGATGAAAGGTATCACTACAAAGCGGGATGAAACAGCAACATCACCTCTAGCTGTTGGCCCTTTGCTTTCCAACATTCTGCTACAAAGGAAAGGACTGAACCATTCGTCTCCAATAAAGCACTCTCTGTAGCTGATGCTCAAGTCTGGCAAGCTCATGTTTTCATTTTAAATCTGACCCTAAGGTTTGCAGAGTTCCAAATCCTACAGTTTTCTGAGTAGGGAGACTGAACTATTTTCAAAATTCTCTCCTTTTGGCTAAACATGAGAGAAAGTGTCCCAAGAGACATCTTGACAGTAATATCCCATCTTGTCCTGTCCCAAAGCATCCCATCCCAGCTGGCCAGCAAACACACACTTTAGACAGAGAAAGGGGCTCCCCTTCCTCTTCCAATACAAATAGAATGGGAAAAATAAATCTAAAAATCACCTTGATGTTACATTTCTGTACAACAGGAGGAATAAATTAAGACAGTCATTTCTTAATCTGGAGGAGTGTGTATAGCAAAACGCAGGCCCCAGTCCTGCTTCCTACATGGTGATTCTGTAGATTATCACCTGCAGTGCACCAGACAGTGCCACGCTGTTGAGAAGGTGCTAGCTTTGCACTGGTGAGAACCTGGTGGTTGCCTAGAGATCCTAACACCAATGAAATGATGGATTTGACTTAAAAAGAAATAAAAAATGTTGCTGGCTTCAGAGCAGGGTGTGCATGCACACTGCAGAACCAGGCTGGGAAGACTTGGGGACCCTTCTCTGAGCCCTACAGAGCCCTACAACACTACACAAGAAACCAATTATGACGAAATGTAGTAATTCAAAGAATAAAAGTTTCAAGGTTGAAGGCCCCTTCAAATCTATTCCAGGGGCTGTGTACCTGCGTAAGAGCCCCAGCTCTGCCACTTTTGAGAGAAATACGTCACCTGTCACGGCATCATCCTGGTACAGGTTTGTTTTCAGCAGATCGTAGACATCCTGGCGGGCAGTACCCATGGCAGCCAATCCGAGGCCCAAGCTGCCACCATGCCGGACAATCTAGCGAAAGAACAGGCTCTATTCATAATGGGCCCTCCTCATCCAACCTTGGGAAGACTACTGCCATTAAAAACAAACAGCCCACACTGTAAGACAGACAGACAAGCAGCTGGAAGGAAGTTAGACTACTGGGGTCTAATTGGCACAGGTAGCTTCCCTTCTTGACATGGTTCTGAGGGAAGAGCCTCTGACCAAAAGGGAATCACAGGCCAAGTGGCTAAAAGCTTGTTCCTAAGAACAAAGCATATGGGTAACATAGTGGCACCAGAAATGGAGTGTTTAGTTGGGAAGCCCTGAAATCACTTCAGACACTTCTTAGCTGTGTGACCCTGGGCAAGTCATTTTACTACTGTCTGCTGCAGTTTCCTCACATATGAAGTGGTGCTAATAGCAGTATCTATCTACTAGGGTGAGATCAAAGGACTTGTTTGGGGTCACAGAGCCAGTGTGTGGTAAAGGCTAGACTTGAATTCAGGTCCTCCTGGCTGAGGTCAGCACTGAAGCCAATGCACTACACTGCCCTCTGCTGTGTATGTACATATGCATATATGTGCACACATACACACACATATACACACACATACGCGCGCACACACACACACACACACACACACACACACACACACGTTTTTAAACTACCTGGTGCCTTGTTTTAATGGTTAAAGAAATGAGAAATGAACTTTTGAAGGAGAGACAAAGACAGCCAGGATCATTTTTTACAATGACACAAGTAAGAAATTTATCCTTTTCTGTGCACTTTAAAAATTTCACATGCTAAAACCAGTTTACAAGTCAGTTGCTATTCCCTTGACATTCAAGTGCTCACATCATTGCTGGCATTCTTGAGCTGGTTAAGCAAATAGTCAATGATGTCTCCACCATGATTGGCATGAATGAGACCCAGTGCGTAGAGACCTCCACCTTCCTGATAGGCTGAGCCGGGAGAGGTATCCTTGGGGAGATAGGTTGCCATTAATTGTAACGCTTCCTTCTCATGACCCTGTAAATTAAACAACAAAAGTGTTACATTTTAGTGTTCCTACTATTACCGTCTGGCAGAATGATCTATTTCTGGAGAAAGTGGCCCTTCGGTTAATTTAACAAAGCCTTATTAAGCACCATGCCCTATGTGTAAGCATACTGTACTCCAGTCAAAAGCAAACAAAGACAAAAGAGGACACACTCCACTCCCTCAAAGACAATAAAACCTGAAAGGGGGGCTAAGACATATACTTAGATTTGGGGTTCTGGCGGGGAAGGAAGAAGGAAAGACTTGTGCCTTCACTGGTGTAGGGAACTCTTGGGTAAGGGCAGCACCTCCCCTGCAACTTCTAGTCTCCTGGGAGTCATCTGTTTGCCCAGGGTCACATGTCCAGGCTGGCTGTGCTGTCTGCTGTGCCCTGTGCCTTTCACTCAGATGTACAGAATACAGATGAAGCCTAATTGAAGTGCATGAGAGGGACATGAAATGCTCTAAGATCCAATAAGAGGTCTTTTCACTAAAGTGGAGATCCAAATCTAAATTTCCTTCTTCATCACTTTTCTCTACAAATAAAGATGGGAATTTTTTTCAGGGAGACTCATGAAGTCCTGATGGTGCCTAGAACACCCCATGAAATAGGACAGTTTTTGTTTTACTACTTCCTCTGACCTTTACATTAAGCAAATTTTCTCATCTGGACCCAGCTTTGAGGGAAGGAAAGAAGCCACCATTTCCTTGAGGAAAGGAAATCTCCCGAGAATTTTCCTTCTTGCTCTGATGCTTTATCTGTTACCTTATCCCTGCTTCAGGCCCAAAGAGTTTCAATACAGTCCTTGGGAACAAAAAACAAGGATTTGAAGTGGAGTGGCACCCAGTGACAATAAAAAAACAAAAGCTGAAAATCCTCTCAAAAGAAGGAGAACAGATACACAGACAAAAGGATGAAGCTCAGGGCTGAGCACCTCAGAGTTATTAAGGCATCATCATCAATTGTATAGTTCTCAATTCTGACACAGAACTTAACGTACAAGTTAAGCGGTGAAGATAAAGATTTTCCTGGCCTAGAATGTGAGTAGGAATTTCCACCTGTTGACACCGGGTAACATTCTCCAAATGGATGTTTCCTTTCCTGACCCTTCAAAAGGGGGGAGGTAGAATAACAGTAAACACTCATATTTAGAGGAAGTCAAGACACTGTAATTCAAGGCCCCTGCTTCCTGGCTAATCTGAGGAAAAGTTGTAAGCTGGCCATCAAACAGCCATGTCTGGCAGTTAATTTCCTGGTCTTTTTTAAGCAGCCACTCAGAGCAGGTTATCCTGTCAGAGGCGGCAAGAGCAGCAGCAGCAGCCCCCAATTCTTCTTCCTGGCAAGGGCCCCAGATCAAGGTCCCTAATGGACTACTGCCTTCTTAAGCATGGTTCCCTGCTCACTGCCTAATGTCAGCTTTAGTCTGACATTCAAGGCTCTGTGTTCTGTTGTCTTACAAGCATCCCTTCCGCCAACTAAAATTTCAATGACCCTCCCCCCAACATATCCAAAAGAGCAAGCATTTGTAAAGGGCTTTGTCAAGCTCAGAGCTCTACATAGATGGCAGCTAGTACCACTGCTCTCTCTTATGCTGCTGCCTAGTGAAATCTTCCCTATCCTTCAAGGCCATCACCCCCACAATGGAGCTTCCTGGATGCCCATGACTAGATACAGTCTCTCTCTGCCTCCCAAGGGAAGCAGTCCTAATACACAAAGCTGAGTAAGTTTTGGCCGCACCCCAAAGGGGCATTCACGATGCCTCCTCACAATGTGCACACAGGCCCCCTGAGGAGAGGAATCCTGCTCTTCTAGGGAGTTTGGCTGGAGGACATGCACCCCATGACTCGGGGACTTGGAAGCAACATTGCAATCCCACCAAGTATGGCAAGGGGAGAAATATTCCTGGCCCGGGATCTGTCCCAAGACGACAGTCAAGCTCCCAGACGTGGAGGCTGCCAACCAGAGATCGATGAAACCTGGGCTGCTCCTAACACTGCCTTTGGGAGATAAAATTGAGTGGCTTAGCTCCCAGCGTCACTGGGCATCTTGTGCACACTCAGGAGAAGATGGAAAGGGCAGAAGAGGCAGACTATTTACCAGCTAAGACAAAGGATGGTGCTAAGCTGAGAAAGGACATAGCATGAGAGTTCTCTTAGGGTGAGGATTTCCAAATTCTTGTCTTTGTTTCCTGAGCCGGTGGTTGGGTGCCTTGCATACAGTAAGCACTTAATGCATGTTTGCTTGGGGAACTTAACACAAACCAGATGAAAATATCTCTACCTGGGCAACTACACTTTCTGATGGATGGCTCTGTGGAGAGAATTAAAGGAAGCTATTTGCTAAGGATCAGAGGCCACTGCCAACAATTGTGGCGCCAAGAGGTCTTCTCTGGGGGGCCTTTCCCAGCCAGTAGTGGCTTTGTGTGGATAACTAACTAAATTAGGCTTCACTCTCATTCTCAAGCACTGAACCTGAAGAACAGCTGCTGGCAACTATTCCCCTGCCCGCAGTTACCTTATGAATTACGCCCAGACTGGCAGTAGCAGTAAACTTCGCCCAGTTTGTGGCTCTGGCAAGCCATTCCAAATTATCTCTGCAAAGAAAGACAAGTCAGTAATGTTGGCTGAAAAACAGAGCTCAAGAGATCCATTCATGCTATGCTCAGGGCCAGGAGAAATGACTTGAAAGTGCCTGGAGAAAGTGGTTCCCAGGGTGAGCCCAGTGTGACCAGGGGCACTTCCAGATAATCACAAGCCAAGGCCCCGTTCCATGGCCTGCTATTTTTATCTACTGCAATGGGAAGCCGACGATCCACCTACCACTTTGCAGTTGCAACCATGTGCTCTGGATAGGCCCTCAACAATGCAGGCTGTCAAAGCTCCCCCTGGTCATTAGGATAAACCTTGCTGTCTACCATTATGTATTTACTTTACCACCCATCATGTGGCTGTGGAGGCCAAGGTATTGACCTCGAATGGTAATAATTTAGTTCACGCTTCCTGAAGGGTCATATTTTCACAACACAGAAAACACCAAATGATTACAGACAAATTCAAATCCCATCAGGACATAAGAGTCTCATAATTTACAAGCCTATCATTCAAATGGGTTTTCAAACATCATACAATAAGCAGCTTTTATTCACCTCCTTTCTTTTCCCTCTGTTTTCACTTAGAAAAATAAATACAGCCCAATCATGTTCACACCAGTCCAGCACACATATTTACCTAAGGAACTGGTCACTCGTGGTCCCACAGTGCATAAACGAGTTCGCTATGACTGTGGCTGTGTGACAGACAGAGTTTCGCACCGCATCCTAGAAAAGCAAAGCCAAAGCTTTACTCAGGGCAGTTAACAGATACGAGACACATGTAACAAGGGGGAAAGACATTTCTTTGGAAAATTGAGTAGCCAGTTTAGAAAACATGTTCTTTTAGTATCAGGGTTCAGTCTATTAATTACAATGTGAAATCATTATCCTTTAATTATAAGTGTTTTTAAGGTATGCAAAGCACTTTCCTCATATCCCTATGACATAAAGAGGCAGTACATTTAATCTTCATGCCCATTTTACAGGTGGGGAAATTGAGGCTCAAACAGATGTGTCACAAAACTGGGCCTAGACAGCAAACCCGCCTCTAACTCAGAGGAGATGCACAGTTAATGACGGTAAACTGTAATCTTCCATTTCCAAATAGCTGCCCCATTATATAAAACATTCACAAAGCCCCAAACAGGAGACAAAATTTTGGTCCCACATTAATTTATATTGACTCACAACAAAGTCCCTCAACCTTAGTTAAAGCCAGAGGCTGTACTTCTTGCAAGTGTATTACATTTTGAAACTGTTAAAACATTCAGCTAACTGCATGTCAACATTACTGGTTTCTTCAGTAATTCTTTGTATTTTATTTCATGTGTTTAAAAATATTATTTGTAGAAAGGGTCCCAAGGCTTCCCTAGCCCACCCAAGGATCAATGATACAAAGAAGGCAAAGAACTCCTAAGCCTGGAAGACAGCCCAGAAGGTGAAAAAGTAGTTGGCCAAGGCTAATTAGCTGCATATCCTATTGTCCAGGATGGCTGACTGCAATCCATGAGGGGGTCACCCAGAAATAAATGATTACATATTTAGGAGATATCAGGAAGGCATGTGAGGGCCACATGTTAGATACCACAAATCAGTTCCAGGTGAAGGAAGGGAAATGAGCCATCCCATAAGGGCCCAAATATTTAAACACTCTGACCATGATGAATGCACCAGGATAAATACACAGGAGTCCTCAGAGGCAAAAGAATCAACTCTCCAAAAATGACCCTTGTGTGTATTTTTGTGCATCTTGCAAATGAAGAGAAAATAGTCTCCAGCAAATATGAACAACCAATTATTACTGTGAAGGAACCCAAAGGGATGTCACTCCCAGGCTATGTGGCTGAGAAGCTGGGTTAGAAATGACTGGTCTGCTTTGAGAAAGGATGATAAATGAAAAAAAAAATGAATTAAATTAAGAGACTCTGTAAATGAAAACAGTTCAACCAATTATAGACTGACTGTTTAAATACTGAGCCCCCTGTTGACTATTTATATGGTTACTGTGAAACAGTGCAGACAGCAAAAATTAAAGTGAACTTAAACACTGCCAATGGATAATCAGATATAAAAATAAAACAGTATCTAAAATTAGAAGATAAATAGGGAAACAACATCATACTTACACATCTAACTTTCCAAGAATAAGCACTTAACCACATTCAACGTGGAAAACATGACAATTCTGATTTTTAATAACAGTAAGATTTTGTTTCTTTAAATTTTCACGAATTCCAATTGTCTTCCCACTGCAATCTACTCAAATTAGTGAAGTTTTACTACCTTCATTATTAGGGATGATGATAAAGGAGCAAAGTACTCTATGACAGAAGGTCCATGTTCACGCCATTCTGTGGACACGGCACTTTGTGTTTTCATGCTGCAGATGACCATTAAGTTCATAATAAAAAAGGAAATGCTTTTAAAAAGGAACAAGGTAACCCTGACGCCTCCATTCCCACTTGTCTAATATTCATTCATTCCTTTGCTACACAGTAATCTCTGAGCTCAGGAGTGATACACAACATTTAACACAGACAGACATACAAAAAAGAACATGGATTCCAAGGACAATGAGATGACTTTTCCTACCTTTGTGTTTTTTAGAATCATGAGGTCTGTATTATTATTTCGTATTAAAAACTGAAGATGTAATTCAATCGCCATTTCACCACTTAAAATTTTAATCATTTTTGATATCTGGTCCTTGGGCTCTGGGTTCTGCAGAAAGAAAATGTGTGATCATCAAGACTGTGCCTGCCTCCACACCCAAGCCTACAATAACGTTTATGGAAAACCATTCCTAAGACTCCAGCACTGGGGAAGAACTACCACACTGAACCTCAGCGGACATATGGCTCACGCTACACCTCCTCAGCAACAATGCACATCTCTGCCTCTGGTAACACACCTACAAGGGAGACATTCCAAAGACATCAGAAGCATGGGGGAAAGACCCATATGAACAGAAATATTCCTAGCACATGTGCAGCCAACAGAGCTTCCTGTGCAGCTCCTGTGCCCCTAACTCTAGAAAGAAAATTGAAATTCATACCAGAACAAATAATGATCAAGAAATCCAATAAACAATTCTGCTAAGTGACTCCTTCCATTCCCAGAAATACCCAAAAAATCAATCACAGGCAAGACGAAAGGGGGCTGCTGCCAGACTCCCAGCAGGACAGACATCAGGGGCTTATGTGTCTGGATCACATGAGACCAGGTAGCTTCTACTCGGAATGAGAGGAGAATTTGAAATACAATATTCCAACGCAGGAGATAGGTTTACAACCAAGACACAATTATCCTGAAAAACTAAATTTAATCTTACCAGGGTGGGGGTGGAGATGGAATGAATATCCAAGGAAATAAAAGTCTTTCAAGCATTTCTGATGAAAAGAAGAGAGCTGAGTAGGAATTTTTAAATACAAACAAGAATCCAGAAAAACCTAGAAAGGTGAACTATTTGAGCAATTAGCAGGGGCTGCCTGATGATACAGTGCTAACATTCTAATAGGGAAAGAAGATTCAAGTGTCCTCTTCAAAGGGCATGGAGTGAATTTTGTAAGAACAACAGAGGGCCCAGGGTTGGGGACAGGAGTGGGGAGACAGGCTGGTTTCGTTTTGAGAGTCTGAAGAGGAGAGAAAGGATAAAGAGGACAACTCTACACAGAAATGAGGAAGGGGTAGGGAATGTGGCTGTTTCTCAGAACTGGGGTGTGTGAGAAGAGCACACAAATAAAGAAGAAGGAGTGGGAGAGTTCCCGAGGATTAGATGGACCTCATTATGTGAAATAAACAAAGGCGGCCGTGCATACACATTGTAGTTCAGATGATTCAGTTGTGTCCGACTCTTGGTAATTCCATTTAGGATTTCTTGGCAGAGATACTGGAGCCGTTTGCCATTTCCTTCTCCAGCTCCTCTGACAGATGAGGAAACTGAGGCAAACAGGGTGAAGTACCTTGCCCAGGATCATACAATTAGGAAGATGAGTCTCCCTGACTCTAGGCCCAGCACTCTATCCACTGCACCACCTGGCTGCCCTGAACATACAAACACACGCACACAGACAATTCTGTGTAGAAATATGCCAAACTCAACAGGGGAATAAGCAGGGATTGGAAGAGGCCAAGTGACAGGGACCAATCACAAGCAAAACCAATTTCCTGATCCTGAAGAAGGGATCAAAAGGAGGGACAAAATGAAGCCAAGAATTAAACTCTAAGAAGGTGCCACACCTGGGAAACGGCTGAGAAAACGGTGGCACATCTGTCCTTCTGATAAGATATTCCATCTCTAAACAATCTCTGAGTCTCCAAAACATGTCCCTCCCCAAGGAGAGCCGAGTGAACCGATGACCAAAAACACTGAAGAGCCCTGTTTCTGTGAAGCCCCTCTGCACACCTCTGCCTCCAAGCTGAAAGAGCTCTGGCTCCTCAGCCTACCTAGGATGGGGCCTCTCTACTCGGTGGCTCCCAAACTGTCTGACTGCCTCTGGAGACTGGTCTCCCTGGGCAGCCCAATAGCTGTGTTCTGACTCGGGCTACCTTAAGAGCTCATCACTCTTTTCTTGCAGATTCTGATTTACAGTGGCAGAGCTGGGACTAGTCATCCTGGAGAACCATCATTTCTGCTATCTGGATCGATCCAAGCACCTTGGAAGCTCTCAGACTTAGCATCATGCTGCCTTCTCTAAAGGTTGAGTAGCTCAAGAGAAACATGAGATGTGCAAATTTAGAGCCATCACCACCCCAAATATTCACATGGAATATCTGTGCCCAACCTGTGGTACAGCCTTCTGAGCTCAGATTGGTCTGATCAGCCACAGCTGGACACCGCGTAACTGGACTCTACTCTAACATATTGATGTCCTTTGGACCCTCTTTAGGAATGAAGGACAATGACCAAACCAAGAGGTAAAGTGGTCACTTCCATCAGCTTCCAAGGTTTACCTAATCTGGAGAGTGGCCCCTGAATGGTGCTATTCAGGAAACAGCCCACACCAAAAAATAAAATCCCCTTCCCCCTCATCCCCCAATTGCCAGCAACATTTCATAGTGTTTCACCACCCTCCCAGAAAGCCATCATTTTCTCCATGTAACTTGTGGATAATGAACAAATCTCTTCTCTGCAACCGCCCAGACCTCAGTCTTGTTGGTGTGTCCAGGATCGTATTGTATATCTATTTTTTAAAAAGTAACCTTCATATAGGCAAGTTACCTAGCTCTTAAGAGATTTTACCCACGGCACAGAGGATGGTGGATATTTTCATAAATAATGACCTTTGCATTCAGTCTATCTTCTCAGAAAAAAATACTCACGACTTCTGGGGACTTCGCGGCAAACGTGTGGCCTGTCTTCTCTTCTGTTTCCATACTCTCACTGAAATAAAGAACAGAATACAAGTCATTCACTTGGAGAATCAGACAAGCAAAAAGCAAAGAAACAAAGACAGAAATTCACACTGCCAAGTGTCCGTGACACAATCATAAAGAAACAGACTTGACTGCCTGGATCACTGGGAACGATGGTAAGCAAGACTGAGTCATTAGGGCAGAGCAGACGAGAGCTCCAGGATTCTCTATGATAAAATTGTGGGAAGTTTTGGAATCTTACAATAGAAAAGTGTTTGAGGGTTACAGGGAATAGAATACAATGAAGTCACAGTAACTAACAGAGGCTCAGCTTCACTTTTTAAGAGTTTATAAGACACTTAACTCCCTTATTATTACACCCATTCTAAGGATTAGGAGACTAAAGGTCAGAGGCTGGCTGGCCCAGCCAGAATCACAGAGCCTGCCAAGCCTTTTCAGCAAAAAACTGTAATAGCCCTCACAAATGTAAACAATGGCAGCAGGAAGAAAAGAAAGATAAGAGCAGCCTGGGAAAGAAATGCAGAGATTTACAATGGGAAATGCAGCCACTAGCTATAGAAACCTTTCTTCATGTGGCTGACCATCACCAGGACTACCTTCCCACCTTGGGGAGAGGTTTGGTTCTGACTGTGTGACCCTGGCTAAGTCCCTCTACCTCTCCAATCCTCAGTGGACTCATCTGTCAAGTCAGTGACTCAGTCTGGATGAGCCCTAAGTTCTGTTTGGCCTCCCAGAGCCAGGCTTCTGGAAGCACAGCTCAGGCCTCCTATTGGCTCATCCTATCCACAGCCCCTGTGATGCTTTCTCTGGGACATGGCAAGAGAGGGTCTGGACCATGCCATGGCCGCATCAGTTAGACAAAGCAGTGCAGAGAGGGACCTCCAGCACCTAATCAGCACCCCCTGATTAGAGAGAGTAGGCTTAGGGACCCATTCGCACCTCTCCTTCTCGGTCCCAGGCACAGTGCCCGTGTTGGTTGAGCCGGGCACAGAAGCGATGGGGGTGCCCACGGTTCGGAGGTTCTGGATTACAGAGGACAGGAACTGCTGGCTGGCGCTCTCATATAGGTCAAAGCAGATCTGATAGGCCATGAGGAGGTTGTCCTCCTTGACCAGCTTCTCCAAGATATCACTCACAGCCTGAGGATCATCTAAGAAAATCAAGCACTAAAATGGCAGAAAGAAAAGAAATGAGAAACATAAGATGATAAAAGCAAGCTGGAGGCATGGGCCAACAAAAGCTGTATTCTAAGCCTACTCTGTGGGGAAGTCTTGCCCTTGGTCCTGCCTGAAGGCCCCGAAGCTGGGGTGGGGGGAGGGCTTGAGCTTCTGAAAACATCCAGTCCTTCTTCTACCTAATAGTGTTGGTGCACTGGAGCGCTGACAGAGCTGATCTGGGGCTCAGAAAGTCCCTTGGAGCCAAGTCAGCTCACAGCCTTAGCAAAGCCACTCTGCCTCGCAAGGGCATGAGGATTCTAGGACTGGATGCTTCAGACAAGGAGTCAACTCTGCCTTCATACCCAATGAAGCAACCCAAGAGGTGACAGTGTCCAAGGGCCCTACAAGACAGTGTCTTTTAAGATCCCGTTAAAAGGAAGCTGTGCCTTTAAAGAGATAGGGAGTGTCCAAAAAGTCTTCTTTCTTGACTCCACCTATGGGGCAGCCGCTAGCCTGCGGTTATCTCTCACCACCCACTCCGGCACCAGCACCACCTAAATGACCAACTCATCACTCTGCTCAAACTAGGTCTTCTGTGCTGGCCCAGCTACCACGCTCCGCCTCCCCCTCTGCCATCGAACTTAGATGCCATTCTCCTCATACGCAAACCTGGGCCCACTGAGCTTTAAATTCCTAGACAGACCACCCGAGCACCCCCTAACTGTCTGTACTAAGAGAAGAGCCCACTTCTATTGGATGTAGCGGCAACTCTGTGCAATGAGCTATAATGAGCCTAGTGCTTAGGAAGGTCACAAAAACGTCAATTACTTTAGTCAGAGCAAGCAGACAGCCCTCTTATAGAACCGGATAGGACGTTTCCATTTTCTGACAGCCAGTATGCCCATAAACAATCATCAGAGAATTAGCAATGTCTAATCACAAGCACTGTTAAAGACCAAAGGCCATGTGTTGGCAGATATGACCAGACCGGTGAAGAGGGAAGACCATTACCTGGCAGACATTGATGAAGTCAGGCTTCTCCAAATTCATGTAAATTTTAACCAGAACCCTCAGCACTCTATTACGGAACTGTTTATTCTGCATCAGAGACATGCAGAGCTTGAGGCTGTAAGCCAGCATCCCAGGGACATCATTCTGAAAGACACCATTGAAACCCTGAATCTTGAATCTGCATGTGACTACCGGTGAATAAAGTTGACTTTGAACTAGATCATGCAATCTGATCTTAGATATAGGAAAACTTTGGCAATGTAAAGTAGATGTTCCTGCTTTAAACACCAAAAGTTTCATTAACTCATTATAAAATGTTAATCTTCCCAAAATAAACTTTACAACTCCTTGCGTCATGAACACAGTTTTCTTTGTGATTCAGAGATTCCACCGTGTGCCCCATGACTGAATGGTGGTGCCATCTGACACTGCTGCCACTCACAGGGCTTCTGAGGGCGGTCAGGGACAGAGGATGAAAAACCTCTAGGTTTTTCCTTTCCTTCTGCTGTCTTCTGTGGGCTAGAGAGAGTATGGCTACCAAGAACCAAGAAGCCTCTTAGTTGTTCTGACAAAGGTCTGGGGTCTTTAGCAGACAAGTTCCATGAAGCCAAAGCCATCATGGGAGTCAAGGGCTCAAATGCTGGTCTTAACGCTCTTGGCTATGGGATCCTGGGTCACTCCTCTGGCCCCTTCCACCCTTGGGAGCCTCTTCTAGCCAATGGTGGCACAAAGAATCCTATAGCATTCTTCCATACTCACACATGATGGGCCCTTGGTGTTAGGAGTCATGCTAGGCATTGTTCGGTGTTGAAGGTAGGAGCTATTGAGACAAAAGGGTTCAAAAGACCCTAACTCTAAATTTTACAGTGGCTGTGGTGGGACCACAAATCCACATAAATAATTTTATGAGGGAAAGACCTCTTGTCCCTGGAGAGATGGGCAGAAGTAGAAAAGGGAGCCTGGCTGAGAAAGCCAGGTCAAAAAGCTCAGGATTCTGGGAAGCAGATGAGAAGAGAAAACATACTGCATGTGACAAATGCCCAGAAGTGGGAAACAGATCAGGAACTAGCCTGGGGAAGGCCTAAAGGGTGAAGCTGCAGAGTCTGCCTTTTATTCTTTAACCCAGGAGATTTTAGAAGTGAAGCAAGATGTGTTCAGGCCTTTTGGTTAGGAGAACCCCCCTGTGGCAGGGGCATGAAGCACAAAGACCAGATCAGAGGCCACTGCAAGGGGGTTGATGGTGTGAACAGTGTGGGGTGTGTCAGGAACCTCAGGAATGGGGCCATCTAAGGTCAGGAGGTCACCAGAAGCCAGGGCCTGCTGGTCCTCTGCACAGCAGCTCAGCACCAAGTTAATGATCTGGTGTAATTGTGCCGAACCCCAGCACACATTTTCTTTGGATCTCATCCTAGACCACAAATAGCAAATGCTTCTGGAAATCAGAATGCTCAGATAGTAACATACAAGCTGTCTTGAGGATTTGGAACTTCAAATTTGCCATTTTTTCTTAAGGATGTAGCGTCCTCACCCAAGACATTTCAATTCTCAAATACACTCCAAAGGACATGTTCAATTTCACATTTATCCAGGGCTGGGTGCTCTGCAGGATCACCTCTAAGCTGGGGACCCCTCAGCCACTACATCAAGAACTAGGATCAGGCACAAGAAAGCACTGGGGTTTCCAACCAAATTGTAAGAAATGTCATCAAACCTTCTTTGGGGAAAATTTCCACACTTGAGCTTTGTCCTGGGGCCTGAAGCTTTCATGAATCAAGGCTTATTAAACAGATGACTGTCCCAACACCTGAAGTCTGAATAAGCTCTGTAGCCCTGACCTACTGAAGCCAAGAAAGCTCTCTGAGCCAATGGATGGGCCCAACCCCAACCTCCCAGGTATGGTGAGCAACGCTCTAAGATGAAATGAGATTGACTCTAATACATCCCAACTAGGAGTGGATCAGGGGCTGGCCTTCCTAGCAATCAAAGAGCACAAAATATTTTCAGCAAAAAAGCAACGTCACTGAGCATGAAACCTCTCCCCCTTAGACTCCCTTCTCCCAACTCAGTCCCTCGCCCCCCAGCCACAATGAGGGCACATCCCTACCGACTCCAATATGGTCTTCTCAAAGATGTCCAGCCTGCGGGTCTCCAAAGCGATACCGATGGCCTGTTTGTACTTGTGATCATCCAGACACCTCTGAAACATCTTGTTCACGATCCCTTCTAGTCTCTGGTCGACAGGCTTCCTTTCCCCCTCGGGCAACTCGGCATTCTCCACACACTGCTTGGTGTAATGGTCAATGCATTTGGCTAGGGAGGGAGACAAGAACCTGGTCAAGTGCTACAGTGCTGCTCTATCTGTGCCCAGCAGATGGAGTCTGGCTCAGAGAACAGAAGTTGTCTGTGGATGCTGCACAGATTGCCTCATTTGTCTTTAAAACAAACACATCAGGACTTATGCAAGGAGTGCAGTTCCTTTCAGAGCAGCCACCAGAGTAGATCGTTGACCTTTTCCAAGAACACTGATGGGTCGGCTGTGCTCTGGGCCCTGGGCTTGCCTCTGGGGACACGAAGCAAAACCATAGAAAACATGGCTCCTGGAGAAGTGGGGGCTCCCCTGAAAGGAAAGAACAGCAGAGGCACAGGCCAGGAGCCAGAGAGGAGC
Source organism: Bettongia penicillata ogilbyi (assembly GCA_023548195.1). Taxonomy (NCBI): domain Eukaryota; kingdom Metazoa; phylum Chordata; class Mammalia; order Diprotodontia; family Potoroidae; genus Bettongia; species Bettongia penicillata. The sequence continues at coordinate 15,575,931 of JAJHZJ010000134.1, read as the reverse complement.
CAGCTGGGAGATGTCTGTAGAAGGTGACTGAGCCTCATGCTGTCTGGCCTGCGGAATGGCACAAAGCAGCATGAATGAGGAGGAGAAGGAGCCATTCACTGCTGAGCGCTTCAAACGTCAAGATGAGAAACAGGTATTGCTTCTTTGAGACAATGGGAAGGCCCTGGGAGTTTCTGAGTAAAGGATGATTTGGCAGCTGGGACTGGGACCAGGGAGGCCAATTAGGAGGCAAGAACTGCTGGAAGATGTGAATGAGGTCAGAGGCTCATGAGTGGAGAGAAGACAACAGGAGAGATACTGTGTGGGGAGGATTCATAAGACTAGAAAAAGGGAGGAGAGAAGTAAGAAAAAGAAAGGGCAAGAATGACTTGAGGCTGCTGTGCTGTCAACCACCAGCAAGAGGGCAACATGGCAGAGGTGAAGGTTTGGGGGAAAACATTTTGAGTTCCCCTTTTGGACATTTTGAGTGAAGTATCTTTGGGACAATCTTGGAAAAGTCCAACAAAAAGTGGAGCAAGAAATGGACCAGCTATTCTGGAAGGGAGTCTGGAACTAGGCTCCAAAAGCTACAAAACTGTGCGGTCTTTTGACCCAGTGATGCCACTACCAGACCTATACCCCCAAAGAGATCAGAGAAAAAGTATCCATGTGTATAGACATTTATGCCAGCTCTTTTTCTTAAGGTAGAGAACTGGAAACTAAGGGGATGCCCATCAGTTGGAGAATAGCTAAATAAACGTAATAGAATATTACTGCTCGACAAGAAATGATGAGTTTCAGAGAAACCTGGGAAAACGTTTGTGAACTGATGCAAAGGAAGCGAGCAGAAACGTAACATTGTAAGGACTCAAAAACTCGGAGGACAACGGCCAGCTTTGAAGCCCCACGATGAAGGGCCCTGCTCACCCCTACCATGACACACTCAAGGCCTTAGGGGTTGGCACATGCCTGATTATGCATATTTATTACAAAGTTTTGTTTATTCATTTGTGTGAAGGAGGAAGGAAGGAGAGAAAAAAATGCCTATTAATTGAAAAGGATTTGTAATTAAAAAAGAAAAAGAAATAAGTCCGACAGGTAATGTCTTGAAGTTTGAGAGAAAAATAAGGCCTGGAGATGTCACTTCACAAGTCATCTGTATAGGGATGGCAAGGGAACCAACAGAATCACCAAAGAGTGGCAAGGAAGAAGAAAGTCCCAGACCAGAATCTGAGTCTATGGGCAGAAGACAATGATCCAGCCAAGATGGAGAAAGGCCCAGACAGAGAGAAGAAGAATTGTAGGAGAGTCTTGATGGAGGCTACAATAAGGTGGGAGAAGCCAGGGCCATGTCCCTCTGCAGAGAAATCCAAGAGCCTGAGGATGGGGAAAGGCCATCAGACTCAGCAATTCAGAGAACATCAGGAACTGTGGGGAGGGCCAGGGCTGAGAAGAGACTGGGAGGTGAGGAGACTGAAGTTGTGAGGGCAGACAATGTTGTCACTATCCAAAACATTTGGGGAAATTCATATTAACTAGATTAGATTGTCTGCCTTATTTTTCTCTCAAAACTTCAAACATTTTCCCAGGTTTCTCTGAAACTGTCTCATCATTTCTTGTTGAGCAGTAATATTCTAGTACATTTATTTAGCTATTCTCCAGCTGATGGGCACCCCCTTAGTTTCCAGTTCTCTGCCTTAAGAAAAAGAGCTGGCATAAATGTTTACACACATAAGTACTTTTTCTCTGATCTCTTTGGGGGTACAGGTCTGGTAGTGGTATCAGTTTCATTACTTTAATCATGTATCACTTCTGACAAAATGCAACAGGAGACTTGTTCTCTTTGGCCCCAGAAGTAGAGGTATAAATGGATAGGATGGGGGGAAGTTGTATAAAGATGCACTTTTCAGTTTAGTAATAGGAAAAACTTCCTAATAATGAGAGTTACCCCAAAGGAGGATAGTCTGTCCTGGGTGGGGAAGGACTTGAGGACTGTCACATCTCACACAAAGGCTGTATGAGTGACCTTCTGAGGGGCTACAGAGATTGATGTATCCTCTACCCTTCCCCAGTATAGGTGGGCCTAGTTGGCTAATAAGGTCCCTTTTAACAATAAAATGATGTGATTAGCCTGCTTGATTATGTACCTTATTATTCAATAGACCAAACTACAAAAGACTTTTGGTGTTTCAGAAAAATCAAATTGGGGGCAGAGCCAAGATGGCGGAGTAGAAAGATGGACCTCCTCTAGCTCTTCCCCTCATAGTCCATAAAATACCCATAAAAAGTCACTCTAAATAAATTCTAGAGCAGCAGAAGCCACAAAATGATGCAGTGAAACAGATTTCCAGCCCAAGACAGCCTGGAAGGCTGACAGAAAGGGTCTATTGCACTGGGCTCGGAGCATAGCACAGCCCAGCATGGGCCATGCAGACAGAACTGGAGCAGGCTTCAGGGTGCCAATAACATGCAGCTGCTGCAGTTCCCAGATTTCTCCATTCACAAATGCCAAAGACAGTTTCAAAGATCAGTAAGAAAGCTCTTTCACCTGGGTGAGAGGGGAGCACAGTGAGATCCCAGCCCCAGCTGGTGGCATTCACTGTAGCAGCAGTTTCCACTTTTAGAGCTCCAGGCCTGAAGACCCTGGGGGAATCATATGGCTGATCTGGGTCTCAGTCGCTGCTGGTGTGGTGGAGCTGGCGGTGGCTGTGGAAAGGGAAACCTACTCGCAAAGAATCCTTTTTGGTTGTTCACTGACCAGAGCACAAGCTTGACTGTGTCATCTTGGAGGAACTGAGAACTTACAGGTCCCTAGAGATATTTCAGCGAACAGCTGCGCAAAACCTCTTAAGTCTAAGGTAGCATACCCTCCACTTGCAAAGGACTCAAAAGCGAAGTTACTGGCCGGGAAAATGCCCAAAAAGGGGAAAAAAATAAGACTATAGAAAGGTTACTTTCTGGGTGAAAAGGTATTTTTTCCCATCCCTTTGGATGAGGAACAGCAAAGCACACCATCAGAAGAAGACATAAAAGTCAAGGCTTCTGCATCTAAAGCCTCCAAAAAAAATATGCAAAGGTCTCAGGCCATGGAAGAGCTCAAAAAGGATTTTGAAAATCTAGTAAGAGAGGTGGAGGAAAATTGGGAAGAGAAATGATAGTGATGCAAGAAAATCATGAAAAGCAAGTTAGCAGCTTGCTAAAGGAGACCCCAAAAAATGTTGAAGAAAATAACACCTTTAAAAATAGACTAACCCAAATGGCAAAAGAAGTCCAAAAAGCCAATGAGAAGAATGCTTTATAAAGCAGAATTAGCCAAATGGAAAAGGAAGTTCAAAAGCTCACTGAAGAAAATAGTTCTTTAAAAATTAGAATGGAGTAAATGGAAGCTAATGACTTTATGAGAAACCAAGAAATTATAAAAGGAAAAAGTAGAAGACAATGTGAAATATTTTACTGGAAAAACAACTGACCTAGGAAAAAGATCCAGGAGAGAGAATTTAAAAATTATTGATATACCTGAAAACAATGATCAAAAAAAGAGCCTAGATACCATCTTCCAAGAAATTATCAAGAAAAACTACCCTGATAGTCTAGAACCAGAGGGTAAAATAGAAATGGAAAGAATTCATCAATCATCTCCTGAAAGAGATCCCAAAAGGAAAACTCCTAGGAATATTGTGGCCAAATTCCAGAGTTCTCAAGTCAAGGAGAAAATATTATAAGCAGTCAGAAAGATACAATTCAAGTGTTGTGGAAATACAATCAAGATAGCACAGGACTTAGTGGCTGCTACACTAAGGGATCAAAGGACTTGGAATATGATATTCCAGGTCAAAGGAGATAGAATTAAAACTAAGAATCACCTACCCAGAAAAATTGAGTATAATACTTCAGGGGGAAAAAAATGGAATCTCAGTGAAATAAAGGATTTCCAAGCATTCTTGGTAAAAAGACCAGAACCGAATAGAAAATCTGACCCTCAAATACAAGATTCCAGAGAAGTATGAAAAGGTAAACAGGAAAGACAAGCCTTAAGGAACTCATTAAAGTTGAACTATTTATACACTCCTACATGGAAAGATGTTATTTGTAACTCATTTAGGGCAGTGAGAGGGAATATATATATGTAGGTACATATATATGTATACACACACACACATACACATGTTGATTTCTATGTGTACATGGGTATACGTATGTATAGGTATAAATATACATAGGCAAAGGGTGTAGGGTGAGCTGAATATGAAGGGAGAATACCCCCAAAAAATAAAATTTACTGTTGAATGGAATGTACTAGGAGTAAGAGAAAGGGAGAGGTAGAATGTAGCAAATCATCTCACATAAAAGAGGGAAGAAAGAGCTTTGACAAAAGAGGGGAAGAGAGGGAAGATGAAAGGAAATAATTGAGCCTTACTCTCATGGGATCTAGTTTAAAGAGGGAACAACACACACTCCATTGGATATGGAAATCTATTTTACCCTGCAGGAAGGCAGGGGTGAAGGGAATAGAAGAGGGAAGATAATAGAAGGGACAGTAAATTGGGGAAAGGGATAATCAGAAGCAAACACTATTGTGAGAGGACAGGTCAAGGGAGAGAATGGAATAAATGGAGGGAACGATAGGACAGAGGGAAATGTGGTTAGTTTTTTACAACATAACCATTATGGAAGTATTTTGCCTTAATGTTACACATGCATGATCTATACTGAATTGTTTGTTTTCTCAATAAGGGTGGGTGGGGAAGGAGGAAATAAGAGAATATGGAATTCAAAGCTTTAAGAGTGATTGTTAAAAACTGTTTTAGCATGCAACTGGAAAATAAGATATATAGTCAATGGGGTATAGAAATCTATTTTGCCCTACAAGAAAATAGAGGGGAAGGGGATAGATGAAGGGTGGGTAACAGAAGGGAGGACAGACTGGGGAAAGGGGTGGATGGGGTGCATGCTGTCCTGAGGTGGGGGGTGGGGAGAAAATTTTGAATTCAAATTCGTGTGGAAGTGAATGTTGAGAACTGAAAAATAAATTATATATTAAAAAAAAGAAAGAAAATCAAATCAACCACCAACGTTAAAATCTTGCCATTATTTAAATATTAAAAGGATGGACTCTGAACAAAATGCCAAAAGAGAAATTTCTATTTTCCAGGATTTTTTGGTTTGTTTCTATGGCTCTAATCAACACATCCTGGAGTCAATGTTTCCTGATATATACCCCTAGAGTTAACATCATACATCCATCAGTTATTATAATCACTACAGTGTGGATGCTGCTGCTGCTTATGATAAAGAAACAAATAGCAAAACTAAGTGTTGGAGGGAAGTGCTACTTAAGCATAGAAAGAATCAGAACTTCCAATTCAATGAAATTTACTCACATCAGGAAATAATAATGCCTCCCTCCCTCAAAAAGCCACCAGAAAAGGTAGGCAGTATGGTCACTCAAACTCCCTGCATTTAATAATCAAACTTTCTCAATACAACAGAGCTGGAAAGAAAATCACATCAGACAACAAGATAGTCACCTATGATGGTCTCCACGTATTCTGAATTGTCATTGACATTAAAGAGGTCGCCGGCTCCCAGAGCATAGTTCAGAGACTCCTCAAAAGCCCCCAAGTGATAGAACACTTTGGACGCCACGAGGGCAGCAAAGTGACGACTACGAAAACCTTCATCTTCATACAGGACTTCTCTGAAAGGAACACAAAGGCAGGGAGGTCCTCGTTAGTGTTTGCAGCAGAAAGGCACAAGGTGGCCACCTCAGAAATGAAGCCACTGCTTACATTTTGTCTACGGACTCCGAAATTTCTGCCCAGAAGTCATTGACCACTGCATTCAATTTCTGTAGTGCAAACTCCTGGAGAAGAGAATCAGACCAATGTTCAGTTACTGCGAGAATCACATCCTTTTGTTTTCTTTTACAAAAATGCTACCAAACAAGAACATGTCTAAATGTTCAGTAAGCCCTACCAACCCCCTATCTATTTTCTTTCCCCTTTCTGCTTCTCCATGGCTAGAAAGGGGAAATCAGTCCAGCAGGGTTGTTCAGGGCCACTTCTCCCTAAGGGCAATTGGCATTTGCATGGGCAGAAACTGGGCAAGGGCTGCTAACAGTACTCTTGGCTGTATGTGGATCCAACTGTACAAAGGTTGTTTTTAACACTCGCCACATTTTCATCAAATTCAATTTCAGGATCATTTATGAAGTTGCTTAGTGTAAAACCTTGTACTATCAGGTCTTGGTGCTACAAAGATAAAGAGAAGCTAATGCAAGGGAGGGAAGGCATATGCATAAATGAAATAATAAGTATGAGAGAATATGATATTTAAGCAATATGATATTTAAGCAATAAGTGGGGTTTTTGGTCTAATGTTCATAAAGAAACTGACTGCTCTTCAAGTCCTATCTAAAGTTCAGATTTTCCTTGGCTTTGTAGGACTCCAAAGGGGCCACTCCCTCTCTTCTAAGCAGTATTCTGCTATAGCTTCCAAGTCAGTGCGAGAACCTACAAGGAGAGAAGACTGAGGCCAGCCCTGGACACAACTCCAGGTTCTCCCACCTTCTAAACAAGCTTAGCAAGAACAAGAAGCGGCCTACCTTAAGCTGGGGTTCTTCTTCATCCAGAAGAGAAATAATTCCAGCTGCAAAACAAAAGATTGTTGTGGTTTAAGAGCCATAAGCTCATTAAAACAGAAAGAATGCTGGATCAGAAACAGGAGGCACTTGAAGAAAATGATCCAGGACTCACAGGCAGCAGGGTGGGGATACCCTAGCAGAGGGTGTCTCCCCAACAGTAGATGTCTTTCTAAGCCTTCATGGGTCAACCACATGGTTTTTCTTCATGTTTTTCTAGAAATCCTCCAAAGGATTTGCCCAATACACTAGAGGCCTTCCTCTATCTAGCCCTTTTAATATTTAATATTAATAACTTAAAAATATTTAACTTAATAATTATATATTCACATTTTAAAATATTCAAGTTACTCTTTTATTTAATGAGAATTGTCAAACGTAGGTCATTCTCTACTCCACGTCATTCTTTGTCTATTTACCTCACTTACTGCTGCAAACACAAGAATTTTCCAGACAGTCTTTCAGATTCATCCACCATTTTGGAGAGTCATAAGGCAACATAGAGCTGATCAACCCAGAGAAGCAATGGCAGGACTCTAGCCCAAAAACATCGTAAAAACTTTCACTTGTTTCACTCATGTCTGACTCTTTAGGACCCCATTTGATGCTTTCCCGTTTCCTTTTCCTGCTCATTTTACAAATGAGGAAACTGAGGCCAACAGGGTGAAGTGACTTGCCTAGGGTCACACAGCTACTAAGTGTCTGAGACCAGATATGAATTCAAGGAAGATGAATCTTTCTGACTTCAGGCCCAGTGCTCTGTGCACTGTGCCACCCAGCTTCCCCTGCTCTATTTGGAAAAGTGCAAAGTGGAAACAGCTTCTCTGTCCATCAACTGGAGAATGGCTGGCTGTATTTTTGCACACTGTCATAATGGAATAGCATTGTGGCACAGAGAAGTTATCATTGACATCACTGACAATGAAGAGGTCACCGGCTCCCACAGCATAATTCAGAGACTCCTCAAAAGCCCCCAAGTGATAGAACACTTTGGATGCCACGAGGGCAGCAAAGTGATGACTACGAAAACCTTCATCTTCATACAGGACTTCTCTGAAAGGAATACAAAGGCAGGGAGGTCCTCGTTAGTGGACTGGATTTGAAGTCACAGAATCACCAGATTTAAGAATTGGAAAGGAACGCTACAGCCCTCTGGCCCATCTTGTACCTGAAGGAACCCTCACTCTCACAGAAGCACCAAAGGGGCCTCTAGTCTCTGCTTGGAGACCTTCAGGAAGGGCAGCACATGCCAGGTCTGGAGAACTTGAAAAAGTCTCTCATGAAATCCTCCTGAGAGGCAGGGTATCACAATGGATAGAGAGTTGACCTCCCAGCCAGGATGTCCTGGATTCAAGTTTCCTCCTGGCTGGAAGACCCTGGGAATGTCCCTGAACTCCTCAGTGCTCTAAGCATTTCTCAAAGATTATAAATTGCAAAGATGGGGCCAATCTGTGTCTGTGGAGGAAGCTCTCCATCTCTGGAGTGAGATCTCCAGTCTAGTCCTTATTCCCACTTTACAGAGATCATTCTGTGCCTGCAGCTGCCCCTGCCATCCTCAAGACCTTTTCCCAGACATGCTCCAGCTTGCTCAAATCCATCATAAAGGGCAGGGGACAGAACAGTCCAGCTGTGATCTGACAGTGCGACCAAAGCTACTTCAGCACACTGTCCCTGCTCTACCTTGCCCCAGCTCCTCAAGTGCTCCCTTCTCAAATCTCTCTGGACGAGGTGCATGCTGACTGTAGACACCAAGTTATGTTCATGTTCATGGAGCTCTGGAGGGAAGGGATGGCTTCATGCTGATTCCTGCCTCCCCAGGATTGAGGGTCTGGCACTTCCTGAGTAAATGCCTGCTGACTGGCTACAGTCTGGTGGTGTTATCATTAAGCAAAGGGAAGTGTTCATTTGGAACCAACGAATAAGAATATGATTCTTGCTATTTATCATTAGCTTAGACGTATTTTTCTTCAACAGAGTCAACTCAATAAAACAAATCTGAATTGTCCCCAGGAGTTTCCAGAGAGCTGGGGACATGCTATCACTGGACATCTTGGCCAGCAGAGGGGGGAAAAGAATGGGGGTGGGGGAGTCAGTCTCTTGCTCAGACTTCCAAGAGCCAGGATACAACTCCTCTGGTAGCCAGGCCATCATGTTGAGCAAATAAGAGAGAATGTTTGTCTGAAAAGGAGCTCTGATATGGATCCTGTCTAAGAGCTTTCCCCCACCAGGGAAAAACTGCCCTGCAAGAGAAAGGAGAAGAAAGCATGCTCCAGACACACAAAGTCTGGCCTGAGCTATAGAAGCTTTGGGGCTGGACTTCACCAGGAACTGAACTGGGGGGTTAGTCCTGAAGCACACTCAGGTGGAAGAAGCAGGTGTTTCTCACTGACAGTCGCCCAAAGGCTTTGGAACCTGCACCAATAAGGGAGCAAGGCAGCAAACGAGGTATGGGTGGCTCCATCCTCCAGCAGCATCAGCAACAACATGTTCCCCTCCAAAGAGCAACTAGAGGGATACCTAGTGAGGACTCTCAAAATTTCTGGGCTGGCAGGATGGAAGGACACAACCAGACGAAGAAATGAGGGTCTGTTTAGGGACAGATGTCAAAGGCTGCCACTCAGGAGGTGGAGTGACCAGTTCCCACAGACCTGCCAGACAAGACAATGTTCGAGAATCCAAGGAGAAACTCTAGGGACCTCACCCACCAGAGCCACACAGGAAGTCAGTCAGAAGCCCAAGAAGCCGCAAGGCTGGCACACAATCAGAGGACATGAGTGACCTGTGGGGCTGGGCCCAGGGAGGAGCAAGAGCCACGGGTTAAATTCGAGGGATTCTCCTGAGATGCCCAAGGGCCCAGGACCTTAAGGAGGTGGGGGGACCTAACCCCAGGAGGAGGAGCCTACCATAGGAACCAAGGAGATGGAGGGGGAGAAGAAGGAGGGCCACCCACCCTACTCTAAAAGTTCATTAAAGGGATGGAGCCAAGTCCTGGCACAAAGCCCCAAATGAGAAACTAAAACTGATGAGCTAAGTAAAGCAAAGAAAACACCATAGACACCAAAAATTATTACAATCTAGAGATCCCCCCAAAGATGAGAAATTGGGTTGTCAACAAGCACCATGGCACATAGCAGGCACTTAACAATGTTTAATGACTACTGACTACATGAAAACCTAGAAGAAATGAAGCAAGGGACAGGAGACAAAGTAAAAGGTCTGGAGCAAAGGTCTGGAATGACACAAGTAGTTTAGAACAGAAAGGGCTGAAACTTACTCAAGAAATGAAGTCTCTTCACATGTGAATGGACGAAACAGAAATTGAGGATATCATAAAAGTAAGAAATAGCAAAATAAAAGGAAGAGGTTGGGGAAAAAAGAACATGTCAAATCTGATATCAAAAACAACAGATCTGAAAATCAGCTCAAGGCCAGATAATTCAAGAACTGGACTCCCTGAAAACTATAACTCTTATAAAAGCCAAAAAACATTCAAGAAATCATAAATGAAAACAGGTAGATACCAGAACCAGAGGGCAAAGTAGAGAAAGAAATTACCACCAATTACCTCCGAAAGAAATCCCCCAAAGCAACTGTCCCAAGAACATTGCTGACAAAACTCTAAGCTCCAATGCCAAGGAAAAATCCAGCAAGGATCCAGAAAGAAGTTCAAGTCTAAAGGAACATGTTGTGTAGTCAGGATCACAGAACTCTAAATGAGAGATTCAGGAATTCAATTATCCTGAAAGGCAAATGGATTAGGCTTACACCCCATATAAACTATAATCCTGTAAAGGCAGAATAGAGGACTTTCTGGCATTTTGGGTAGAAAAAACAAACAAACCAAAAAACAGAGCTAAGTAGGAATTCTAAAATAGAAAAGTCTAGAGAAACCTAGAAAGGTAAATTTATGTGAACTGCCTGATGTTGCAGTGCTAACATTCTAATAGGGAAGAACAAGACTCCCTCCAGAACCAGGTCTAAGACAAATGGGGGATGGGAGATTGGTCCTTTTCTCAGAATCTGAAGAGGAGAAAGAAAGGGGAGGACAAAAGTGAAAATACTCTAGTGCCTAAAGGAATTCACATAATTGGGGCATATGAGAAGAGAATGCAAACATGGAAGAAAGAGTGGAGAGAACAGCCTTCGGAACCTCCACTCTTACCTGAAAAGAAAAAAAGGAAGATTGAACATGCACCCACGCGCGTGCACACACACACATGTTCTCTGGCACAGAACTACATCAAACTCAAAGTCAAGATGGCAAAGTGAAAGGTAGCACTTTTCCCTTACCTCCTCCACAGAAAGAAAGCCAGACTGAATTTTGAACCAAAAAGCCATGAAAAAGTCCAAGGGAAGTGCCTTTTTTTCTGGCTCAGGAGCTGGCTAGGACTGTGGCACCATGGCAGCATTCTAACACCCAGGGATGGCAAGGGGACTGAACATCAGGCAAGAAGCAATCCCAGGGGAGTGCAAACAGGTGCCATCCAGCATTCTGGCATCTACTGGCCCAGGGCAGAGAAAGAACAAGTTCCAGAACCAGAGTTGTGTAGCCCTGAGCCTAGGAGCAGAGCGGCACCTCAGCTCTAGCCTTTAGCACAGTGCATAAGCCAACAGTGAAATAACCAGGGCAAGACTCCTAGACCATGGGGGAGCTAGCAGTTCAGTCTCACAGTGGTTGAGTTTATCAGCAGTCAACCACATACAAACCAACAGGCCCAAACCTGGGTCAGGAATTTGCAGAGGGCAGTGAACAGACCTATTCCAGATCATAGCACTCTGGAAACAATGAAAATCTGAAGCATCGCCCCCGCCCCCCAAACTGAGCTATTAAAACAGCAGAAGGAAATTAAAGGACATATGCTCAGGACAGACAACTACCCACACACCCAAAGAACAGAGCCTAACAGTAACTAAAGGTCAAAGTCAAGAAGGAGGCTGAAAAACATGAGCAAACAAAAAAAGAACCTGACCATAAAGAGTGCTATGATGGCAACAAAACTCAAGACACAAACACAGAAGAATACAGTAACTTGAAAACATCTACAAGCAAAGCCTCAAAGAAAAAGACAGACTGCTACGACCCCAACAAGAATTCTTAGAAGTGGCACAGATTTTTTTTTTAAAGTGCTATTAAAAAACCAAATAGGAGCAACAGAGAACAACGTGGGAAAAGAAAGCTATACGATAAAGATGATAAAAAGAGAACTAGCAGTTCTGTAAAAGAGGACAAAACCTTCCTGAAGAAAAGAACTTAAAAATTAGAACAAGGATAAGGGAGGGATCTCTAGAGGGGAGGAGGAGGGCATAGTTAAAGGAAGGTAAAGAAGAGTATTTAGATTTATAGGAATGGGTGGACAGGGGAAAGATCCTTGGGTGAGGGGTAGGCTAAGTAAAGGAGGGCAAGGTAGCGGGTAGAAGTAGAAGAGTCAGGAGGGACAGAAAATAGAGATATGCACAAATATAAAAATAAAGATCAGGAGCAGAATTTGTTAGGGAAAGTATATCTACATACGTACCCACGTGTACATGTATGTATATACCTCCATCTATATATAAACATGTTCACACTTAACTGCAGCCTTCTGGGATGGAGGAGGAAGAACAAAGAAGTGCACGGCAGAGAAAAAAGACAGAAGGAAGCAAAGGAAAGACAGACGCCCCCAACACCATGTGTGTTATCTGTCATACAGGCTTTCTTGAAATGAAAACTCATTGCCATATATTTTGAATCCTCTCTTATGTTCTGCTGTGCATATGACATCATTTTTCCTTTTCTTGTTTTCTATTTTAAGTTTTAATAACGAAGTTTATGATATGTTTCTTTTCTCTATTTGGTATTTGAGTTCTGGTGTTGGAGTCTAAAATAACACTCTCTCCCAAAAAAATTAGAACTGGCCAAACAGAAACAAATGACTCAAAGAAACAATAAAAAAAAGTCGAAGGAATGTAAAAAATAGAAGAAAATGTGAAATACCTCACAGGAAAAACAACTGACCTGTAGAATAGATTGAGATAATTTAAGAATCACTGGATTACCAGAAAGTCATGAACAAAAAGAAAAGTACAGACATCATATTTCAAGAAACTATAAAGGAAAACAGCTCAGATTATCTTAGAATGAGAAGGCAAAGTAGAAACTGAAAGAATCCCCCAATAAGGGGTCATCTCTTGAAAAAAATCTCAAAATGAAAACTACCAGGAACATGGTAGACAAATCCCAGAGCTCTCAGGTCAAGGAAAAAATACTACACTCACCTAGAAAGAAAGAATTCAAATATTGTGGAGGTATAATCAGGATCACACAAGATTTAGCAGCTACCATCATAAAAGAGCAGAGGCACAGAATATGATATTCCAGATATCAAAGGAACTAGGATTACAGCCAAGAATAAAACTGAGTATAATCCTACAAGGGAAAAAAATGAACATTTAAGGAAACAAGAGAACTTGGCAGCATTCATAAAAGAAAGACCAGAACTCAGTAGAAAATCTGACATTCAAACACAGGATTCAAGAGAAGTATGAAAAAGCAAACGTGAGTGAGAAGTCATAAGAGATCAAAAAAGGTTAAAACTACACATTCTTGAATGGGAAGATGATGACAAGCCCCTCAGAACTTTATCATCAACAGGGGTCTTAGAGGGAGTCTACACAAGGCCTGGGTGTGATTCCATTATGTTGGGATGATCTTAAAAGAAGACTGGAAAGGTGAAAAAGAGGGATGCACTTGTGATGAGGGAGAAAAGGAGAGAAGAACGGAGAAAATTATCTCACGTAAATGGGACTTCCAAGGAACAACATATATGGTGGAGGGGAGAACGGGGCAGATGTGGGGGGAGTGGGCAACACTTGGATCACACTCTCAGTTGAATTGCTTTTTGACATCAAAAATTGCACAAGTAACTCTATTCTGTGTTTTTTTTTAAACCACCATTTTGTAAATGTAGGTTTCAACTCCACATCAATAACCTGATTTTGGAAATTGTACAAGTTTATTCCCCCTCCCCAACTGTCACTTAACCACAAGAATACCCCTCTACTCACCTAAGCATCCCCCAATCCCTTCTACCAATAAGAAGACAAGTGGCTAAATCCTTGCATCCTGTTTATCACTCCCTTCAAACTGTATATTAACCAAATAGAAACCAGGGCTCAGGGGCTCTTGTGCTACCAAAAGCCTGGAGTCCAATTTGTTTTGCAATTGTATGACCTGCTGAATAAACTGCCTCTGTGGATAAAACTTGCTTTCTTTATTTCAGTGTTAGCAGGTTCAAGGAGAGAAGAGTATGCACACATGTCTACACACACGCACACAATTAGACATAGAAATTCATCTTACCCAACAGGGAAGTAGGAGGAAAAGAGGCTAAGAGAAGGGGGGAGCAATAAGAATGAGTAGACTAAGGAAAGCAGTGGTCAGAAGCAAAACAGATGTTTGAGGAGGGAAGAAAGTTTTAAAAAAGAGATTAAGAATAAGAAAACAAGATGGCAAAAAATACACACATAACTGAATGTGAATGGGATTAACTCACCCATAAAATGGACGCAGGGAGAAGACTGGATTAGTAACCAGAATTTAACAGTATGTTTATAGGATATACATATGAAAAAGAAAATACAGTTTTAAAAAATGGATTGGAGCAGAATCTATTACGTTTCAGCTGAATTAAAAAAGGCAAGGATAACCATCATTATCTCAGACGAAGCAAAAATAGATAAAATTAAAAGAGATAAACAAGGAAACTACATTTTGCTAAAAGGTACCCACAAACAATGAATTAATATCAATACCGAACATATATGCACTAAATGGCATAGCAACTAAATTCTTTAAGGAAGTTTAAAAATTACAGGAGGAAATAGACAGTAAAACTATAATAATGGAGGAACTTCAATTTACCCCCTCTCAGATACAGACATATCTAACTATTAAATAAATAAGAAATAAGATAAGAAGATGAATAAAATGTAATAAAATATAGCTATAATAGCCCTCTGGAGAATAATGAATGGAAATAGAAAAGAACAAAAGTATGCATGACACTTTCACAAAAACTGACCACTTACTAGCCATTAAAAAACTCCACAATAAATGCAGAAAAATTAAATGCATCCTTTCCTGACCATAATGCAATAAAAATTACTTTCAACAAAGGTCTACTGAAGCACACATTAAAAATTAACTGAAAACTAACTAACCTAATCCTAAGGAATGAGTGGGTCACAGAACAAATCACAGAAACAATAATTAATGATATTGAGACAATATGCCAAAAGGAGAAAAATGACAGCTCAACAGATTGGGCATGGAACTAAAAAAATACCTAGAAGAGTAACAAAATTACATACCCCCAAATAAAGATCAAAACAGAAATCCTGAAAATCAAAGGAGAGGTTAATAAAATTTAAAATAAAAAACTACTCAACTAATAAATATAACAAGAAGCTTGCTTTTTGGAAAAAATTAATAGATAAACCACTGGATAATGATTTTGAAAAAGAAAGAAGAAAACCAAATTATCAGTATCACAAATGAAAAAGGTGAATTCACAACCAATAAGGAGGAAATAAAAGCAATTAGGTGCTTTATAATATAAGCCAATGTATATAATAAGCCAATATAAGCCAATAAAACTGACAATCTAAATGAATGCTTACAAAAATATAAATTGTCCAGATTAACAGATTAGAAAATAAAATACTTAATAACCCTACTTTAGGAAAAGAAATTGAATAAGTTCTAAGGAAAAAAACAAAACAAAACAAAATCAGGGCCTGATGGATTTACAAGTGAATTCCACAAAACTTTTAAGAATAATTCCAATATTACATAAACTGTTTTTTAAAAAAAGGGTAAAGAAGGAACCGTATTACATTTTTTTCTATGACAACAATATGGTTTTGATACTTACACCAGGGAGAACCAAAAACAGAAAAACAACTAAAGACCAATTTCCTTAAGGAACAATGATGCAAAATTGTTAAATGATGTGCCGGCAAGGAGATTACAAAAATGCACCACAAAGATCATACATGATGACCACAAATCCAGGGCTGGCTCAATATGAGGAAAACCATAAGCATAACTGACCACATCAATAACAAAAACAAAAATTTTGTAATTATTTCAGTAGATGCAGGAAAATTTTTTTTGATAAAATACATTTATTCCTGTAAAAAGCACTAGGAGAGATAGCAGTAAACAGAGTTTTCCTTAAAATAGGTAGCAACTATCTAAAACCAAGAATAAGCATTATTTGTAATGGGATAAACTAGAACCCTTTCCAGGATGTCTATTATCACCATTATAATTCAATGCTGTACTAGAAATTTTAGCCTGAGCACCAAGACAAGAAAAATAAATTGAAGGAATCAGCATAAGCGATGAAGAAACAATCACTTTTTGAAGATAATATGATGGTTTACTCAAATGAACAACTCTGGCAAAGTTGTATGATATAAAATAAAAAGAAACCCACGGAAGTCATCAACATTTCTGAAGAATGACAACAAACCCAGTAAGAAGATGGAAGAGATACTCCATTTAAAATAACTGCTGACTGTAAAATACTTGGGAGTCTATCTACCAAGACACAGGAAGGAATTATAGAAACGTAATTACAAAATACTCTTTACACAAAGACAGATCTAAATAACTGGAGAAATATTAACTTCTCATGGGTAGGCTAAGCCAATATAATAGAAATGACAATACTATTTAAATTAATTTATTTTTCAGTGCAGATTGGGTTAATCAATAGGATGGACAGGTACACAATATACAGAAGCATATGAGCACAGTAACCTAGTGTTCAGTGAACCCAAAGACTCCAATTACAGGAACAAGAACTCACTATTTGTTTTTAAAAAAAAAATGTTGGGAAAACTGGAACATAGTCGGGCAGAACTATGTACAGACCTGCATTTTACACTGTATAACAAGATCAGCTCAAAACAGGTGAATGATTTAGACATAAAGAGTGATATCATTAGCAAATTAGGGGATCATGGAAGAAGTTACCTGTCAGAACTACGGATCAGGGAAGAGATGACCAACCAAGACACAGAGGCTCACAGAAGGCAAAATGGATAATCTGATTACATAAAAAGTTTTTGCACAAACAAAGCAAACCTGCTAAAATTAAAAGAAAAACAAAAATGAGAAAAAAATTCTTTGAAGCAAGTTTCTATCTATGATAAAGGTCTCATTTCTAAAACATTAAGAACTGAGCCAAATATGTGAGAATAAGAGCCATTCCTCAACCAACAAACGGTCAAAAGACATGAACAGGTGGTTTTCAGAGGAAAAAATCAAAGCCATCAACAGTCGATGAAAAAATGCTCTAAATAACCATTAGAGAAATGCAAATGAAAGGGTCTCTGAGGCACCAGCTCACACCCATCAGACTGGCTAACAGGACAAACTCTGGAGGAGATGTGGGGGAACAGGGCACTGATGCACTGCTGATGGAGCTAGGAACGGATCCAGCTTGTGGAAAGCAATCGGAAACAAAGCCCAAAAGGTTTTCATAGCTGTTCATACCCTTTAACCCAGCAATTTCACTCAGAGTCAACAGCCCAAGGAGATTAGCGCAAGAGGGAAAGGACCTAAACATACAAAGAAGCATTTAAAGAGCTCTTTCAGTGATGGCAAAGAATGCAAAACCAAGGGCACGCACAACAAGCTACGGCAGAGGAGAGTGATGGGACGCTGCCACCTCTAAGAGATGATGGAAGGGAGGATTCCTGGGGAACCGAGGAGAGCAAAACCAAGAAACACTAACAGCAATGTGGTAAAAGATAATCAACTCTGAAACACATGGTACCTGAGCAAGGCAATGGCCACAGCTCCAGAGGACTCCCTGCCATCCACCCCAGAGAGAACTGAGGGAGGCAGCCAGCAGGGTCTTTTCCTTTTTCTTTTTTGGGGGAAGGGGAGGACACGGACAATGCGGGAAAGTGTTTTGTGTGACTTTCTATTTGTAATGGGCTTTGAAATTTTTGCTTCTCAGTGGCTGGGAGAGGGAGATAATTTGAAACTGAAGACAAAATAAAACTGAATTTTTAAAAATATATGTAAAAATACATGAAAAAACTCAACAGGGAGACAAAAAAGGAAAGGAAAAACAAAGGCCAAGGAGGGCGCAGCTGCCTCGGATGTCTCAGTCACTTCAACGCGGGAGATGAGGAGGCGGCCTCCAAGGAGCCCTGGACATTGGGCAGTGACCCGGTGAAATGGGCACAGCCCGGAAGACGCGCCAGGATGAGCCTCCTAGCAGAGCGGGCGCTCAGGGCGGTCCTGGCTTGGCCAGGCTTACTGGTCACCCAGGTTTCCTTCCCCTCGGTGTCTCCCGGGGGCGGGAGCAGGGAAGCCCGGGGGGAGGGCGCCTGACAGCGCACGCTTCTATTATAGCAGCTCTGTGCCTCCCGGAACCTCTCTGGTTCCTGCGGGTGTAGCGGAGTCCTAAATAAGACAAAGCCCTGACTGTGGGAGTCACCAGGGGGGCCCAGGCCGTGCTCACTGGCCCCTCCAGGACAGGCCAGGACCCCGAGGCCCGGGAGGGAGGAGGATGAAACTGACCACAAATCCAGAGCGCGTGTGAGGGGGGGAGGGGGACTGGAGCGCCCCTATCCAGCCCCTGCGGTCCCCGGGGATCAGAATGGGCTCTCAGGGCTGTAGGGAAGGAGCCCCCGAGGCCCGTTAAGTGGCAGCCTCAGTTTCCCCCAGGCCCTTTCTTCCTGCTTTTGTCCCTATTTTCAGGCACGAGGCCGGGCAGGATCGGGGTCCTGGGTGACAGGGGACCACAGCTAGCCTGCCACGAGCCTCAGTTTCCCCATCTGTAAAATGAGCTGGCCGTGACCCCGTCTACCAAGCTACACTACCTCTTCTCTACGTCCTCGCAGACCCTCAAGTCCGAATCTGCCCACCTTCTCTAGACACAAGAGCACCGGGTCCCTGCCCTCCGGAGACAGGCACGGCCTGGGCAAAGGCGAGGAGGGCGGCCATCACACCGCGCCTCCAGGCACCCCGCACCACAGAGTCAAGATGCCCCGGGTTCGAGTCCAGCTCCGCAGGAGCCGTGGGGCGCTACCAGCCTCGGCAGAGGCAGTTTTCTTGGCCAGGAGTTCCCTCCCGAGTGGGCCCTGAGCCTGAAGGAAACGACAGGGGCCCGCCCCCCCGGATGACAGAAGCTCCGGGGCCGGGGCAAAGGCGCGCGGGCGGGAGCGGAGACCCCGGCACTGCGCCGGGCCGGGCCTGACTCAGCGCGATGGGCGCCGGCCCCGGGCCGCACTCACCGGCGGAGGTGATCATGGTGGCGGCGCTGCTCTGTCCGCCGCGCGTCGCCGGGGGGTGGGGTCAGGGTCGCCGGGATAGCTGGAATCAGAAGGCTCGGGGTCGCCGGGCTAGACGCCTGTGCAGCCGCCTGTGTAGTCGCCGCCACTCCCGCCTCAGCCGCCCCGCTGCCCCCGGCCTGACTGACGGAGCGAGGCCGCCGGCGCAAGGACCCCACGTCCCCTAGGCTATCCGCAGCGATGCCTGTCGCATCCCGCCGCCTGGCCCCGGCCCCCCGCCTCGTCCCGCGGCTGCCGCCGCCGCAGACCCACCCCAAAGGGACGCGGGCCCATCCGCGGGGCCGCGATGTCCAAGCTCGGGCTTTCCTTCGAGCGCGACTCGGGGTTCTATGGTCAGGCGTTAACGTAGACAGCCTGAAGTCGAGGACCCCCGCCGGTCCTGGCAGGTGCCTTGTCATGCCTGGGTACCTGACGAACGGGCGAGGCGGGCGCCCCCTGGAGGCCGGGAGGATCCCCCGCACTACCAACGTGGTCACGTAATGGGCTAGGGGGGCCTGAAATAGACACATAGTTGCTGTGGCATCCTAGGATGTCACTCCAGAGCATCAGGGACCCCAAAGGACATCCAAGCCAAACCCTCCCCCCATTTAAAAGAGGAGCAAACTCAGGCCCGGGAAGGGTCTCTCCCAGCATCACACGTAGGGTCATAGAACTAGGGCAGCAAGAGACCTAGAAACCATCAGTCTTCACTTTGCAGAAAGAGAAACTGAGGCTTAGAGGAGGGACAGGACTTAGGAACTGTTTAATTAATAGACTCATAGGCTTTAGGGCTGAAACACCAGTTGACTGTCCTGCAGACATCAGGACTCATTATCTTCCCTCTGTCCAGGATCCCCAACCACTTAGAGCCAGAAAGGGAATCCATCAGGCAGCTGCAGCATCATTGGTTTAGGACTGGGTGGGCTATTAGAGACCACCCAGCTGGCGAGTGTCAGAGGCAGAATTGCCATCATAAGAGTTAGAGCCAAGGAGAGTCTCAACAAACCTCTCCCAGCCTCAGTTTCCCTATCTGTAAAATGAGGGGGTTGTCTTCAGAGGTCCCTCCCAGCTCTAGCTCTAGGATCCCATGATCCTGCCTCAAGCACTTACTAGCTGTGTGACTTTGGGCAAGTCAATGAACCTTTCAGCCTCAGTTTTCCTCATCTGAAACATAGGGATGATGCTAGCTACTAAGGAGCAATAGAAGAGTCCATGTTGGGTGTGAGCAGCTGTATCACATTCCCAACTCAGCACGGTGAAAAGGAGCCTCAAAGATGGCAGTGGAGAGGACAGGCAGGTGGACCAGGTAGGAAGTGAGTAGGATTCACCATGGATATTGAAATCACAGAAAGATAACAATAACAATTCCTAGAGAATTTTAAAGTTTGCTAACCACTTAACACCTATTATCTCATTCAATCCTCCCAAGAATGCCAGGATTATCCCCATTTTGCAGATTAGAAAACTGAGGCTGCAAAAGGTTGAATAATTTACCCAGGATGATGCGAAGCTAAATTCTAACTCAGTTCTTTCTGACCCCAAATCCAGCACTCCATGGGTTACATGTATCATGCTACAATGTCCAGAGTTCAAGAAGTTCTAGTGTCAAGGTTGTGGGGTGAGATATAAGGAGATATGAGCAGGGATCACTCAGGATGGGTACGAAGGGATTGTTGGCACCTATGTCTCACTCAGGTAAGGTCAGCATGACGGAGTCATGAAAGTTCAAATTTTGCCCCATGACAAATTTACCTGTTGGCTGTCACTTAATTTCTTAGAGCCTGAAGGCAGTTTTCAAGACTGTACAGAGTGCAGGGAGTTTCCTCTCCAGGAACTCCCTTCACCTGTTGAAATCACAGGCCACCTCTGACCTAAAAGAATGAATGCCCTGACACCAGTCAATTGTTCTCATTCGTCACAAGATGGCAGCATCATCACATGGAGATGCCGCAGTGAGCTGGGCTGGGCTTCAATCCAAGTCTGATTATCACAATTCAGCGTAAACCTATGGTACTTCCTACCTGTATGACCTTGACAATCGACCTGTGTGAATTTACCCCTCTCTGGCCCTTGGTTGTCTCATCTATAAAATGGGGGTGGGGATAAATGGCCTCTGAGGTCCCTTCCAGCTCTAGAGCTGTGTGCCTATGCTCAGCCTGCTTCAAATGAGATGATGTATGTATGGAACATCCTGAGGCTATTGTATAGCTATTAGTTATTAGCTACTGTATAGCAATATTGCATTGTATATGATGAGTCTAAAGAACTCATGATGAAAAATACTCTCCACCTCTGTCCCAGAGACAGAAGTGATGGACTCAGGGCAGATTGAAGTAGGTTCTTCCTTCCTTCCTTCCTTCCTTCCTTCCTTCCTTCCTTCCTTCCTTCCTTCCTTCCTTCCTTCCTTCCTTCCTTCCTTCCTTTCTTCTTTCCTTCCTTTCTCTTTCTTTCTCTTTCTTTCCTTTCTTTCTTTTCCTTCCTTCCTTCCTTCCTTCCTTCCTTCCTTCCTTCCTTCCTTCCTTCCTTCCTTCCTTCCTTCCTTCCTTTCTTCTCTTGTAACCACTGGAGTTAAAGAGACGGTTAAAGGGACAGTTAAAGTTAAGGGACAGTTAAAGTTAAGAGACAGTTAAAGAGCCTGTCCTGGGTCACTGCAAGTTTTCTTAACCCATGAAAGGTGAGAGAATACATCTTTGGGGTGGTACTTTGAGAATCATGGCGGGGAGTGTGTGTACACCTGGGGGACACCATAGTGCACAGACTGCTTCCCCTAAAGTAAGGAAGACTCATCTCCCTAAGTTCAAATCTGACCTCAGACATTTACTAGCTGTGTGACCCCGGGCAAGTCACTAAAAAAAAAAAAAAAAAAAAAAGATTCATTGGGGCACAGGGAGGAAAAGATATGCATTTCAACCCCAGGGATCTGAGTTCAGGTCCTGGTTCTGACACTTTGTATCTGTGTCTTCTGGACTAAGTTTGACTTGGGCCAGTCCCTAGGGAATTTAGGTTCAATAGTAGAACAAGATGGTGTCCTTCAATAGTTCCCAAAAGGAGATTTAAACAGCCAATAAGGATATTCATTGAGGATTCCATGAACTGGTTCATCTCCTTAAAGCTTTCCTGCCTCTGATTTGGCCATCATGGTCGGCTAGCCAAACTAAAGAGAAAGGCTAAAGCTTTTATGTCTACTTTGTACTGAGTGAGTGACCAGAAAGTGATGCCAACAGCCAGAGCTTTTATTCCCCTGGATCAATTAAGGCTCGAGTGTTTTCAATCCCTTCTAAGAAAAATTGGCCTAACTTACATGGGGGGGTGGGGCGGGGGAACGGGTAGGGATGAAGGGGAGGGGGAGGGGTGGGAGCAGTTACTGGCCAACTTGGAAAGTCCCAAAGTCATTTACAAGAAGACCATAAGGACCTTACCACCAAAGAGTGGAGTGTGGCAGGAGAAATATCCCAACCCTGCCCCTCCCCCTGTTCCCACAGAGCAGCCAGGCTCTGATGTGGGTCAGCAGCAGCATTTGTCAAACAAATGCAGCCAGATCTCAGGCTCCCTGGTCCTGGGTGGGCACCCTGGAAGGAGGGAAGGAATGGCCACTGTATTCTCCATTGAAGTCCCCCTCACTGCAGTTACTTGGCTCTTCTGGCCCATTTTACCTGTCCTCTCTTAGCTTCAGCTAATTCTCTTCATGGATCACCACCTAAGCCTTCCAGCTCTGGCTACTGGACATTCCTTCTCCCACCCTAGGGGTCTTTGCCCAGAAACACCTTCCTTTGAGGGCAGAGTTCAGTTTACTTAATTTTATTGTCCTTGTATCTCCAGGGCCTGATATTGCGCCTGGAACATAGTAGGTACATAATAAATGCTGGAATACTTTCCTTCCTCACTGACCCTCCCACAGCCAGCCCTTCTGGTTAGAGCTGATCTACTCCTACATATATATCTGCTCTCTATCCGATAAGCATTTATTCAACTACACACTGGTTATTTCTCGAGAAGAATGTAAGCTCTTTGAGGGCAGGAACTTATGTATGTTTTTCTATTCCCATGCCTTAGCAGACACTTCCTAGGTACATAGTAGGTGCTTCATATATGCTTGTTGAATGAACTGGCTACATAGTCAATACATTCTATGCTTACTGTGTTCCGTGCACTGCACTAACCAAAGGGGATGCAAAGAGACTCAAAAGACCTGGCCAACCTCAAAAAAACAAATGAAAACCCAACCCTCCTCAATGTTTCTGCTCCAGTGTGATTCCAATGGTCTAGGGAATGCTCAGTGAGGAAACTCCTCCTCTTGATATGTTACCTTGGAGAGTTGTCTAGAAGGTCATTGAGTCATGAATGACCTTGGGTAAGTCATTTAACCTCCATAGTCTTTCCTATATGTTAAAGGGGGTACCAGACTAGAGGGCATCTGAGCTCACTTCTGGCTCTGTCATTGTTCCCAGCACTTAGAACATTACCTGGTACATAGCAGGCACTTAATAAATGCATACTGACTTGACTATGGTCCTAGATTAAATGACTTGCCCAGGATCTTAAAACCAGGTCTTCCTAGCTCTGAAGATGGCTCTCCAACTACTAGAGCACTGCCACTCTCACTCAAATGACAGATATTTTTGACAAGACAAAATAAGGTGTTATCTGGTTTTTATTAAATAAGTAGATTGCTATTTCATGTTGGAAAAAGTTAAACATTGATATATCCAAAACATGATATAAACAAGAGAAAAATGGCACCAGGGCTGCCTAGAAGACCCTCCCAGATCCCAGCTGGAGGACCACTCAGGTGATCTAGGAATTCCTCCCATTCTTAAAGAGCTCAGAGATGGTCAACCTCACAAAGGAAGTTCCTTCCAGATCTAACAATCATCTCTTCAGAAGGAAAAATGGGTGCACCAAGGCTGATGAATTTCTCGTTTGTAGAAAAGGCTCAAGGGCAGGAAAGTCGATGCGAGACTGTTGGCCTTCATGAGCTGGGGATGTTGTCTTTCTGGCATTGAATTATTGTTCATTCCCAAAGTCTCATCCCCACCAACAGCCCGGAGGTAGTGCCAGTGAAAGTGTTCTCACCACCCTCCACCAATACTTTGCAGATGAGGAAACAGAGGCTCCAGAAAGCACAGGCTCAGGAAGGGCAGAATCTAGAGACTAGGCTAGTTAATGTTCACCGCTGAGCATTGAATCAGCAGGAGTCTGGGAAATTTGGATCTCCATTCCCAGTCCAGTTTATTTTAGCAAGCACCCAGTGGGTAGTCACTGAAGGAATAAATTAAGAATATCTCCTTTTCACAGAAAATACTGGAAAGTATTGGAGAGGTGGAGAAAGGCGGTGACTATGGGTATGGAATATTGTATACATTATCAGACATGATCAATATGTCATTTAGTTTTGTTTAACTCCCCCACACAGAAGGAGTCCATCTAGAGTGATTTAAAAAAAGATAGTTTTAAACAAACAAATCAAAAGAGACTACAGTCATTTTGTAGACAAGTCTCCCCTACTCGAGACAGATCAAGAGAAAAGGGAGGAAAGAACTCCCTAGAAATATCTACCCACCACCACCTCCTGGGCAATCTCATCATCCCTACTGAAAACTAAGATCTTGAAAATTTGGCCCCAAAGAAGAGCCTTGAGAATGCCCTTCTCCATTATTCCCAGAGGTATATAATACCCTGTGAATGAATATAATATAATATTCCCAGAGGTATATAATACCCTGTGAATGAATATAATAACCTGTGAAATGTCGGACATGGTTGATGTGTTGCTTAGTTTTGCCGAATTTTTTGTCTTTTTTGTTTTCTCTATGATAAGGAATGACTCTCCAGTAGGAAGGAAGAATATATGGGAAATGATAGGGATAGTGTCTAGATATATATGAGTTCCCTGGAATAGGGAACACCCAGACAAGGAAACTGCCTCCACCCAACTCCGTAGGCAGGTAGGTCAGCTCCCCTCTGCATCTTATCTGAAAGTGTTGCCTGAAGCACAAAGTGACTTGCCCAGGGTCACAGTGCCTATATGGGTCTTGAACCCAGGTTTCCCTGGTTCTGAAATCAGCTCGCCATTCACTATGCTCTCATGCTTCTCATGGGAGATAAAGGGAATATTAAAAACAACAGACATCAGCCACAAAAATTTAACACAAACAAACAAACTCAACAGCAAATAGCAGGGACAGTTTCACTCTAGCCATTTTTGTGTCTGGTGAAATAGCTTGGTCTCTAAGCCAGTCCTGGCACACACTCTTCCCCTTGAGACAGCTTTAAGAGGCGGAAGTTGGCATCATTTCATTTGCTAAAAGGGAAACACAACATTGAAATGCCTTGGCAGAAGTTGCACATCCTTCCATGAGACTGTGTCTCCTCGGAAAGTAATTAAGAGCTGAATTGGATTCTAGCCCATCTCCCTTCCTTATATGCTGGAGGGCAGGAGCTCCTAATTTCCCTTGGGAAATGAATAAATGGCTCGCTTAGCTCCCCATAAAAGGTTGGCTCTCATTCCTGGACACTAAGGGGAAGACTTTGTCGCTCAGAACAATGACGGAATGGCCCCAGGCGGTAGATCTAGATCCCCCATTGGGGTGCTTCCTATTTCTAGTTACCACCCGCCCACTACTCACTTCCTCTTCACTCACTCTGCTTGATGGGAAGCTCAGCTCCGAGGGTCAACATTTCCAGATTATGGGCCACAGAATGGAAGTCTCTCTTCTCACAAGACTGCAGAAGCATTCACTTCCTGGGCTCTTGGTACAGCCCCATCTTGGCTCTTGAGCCCAGGCTGCTCTGAGCTGAATTTCATTCTTCCTTCAGAACTGCTCCATGAAAAGACTGGGAGCTGTGACACTGAGAAGTCTAGCCTTCAGCCTTTTTTCTATGAAGCATTCTAGGCAAAACTGCTCATGACCATGATTGGCCACAGAGAAGAGATAAGAAGAGGACCTCCTTCCCTTCTTTGCAAGGTGGGGAACTATGGATGCTTTATATACACTATCAGACTTGATTTAATGGGCTAGTTTCAATGAATCTGCTTTATCTCTCTTTTCTATTTTGTTGTAATGGGAGTCTGGCATATGTAGACCTTATCTTTGACTGACACAACATCTCCACATGGAAGGGCATTTAAGAAACTTGCTTTCTGCAGAATTGTAATGACATGAATGGGAAGTTTCTTGGAAGAGAGTACAGCATGTACAGACATTTTGTAACTGGTTCCAGTGGCAAACTGGAGGTGGAAAGGGGGGATCTCAATCTGTTGCAATCAGCCACCCCTTCTTCATCACTCTTTGCCTTATTCAGAAGCTGCTTTGCTCACAGACATCATATCATAAAGGTAAAGATTTTGGGGCCTCTCCAAAGCCATGTGACCCAAGAAACAAACCTCCATCCTTGGCCTTTACATGTATACTTTTCAAATCTGGATGTAGATAGCAGAGGCTCCAAAAATGACAGTTTCAGAAGGTTGGGAGACTGAGTCACAGGGATGTAGGAGCAGGAATGCAGGTTGTATTTTACAGCCAACACAGCACTGATACTCAAGAAACAAGGAAGAATTCATTGCCTTCAGAAGTGACTTTGGGCTTGGAGCCCAAAGGAAGCTGGAAGGAGGATTAGTCAGTCATTGGATGCAAACTTAAGGGGGCCAAGTGTGACATAGGAACTGATCTAATAAGGGAGAGGATGCCCCAGGGGCTTTGGGGAAAACGTTTGTACATTTGTTCCTGTTCCAGCTTGAAGTAAATACCCATTTGTAAAAGCCAAGAGATTTCAAGTGGTTTGATGGAACCCTTAGGTTTGATGGAACCAGGAAGAGGTCACCTGCCTGGCTCTGGGAAAAAGAGCCACAGCTTCATCACAGGGGAGAGCTCATCAGTAGGGGACAGAGGTGGGATAGATCCTGAAATGAACGGGATGTAAAAACAAAAGAACCACTGACTTTTAGAGTTGGATAGGGACTCAGGGATAGAATCCAAACTCATTTTACAAAGGAGGAAGCTGAACTTCAAAAAAATGAGGTGACAAATATTCATGGCAAATTAGAGTCTTAGAACCAACTATGATATGTAGTGTAGGATTCTTACCTCTCTAACGAGACTCTCTAAAGAACACTTTTAGAAATGTGTGCTATATCTGTTCAGTAAAAAAAAAATGAATGGTAATACAGTGAGTGCAATAATGTAAACACTTGTTGACACGAAAAGGCATCAGAACCTGGAGAATTCTAATAAGTCATCTTAGTCCCAGGCCAAGATAATGAAATATGCCTCCCACCTCTCAGGGCTGGGTTCTGCCATCAGGACAGCTCCTGGTGCTGATCAATTCTACTTCCATGTTTTTTCTTGGTTCCGAATGAGCTAAGGGACTAAAGAAAATGATGTGGTAGAAAAGCAAAGGGCATCAATGAAACATTAAAAAACCAAATTATGTATAGACTTGGCTAGAACTTCCAGTGCTTTTAAGAAAATTTTTTTACAGTATATTTATCTATGATGTATTTATTTGTCCTCAAGGTATATTTATTTATCCTTAAGGATGCAATCTAGGAATGTCAGAGCTAGAAAAGACCTTTGAAGATCATCTGATCCATTCCCTTCATTCTACAGATAAGGCAATGGAGATCCCTAGTTTTCCAGTTAGTGAGTTAGTATCAGAGCCTTGTTATCCTAAATTCTAGGCTAATATTATTTCCACTACATGATAGTGGAAATGAGGGATGTGTAGGACAGTGTACACACACAAAACCCAACATGCACATTGACCAACATGGAGGATTATTATAACACTGTAGATCTACAAAGTCCTATGTCACCCTTCCCAAGGTAAGGACTTCATATAACACCACTACAAGGTAGGTTTATCTTCTCCTCAATTTACAGACTGGTAAATTGAGGCATGGAGAAATGAAGTAACAGTCTTGATCACAGGTTAAGATAGCTCTGGACTAGGGGGAGATCCCAGAGAGCCCACTGTTGCCATTTGCTGCTCAGGTAAGTGGGGTACACTTTCTCTCCAATCACCAGTCTCACCACACTGGTGGAAGGTACAGAGGTGGCAGGTACCTTCTATTTGGGATGAAGACAGACTGGAACAAAGAACAGGGAAGGGCCAAGCTCCAGTCTTCAAGATGAGGCAGGGGCAGGGACATAATCCAAAGGTCTTAAGTCCCATTGGTGCTCACAGACCATTATTCCAGGATCTGGGTGGTGACCTGGGATGTCTAGGCACCTGTCCTTCCCTCGATGTCCTCACAGTGTCCATTGGGAGACAGAACTGTCAGTGCCAGCTCCTCTGAGGGATCCTGGAAACCAACTACAGCAGAGAAAAGGGGGTGGGGTCAAACAGGGGATGAGGGGTAAGTGATCTAGTGAGCAAACCAGGAAGGATGTGACAGTCCAGCTGTGTCTGAGAGTTTGGGCATTTCAGTGGGTGGGTGGGGGTGGTGCTAATGAACTGAAAAGCATAGTTCTATATAACTTTCAATGGTATTTCAAGCAGATGGGCAACCCTGAGTGTTGGCAGGTCTATCTTTGGTTGGTTGCGCCAACCTCAAAGCTCTGCCCAAGCTAGATACTCTAATCTTATAGACCCAGGAATCCTTCAAGATTCACCTGCACTTTCTCCTAGGGCACCTACAAGAAAAGTGACCAATGACATTCAAACCAGATGAGATGCTAACGCAGGGAGGGAATCCCTCAATGCTTCAGAATGCATCCCCCTGGACACAAGGAACATCCTGGACACCCTGCCAGTGAAAGGGAGGCAGTGCGGCCATTGATGTGACCTTGGGTCTTCACAATGGGCAGCTGAGCATTCTGCAAACTTTATGTCACTGGGTGACATCAGCTGTCACAATGACCTTCAAGGGCCATCATCAATCAGCAAGTATAGAAGCGTCAGGGATCACTGGGATTATCTTAGTTTTCTATCCGAATGTCAGCTATTATTCTCTTGAAATGCAGCTATATGATAACACTATATAAATGTCATCTATTATTATCTTAGAGTATTATATGTATCAGCTATTATTATCTTCTGGCACTATATAAAGTCAGCTCTAATCCTCATCTTAAAACTCTATATCAATGGCAACTAGGAAAGAAGGAAAGAAGGAAGGAGGAAAAGAAGAAAGGAAGGGAGGGAGGGAGGGAAATGTGTGTGTGTGTGTGTGTGTGTGTGTGTGTGTGTGAGAGAGAGAGAGAGAGAGAGAGAGAGAGAGAGAGAGGAAAAGAGACAGAGTCTTTCCCTTGTGATGCCTAGGATCATGGGACTCCCAAGATAAAAAGTATTCAAGTTTCTCCTTCTCTATATGAATCTTTTCTGGGTTGGCATGAGCTTCTTTTGCCCTGAACTACTAAAAAACCCAGAGAAACTTGAGAAGGGAGAGGTGGTAAAATCACATGAGGTCAAAGCTGGAAGGGATCTAGTCCCTCATTTAAGAGGAAGATAAACTGAGGGCAGGGAAGGGAAATGATTCATCCAAGGTCACACAGATAGTAAATGACAGAGTCAAGATTTGAACTCAGGTCCTCTGTCTCCAAATCCAGTGCTCTTTTTTATAAGAACCAGAAGGTACTCAGAGGTCACCTAGTCCAAGTGATTCATTTTATAGAAGAGGAATTTGAGGGCCAGGGAGAGAAACTGATTTGGACCAGTATCATTCAGTGTCAGAGCCTGAATTCAAATCCATTTCTCAGATTCAAAGCCAGTGATTTTTTCTGCACCA
Source organism: Bettongia penicillata ogilbyi (assembly GCA_023548195.1). Classification (NCBI taxonomy): domain Eukaryota; kingdom Metazoa; phylum Chordata; class Mammalia; order Diprotodontia; family Potoroidae; genus Bettongia; species Bettongia penicillata. The sequence goes on along the minus strand of JAJHZJ010000134.1, from coordinate 15,546,253 downwards.
TATCTTTTTCATCTTTATATCCCCACCCCTAATGCTTCCATGGCACCTGCCATCAGACCTTGAGCCTGGTAAGTTCTAATGGCCACTGAAGGATGAATGAATGAGTCACAGGAGCCCAGAGTTAGAAGGAATGTCAAAAGCATCTACTCTAAACCCCTCATTTTACAGATGAGGAAACTGAGGCCCAGGGACATAAAGTGACAAATTGAGAGCAGGAAGGGACCTTTCAGTCCAATTTATATCAATAAGAATCCTCTATCTCTAGGATATTCTCAACCCCTGGCATTCAGCCTCTACTGGAAGACTCAGAGTGACAGGGAGCTCACCACTTGGCCAGACAACTTAGGCCTCTTTGGACAGCTCTGATCATCAGGAAGTTTCTTCCTGACATCAGGTCCAACTTGGCCCTTTGGCTTCTTGTACTTGTTCTTGGTTCTGACTTTGCAGGGATAGTTTTGAAGAAGACTCCAAGAAACAGAGGACAAGCAAGTAGGGAGGTGTTAAAACCAGCATGTAAGTTATGTTCCTTGGAATACTCCTGGGACCCAGTTTCCAGAGAAAGTTGCTGAAAGGGCAGTTCTGGAAGAATGAATGAACTTAATCTGGGGCAAATAATGGGCATGTCAATCAACTGTCCCAATGAGATAATATCTGTCAAGCACTTAGCACGGTTCCTGGCATACAGTGGGCGCCTATATTTTAAATGGCTATTGCCTCCTCTAAAGACTCCTCAGACCAGGTCTCCCTTCCATGGCCACCACTTCCTTGTAGGTGTTCTCTCTCCCTATTAAAATGTGCACTCCTTAAGGGAAGAGCAGTTCTGGTTTTTGTGTTTGAATCCCTTCCCCTGCCCATGCTGCCCTCCCACCCTTGCCCACCGACTAGTGCTCGGCAAAGAACCTGGTACGTAGAAACCTGATGAATGTTTCTTGTTTATTTATCCAGTCACATCCTAAAAAAGACAGAGGAATGTCCAGAAAAGAGAAATGAGGCCTCTGGAGAGGTTAGAGGGGAGGGACCATCGGTGGGAGAGGGTAGGGAGTCGGGAGACAGAAAGGAATTAGGGCCAGGGAGATGGACCGCAAGTCCAGAGCATTGGGCCAGATAAGCAGCTTCCCTAGGGAATACCCAGGAGAGAAGGGAAGCTAGTGTCTCCACCAGAACCGGTGGAGGTTCCACCGAGGGAACTATGCTTCCCTCATAGAAGAGGACACACTTACCCTCAGCTGGACTGTTGGTGGTGCTGTTGGCCCGGTCCTTCCTCCTGTTCCACGATGACCAAGGAAAGCATCTTAGCAGCCTTTGGAATCCCAGCCTCTCCCTCATCCTCTCTGTTGGAAGACAGAACACACCAAGAGAGATGGGGTCAGACACCCAAGGAGGCACAGGATTCAGTTATGGGCCCCACTTGGGGAGATTTGGAGTTCCCAAAGAAAAACCTTCCATGGTGCTGAGGGCCTCCTACATCCCTTCAGAGAAAGGCAGGAAGAAACAAGAGAGAGAGAGACAGACAGAGAAAGAGACAGAGACTGAGAGAGACAGAGAGAGAGAGAGCGAGAGAGAGAGAGGAAAAAAGAAAGGAAGGAGAAGAATGCTTAATATATGGAAGTCCTGGGAAGATATAAACTTAAGAAAGTGATACTTCAACACATTGTAAATGTCTGAAACTAAAGAAGAGACCAAGACCATAGAATACCAGATTCAGAGCTAGAAAAGACCTTAGAAGCCACTAAGTCCAATTTCCTCATGTTACACATGGGGAAACAGGTACAGAGAGGTTAAATGACCTGTCCACAGTGACATGCTAGTAAATGTCTAAGGCAAGGTTAGAACCCAAGCCTTCCTGACACCAAGGCCAGTGCCCAAGCAAAATTAGTCCCTTCCCCCTGATATTCAGTTCCTAAACAGGGAGAAACCTTGTAAAGTAAAAAGGTAAAGTAAAAGTAAAAAATCTTTACTATGGTGTGAACCCCTTCTCAGAATAGTTTTCAATTGCATAAAATACATAGAACCACAAAGGAAACCAATACATTGAATATAGTTATCAAAATGTTTAAAACAACATAAAAAAAATTCCCAGGTCCCAGTTTAAGTGCCCTAGTTTAAGTTTAAGTGCAAGGAGAATTATGGTATTTTTGAGATCCTTCATTAAACAAAAGAGAAATTGACCTCTATCTCTGTTAATTTCCCTGAACCAGCTCACTTTTCTGGAGGTCATTTTTCTAACAACCTCAGCTATCTGGAACCTGGTCAAAAGGGAGGGAATAAACAAAATTCTAGATGGTCAGATTGAGATCTAGAAGGGACTTATCCAAGGTCTTACTTGTAGAAAGCAGCAGATTCAGAATCTGAACACGAATTCCACCTCCAGGACCAGTCAATTACAATTCATCCCTAAGCCCCTTCTATGTGTGTGGAGAGGGGAACATAAAGGGGCACAGGGCTCTCCTTTGGGCTCCCCACTATGCTATCCAGCCTCCTTCACAACCCCAACCCTCAAACTCAAGCCCTTGCTCTTCAGGGAGCCCATCTGGTCCAAATGAGACAATTTGGGAAGCACTTGGCACATAATGGGCAACTATTAACAGTTACTTCCCTATGAGCATTTTCACTTCACAAAAAAGGTTTACAATGTAGTTATGATGCATTTTATCGTTGTCTTTACATTCTGTATTTATATTATAACCATTTCCAATTTCCTTCTCCATCTGCAGATGGAATCAAAGGAAAATATACCTGAGAGATGGTTCTGCCCTAATCATGCCCCACCTTTCTACCAAGGGTAAGAAAGAATATTTCATTCTTTCCTTTCCAAGGCTTCCACTGGTTTTTTTCTATGCTCAAAATTTTATTTCCTTCAGAATTATTTTTATTACATTGCTGCAATTATTGGGTGAACTATTTTCTTGGTTCTATTTTTTCTCAGCATTGGTTCATATATATGTTCCTATTTTTTCTGAATTCTTCAAATTTTTTCTTTTCTTTTTTTTTAACTGGGCCTATGAGTTCATTGGACCAGGAACTCATTGTAAGGAAACTCCCTCTCCAAATGCTCATGTTCTATTATGCGTGCGTGCGTGTGTGTGTGCGTATGTGTGTGTGTGTGTGTGTGTGTGTGTGTGTGAGTCAACACTGGGGATGCAAAAGACTACCAACCCTGCCTCAAGGAGCTCACATTCTAGAGGGGGAGATGATTTGTACCTATCTACTCAGGACAAATATCTACAGAACAGACAGAAAGTAACCTCTGACAGAAGGAAGGCAGGGGAGCATTTATCTGATGGGGCAGTTGAGGGTGAGCCCCAGAAATTGACCAGTTCAGCTGAATCACAGAAGGTGGGAAGAGAAAGAAAATCTAAGAAAACTGGAAAGGAAGGAACAGGCCAGGTTGGGAAGAACCTGGACTTTCAAAGGCCTTGATATTTGACTCTGGAGGTAATAGGGAGCCATTAAGATTTATAGAATAGGGGAGGGATGTGGTTAGATGTGTGTTTTAGGAGATCAGTTTGGGACAGGAGGATGGACTGGGTTGGGGAGAGACCAGAGACAGGGAGACCAGCCAGAAGAAGCTGAATGTAAGTAGGCTAGGTCTCACAATTATTACTGCAGTGATCCAGGTGAGAGGTGGTGATGTCTGAGTTGCAGGAATGGAGGGAAGAGAAAATGTCTGAGCATTATCATGGAGGTAGAAACAAGATCTGGCCCCCTAATGGTTCTGTAGGATGGACGAGGGGTTAAGGATGAGCAGAAGGTACGGAGGAGGAGAAGGCAATCCACAGCATCAAATGCAGTCATCTTCCAAAGCTACTCAAGGGCTCTCAGAGTTTACATCCCACACACAGTCAGAATACAGATGGATCTTCCTGACTCTGTCCTCTATCCCCTACCTCAGGCTCGTTCCCCCTCACTTCTTACTGCACAATAATGTTCATGGATAGCACAGCCTTTTCTTTTTAGCTATAACCCAATCTGTGGGCACCTACCCCAGTATATAGTGGGCCTATTCTATTGGTCTGTCTTTTGACTTCCTTAAAGGGTCTATACCTTGGTATTAAGATTGCTGGATCAAAAAATGCACAGACAGCTTAAAGTCTATTTTGTCTTCATTGAAAGGTCATTTTTAACAAGGTTGGTTATTTCATTCCTCAGCAAAGGGCAGATGAAAAGCCGTCAAGGTCAAGTATCTCAGAACTGTAGCCAAGAGAGACAATGGCCTGCTCCGAAACTGACTGTACAGGAAGAGAGAGAAGAACTAGCAAACCTGGACACAAAAACACAAGTTTATATCTGCAGATATCTAGTTTCAAATCAACTCCACCAACTGAACAACATCTATTAAGCTCCAGCCATATGCCAACCATTGCCCTAGGCACTGGTGATACCAAGATACACTAGCAATACACAAATCAAACAGCCCCTGCCCTCAGGGGTTCTTAAAGGTGATCCGAAAAGATGCTAGCTAGTAACAGGCAACACTGATGGCACTAATCTCATTTGATCTTTTCAGCAATCCTGGGAGATAGGTGTCATTATTGTCCCCATTTTATAGATGAAGAAACTAAGGCAGACAGAGGCTAAGTGACTCAATCGAGGCTATATTATTTAAGTGTCTGAGGCCAGATTTGAACTCAGGTCTCCTTGACTCCAGTTCCAATACTCTCCACTGGAGCATCTGGCTGGCTATTAAATATATATTGAATTATGTAAAAAATAAGTTGGGGGGACAAACAGTAGCAGTTGGAGGGATCAAGAAAGACCTCATGTAGGTGATAACATTCAAACTGAGCTTTGAAAGTTATTATGGACTCTGAGAGGCAGAGGGAGGGGAGGGCATTTCAGGAATGGAGAGACAGGTGGGAGATGACCCTTGCCCATCTTCAAGCAGATCAATTTGACTGAACTGCAGAGTGCACTAAGGGGAGGGACATGAAACAAATTTGGAAAAGTAGCCTGGAAGAAAGAGACTGAGAAGCAAAACTATCAGTCTTTGCAGCTGATATGATGGCATACTTACAGAATCCTAGCAAGCCAACCAAAAAACTACCTGAAATAAAAAATAACTTTAGCAAAGTTGCAGGATGTAAAATAAACCCACATAAATCATCGACATTTCTATACATTGCTAACAAAGGCCAGGAGCAAGAGGTAGAAAGAGAAATCCCATTTAAGGTTACTATAGACGCTATAAAATATCTGGGAATCTACCTGCCAAGACAAACCTAAGAACTATATGAATACAATTGCAAAACATTTTTCACACAAATAAAATAAGATCTAAATAACTGAAAAAACATCCATTGCTCATGGGTAGGCTGAGCTAATATGATAAAAATGACAATCTACCTAAACTAATTTATTTATTTAGTGCTATACCAATCAAACTACCAAAAATTATTTTGTAGAGCTAGAAAAAATACATCTGGAAGAACAAAAGGTCCAGAATATCAAGGGAATTAATAAAAAGAAATGCAAGGGAAGGTGGCCTGCCTCTCAGAGTCCATAATAACTTTCAAAGCTCAGATCTAAAACTGTATTATCAAGCAGCAGTCATCAAAACTACTTGGTACTGGCTAAGAAATAGAGTAGTAGATAAGTGGAATGGGTCAGAAGCACAAGACACAGTAATCAATGACTATAGTAATCTACTATTTGATACGCCCAAGACTGCAGCTTCTAGGATAAGAACTCACTATTTCACACAAACTGCTGGGGAAAACTGGAAAATAGTATGGCAGAAAGTAGGCATAGACTAATATCTTCCACTATATACCAAAATAAGGTTAAAATGGGTGCATGATTTAGACATAAAGGGTGATACTATTAGGAGTATAATTAGCAAATTAGGAGAGCAAGGAATAGTTTACCACTCAGGTCTATGGAGAAGGGAAGAATTTATGAATGAACAAGAGATAGAGAATATTATGAAATGCAAAATGGATAATTTTGATTACATTAAATCGAAAAGTTTCTGCACAAACAAAATCAATGCAACCAAGATTAGGAGAGAAGCAGGAAGCTGGGAAACAATTTTTACAGCCAGTGTCTGTGATGAAGATCTCATTTCTAAAATATATAGAGAACTGAGTCAAATTTAAAAGAATACAAGTTATTCCTCAATTGATAAATTGTCTAAGGATATTGACAGTTTTCAGAAGAAGAAATAAAAGCTTTCTATAGTCATATGGAAAAATATTCTAAATCACTCATGATTAGAGAAATGCAAATTAAAACAACTCTGGGATACCACATCACACCTGACAGATTGGCTAATATGACAAAACAGGAAAATGATAAATGTTGGAGATGTGGGAAAGTTAAAATACTAATGCATCATTGGTGGAATTCTGAACTGATCCCACCAGTCTGGGGAGAAATTTGGAACTATGACCAAAGGGCAGTCAAACTGTGCACACCCTTTGATCCAGCCATACCACTACTAGGTCTGTATCCCAAAGTGATCATAAAAAAGGGAAAAGGACCCACATGTATAAAAAGTACTTACAGCAGCTCTTTTTGCAGTAGCAAAGAATTGGAAACTGAGGGGATGCCTATCCACTGGGGAATGGCTGAACAAGTTGTGGTATATGAATGTAATGGAATACTATTGTTCCATAAGAAATGATGAACAAGTGGATTTCAAAAAAACCTCGAAAGACTTCCATGAACATCATGATGCTGAGTGACATAAGCAGAACCTGGAGAACACTGTATACAATATTAGCAACCTTGTGGGACGGTCAACTTTGATGGACAGGTCTTCTCAGCAATACAATGATCTAAGACAATTGTGGAGCAGGAGGATTATTTTGCAACCTGTGTGGAGGGGAGTTTAGGTAGGAGAAACACTAGAAGCAGAGTGATCATTAGGAGTCTGTTGAGGGGAAGAGGTGATCAGGACCTCCACTAAGGCAGTGACCCCATGAGTGAAGAGAAGGAGCCTGAGTCAAGGAATGTTGTAAAGGTAGAAATGATAAGACTTGGCAAGGGATTGAATGAGGGATGGAGAGAGAGAAGCTGAGGCTGCAAGGACAGCTAGATGGCACCATAGTGCACAGAGAGCCAGACCTGGAGCTGGGAAGACTCACCTTCCTGAGTTCAAATATGACCTCAGACACTTACCAGCTGTGTGACCCTGGGCACTTCACCTTGTTTGCCTTGGTTCCCTCATTTGTAAAGTGAGCTGGAGAAGGAAATGGGAAACAACTCCAGTATCTTTACCAAGATAATTCCAAATGAGGTCACAAAGAACAGGCCACAATAGAACAACCACCAGGTTACAAACTTGGATGACCAGAAGAATGGTGGTACCTTGGACAGAAATAGGGGTGTTAGAACAACGTGTGGGTGTTGGGGTTAAGATCATAGGTTCTATTTCACATGTGCTCAGTTAGGTAGAGATGCTTATGGGATAGACAAGTGGAGACAGCCAGCAGGCAGCTAGCCCTCTGTACCTCAAAAGGGTCCTCAGGACTGAATTTCAGCACATTCTGCAAGAGACAGCAAGAATAAAAAAGAGGTGAAGTGATCTCCCAGATGTGTATAATGGACTATCCCCTCACCCACATTTGGATTTGTTTTAAGTTTTGGCAGTTCAAAGTTATTTGACTTCTAATTCTTTGAGGTTAGAGACTGTTTTCCTTCATGTCTCTGTTCTCCCAGAGCCTAACCCAGTACCTGCTCCATAAGGAAATGCTCCATAAACATTTGTTGATTTGAGTGCTAGAATGTAAGCTCCCTTAATAGTCAAGAGTCAAACACTATTTCTTTTATATCCTGTCTATGTAGCTCTGAGCACAGTATCTGGTACACAGCAGGTGCTCAATAAATAATTATTGATTGTTTCCCAACTCTCCCCCCATATAAAATATGTAAAAATATTATAGTATTAATATAAAGTACCATAGAAATAAAAGCTCTGTTAGAATGAGGCTTTATTCCCTGTTTTCACCTGGAAATGATGGAAGGGAGGCCCATGACAGTGACCAGGGGGGTTTCCTGCTTCTTTCAGGGTGATAGACCATGACCTTTATTTACACAATTAGCTCAAGTGGTAGAGGGAGAGAAAACAGCTCTTTTGGATTGTCTTTCTTAAGGCAAAGGGGGGATTAGAGTGGATTCCATCTAGTAGTACAGAGCAGAGTTTAGAGTTAGGAGGAGCTGGGTTTGGGTCCTGCCATGGACAGATACTAACTGCATTACCCGGTGTAAGTCTCTTTACCTCCTAGCACCCTGGCAGTTTCCTAAGAAATTAGCTAACAAGCTTTTCTTTAGTGCCTACTATGTGCTAGATGCTGGGGATGCAGAGACAGAAGGGAAATAATCCCTGCACTCAAGGAATTTACATTTCATCTGGATATTGGGTTAGGGAGGAAGGTACAGGCAGCTTGGGAGGTTTCCCCCCACTCCAGGTCAGAAAAGTTTGTCCAAAGCAGAACTTCAATTGAGTGGTGAAGGAAGAGAGGAATTCTCTGAGTTCATGTGAGAGGGAGTAATGTATGGAGGCTTATCTGTATTGGCAAAAAGCAATTTCATACAATATTGATGATGATCGTGATAATACTAACATAGTGCTTACTGTGTACATTAAGGTTTCCAAAGCACTTTACAAGTATTAACTCATTTGATCCGCATAACAGCCCTGGGAGGTAGGTGCTATTGTGATCCCCATTTTACAGATGAAGTAACTGAGTCAAGTGACTTATCCAGCGTCACCCAGTGAGGATGTATCTGAGGCCATATTGAAACTTGAATGTCCCTGACTCCATGCTCAGTGTTCTACACACTAAGCCACCTCACTGTGGTAAGGATACCAGCAGAGCCTCCGGCCAGGTCATTGCCACCTTGTTAACCTTGTTAAACATCACAGGGCCAAGTTCAGGTTGCTAGGAACCTTTCCTAGCAACCTCCTGCCAAGTGACTAGGAACTGTTACTGCCTATCCAATGACTGTAGTTCTGAATCTGCCTAATTGGACTCTCATTGAGTTCCAATCACTGCACTTTTTCTACAAGAACAGAATGAGACATTTTATCAAAAGCTTTGCTAAAATCAAGGTAAGCCCTGAGTCTCCCAAGATAGCAGCCCCATCAAAAACAGAGGAAGCAGGTGAGTCCTGCCTGCCACCCTGGCTGGTCCTTGTAATCACTCCTTCCTTTTCTAGATACTTTCTAACGATCTACTCTACAATTTTGCCAGAAATTGAAGTCAAACTTGCTGGCCTATAATTTGCAGGCTTTTCTTTTCTATATTTGGAAAATCAGGACAATTGGCCCTTTCCAGTCCCATGCTGCCTCTCCTCTTTATCATGAGTGAAGCAATCATATTGGCTGGTTCTTTCCACCGCTATCAAACTCACTGCCTTATTTTCCCTTTCCAGTCTTACTGTTTCTAGTGTTGCTTTCTGGAGTCAGGCCTTCTCTCTTTAGAGAATGCATGAAGCCTGTCCCAAACCACTGATCACTTTCTTACTCTCTGAGAAGGCAACCAGGAGACCAGGTAACCTTGCTTGGCTACCACCAGTGTGAGCCAAGCTCCATTCCCCTCAGGGCTCACTTCACTCTGCAAAAGCTCAAAAGGTATGGGGTTTTCCTTGACACTGTCTACAATTTCTTCTCATTTCGACTAGGGGCCAAAAGTATCAAACTAATCTTTCTTCCCCACTATAGCCCTTCAAGTGTCTGAAAACAGGAGTTAAAAGACATTGATTTTGAACTGCACAGGTCCTAAGACTCCACCTCTCATTTTACAGATGAGGATACTGAGGCTCAGATCTCAGGGGTGGTTGGACCCGTCACACCCATCATGAGATCAGAGGAAGACCTGAAATTCAGGCTTCGTTGGTGCCAGGGTGAGCACCCTCACTCTCAAGATTCTCTGGCCCACCCTAAGCATTCCCTTTTTCAGGCTAAAGTAGCCACCCTCTTCAAATGATCTCATACTGCAAAGATTTTACCTTGTTTTCCTTTCATCTGAGATGCCTCAAGAGCCTGCATGCTCCCTGGACCTCCCAAATCCTAGATTGAAAAATACATGCCCCTGTGGATATTTCAGCATGGTGATGGGGCAGACCTCAACACTCTGTCCCCCACTGCCCTGTTTCAGCACCTTCCTGGGCCTCTCATCTCTGGATGCTTGTGTTCTCCAGTTCTCTCTGAGTCCCAGAACTTTAGAGACAGAAGGAGTCTCACCTCTGTCTCATCTAGGCCCATCCCTTTAATTTACAGAGCAGACAGCTGAGGCTTAGAGAGTGGAGGAGACTTGACTCGTAGATTAAGAGCTAGGAAGGATCTCAGAGACCACCTAGTGCGAACTCCTTTTTATAGACAAGGAAACTAAGATCTAGATAAGCTAAAAGATTTAGGGTGATAGAAGGGAGCTCAGAGTCCATCTAGTTCAATTCTCTCATGTTACTGAAGAGGAAACTGAGGCTGGGAGAAAGGAAGGGATCTGTCCAAGGTGATACATATAGAAAATGGCAGGGCTGCCTTTGAACTTAGATCATCAGACTGGAGACCTAGGGCTCTCATTTCCTGAAATCTCTCAGTTACAGCTGCCTACCTTAGGAAATCAGGGTCATCTGGGTTACTTAGACCTCCCTGCCTCCTCTTCAATTCACTCCAATCCAGCTCGCAAAGCTTGGATCCCAGGGCTCCCTCCCAGAGGAGCCCTAACCCACGAACACTTTGTCAAGTTCTTTCGTCCTGTAGACCCCAGCCCTCATCAGGTTTCTGAATCAGGGAGCTGGGCAGCACCTTGGATAGAGATCGCTACTCCAGTCCCCTATAAGAAAAACGAGATGGAGACAAATGAAGTGATTTGCCCCCGACACACAGGGATGAAGTTACAGCTGGGATTTGGACCCAGGTTCTCATAGGTTCTTTAGCTGGAATGGACTTCACAGATCACCTGATCCAATCCCCACCATCGTTTTACAGAGGGGGTAACTGAGGCCCAGAGATGGGAAGGGACCTGGCCAAGGTCACACAGTGAGTGGCATAGCTAAGTATGGAATGCCACCGTACACTTCTGGGACTGCAGGTCTCTTTTTACCATCCATCCTTCCCCCCTCACATCTACACACACAGAGATCATCATCAACTCAAACTTTGTCTCCTAGGCTGGAGTGCCAATTTCTCATTTAAGAGGCAGAGAGCCTTGACAAGGAGGTTGTGTACCCCACATGCACAGTCACTTCGTGAAGGAGTAGTCTGTCCCCAACGAAAGCCTGCCAAGGCTCCAGCCCAGGAAGACGGAATGGAGGGGGAGAGGAAGAGGGAAAGAAGAAAGGACAGCTCCAGAGAGTGGCACCATGGCTTCTGGGGCAAGGGGAAGGGGGCTCTACCGGGACAAGGGGAGAGTGGCTACTGGGGCATGGGGATGGGGATGCTACTGAGGCAAGGGGAGGGGGCTCCTAGGGCAGCAGTGGCGCATGGGGACCCGGCGCTGCCCACTCACTACCAGAGACCTGGGCCAGCAGTCCCGAGCGAGAGAATGTATGACCCGTGGTAAGTGCTAGTGCAACTGGTGAAATCTCCTAGCTCCCCAAGGTTTGAATCTCTCTGGCCTTGGTTTCCCTTTCTGTAGAACGAGGCAGAGTGGATTCTATGAGCTCTAAGATCCCTTCTCACACCCTAAGAGGGTTGGAGTAAAACCGTATCCCTACCACTTTCTAGCCGTGTGACCTTGGGCTGGTCCACTCTTCCTCTTTGACTAGGCCTCAGTTTCCTCCTCTGTAGAAGGAGGGCGGCCGGAGAAGCTGACTCCAGGACTTCTTCCCTGGCCCGCCCTTCCTCCTTGACCCCGGCCCGGCTAACCTGGAGGCCACTGGCCGGCGGCTGCTCGCAGGGCCCTGCAGGCTGCGCTCTGCACGTCTGCGGCGCTGCCAGGACGCACCGGGCAGTAGGAGGTCGCCTGTACAGGGCCGCCCATGTCCCGGCCGAACACTGAGCGCAGCAGCGCCTCCAGCAGGTGCATGGCCTCGGCCTCGCTTCCCTCTTCCGCGCCTTGGTCTTCTGCGCGGCCGCCGCCAGGCTCCTCCACCAGCACACCGACTAGCGCTGCGCCGCCTCCTCCGCCGCAGTTCCCCGTGTGCCCCGAAGGCGGGGGCCGCCATCCTGGCCGCCAACGAGGCCGCTGCCGCCGCCGGGCGCGCACGTCCCGCAGGATCTCCCGCAGGCGCAGGCGCGGCTCCGGGGACCGCAGCGAAGCTTCTCGGCACAGCACGAACACGAGTGGGGAGCAGATGGCTCGCTCTGGGGGTCCGTGGCCTGGAGCCCTCGCCGCCTCCGCTTCTTGAGGGCCCCTGGGCTTGCCGCTGGCCTCCCCAGCCTCCGCCTCCTGCGGGCCTCCGGGCTTGCCACTGGCCTCCCCAGCCTCCGCCTCCTGCGGGCCTCGGGGCTTGCTGCCAGCCTCCTGCGCCTCCTCCTTTTCCTCCTCTTCTGTTTCCTCCCCGCCTTCCTCCTCTTCTTCCCGTGGCTCCGGGAAGACGTGGCGGGCGAAGTCCCTCATTAGACTGCGGCTCTGCTCCCGCTCCCACAGCTCGGCCACCAGCAACACCCGGCCCCGGCCCCCAGCGCCCTCCAGCAGGGCCTGTAGCAGGTCCCCGGGCCCAGTCGCCGCCTCGGCCCCCAGTTCCATGGCCCCGCTCGGCCCGCGCCCGCCGCCCGACACGGAGTCTCTGGACGCCGCTGGCCCCTCCGCGGCCACCAGGCTGGCCCCTCCTCAGACGGGGCCTGGGGATGCCCGCCCCGGGACACGCCCCCGCAGCGGGACTGAGGAGCTGGCACCAACCTCCTCGCCCCCTCCCGACCAAGGGCTCACGTGCCGCCCCACTTCGCTGTCATTCCTGGGGCTCCGACCTTGAATTGAGGGTTTGGAACGAGCCGGGGATAGGGAGACCTTGCCAACCCACCCCCGCAACAGGATAACATGCATTCAGAGAAGTCACTGCTGGGGGCAGTTCTCTGTACCTTCGCCAGAGGTTCATTCATTCATTCTTTCCCTTCTCCCCAGAGAACCCAAGGAGAAACGGAGGCACGAAGACTGGGTACCAGATTCCCTAGAACGCAACTGGAGCTAGCTACCATCATTGCACTGGGCAACAGAGAGGTTCTGGGGTCGGAAGACCTGGGCTAGAAATTCAGTTCTACCATTGACTAGCCAAAGTGAGTGACCTTGGACAGTCCCTTTCAGTTTCCTCATTCGTAAAATGAGAGAGTTGCGGAGCTAGCTGACATATGGAAGAAAGTCTTGCTCTGGAATCAGACACCCCCCCGAAGCCCTTCTTGAGGGGAGAGCACCCCAGACCAGGCTGGAACCCCGCAGCACAATTCTGCATTGGAAGCATGACTCCAGCTCCACAGGTGGTGGAGTCATCGCTAACTCCTCTGAATCGCAGACAAATCGCTTTGTCTCCCCCCCTTCCCCCCCCCCCCCCCCGCCCCCGACCTATAACTGGATGCCTTCCAAGGTCCCTTCCAACTGCAAATCCTGTAATCCGAGGAAAGTAAACACCTCACCCCCACCCTCCTCCAAATGTAGGGAAAGGGTTAGCACCCTTTGGTTTGAAACTAACTGCTCAAGCAAGCCCAGTTTGCAAACCCTTCCCAGGGGTTGTGAATGCACTCACTACACAGGTTCCTTGAACTTGAGGAAAAATTCGGCTTTATTTCTTACTAATCTTTGGTTTCCTTTGTAATATGATGCATTTCACTTTATGTATTTCAAAGCATGATTCTGAGAAGGTGTCCAGACCACCAATCCAAGGTGCCTAGGACATGCATAAGAGAGAAGGGAACTGGGACCAAGCAGAAAGTCCACTGGATGGGCCCATCCCCCTTTGGCATCCAGTCTCCTCATTTTACTTCGGATTATAGCTTTATAGCAGGAAAGGTGGAGTGGTGTCATCAGCCAATCAACAAATGACAGACATTTATTGAGCTCCTACAGTATGGCAGGCACTGTGCTAAGCCCAGGGCATATACGAAGTGAATAGACCTGGGAGCCTGGACACAACACTTATGTAATGAGCCAGTCACATGCCGCTTATTAAGAGGTGCTGGAGAACAAAACATCCAGCCTCTGTCTGGGGAGCTCACGTCAGTTCCTCTAAGTTTATGCGATATAGATGCAAAAAAAGGGGGTAATTTTAGAGGGGAAGGCACTAGCAGAGATGTGTTTAGTCAGAAGACAATTACAAATCCTCTCTGTGTGACTTCAGTTTGGGAGGGGGAGGTAAAATCCAGAGGTTGGACTAGATGGCCTTGGAGAATTCCCCCTTCAATGATAGGGGCCTAAAAGCTTCTGGTCCAGTCCTCCCAGCCTTTTAGCTCTCCTGCTGAGCCCCAAGGCTGCAAACAAAGTCTATTTAGGCTGCAGAGGGTGGGGGTGGAGGTCAAAATTCCCCAGCCCAGGGAATCTGAGGGAGGCTCCCGGTGGCCCTCAGACCTCGGAGGGCTGGCCAGCAAAGTCCAGGTCCAGTCTAGACCTGGAAGGTTCAGTCCCTGCTGCTAGATAAAGCAGGATGGTTCCCTCAGCCTTTTGATCCCAGGTCCCCACTAACTACCTAATGTCAGAGGTAGGATTTAAACCCAGGTCTCCTGACAGCAACCCTGAGGGGGGCTTCTTCTGTGAAATGCTCACACAAAGGCAAACACACCTATGTATATATATGCTCATACACATAAACATGCATATGCACATGTGTGTGTGTACATATGTGCACATGCACACAATGGGGCACAGATCTGGAATGAAACTCGAAGCCTTGAGAGTGGAGGTTTTTGGCCTAATGTCATGTAGGTGGCCACTGTCAGAGGCAAAATCCTAACTCATGTCCTCTGAGTCTAGTCTAGGCTCTGTCCCTTTACCACTGGGGGGCAGTTAATAGAGGGCTAGATCAGGAGGCAGAAGAACTGAGTTCAAATCCTGCTTCTGTCATTTATTGGCTTTTCCAGCTTGGGCTTGGGAACATTATTCCTTCAGAGTCTCAGTTTTTTCCTCTGTGGAATGATGAGGTTGGACCAGATGACCCCAACATCATCTCTAGCTATAGATCTGTGATAATCAATCGATTAAGTGCCAGGTACTGTGCCAGGCACTGGGGAGATAAAGACAAAACACCCCAAAGAGTTCATCCTTCCCTGATCCCTTAGAACAGTAGTGGAGGATTCAAAACTGTTCTGACTGAACCCTTTCACTCTCCATGCTGGAAATCAGGTCAATTAGTCCTGGGAGCTCCAGCAGCCCACACAATGACTTAGAGGAAGTCCCTGGACTGACTTTTCGCATCCAGGGTCCAGAGGTGGCAACAGGAGGCTTGGAGAAGGGCCTGAGATTGGAGGTCTTGTACCCCTGAGCAAGCTTCTTCTGAGCTCCCACGCCCAAACTGCTTTCAGATGGTTGCTGCTTAGTGGCTTCAGTCATATGTGACTCTTAGTGACCCTGAATATGGGTTTCTTGGCAAAGGTGCTGAAGTGGTTTGCCATTTCTTTCTCCCACTCATTTGACAAATGAGGTAACTAAGGCAAACAGGGTGAAATGGACTTGTCCAGGATCACACAGCTAGTAAGGCTGTGAGGTCAGATTTGAACTCAAGATGAATCTTCCTGCTTTCAAGCCCAGTGTTGCATGTACTATGGTGCCTCCGGTTGCCCCTTTCTGATTACCCAGGAACTAGTCTAGTAATAACGAAAGCGAGGATGAAAAACCAGGGGGAGAAAGAGACAAGCCTCTTTTCCCCTTTAGACAGGGTTGAATCTCATTTCCTTAAGGACAAGATGGTTGGTGTCCATCTTGGTATTTACCTGGGCACAGTTTGCTTCTGCAATGCTTCAAGAATCAGGGTGATTTCCTTGATTTCCTGGGCACAGATCATAATCACAGTCAATGTTTATACAGCACATGGCAAGAATCCTTTGTTATTCAGTATATAACCGGCATTTCTTAATCACCTACTATGTGCCATGCAGTTGTTGGGTGTTGAGGATGCAAAATAGAACAGCCTCTGCAGTCAGAGATTTCACATTTGATTGAGGGAGACCACATGTACATAAATCATTCAAGAAGCATTTATGAAGCACCTACTATGTGCTGGGCCCAGCATGTATTCAGTGCTAGGGCTATAAAGAGATATACAAACAGTCCCTGGCCTGGAGAAGCTTACTTTCCCTCACATTGTGAGGGTATGATAAGCTGTAATAAACCGTTTCAGAATATTGACCTTGGAGGAGATCTCAAAGCCTGACTCTTTCTTTGTAAACTTTGGCTTTGAGTTACACTTGTTGATAATAAATCAAAATCAGATCCAGGGTCATAGGAGTCCTTATCAATCTGGGAGAGAAAATTTGGCCCAGAGATTTCACTAAAATACTAAGGAGTTGCTCTCTAGGGCACACCCTTTATGCTCTTTTGACTTGCCCCTCAGGAGTTTTGGAGACACGGTGAATTCAGCACATTTACTAAGGCCTCTCCTAGGTCCAAGATGCAGGCATGGGTGTGAAGGGTTGGGGGAAGGTGAAAAAAGGGGCAGTCTTGGCTTAGAAGGAAAGGCCCAGCAAGATGCAGTCTTTAGTGGGCTGGCAGGAAAGCATACTTCTGGGCAGGGCCAATTTGTAATAATAAACAATAATAACTTGAAATAGTGCTCATGTTATCCTCACAAGAACCCTAGGAGACAAGTACTATTATTCTCCCTATTTTTACAGATGTGTAAACTGAGGCAAACAGTGCTTAAGTGACTTGTCACTACTAAGTGTCTGCAATTGAATTTGAACTTGGGTCTTGTTGACTCCAAACCCAGTATTCTATCCTTCACACCACCTGTACCACCACCCAAATCCGCCTCTAGGACATCCCCAGCAGGGGAGTCTCTGCTTGAAGACCTCTGGGAGAGACAGCTCACTACCTCCTGAGTTGGCCTATTCCACTTTGTATAATCTGAAAGGTAAAGGTGTGTGCTTGGGGGGGTGGGGAAGATAGGTGGGCAGAAGCCTCCCCAGGGTGGGAACCCCATCTCAGGCTCTTCCCCATGCTGCTTTCCTATGGCACTTGCTCCTCTTTCTATTCTTTGGAGTCAAGAAGAAAAAGAGAAATCAGACTTTATAACGAGCTTGTCCTGAGTCTACCCTTTTCCAGGCTAAGCAAACATCCCTAGTTCCTTCCTCCAGCACCTCCTTGTATGAAGTAATTTCCAGGAACTTCACTAGCCTGGTCATTCTCCTATGGACATCCTCTGGCTTCTAATATCACTGGGAACGACCCTGGAGAGCTATACATGGGCCTTTCCTCTCCCTCAACCTCTTAAGGCAACCTGAGCCACAATGGATTTTCTTGGGTGCTCTGTCATCCTGTTGACTCACAAGCAGTTTGTCAGCAACTCAATCAGAACAGGTATTTTTCACATCTGTTGCTCATCCCCACCCCTTTGTCTGGCAACCAGGTGGTACCATAGTGAATAAAGGGCTGGGCCTGGAGTCAGGAAGACTCGAGTTCAAATCCAGCCTCCAACGTTTACTAGCTGGGTGACCTTGGATAAGTCGCTTCAACTTGTTTGCCTCAGTTTCTGCCTCTGTAAAATGAGCTGGAGAAGGAAATGGCAAATCACTGTAGTATCTTTGCCATGAAAATCCCAAATGAGATCAGGAAGAGTCAGACAGGACTGAACAAAAACAACCCTATCCTTAATCTTGCTCTTGAAAAGTTGATTGGAAAGGAAAAGGATTCGATTGGATGACTTCAGCTATATCACCCATGGCGTTTCAGTAACTTTCAGAGCAATAATGTCGGATGCACGGGAAAGAAGGTTATTTTTATTCATTCCCATGATTCTTATTTGTCGCCTCTGTGGAGAAGAGGGGGCTTGAACAAAAACCTCCATCGGGAGGCAGTCAGACGCTGGCTCTGAAGCTGAGGGACCCAGAAAGCTGAGGAAGCGTCGTGTGTAAAATTAGAGCCTTGAAGGAGACGCCTGAGAATTCCCTCCAGTCTCAGCCTCTGGTCTCCATCCGCCCAGCCGAGCGGCTTGGGTCTCTTTCCAGAACCAGCCTCTGCTGCTTCTTCAGCATTTCTTCTCACAAATCCACGTCACAAACCGCAAACAGTCCAGTGAGTGCCCACGGCCAAAGCTGGGGGCAGCGGTTAAACAAAGGTTGGAGTCCAGGGCCCGGAGGTTTATCTGTGGCTGTTATTGACATGTCACGGGGTCAGGTATGAAATTAACCAAAACCCGCCAAGGCTTCGGAACCGGACTAAGGACTGAGGCTGGCCAGCCCCGGCCCCGCCCCAGGGAACTTCCCCCTTCCTTTAATCTAGGCCTCCGGAAACAATGCTTCATTCATTATCACCCAGGTTTTCAATGAGAAAGTGGGAATTTCCCTAGTGAAATCAAAGAGAGAAAAGTACCTTCCCCTCTGGACATTTACTGGAGCAGAAACACCAGAGGGAGACCCGCTCTCTCTGTCTACCTTCTGCTTGGCCCCTTACTCTCTGCCTTCCTCCTTCCATCCCTATTCTCCCTTTTCTCCCTTTCCCTTCCAGTGTCCTCCCTCCTCTGTTCTTTCCCCTTTTTCTCCTCCCTTCCTCCTTTCCTCCTCCCTCTTTCTCTTACTCGCTTCCTCTTCCTACTTTTTTTCTCCCTCTCCCCTCTCTCATCTTTGTCTTCTCCTCTTTTCCCTCCCTCTATCCCCGTTCCCTCCCATCTTCTCCTTTTCCCTCCCCCATTCCCTCACACTGCTTCCTCTCTACTTTCTTCCTCTTTTTCTCTCATTTCTTCTCCCTTCCTTTCCCCTCTTTCCCTTCCTCTCTTCTCTCCTGTCAAATGTGGCACTGTTTGACTAGCTCAGGGAAAATTTGAAAGGAGAATGGGAGAAAATCCAAAGCCAGGGGTTCATACACACCACTATGTGCTAAGTTGCTCCACCTAGTCATTGCCCAAGGTGGTTTACGAACCTGACAACAAAATCCTCAGATTGTTATTGTAGAGTAACCGCTTTGTGTTTCTGCTTGAAGGCCTTGATAAACTCTGCTTAAATATGTATATGTGCTTAGGATCGATATCTTGGTGACCCTCAGTCATTCAGTCCTGTCCAACTCTTCGTAACCCCATGGACCATAGCACACCAGGCTCTTCTATCCACTGTCTTTCAAAATCTGTCCAAGTTCATGTTTGTTGTTTTTATGACATGATCTGTCCATCTCATCCTCTGCCATCTCTTTTTCTTTTGCTTCAATCTTTTCCAACATGAGGGTCTTTTTCGGTGAGTGCCATCTTTTCATTAAAGTATTTAAGCTTCAGTTTCAGCATTTGACCTTCCAGTGAATAGTCTGAATTAATTTCTTTAAGTATTGACTGATTTGATCTCCTTGCTGTCCAAGGGACTCTCAAAAGTCTTCTCCAGCATTACCAGTCACAAATCACGATTCCACAGTGCTGTTTTCCTTGTAGTCCAACTCTCACAACCATACATTACTACTTGAAAAACCATAGGTTAAATTATGTTGTTCAGATTAGCCATAGCTTTCCTTTCGAGGAGGAAGCATCTTTTAATTTCATGGTTACAGTTACTGTCGGCAGTGACTTTTTAACCCAACAGTATAAGATCTGACGCTGCTTCTATTTCTTCTCCATTTGTGATGAGACCGAGACTAGTTGTCAAGATTTTAGTTTTCTGTTGTTAAATTTCAATCTAGCTTTTACATTCTCCACTTTCACCCTCATCAAGAGACTTCTTAATTTTTCTTCACTTTCTGTTGTAGAACAGTACTGTCCGCATATCTGAGACTTTTGAAATTTCTCCTGGCAATCTTAATTCCAGCTTTTGATTTGGCATTTCTAGCATTTGATCTGGCATTTCACATGATGTACTCTGTACATAAGTTAAATAAACAAGGTAGCAAAATACAGCCTTGTCATACTCCTTTTCCAATCTTAAACCAATCAGTTGTTACATATTTTTTTCTAACTGCTGCTTCTTGACCCACATATAGGTTCCTCAGGAGATAAGTAAGATGATCTAATACTTCCATCTCTTTGAGGACTTGTCACATTTTGTTGTGATCCACACAGTCTGTGGCTTTAGCGTTTTTCTCGAACTCCCTCGCTTTCTCCATAATCCAAAGAATGTTGGCAATTTGGTCCAGTCTACTCTTCTGGTAATTCTTGGTTCATATATTGCTGAAGCCTAGCTTGCAGAATTTTAAGAATATCCTTGCTGGTGTGTGGAATGAGTAATTTGAATATTCTTTAGCATTACTGTTTTGTAGGATTGGGATGTAAACTGATCTTTTCCAATACAGTGGCTACTGCTGAGTTTTTCAAATATGCTGACATATTGAATGCAGAACTTTAATAATAACATCTTTGAGGGTTTTAAACAGCTCAGTTGGAATTCCATCATCTTCACTGGCTTTATTGTTAGCAATGTTTCCTTAGGCCCACTTGACTTCATTCTTCAGTATGTCTGACTCTAGATCAGTAGCCACATTATTGTGATCAGTAATGTTAAGATCTTTCTTGTACAGTTTGGTGTATTTTTGCCACCTGTTCTTAATATAAATCTGCTACCTAGCTGTCCCTTCTGGTGGCACTGGGATTTGGTAACTCCAAGCTCTTTTCAGAATGTCAGCTAGATCCTGGGTGAATTTGGGCAAAACACATCACCTCCCTGGGGCTGATGGGAGGTTTAGGACAGATGAACTCTTGGGTCCCTTTTAAGGGATCTTGATCTTTGATTCTATGAAAGCTTGGTGAGCCTCAGTTTCCCTAGCTGTAAAATCAAGTGATTGTAACTCTGAATCTTAGATTGATTTGATGAATGTTGATCTAAAGCAGCTGAGCTTCAACCTACCATTTCGCAAACAGGATAGCTGAGGGGAGAGCCAAGATAAATACCAGATGGGGTTCCTCTTACACAGAAAACTAAGAGAGGGGAATCAAAGGATGAGAGGTCTTCTTAAATTCATAGGATCAGAACCTGATCTTCTGACTTCAATGCCACATCTCTGGTAATATAGTTAAACCTGGGGTTTCTGCTGGGGGCTTTCTTAAAGTGAAAGGACAGGAGCCTCCTGCTGTTGCCTCAGGCTGCTAGAGAAATGGTGAGAGGGACTGGTCTTAGTCTGATACTGGTAAGAGAATGAAACTGTTTCCTTCCAGACCAGGAGAACTCTTCAGGGTTTTTTTCACCCTTAGTGTCAATGACAGAGAAAATCTTTCCCTGGTGGAAAGAGTGTTTTGGTTTTGTCTGGCCCCAACCTGGGGTTGGGTCGGAGATGAGAGTCTAAGCAGCCTTACTGGGCATGTGGCAAGTGATCAGTGAAGGCCTTTTCAGTAGGAAATATGAGAAATGCAGACAGGCAGGAAAGTGGCATTAGGGAAGTCCATCTGAGGGGAACAGGTACCTCATGAAGAAGGCAGCTTAGGACTGGAGGGAGATCTGCTAGTAAGCAGTAGGAGTGGGTCCAGATTGGCAGATGGGTGTTAGCAAATGCCTGGGTTGCAGATTTAAAGCCATCTACTATCTGTAGCTAGCCTACCATTCCAGCTTTATTTCATATGACTTATGTTGTAGTCCAGGTCTGATTCATGATATTTCAGGTTCAAGAATGGAATGAAATGAGACACTTGTAGACCAAACAATGAATGAAAGGGAGTTTACTGAGAGCCATAGCAGGGAAAAGATATCCAGTAAGAATCCAGCATTGATTCTGTTGGTTATAGCCTCTGTGTTGGCCATGCTGGTCTCCTGTGGGAGGAGCCACTGACTCCCCATGAGGTTACCTTTAGTATTTGGGCTACAAAAAAGCTACACCAGTGGTTGGAGTCTTGGTTCCCTGTGCCAATTCAATCTAAAGGATGACTTTAAAACCACTCATTGAGGAAAAAGTCAATCAGACTATATGGAGGTCAGATCTTTGGGACAGTTAGCTTGGGAAACTGGAGAGGTAGAAGGAAACATCATTCCTATCATCACGTCTCTCTGCATACATTTGGTGTTGGGGTTATTGGCTGCTCCTTTGGCCCAGAACACCATCTCTTTCCTCTGGGTCCTACACAGGTTGAGCCTTGGCCTGAAATTCTTTCCTTCCTCACTTTTCCCACTTGGAATGCTTATGACATCAGTTTGGCTGATCATCTTCTATGCCTGAGCCTCTAGGTCAATAGTATTCTTTTTTAACTTTTATTTTATTTTTCCAGACAATCACTTTCTCTTTTCCCCTCCCTCCCCTTACCAAACAAAGAAACCAAACCCTGGCGACAAATGTGCATTGTAAGAAAAACAAGTCCCACATTTGCCCATGTCCAACCATGCATAGTTTTTTCAGGTTATTGTCTTTCCAAGATTGTGGTTAGTCTGTAAATTACCCTCCCCCCTTTCACTAGTTCATAAAAATTTTCCCAGGTTTCTCAGAAACCATCTCTTTCATAATTTTTGGTCCAATAATGTTGCATCACATTCACAGTTCACAGCTTGATCGGACATTTCCCGAATGAGGGACTCTCTCTTCTTAGTATCCAGTTCTTCCTTACAACACAAAGAGCTGCTATGAATACTTTGCATACACGTGTCCTTTTTTACTATCTTCAGGGTACAAAGCCAGTGATGGCAAATCTTTCCTTTAAGTTACTTTGTATTGACTTGTCTGCGTTCTTCTTGAATTCCCCACCCACACAACCAAGGAAGAGAGTCATTCATTTCTGTCTTTGCAACCCTATTACGAATCACCATATATCTTGACTATTGATTTGCATTGAGATGTGACAGTAAGGAGTCACTCCTAAATACTATTTCCTCTACCCACAGTCCAAAAAGCACCAAGTTAAATAATGAAAAGCAAATAGAGCCTGAAAAATGTTTGTCTACTTTATCTCCTTAGTAACATGCGAGATATTGTGGGGTAATGGGCAGACAGAACATTGGCCTGAGAAACAGGAGAGCTGATCCCAATTCTGCTAGTACTTGGACATTCTGGGTCTGTTTTTTCATCTGTAAAAAGAGGAAGGAAAATCAAATGAATTCTAAGGTCCCTTTCCAGATGCTGGATTTGACGGTTCTTTGGGCAGTGCTGGAATTTTTCTCTCTCAGTTGGGGAAAATGACTGCAAACTAAGATCTGCTTGAAATCCAAGCCCATCTACAGCAGGGCTGCTGTCAAGGATTGGTCTTTGGAAGTCTGATGGTTTTGAGAAACTGGGGGGGCTTTGTTGCCTCTAGAACAAATGAGTCCTCTTTTGGGAGTAAGGCATCCCTGTTGGGTCTGGGAGGATAAAAAGACATCTGTGGTCATATAGTTGAACCTGGAGTTTCTGATGGGGGCTCTCTTAAAGAAGAAGGACAGGAGCCCCTACTTCTGAATAGGTTACTGTGTGGCCTTAGGCTGTAGGGGAAATGGTCGGATGGACTGGCCTCAGTGAGAGGAAGCTTGGTCTGGTCCTGGTAACAGAATGAAACTGTCTCTTGCCAGACAGGAGTTTTTCAGGGTTTTCTTTTTTTTTCCCCCACCTTTAATGTCAATGATAGAGAAAATCTTTCCCCAGTGAAAGGAATGCTTTGGTTTTGTCACAGGCAGGGAAAACAATAGAGCACAATGGAAAAAACAGTCAGAGAGATTGGTGCAGACAGTAGAGATAAGTGCCCTTTTGCTGGGAAATTAGAGGAGATGAACTCTCAAGGAATTCTGGGGATTTGAAGAGATCTTTGGGGCTGATGGATATTCTTTCAATTGTTTCTGTTTTTTGTTCTTTTGGATTTTTTTTTTTTTTACAAAATAAAATTTCCTCTTTAGATATCATGATGAGTACTGTGCTTGTAAATGCGTAGTCAGGCTCAGTATGTTTGGGGTGTGATGTCTAATATAGACATTTTCCAGACTTTTCTTTTTAACAAAGACCCTCCTGGATCAGGGAGCTGGGGAATTCTCTCCATTAATGCTCTCTAGCTCTCAAGTCATGTGGACAGACTTCAGTTCTTGGGGAGTTTTATCTCTAAAGAAAGGACTCAGATTTTTGTCTCTATCAAAGGGGGGGATCATTTAAAGTTTTGCTTAGATTGGCTCATATAGTAAAAATGGTATGGGTAATGTCTTTTGATTCGTGCATAAATTGGATTTAAGTGAGGCAGAGTTGCATGAAGTTGTCAGCCTCACTCTCCCCTCCAGAGTCATCATAGTCCAGTGGCAGGACAGAGTCAAGAGGGCTGGTGATGGCTCAGGATGCAGTGGATGACCTTGGCGTCTTCAGTGTCTAACCAAGCTCTAAGTGCTCCACATCTCCTGCTTCAGCTGCCTTCATGGCCATTGGAACAAATTGTTCTCATCCACCCACTTCATCAGAGGAAATCTTCACTTGCTTGGGGTAGACATCCCCCTAACTCACCAATGGGTTGGAGACCCCTTGGTTATCCTCAACCTGGTTTGGCCCATCTGCCGAAATGGTTTACCAGGGTGTGGCCGTTGTGCATACTGCAGCTTCTTGGAGCCACAGGTGAGATTTGGGTGAAACAGGTGAACATCAGAGGTGGAAAGAGCCCTGAAAAGGGTTCAGCAGCCATCACACCAAAGGTACTGGTCCTCCCTGAACACACCCCACACCCCTTTATATGTTGGCTCATATAAAGGCTCTCCCCAAAAGAAATTAGAAAAGTACTTAATGTACAAAATAGATCTTGTATAGAACAGCTATTATTTTCATCCACACAAAAGATTCATAAATACATATTAACAAAGTCTTAAAACATAAAACAGTTCCTTTCTATTCTGCTCTCTCAGGAGGTAGATATTTATACTTTCACCTTGAGGCTTCCCTATTTGAGCATTCCCCTCCAGGTCTGTTTCTCCTTAATAAGCCAGGTGATGGGCTCATTCCAACGGTGATCCAAGTATTATGGTGGTTCCAACAACTCCTCTTATCAATCATTCTTACTGAGGAATCTCAGAGGTCTTGAAGAGTTCATTTCTGAGGATCACTATTTAAGTTACCAGTGTTCAAGAACATAGCCTCAGACTTATGAGAAGTACTAGGGAGAGGCTCAAATAGTCCCAACACACTCAGCAGATGGAATGAGAGAGCCCCAGAGAGCAGAGTCCCTCTTTTTAAGGTCCCCCAACAGAGCTGCTATTCCTGGCTCAGTGGTCAGTCTCCTTTGATGAAGCTCCCTCCCTCTACTGCCATCACTAAGATGAAGGAATTGGAACATCATCCAAAAGTGAGCACATGTGTCATAAGAAATGACAAAGGTAACTCAGCTCATGTATACTCATGTATACTCCATGGGACGGCCTTCACTGACCCATCCTCACATTTGCTCAATGAAACATGTTCTAGAGACTCTCTGTGATTATCCCTATTAGATTTAGATGGAGCCATAGGTGGTTAAGTCAGTGAGAACTATTTCCTCATCCTGATAAATGATTCTACTTGATGCCTCAGGAAAAGGAGGACGTCTGTTGCACACATATATCTATAGTTTTGGGCTGGACATGAGAATAAGACTAGGGTTGAATAAAGGACTGGATTGACAAGTGAATGCTACCGAATAGACTTTGAAAAAATAGAGAAAGAAGGCATACCAATCTCCTATGAAGCAAATGTGGTCTTGATATCTAAACCAGGGAGAGATAAGGCAAAGAAAGAAGACTATAGATAAATATCACTAATGAATATTGATGCAAAAATATTGACTAAAATACTGGCAAAGTGTTGGTAACAATATATTTAAAATATACTGGGTTTATACCAGGAACGCAGAGATTGCTCAATAATAAGGGATTGACAAACATGATAAATTATGTGACAAAGACAATGAATATCATGATTATATCAACAGAGTAAAATTCTTAAATTTATTTATTTAAAAAAAAACCATAGGATCTAAAGAAACTTTCCTTAACATATAGGACACCTACATAAAATCAAGAGATAGTATTATTTATAATGGAGAAACACTAGAAGCTTTTACCAAAAAATGATGTAAAACAAAGATAGTAATTTTCTCCACTATTTGATATTTTTGTATTAGTTTTAGAAATATTTATTTTGGTCCAGATCTGTGATTTAATTAGTGTGAAGGGGAAACTCCTATTCTGGAAAGTCATTTCACTGATAAAGAGCAACAATTCATTATCTTATAGTATGAAACTGAGAAATTAAGTGCTGTGCCCATAGTCACATCATTAGCATTTTTCAGAAGCAGGATTTGAACTCAGATCATTCTGACTCCAATGCTGAACTTCCAGTCATCATGCCTCCTCTTGCAAAAAGTGTTAGTTTTAGCAAAAAGACAAGAAAAATATTTTTAGGGACAAAGCATAGGAAAAGAGGAAGGGAAATCATCTCTAGTTGCAAATAAATACTAAGATGGTTAATTCCAGAGATTCAATAAAGAGATATCCTGAGCAATAAAAAAAAAAACAAAACCAGGATATAAAATAGTTCCAAAGGAGGTAGACTGAGTTGCACAACCAGTTTTGTTTTGTTTTGCTTTTTGCTAAGCCCCCAGGTCACTCAGGATCTCCTGATTTCTCAGCAGACAGCCTTGGCTAGAAACCTGCAGTCCTGTTCCTGGTTTCTCACTTGCATTTCAGCCTCTGGACCTTGACATTTACGAGAAATTGGTTCCCAACTTGTTCTGGTTTGAGATTTGACTTCTTGCTTAATCGTTGCTACGACTGCCCCTCTTTCTCTAGGAAGTTTCTTCCGGGTCAGGCATAATGACTCTCTGGATCACTGGCCAGTGCAGGGGTTGACTCCTGTGAGGAATTTAAAATTCCTTCCCCCAGGCTTCCTGCATCCAGGCCCCCAACATGGTTCTCCAGAGATCATGGAAGATACTGTGACCTTTGGAGGGGCTCTCTGTGGCACTGGCCATGCTCAGAGACTTGGGCTGCCAAATAATCTTTCTAATCCATTTCTCTGCTTCAAAAACCTTCATTAAGTCCCTATTGCCTCTTAAAATGGAAATTTGTAAGCTTGTTGATGAAGGCCCTCTGGAATCTGACACCAATTTACCTTTACAATTCTTTTTAATATTCTATTACTAGACAATCAGAACT
Source organism: Bettongia penicillata ogilbyi (assembly GCA_023548195.1). Taxonomy (NCBI): domain Eukaryota; kingdom Metazoa; phylum Chordata; class Mammalia; order Diprotodontia; family Potoroidae; genus Bettongia; species Bettongia penicillata. The sequence continues at coordinate 15,519,210 of JAJHZJ010000134.1, read as the reverse complement.
GTTGGCAGCTCTCTGAGTTCAACACTTCCTGCTTCCAGGATTCTCAAGTGTGGGTTCTCCAAGTCTGGACCTCCTTATATCCATTCAAGACTCAGCTCTGGGGCTGCCTCCTGGGGAAGGGTGGGGGATGGGAAAAGACTTCCCTGAGAACTCCAATTATTAGTGATCTCTCCCTCTTCTTGCTTTCCTGAAACTCTTTGAGTACCTGTCTCCACTGCTTCCAGATTTGTTTAATTTTCATATCACCAGCTCACTCCTGATGGGCCTCTGTCTACTTGGTTGATTTTTAAAAATAGTATTTTATTTTTTTCCTCCAGTTATATGTCAAGATAATTTTTCACATTCATTTTTACAAAACTTCAAGTTCCAAATTTTTCTCCCTCTCCTTCCTCCTCCTAAAATGGCAGGCAATTTGATATAGGTTACATATGTACTATCATGTAAAATATATTTCCACATTAGTCACAATGATAAAAGAAGAAATAGATCAAAAGGAAAAAAACACAAAAAAGAATAAAGTGAAAAAAGTATGCTTCAATCTGCGTTCAGAGTCCATCAGTTCTTTATCTGGACGTGGATAGCGTTTTCTTTGTGAGTCCCTTGTACTTGCCTTGGATCATTGTGCTGCTGAGAAGAAATAAGTCATTCACAGCTGATTATGATACACTGTTGCTGATACTTTGTATATACAGTGTTTTCCTGTTTCTGCTCATTTCACTTTGCATCAGTCTATACACTTCCATGAGTTCTTTCTGGGCTCAAGACAACTTCCTGTTTTTCTTTGCAGTTTTGTCCAGATGTTTTGATATTGTTGTCCTCTGTGTCATGATCTTCCCTGACTGTAATCTACGGTCAGATTCTTTTGTGGTTTTTTGCTCATTGTTTCCCACTTTTTTTTAAAATTTGAGCTCTGCTTCTGGGGTGGAAGGAACACTATCTCCGGCTTCTTGTGCCAGGGGTTGCAGGCCCTGGCTGTTTACCTGGTGCTGCACGGATGTCACCCTGAGACCCACAGAGGATCTGTGTCTGGTGCTGTACTGAAGGGGTGGGGTAGGGGGGTGTTTGGCGCTGCTGGTGGCCATAGGGATCTGGAAGTTTACCTGTTGCTGAGCTGAGGTTCTCATGCTAGTGTCTGGCATATGCTGAGGCCAGTGGAGTGTTTCTGCATTTCCCCAAGGCTACACTGAAGCACATGGTGGTCTGACTGCTGGTGGCTGTGTGTTTGTCCTGCCCACTCCTGGCTATGCTGAGGTACGTGTGTGTGTGTTTGTGTGCTTACATGTGTGAGTGTGTGTGTGGTGGAGGGGAGGGAATCCTGGTGTTTACATTTGCTGCTCCACTCCACTGGGGCTTAGGAATTCCCACTGGTTTGCTGAGGTGGGGCTTGCTGCTAGTTTGTTGGGTTGCTTTCTGTCCTGTACTGCACTTACCTTTTACCTGAGTGGCATACATCTTTCCTGTCGATCTTCCAAGTTTCTTGGACTGAAAGGTTGTTTTTCACTGTCTTTTGCTGGTTCTGCTGTTCTAGGATTTGTTTGGGGATGTTATTTTATGGTTGTTTGGAGGTGACTATGGGAGAGTTATGGGGATTTATGGCTTACTCTGCCATCTTGACTCCTGGATGTCTCCTTTACTTGAAAGAGAATAGTTTTGAGGGAGTGAACATACTGGCAGAAGTCAGGTTGTAAGAGGTTTAAAAGTGAGAGAAGAGGAAGGGAATGTAATGGATATTGATATCTTTGAGGACCTTTCCATCTATTTCTGGATGAATAGAGATAATTGAATCGATTTGATCCCCACCATCAATGCCCCTTCCTGTAATCTTCAGTCTGCTTATGGTTCCTTACCTGCTGTCTACAAACATACTTAAGCCATCTCTGACCTTGAAAAACTTCACTAGATTCTACCATTCCCTCAAGCTGTTAGTTTATGTCTCTTTCTTCCCAGCCAAATTCCTTGGGAAAAAAAAAACCCCACACATGGTGCTTCCTTTTCTTCTCTTCTCACTGTCTTCTAAACCTTCTCTTATCTGATTTCAAGCCCAGATTGATACAGTTCCCTCCAAAACTACCAATGATATCTTTTTGGGGTAGTGTTTTTTTTTTAAATTGTTATTGATATTTTTTTTTGTTTCTTACGTCACCATATTTATCTCATGTGTCTCTCCTCTCCCTCTCCAAGAGCCATCCCATATGGCAAATATTTTTAGAGGAGAAAAAAAAAGTCAGCACAATTGATCAATTCATTGAGAAAGTCTGAAAATATGTGCAGTTGTGTGACATTTGTGACCCTTCCACCTCCAAGAAGGGGAAGATTGAGGGGGTCTTCTCTTCTCCCTTGTCCCATTTGATCTTAGTACTTTTTTTCTTTTTAAAAATTATTTTGTTTTCAGTGTTCTACAATCATTTCCATATATCTTAGGTTTTTCCCCTCCCTTCCCCCATTCCCCTGTACCTCCTCACTTCCTCCCTGAGAGGGCATATAGTTTTACATAGGATACATTCTACACATACATTCCTATTAAATACATTTTCACCTTAGTCATGTTGCATAGAAGAATTAAAATGAATGGGAGAAATCATAAAATAAACCAAAACATAATACAAAAGAAAATGATCTGCTTCATTCTGCAATCGATAATTCCATAGTTCTTTCCCTGGATGTGGAAGGCATTTTGTCTTAAGAGAAATTATTTAAGGGAATTATTTAAGTTCTTGCATTTCAATGAAGTACTAAGTCTACCAGAAAAATTCCTTGTATGCTGTGGTTGTTGCTGTACAGAGTTCTCCTGGTTCTGCTCATTTCCCTCCACATCAGTTCATGTAAATCTTTCCAGGCCTCTCTGAAGTCTTTCTGTTCATCATTTCTTATAGCACAATAGTATTCCATTACATGCATATACCACAATTTATTCAGCCATTCCCCAATTGATGGGCATCCCCTTGATTTCCAATCTTCGATATTTTGTTAACATTTTTTTTGGTGTGTGGTTGTTTCTTCCATTCACATCTTTGTAGTTACCGTGTATAGTGTTTTCTAGGTTCTGTTGATTTCACTCTGTGTCCATACCTATAGTTCTTTCCATGTTTCTCTTATTTATCACACACATTATTTCTTATGGCACAGGGATATTCCATTACATTCATGTGCCACAAAGTATTTAATCACTCCCCAACTGATGGGCATCTACCTTGTTTCCAATTCTTAGTTATCACAAAAAGTGCTGCTACAAATATTTTGGTGTATGTAGGGAATTTTTTTTCTTATCAACAGCCTCCCTGGGATAAAAGTCCCGTAATGGAGTCTCTGGTTCAAAATATATGGATATTTTAGTTACATTGTTTGAATAATTCCAAATTGTTTTTCAAAATGGTTGTACCATTTTGCAGCCTCACCCACAATGAATTAGCGTTTCTGTCTTCCCACACCTGCTCCAACACTGACTATTGTCATTTTTTTGGCCATTTTTGCCAATTTACAAGGTGCGAGGGAAACTTTGGGGTTATTTTTGTATTTCTCTTGCTATTAGGCATTTGGAGCATTTTTTCATGTTGTGAATACTTTGAAGTTCTTTTGGGAATTTTTAATTCATATCCTTTGATCATTTATTTATTGGGCAGTGGCTATTACCTACCTTTATCTATTTATCTATCTATCCACCTATCTATCATATCAAATCTTTATCAGAGAAACCTGACACAAAGATACCCCCCACCCCATTCAATTTCTTCCCTTCTTATCCTAGGTGCATTTACTTTGTCTGTGCAGAAGGTTTTCAGTTTTAAGTAAACAAAAGTCATCTATTTTTTCTTTTCTAGTTACCTCTCACATTTTTTTACCCATTACCATGATATGTGTGTATGTATACACACACACACACACACACACACACATAATCTATTTCTCTTCAATTTTTTTGTACAGATTTTTAATATTAAGGTCCTGTATTCATTGTGGGAGATGATGTGAGGAGTTGGTCTAAGTTAAATTTCTGCCAGACAAAACTTCTGCCAAGTTTTCTTAGCAATTTTTATGAAGCAGGGAGATTTCCCCTAGGTGATTTTGTGTTTCCCCACTTTAGTCAAACTGGATTATTGAATTCTACTGTTCCTGGATCTTTCCATACCAGTAACACATCGATTGACAAATCCAATGGTCTTTTCTCAGTCCTGACCCTTTTTGATCTCTCTTCAGCCTTTAATGCTGCTATCTGTCTTCTTCTTCTGGGGCAGTTAGGTGGTGTGGTGAATAGTGTCAGGCCTAGAATCCAGAAGACTCAAGTTCAAATCTCCCCTCAGACACTTTACTAGCTATGTGACCTTGGGCAAATTACTTATCCCATTTGCCCCAGTTTCCCCATCTGTAGCACTTACCTTCCAGGGTTGTTGTGAGAATCATATGAGATAATTTTAAAGAGCTTAACATAGTGCCTGGCACCTACTAAGTAATATATAAATTATTGTTATTTATATATAAATTATTGTATATAATTTATATGATATAAATCAATATTATAATTTTCAAGATACTGCTCTCTATTGGTTGTCCTTGTACCAGTCTCACCACTCTTTCTCAGACTCCTTTGCTGAATCATCACTCATATCCCATCCTCTTTACTTTGGTTGTACCCAAACACTGGATCCTGGAATCTCTCTTCTGTTTTCTATCAACATGTCTATACATATAACTCCCAAATCTATAGACATGGCCCTCATCTCTCTCCTGAATTCCAGTCCCACATCACCAACTATCTATTGGACATTTCCACTGAGATGTCCCATAGGTATTAGCATTCAAGTAACATTGAGATAATCTCCCATAATAATATCTCTTGTCCATCTCCTTCTCTCTACTCACACAGTTGCAACCATAGTCCAGATCATCATCACTCTTACCTAGTCTATTGCAATAGCATCTCAATTGGTTTCCTCATGTCCCGGCTTCCTGACCTTCCTGCTTCCCAACGTTTTCCTCTCCAGGGTGTTTCATGTAGCTGCCAAGCTGACTTAAAGTGCCAAATCTGCCCCTTTCCTTCTTCTCAAATGGTTTTCAATGCTCCCCGTTGAGGCCTGTGTATCCCCCCAGCACTTAGCACAGTGTCTGGTACACAGTCGAGGCTTAATACATGCTTGTGGATCAACTGATATTAGAAGTGAGATACTTCATATGATGTCAGGTCAGAAGCAGATCCATGAAAACATTTTATTGATATAACTTTCATAAGCAGTCTTAAAACAATGTATTACATTAAACTTCACAAATATGAATTATAGTTAAAGAATTATATTTAAATTATATTTAAAATTATAGTTCCCAATATTTAAATTATATTTAAATTTATATTCAGTTCATGAAAAAAAATCATCCTTAGTACCTTCTTATTTTAAACACACATACCTGCTAAAATGGAGGGGTTGGACATGGGTCTGAGAGGTAATGTTGATTTTTTTTAAAATCCCATTCCAAAACCAAGAATGACTGTGAAGCAATGTGATGTTCCTTCACTGAAGTTGGCAACACGAGCCCCATACACCAATTCTCTAGTCATTCTTTCGAATGGAACAGGAAGAATGCACAACAGCATTGGTGATAAAAATGACTATGTTTTCCTCTGCAGCAAATTAAAACCTGACCCAGGAGTAAACCAGGAGAGCCTGATGTTCTGCCTCATCTAGGAAGCCATCTTTCTTCTCCTGAAGTCTGTAAAGAAGAAAAGAGAAGGAATGCACATGATGGATGTCCACAGCAGGTCATTAGTCCCACTGTCTTAAGATAGAATTTTCCACTCTCTAGCTTCATGATCTTCCATCCTTCCTGGGAAACTTCCTGTTGGAGCTGGGAAAAAGTAAAAGACCATGCCCACACAATTGTCATTTGAAGTCTAAAAATGAATTTATCATATTTCCCTCTACTTATCCCAAGTCATATCCCTAGATTTCAAGGGCTTACACCATAGAAGCTGCAAAGAACAGGGTCCCCTCACAGCAATCCCTTTCTATCCTTGGGAGCTGAGCCCTGCCCTGAAATGTGCCCACCTTGCTTGGGCCACTGCATATTTTGATAAAGGTATACTAACGATCTATGATTGTTTTTTGTGTAACCTGCGTTTGGAGGGAGAGACCTAAGCCTGGGATTATCTTCCCCTTTAGAGCACAGGGAGAGTGGCTTTTATTCTGAATCTCTTAAAGAGAACACTGTAGCTATGTGAGGCAGTGGATAGAGCACTGGGCCTGGAGCCAGTTAAACTGGAGTTCAAATCTGGCCTCAAATATTTACTAGCTGTGTGACCTGAGGCAAGTCAATTAACCCTGTTTGTCCCAGTTTCCTCATCTGTAAAATGACCTGGAGAAGGAAATGGCAAACCACTCCAGTATCTTTGCCAAGAAAACTCCAAATGGGAGTCAGACTCAACAACAAATTCTTATTGTAATATTGAGCCTGGGAAGGCTTTTCCAATTAGCTTAATGGCCAAGAGGAATTTGGGAGGGGGGTAGAAGAAAGGCTGTGCCCCCTCTATAGTATGAGCAGTATTGCAAGGAACCCACTACACTTGAAAAATAAGCAAATGGATCTTTCATAGTCTCCCAAATGACTTGGAAAGCTCCACATATTTAACTAAGAATACCAAGTATAGCCTGGACAGTATACAAAAATGGTACTACTCCTGTTCCTTCCCTCCCCCACAGACAGTGATCTCCCATGGGGAAAATCTGAAAACCAACCATTTCTATGTTAAAAACAAAGAATATCATGGTTTTAAAAGACTACTTCTGTGAACTGATGCTGAGTGAAGTGATCAGAACTAGGAGAACATTGGACATGATGTGCAAAGACCAACTTTGATAGACTTAGCTCTTCTCGACAATACAATGACCTAAGGCAACTCATGATGGAAAATGCTACTATCCACAAACAGAGAAAGGACTATGGAGGTCTGAATGTACATGGAAGCATACTATTTTGTTTTTTCTTTCTCATGATTTCTCCCTTTTATTCTAATTCTTCTTTTACAACATGACTAATGTGGAAATATGCTTAACATGACTGTGCATGTATAACCTACATCCAATTGTTTGCTGTCTTGGAGAAGGGGAAGGGAAGAAAGGGATGGAGGAAATATTGGAACTCAAAATCTTACAGAAATGAATGCTGAAAATTAGCTTCACATGTAACTGGAAAAAAATACTATTATTAAAAAAATATTACTAATACAGCCAAATCTCATTTCTATAGTTCCCATGTTCCCGCCTGATGAAGTTATTCAAAACAGCTAAAAACAGGATAGACAGGAATATCGGGAATAGATATAGGTACTCAGGCTCATGTGGAATCACCCGATATTGGAATTAGGGCTGATTGAACAAATGATGAAAAAATTAGCCTTTAAGAAGTAACTTTCACCTTGGCCTTGCACCCCATGAATATACCTTCACCCTGTGGGCACAAAGAGCTTACCAATGAGGGGTGGAAGGAATCAGCAAGCTCTTTTTTCTTTAATTAAAGCAATTATTTATTTATTCATCTTTAGTTTTCAACAGACACTTCCACAAGATTTTGAGTTCCAAATTTTCTCCCCATCTCTCCCCTCCACCCACCCCAAGATAGTGTGCATTCTGATTACCCCTTCCCCTAATCTGTGCTCCCTAACATACCCCTTCCTTCTCTTATTCCCATCCCCTCTATTTTCTTGTAGGGAAAGATAGATTTCTTTACCCCATTGCCTGTATCTTATTTCTCAGTTGCATGTAAAAACAACTTTCCCATTGAGAAGGCAATCAATTCAACATAGGTTATACATGTGCAGTTATGCAAAACACTTCCGTAACAGTCATATTGTGAAAGACTAACTATATTTCCTCCCATCCTATTCTGGCCCCCATTTATTCTATTCTCTTTTGACCCTATCCCTCCTCAAAAGTGTTTACATCTAATTACTCCCTCCTCCCATTTGCCCTCTCTTCTATCATCCTCCCACCCTCTGCTTATCCCCTTCCCCACTACTTTCCTGTAGTGTAAGATAGATTTTCATACCAAAATTGAGTGTGCATGCCATTACCTCCTTAAGCCAAATGTGATGAGAGTAAGGTTTACTCTTTCCCTCTCACCTCTCCCCTCTTCCCCTCCATTGAAAAAACTTTTTCTTGCCTCTTTTTTTGTGAGATAATTTACCCCATTCTATTTCTCCCTTTCTCCTTCCAATATATTATTCACCCCTGTATCAGTAAGCACCTCAACATACATGGGGGGGGTCTGCTATCACAGGATATTAGGTCTGTATTGATAAAAATTTCAAGGGGTTAACAATCACTTTAATCAAGCACATTTATCATTCCCTTAACCAAGCACATATATCATTCACCTAGTTCAGGGGAGTCAGCACCCTGAATTTCAAAGAAAATACAGAGAAATCAAAGAGTCAACAGACATGGCTTCCTCTACCTGAATTCAACAGACAAGTCCAATTGTCCGACCACAGTTACCAGAGAGATAAGCACCAACATGTGGGTTTTCAAAGCTGGGGGGCTCCTTAAAGTGGCTTCCCAGGGTCCTCATCTGACATCAAACTTTCTTCCAAAAACTAAGCCCCAAAGTAAAACCTCACCTTCAGAGTATTTATATACTTTTTTAGAACCAGAGGGCATAACTCTCTGACTCAGTACTTCAAAGAAAAAACAAAAAATACTTGGGACCCTCCTACAAAACAGTTCCCCTAATCAAGTTTCCCACAATGGGCAGGCCTATTAATGGGTGGGAAAGATTTTCTTTAATCTCATTATTTAATCAGAGGCACTTTTAGTAAAACCAAAACAGCAAAAGATCCTAATTTGATTGCCCTTAATTTTTTTTCTTAGGTATCATCCCTTTCTATCCAACTCACCCTGGTGTCATCTTTCTGTATGTATATAATCCTTTCAACTACCCTAATACTAAGAAAACTCTTGAGTTATAAATATGATCTTCCCATGTAGGAATGTAAACAGTTCAACTTTAGTAAGTCTCTTATGATCTCTTTCCTGTTTACCTTTTCATGTTTCTCTTGATTATTGTGTTTGAAAGTCAAATTTTTTATTCATTTCTGGTCATTTCATCAAGAATGCTCGAAAGTCCTCTATTTCATTGAATGATCATTTTTTCCCCTGAAGTATTATACTCAGTTTTGCTGGGAAGGTGATTCTTGGTTTTAATCCTAGCTCTTTTGACCTCTGGAATATCATATTCCAAGCCTACTATCCCTTAATGTAGAGGCTGCTAAGCCTTGTGTTATCTTGTTTTTATTTACACAACTCTTTCTGGTTGTTTGTAATATTTTCTACTTAACCTGGGAGCTCTGGAATTTGGCTACAATATTCCTAGGAGTTCTCTTTTTGGGTTCTCTTTTGGGGGATGATAGGTGGATTCTTTCAATATCTATTTTCTGGTTCTACAATATCAGGGCAGTTTTCTTTGATAATTTCTTGAAAGATGATGTCTAGGCTCTTTTTTAAATCATGTCTTTCAAGTAGTCCAATAATTTTTAAATTGTATCTCTTGGATCTGTTTTCCAGGTCAGGTGTTTTTCCAATGAGATATTTCACATTGTCTGCAATTTTTTCATTCCTTTGGCTTTGTTTTATAGTTTCTTGATTTTTCATAGTCATTAGCTTCCATCTCCTCCATTCTAATCTTTAAGGAATTATTTTCTTCAGGGAGCCTTTGAACCTCCTTTTCCATCTGGTCAATTCTGCTTTTTAGGATATTCTTCTCATTGACTTTTTGGATCTCTTCTGCCACTTGGGTTAATCTTTTTTTAAAGTGTTATTTTCTTCAGAATTCTTTTGGGTCTCCTTTAGCAAGCAGTTGACTCATTTTTCATGATTTTCTTGCATCACTCTTATTACTCTTCTCAATTTTTGCTCTACTTCTCTTATGTGATTTTCAAAATCCTTTTGGAGCTCTTTCATGGCCTGAGACCAATTAATATTTTTCTTGGAGGTTTTGGATGTAGGAGCTTTGACTTTTTTGTCTTCTTCTGCTTGTATGTTTTGATCTTCCTTGTCACCAAAGTAAGATTCTATAGTCTGATTCTTTTTCTGGGTTTTGCTCATTTTTCCAGCTATTTACCTAACTTTTGAGCTCTTTGACAAGGTAGTTTTCTGCTTCCAGTGGGGGTGGGGGTGGGGTGTACTGTCAGCTGCTTGATCCTTCCACAATCTGTGGGCCTAGAACTCCTGAAACTGTCACTGCTGCCCCTGCCTCTGCTGCTGTAGGCTCCTCCACAGACTCCTCTGCAGGCTCCTCCCCCGTCCCCTTCTCCCCTCTCCCGCACCTGCAGCCCTGGGGTTGGGGGCCTAGGCCAGACCACTCTACCCTCTCACACAGGTCTCACAGATTTTTCTTACTGACCTTCCAATTTGTCCTTGGCATTTCGGTGTTGTGAAGTCTGGAAACTACCACAGGTACTCAAGATTCAATCTCCACAAGGTTTGCTAAGGTCCTGTCTGTGCCTGCATGGCCCACACTGGACTGTGGAAATTGCGCAGTGCAATAGACACTTCCCAGTGACCCTCCAGGCTGTCTTGGGCTGGAGATTTGTTCACTCTGTCATTCTGCGAGTTCTGCCACTCTAGTACTTGTTTAGAGTCATTTTTTTTTACAGGTATTTGGCTGGGTTTGGAAGGAGAGTACTAGCAAGTCCATGCTGTTACTCTGCCATCTTGGCTTCACTTCCCAGCAAGTTCTTATGAAGTACCTATTGTATGCCATACACCCTGCTAAGTGTTGGGGCTGCAGATAAAGCAAGAGCCAGCATTTATAGAGTAGTTTAGGGTTTGTAAAGTGCTTTCTGAGTAAACTCATTTGATCCAAAGACAAAAATGAAACAACTGCAAAGAGCTTACACAAAGCTCTTAGGATAGAGCAGTTACTGGGCTGGATGCTGGGCATACAAAAAGGAATCAGCCCTTGCCTTCAAAGGCTTGCATTCTACTGGAAAAAAAAAATCAGCAAACATTTAAGTATCTACTATGTACCAGTTACTGCATTAGGAAAGAGCCAATTTACATTTTATAGGGGGAAAATACATATAGGTAATACATTTTAATTGTGTAGAAGCTTATAACAAATGAATACAAAGTCATTTGGGAAGGAAGGGAAGGCACAAGCAGCTGGGGAAAAGGGGAATCAGGAAAGACTTCATATGGCAAGGTGCACCTAAACTGAGTCTGGAAGGAAATTAGGAGGTCTAAGAAGTCCAAGTGAGGAGGCAGGGAAATCTAGGAATGGGAGACTGCCAATGCAAAGGCTTGGAGATGGAAATAGAGTGACCTGCATGAGCAAGAGAGGTCATCTCTACTAGACTGTGCTTGTTGACCTTCACACTCAAAGAGGACCAACATGACATCACATCGCTATGCTAGGGTAAAGGTACAATACGTCTGACCATGGCTGATCAGACCCAACATGAGCTTAGAAGGCTGTACCACAGGCCAGGCACAAATAATCCACATGACTATTTGGGGTAGATGCTCTAAATTTTTACATCTCACATTTCCTTTGAGCTATTGCAATTCTGCTTTGCTCATAGAGCACAGTGCCTTCTTTGATGTGGGTACACCATGCTGGGTCAGTGTTTCCCATGTCTCACAAATGATACTGAAGTTCTTCAGAGACCTTGAGATTGTTCTTGTGTCTTCTTTTGACCACCATGTGAGTGCTTGCCCTGTGTGAGTTCTTTGTAAGATAATCTTTTAGGCAAACATACGTTTGGCATTTGAACCACATGACCAGCCCATTGGAGTTGCGCTCTCTGAAGCAGAATCTGAATGCTTGAAGTTAGATTGAGATAGGGCCTCAGTGTCTGATACCTTATCATACTAGGTGATTTTCAGAATCTTCCTAAGACAATTAATATGGAAGTGGTTCAGTTTCCTGGCTTGGCTGGACTATAGAGGGCACAAAGAGGAGAAATGTGCAACAAGGCTCGGAAATTGGGATGAAACGAGGTCATGAAGGACTTTAAAGTCAGTTTCTGTTGGATCCTAGAGCCCAGAGAAGGCCACCATTGACAGACAGAGACTCATACTTTAGAAAGGCTCATTGGCAGCCATGTGGAAGATGTGTCAGAGCCTCTGATGGATCAGAATTGCACATGGCTTAATGAAAGTGGCTGGGCACAGATGCACTACACAGACCGAGGCTTTTCAGCAAGAACTGAATTTGGGGACAAAACTGTAGAAGAGCTAGACAGTTCTGTTGTGATTATAGGGCTCTGGAGATGGAGGGGACCCTGGAGACCATTTGTCCCAGTCTTGCAGGGGTTAGGTGATTGGCCCAAAATTGTCACCAAGGCTGCAGAAAAGTTGTCTCTGAGGCTTAAGCCAGGAATGTGCTTCCCACTTTACAGATAAGGAAACTGCATGATCTGTGTGTATACACACATGTACATATACATGTATTTTTTATGTGTATGCACATGTGTATACATGACCATGATCATATTTCATGTTCTCTACACATGGGACATGTCCTGGTCCCAACTTCACTTATACAGAGTTGGGTCCTCAGAGGGTGGACTGTATTTCTTCTTCACAGACTTCTAGGGACAAAAGGGGTGATGTTTGGTGTATCTTCCCCAATATCAATTGCCAGCATCTCCTTGACAAAATTGTCTCTTAACCGATTAAAATCAGTTCACTTTTACAAAAGGATATGGAGACAAAATTCCTGAACCAGAGGCTTCCTTTCCCTTATCTGCCACAGGCACGCTTGGGGAGAGGTCGCCATAGAGGATTCCCAACCTGCTCTGGTTCCCGCAAGGTCACTTCTGAATGGAACATGGCTGCTGGACATCACTCCAGAACCCAGTTCAGCTGCCAGGGCTGATTCCGGCTGACTTCACACAGACTTCAGGGCCTGTTCCTCTGGTTCTAAGATAACTTGGGTCACCACAGCCCTGGTACACTCAATCTCCCACACTCCACTAAGAATGGACACATGGGACAGAAGCCAGAGCATGTCCATGTGGACACTGTCCCATGAACTGGGCTTTCTAAGGTCACTCCCAGATTGCACAGCTAGCTAATGGCCCAACTTCTAGCCTGGTGGCCTTGGCCATCACCCTGGGGATACGCCACCTGGGAAGGCCACATTAGACCCACAACAACCAGTGCCAGCCACCAAAGTCCTTGGTCTGTCAAATGGCTGGACATCAGACACAGATGATTTCATTGTGGAAACGACAGAAGAAGTGTGAACATCAGCTGCACTGCTGCCCTCTAAAGACCATCCAGAGGAACCTTCCAAGTGGGTCCTCTCTGGTCATAAGAGCAGGGGCTTTCACTTTTCTCAGTATGTGCTTTAGCCACAGTGATACCCTGTTTGGTTGTCTCTCCTTCCCACAAGAGTTAATCATTCATTAAGCTACAGAAGTCAGCTTTGGGAGGAGTAGGGAGCCAGGGGTTTTTCCACCATGAAAGAGACAGATAAAATGCACTGATGATTAAAATGAGTAAAAACCAATCTTTATTTGAAAGGCAATTCTTTAGCCCAGGCCCGGCAGGTGCTATACCAAGATGGACAAGGTGTGATCACGGCCTAGTCAACAGATGTGTTGCCAGCTGCTCCTAACCCTGACCATCAGGAAAGTCAGGTGATGGGTTCTTTGGCCCATTGCTTCAGTCTATGAAGGCAGGGAAAGGTTGTAAGCTCATTACATACAACTGAGCCTGTCTACAATACATCATAAAATGCTGACCACAGAAAAGGTACTGGGTGAAATGCTGAGGATCTCAAGGGACAAAGGTCATAATGCTGGCATTCAAGGGACTTTCACAGTGTTGGAGGGAAATCACAGGGATGGTAACAAAAACCAGAAAATAGAGGGGGTTCAGAAAGACCCCAGGGAGAAGAAGCTTGAGCTAAAACTTGGAGGTGGGGGTGAGGAGTGAAGTGAAGGGTGCAAAATGGGCTCCAGAAGGGAGTGATGGGGGCAGAGAAACTGTTCAGAAAACTTTGGGTAGTGTGAGGGAGAAAAGATGAAGGTCAGAGCTTGGGTGTGGAGAGAAGGCAATGGATGCCTGACATATTAAAGATAGAAAAAGACTGGTCAAGTGATTGGAACATGAGGTTTGGAAGAGAATGACAAGTCTGAGAAGATGCCCAGCTGGTGAACCTGGAAGAATTGAAAATATAACATGCCCTCCAGAGAAACAGGGAAGCAGATGAAGAAATACTCTCCTGGCCCTTTTCAGACTCTCCCCCTTTCCATGCCCTCCCTTCAAAGGCTCAAGGACAAAAGATTTCTTTTAGAAAAATAGATTAAGGGTAGAAACTAAATTCTGAACAAAGATATCTAGTCTTGCTTACATTACTGCTTTCCCCAACCCTTTAAGAGACTGGGCTATGGCTATTCTGAAATATTAACACCAAACTGTATTTTTACGTATTATGATTCTTCAAGATTCCTGTCTTACTTCAAATTGTCTTAGGGAAAAGGGATAGCCACAGTCATGACCATGCCAGGAATCTTGGATTTGGAATGTTTAACTGAATAAAGTTACTACTGACAGAACTGCATGTTAAAAGGAAAATATAGTATCCATATTTTTTCCTTCAATAGAAGAAAACCAAGAATTGGAGGAAGGGAGGGGAAAGAGAATGATAATGAATTCTGCTTTAGACCAGCTGAGCTCAAGAGGCCTAAGGGCCATCCAGTTGGATATGTCCTTTAAATGGTTGATGGGACTGGTATATCTGAGGGCCTGGGACTTGAGATATTGATCCAGGAGGCATCTTCATAGAGACAATGATTGAATTTCCAAGAGTTTATAGAGGTCATTGAGAGAAAAGAAGGCAGCCCAGCACAGAGCCACAGGTCCCTGAGGACCTGAGTTGGAGTTTTAACATGGAGGCTGATCAGCAAAAGGGACTGAGAAGAAATAGAAGATATAGGAGAAGCACCAAATGGAGGGCAGTGGAAACCTTGAGAGGATCCAGGACGTGGAGAGTGTAGAACAGTCAGAGACTACAGGGAATAGGAAGCCCAGGATCGGGGTCAAAACGAGATGGAGGAAGGTCAAATTTTGGACCATGGCCTAACTTTGTCTTGCTGGAGCTTTCAAATGCATCAAGGGGCTCAGAATTCTGTGTTGGAAGGCATGAAGGCTGGAATAGACTCATCATATGACAATTGGGGAAACTGAGGCCCAGGGAGGTAAATGGTCTGTTCAAGGCTGCCCAGGGAGTAAGTGGCAAAGGCAAGGTGAGAACCCAGGGCCTGAATGCATGATACCAGGATGCTTCTATAATCTCAGATATGCATGTGTGCTTTTAAAATCATTAATCTGCTTTTTATTTTAGTGTATTATGTCCCCATGGAGACTCGGATACTTTGGGGTCACTTCTTTCTCATACAGTTTATTACAATAACAATGATTACTTTTAAAAAATACCTATACCTTATCTCTCATCTTTGAAAGGCTGAAGTGATCCCATGTCTGGAAGCTTGACACTTTCCGTCTTTTCGTTGGGGAGGAAAAGTCTCCTTCTGGGGTGACCCTGGGTGAGGCTGCACAGTGGAGCATGGTGACTGTCTCACACAGAGAGTCTCCAGTGATGCCCAGGAGGGAGGCTGACTTTTGTGGCTTCTGGGGACCATCACAGGGGCCTAAAGCTTCCAGGGAATCCCTGAATTTGCTCTGAGTCAGCACTTTCGACTTCTGCCCTGATTTCTTAAGGAATAAAAGCTCCTGTGCCCAGTGAGTTGTTTCTTGAGAGTATGTGTCAAACATGGAGTCTATCACATCCCAGGCGTTGCAGGGTGTCTGTTCCATGCAAAAAGACAAGGCCTTTCTTGCCTTCATCATCTTCTTTCTAGGAAAGTCAGTCTTTGGGCATGTTTCGGAGGCATAAGAAGCTGTGGGCTTCTGAGAAAGCCTTTCCTGGGATAGGGGAGCATTCTTGGGTGTCTGGAGCAGCCTTGGCATCACCAGTGATCTAGACAGATACCTTTCCTGTCCCAATACATCTCTTCCAGAAGTACCCTGCTGCAAAGGGTGGAGCTTCTCTTTTGCACTTATCAGAGCAGGGGGCAGACACAACCTGGGTGTTGCTGGGGACCGGGACCCCATGTGGCTGCGTGAAGGGCTGGGGGCTACTTGTCTCACATCCCTGGTCCTGAAAGGAGATTCCTGAGTGGAGAGGTTATGTGGTGATCCCTTCACAGTCAATGGGGCAGAATCAGTGGTTAACAATTTGCTGTCCTTGACAACAGTGTCCGGTTTAGAGCAGGGTAAAAAGTTCTGCTTATAATCCTTTCTGCAAATTAAGCTATTTTTCTCACGTGGGATAACTTGGAATTTTTTACGAATCTTGAAAAAACTACTTTCCATTGTCAAGGTGATGTTAAGCTTCCTCATCTTTGGAAACCAGCCTTTGGAAATATATTTCTTTGTAGAGATGGGGCCCATCTTCTGAGAAGGCAAACACTTGTACACTGAACATAACATCTCTGCATATATGTCACCGAGGGTCAGGTCCTGGGCAGATTCTTCATCTTCTGTGGCAGTGTCCCCTAAGGAGCTGACAGAACTGCTTTTCCTGGCTCTCCAGACTAACAAGCTTTGATTTGGGGGCATGGCCACCATACTAGTGTTCTGGGGACCTTGGACGGCTGAAGTTGGCTTCACTGGAATCCCATAATTCTTCCTGGAGCCATTACTACTGCAACCTGAGAATAATAGACCAAATTAGATGGATGGATCACTCTGTGCAGTACAGCCAACCTGCTTTGTGGTATCCCAGAGGCAGAGCGTGGCCCCAGGCTTTGAAGACTAGGCCACTGTGGCAGAAGGCCTGGCAGGTTCTCACACATGTCAAGGCTCTGAGGTCAGCCCTCTGCCATGTTGGGATTGCTGCTTAAGGATCAGGCTAGGTGAATGGGGAGGAGAGGTCCTTACCAGGGTACTGGCTGCTGGGTGCAAATCTGGGAGTGCTCACGGTGCCCACAAAGCTAAAAGCATCCATCACCCCAAACTGATTAATGAAGTCCAACCCCTCGTTCACAACATGCCCAGTGGCCCCAACTGAAAACCCCAATGGTTTGGAAGAGCACGTTTAAAAGAAAATTGTGCCCTGCTTGCCCACCAAAGATTCTTCTTTCTTTCTGAAAGCTTTAGCCAGGGCCACACCTCTGTCAGCTCCGAAGCCCTAGGTTAAAGATGTGGGAGCTGAGGAGTATATTCCTGGCATGGAGAGGGTACAGCAGGCCCAACAGGGTGGGAAGAGACTCCCAGCAAGCCCCACAAAGGAACCCCAAGCCCAGCTCCACAAGGTTTGTCCTGAAAACATCTGGGCTGAGGGAGTCCAGCGGGAAACTGAGCGGACCCCACCGAATGTCAAGATCACTCACCAAGTAAATCTTTAGGACTGTCTTCAACTGAAA
This sequence comes from Bettongia penicillata ogilbyi, assembly GCA_023548195.1. Lineage (NCBI taxonomy): Eukaryota > Metazoa > Chordata > Mammalia > Diprotodontia > Potoroidae > Bettongia > Bettongia penicillata. Next base: position 15,501,791 of record JAJHZJ010000134.1, on the reverse strand, counting down.
GGATCTTGGAGGGCTTCTGGGTCCTTCTCTTGCTGAAACTGTCAAGCTGAAAATAAAACAAAACAAACCCCCAAGTCAGGATTTCAAACCTCTGGTTTGAAGGATCTGGAAGCACAGAACTGGGTTTGTGTGTTGGAAGCCACCCCTGGGCTTGACCCGTATCTGGAAAGTGCCTCTCCCTCTGAAGTCCTAACGACTACCCCCAGGCCTCTGCCTGTGTCCCACATACTGCACACTCCTCTGTAAGATCTCCAGGCTGGGGATCCTGGCACCACAGGCACGCTCCCATACATGATCACCACTGAGCCCTCACATAGTGGTCCTCTCTAACCTCAGACTACCATGTCTGTGTCCAAGTCTTTCCTCTGATGGAGCTGCTCCAAACTCTTCCCCAGGGTCAACAGACAAGTCCAAAGGCCTGAGCATGTAACAAGGACAGGAGTGACCTCAAGAGGCTTTTCTTTATCAGACTGAACACTCTCTATGACACCAAGTGCTTGGTATGAAGAAGAGTGAACAGAGCCACGGACTGGGAAGTCAGTGAGACCCTAGTTCAAATCCCCCCCTCATGCCAGCTGTGTGAGACCCCAAGAGGCCCTTTCTTGCCTCAGTTTCTTCTTTTCTAAAATGGGGACAGCAACACTCGCAGCACACAACTGGGGGACAGGGGGCACATCCAAGGAGAACTGCCAGGCCTTGCTTTCCATTTCAAGGATATGCTGACCCAGGATTTCTCATACATCACTAAATCCTCTTTGGGAGCAAGACTCCCAACTCGAAGGCCTTGGTATAATCGAATAAAGAAGGTCAACAAGCCCCAACCTTGCCTTGGCAGATGGAATTATATATAAAAGATATCAAGAAACAATGAAGAGGAAGAGGACTGGAGAGAAGCCCAGGACAGCTTCTGTGAACTGAGGCCAAGTGAAGGCCAACAGGCCATCCCCACCATGGCACAAACAGAAAGCTTGACAAAAAAAGACAGTGTGTGAGTGAGGACAAGCAAAATGCTAAGAACCAGCCCTTGCTTCCTTGGAGGGTCGGAGTACTGGGGATGAGGAGCACAGGGGAGAGAAGGGCAGACCCATTCTGATGCACTGGTTAGCTAAGGGAAATGGTATCTGTTTCTTTTTTATTCTTTGTTGTAAGGGATGGAGGAAGAAGAGGGGAGAATAATATATTGGGAAATGTAGATGATATAAAACACAAAATACATCAGTAACATTAATTTGTTTAAAAAAAAAAAAAAAAAGAATTACCATGATCATCCTGGGATGGTCATCCTCCAGGATCACGTCCACTTGGGTCATGTATTTCTTGTCTAAATCATTTTCTGGAAGGCTTAGAAAGCTGTCATCCTAAGAAAAAGTAGTTACAGAATCCAATATTCCAAAAAACCCTCTTGTATGCTTGGTCTACTCAAGTGTACAGCTCATGAAGGGAAGATCCTTTCTACTTAAGTGCCAAGTCCACTAGGGACAAAAGGCTGACCCATCTGTATAGCAACAAGACTGCCCACCTTTCCTCTTAGGGATATGGATAATCCCCTTCCCCAGGCAGGCTTCACTCACTCCCTGGCTACCTTCATGCTAGTAATCTTGCTGCCTGAGCTAGAGACCAAACCCTGGAGGAAGTCAAGTCAGACCCCTCCATGGGGCTTCCTCTAGCCCTCCCTGTGCCCACCAGTTCCAGAACCATAATCTATCCATACATTGTCACTTCTGCAAAGGGTCTTCTATAGTCCCTCACTCCAGCAATTTCATGTTCTATCTCTCCATTAGAACATAAGCTCTTTGAGAGCAAGGCTTGTCTTCGCTTTCAGATGGGCATGACCAGCTATGGCACATGGTAAATACTTAATAATAAATAAATATCTCTTCATTCTTTCCCTGGTAGGGGGAGTTTCTTACAAGGATTTCCCATACCAGTGAAACCACAAATTAAGACGTGGAAACCCTGTATCAAAATACATTACTAGAAATTGCCCCAAATTTAAAATCCTTCGTATTTGGTGGTAATAAACCTATCATCTTTGCTCCAGCTCAGGTAAGAGACAGCTGCCACAGTTGTGGTTAAAAGCCAGGACAGCTTTGGGTGGGAGGAGGGAAAGGGGACACCTAGATTGGGGGTGTTACTGATAAGGGCAGGGAGCCCTATCACTGATCACCCATAGGGTCTAGCTGCAAATGTTTAGGCAGGCCTCATTACATGCAAACTTCCTTCCCTCTGGCCCTAACCCTGTCTAATTCTAGAAAAATCAAAGAAAGCTTATGACCAAATAGGATTGGCTCTTACCTGCAAGATGACATCACCATTTCTCTGAACCAAAGATTCATCAACCCCATTGCTTTTGAAATCTAAAAAACAAGATTCCAATTGAAAATAGATGATTTGCTTTCCAGACCAGTTTTTAATTATTCCAAAGCCACAATGAACTTTCTCCAACAATATCACTGATTGCTTCACAAACATGGTAATAATTCTCAGACATAATCATTGTCTCATTAGCAAAACAAAAATATCTATGGTAAAATCAAAACCATCTATTTATCAAGTGATAAGCAAGTGGATTTTGATTTATTAAAATTAAGTCCTGGGGGAGAAGCCAAGATGGTGGAGTAGAAAGACTCACATATGCTAGCTCCGAATCCACATCCCAGAAATTTCCTGTAAAAAGAACTCCCCACAAATTCTGGATCAGTGGAACCCGCACAGAAACACAGTGGAAGAGATTTCCATTCCAGAGAGCCCTGGAAAGCCGTCCCCAGCTCGGCCCTGCCCTGGCCGCATGGCCCCAGAGGAGCAGATCCGAGCAGGGTTCAGGGACAGAACCTCCTGCATCCATGAAGGTCCCTCCACCCACAGGCGCTACAGGTCAGTGAGAGAGACTTCTGGGCTGGCCAAGAGGGGAGCAGGATGTCTCCGTGGCTCGGGCCCCCTCAGGAGGCAGCGACAGAGGCAGCGGCTGAGGCAGTAGCGGCCCTCCCCAAGCAGGCAGGAGCTCCATTACTGAAGGTCTCTGCATAAACCCCCTGAGGGAACTGAGGGGGGAGGCAGCCCTGCCCCCACCCAAGCACCAGAACTTAAGCTCACATTGAATAGCAGCCGCTCCCACCACTGAAAGCCCCGAGGCTGCGGAGCAGCATTTGAATCTCAGACCCCAAGCACTAGTTGGGTGGATCTAGGTGGGGGTGGACAGGAATCTCAGAAGTCAAGTAACTGGCTGGGAAAATGCCCAGAAAAAGAAAGCAAAATAAGACCACAGAGAGCTACTTTCTTGGGGAAGAGATGTTCCTTCCTCCCTTCATTTCTGATGAGGAAGAACAATGCTTGCCATCAGGGAAAGACGTGGAGGTTGGGGCCTCTGTATCCCAGACATCTGAGGTGGATGTCCAGTGGGCTCAGGCCATGGAAGAGCTCAAAAAGGATTTTGAAAATCAAATTAGACAGGTGGAGGAAAAACTGGGAAGAGAAATGAGAGAGATGCAAGAAAAGCATGAAAAATGGGTCAATACCTTGGTAAAGGAGACCCAAAAAAATGCTGAAGAAAATAACACCTTGAAAAATAGGCTCACTCAACTGGCAAAAGAGGTTCAAAAGCCAATGAGGAGAAGAACGCTTTCAAAAGCAAAATTAGCCAAATGGAAAAAGAGGCTCAAAAGCTAACTGAAGAAAACAGTTCTCTCAAGATTAGAATGGAAGAGATGGAGTCTAATGACTTTCTGAGAAACCAAGAAATCATAAAACAAAACCAAAAGAATGAAAAAATGGAAGAGAATGTGAAATATCTCACTGGAAAAACAACTGACCTGGAAAATAGATCCAGGAGAGACAATTTAAAAATTATGGGACTACCTGAAAGCCATGATCAAAAAAGAGCCTAGACATCATCTTTCATGAAATTATCAAGGAAAACTGCCCTGATATTCTAGAACCAGAGGGCAAAAAAAGTATTGAAGGAATCCATCGATCACCGCCTGAAAGAGATCCAAAAAGAGAAACTCCTAGGAACACAGTGGCCAAATTCCAGAATTCCCAGGTCAAGGAGAAAATATTGCAAGCAGCTAGAAAGAAACAATTCCAGTATTGTGGAAATACAATCAGGATAACACAAGATCTAGCAGCTTCTACATTAAGGGATCGAAGGGCGTGGAATAGGATATTCCAGAAGGCAAAGGAACTAGGACTCAAACCAAGAATCACCTACCCAGCAAAACTGAGTATAATACTTCAGGGGAAAATATGGTCTTTCAATGAAACAGAGGACTTTCAAGCATTCTTGATGAAAAGACCAGAGCTGAAAAGAAAATTTGACTTTCAAACACAAGAATGAGAAGAAGCATGAAAAAGTAAACAGCAAAGAGAAGTCAAAAGGGACTTACCAAAGGTGAACTGTTTACATTCCTACATGGAAAGACAATATTTGTAACTCTTAAAACTTTTCAGTATCTGGGTAGTTGGTGGGACCACACACAGACATACACACACACACACAGACATGTAGATGTGTGCACACATACACACATGCACGCACACACAGAGACAGAGAGCACAGAGTGAATTGAATAGGATGGAACCATATTTAAAAGAAATTAAAGTAAATGGTGAGAGAGAAATGTAGTGGGAAGAGAGAGGGTGAAATGGAATGGGGTAAATTATATCTCATTCAAGAGGCAAACAGGAGACTTTTTAGTGGAGGAAAAAGAGGAGAGCTGAGAAAAAACCATGAAGTTTACCCTCATCACAATTGACTAAAGGAAGGAGTAAAATGCACACTCATTTTGGTATGAAAACCTATATTACAGTACAGAAAAATGGGGAAGGAGATAAGCAGGGAGGGAGGGATGATGGAAGGGAGGGCAATGGGAGAAGGGAGCAATTTGAAGTCAAAACTTGGGGAGGGACAGGATCAAAAGACAGACTAGAAACAATAGGGGGCAGAATAGGATGGAGGGAAATACAGTTTAGTCTTACACAACACGACTGTTATCGAAGTCATTTGCAAAACTACACAGATAGGGCCTATATTGAATTGCTTGCCTTCCCAAAGGGAATGGGTGGGGAGGAAGGGATGAGGAGAATTCGGAACTCAAAGTTTTAGGAACAACTGTTTAGTATTGTTCTTGCTACTAGGCAATAAGAAATACAGTTAATGGGGAATAGAAAGTCATCTGGCCTTACAGGACAAAAGAGAAGATGGGGACAAGAGAAGGGAGGGATGATAGAAGAGAGGGCAGATTGGTGATAGGGAAAATTAGAATACTCAGTGTATTGGGGTAGGGGATAAATGGGGAGAAAATTTGGAACCCAAAATTTTGTGAAAATGAATGTAAAAAGTTAAATAAATAAATTTATATAAAAAAAATAAAATAAAATTAAGTCCTCTTATTAGCTGATTCCAAAATTTTAGCTGTAAGCACCCTAAAAATGCCTGTTTCGAAGGGTAGAGAAAATTCTCAAAATTAACAAATTTAGAATAATCTCAGGACCAGTAACAGCAAGTAGAGCCCTAACTGGAGAATTGTTACAAAAGAATAACATTTAATTAATTTCAACAAGAACTGCTCCAGTCACTTACTGGCTGGGTGACTGGGCAAGTCACTTAACCTTGGTCTGCCTCAGTTTCCTTTTCTGTAAAACAGGGATAATATAAGCACCCCCCTTGCAGGGTAGTTGCGAGGATCAACAGAGATCATATTTGCAAACAGTGTCTGGCACACAGTAGGCACTCTGCAGATGTTAACTATCAGGAGTCAGTAAGACTGCCTGAGAATGCACCTTCTTTGGAAATGTTCAAGTTCATCACACAGCCATGGAATTCAGATCTAATTGGTTTCTTTTTAAGGATTTCTGACACAGAAATAGTTGCTGGTTGTCTGTATTAAAAAGACTCCAATTTGCTAACAGCTCTTCTCTTCTCTGTAGCAAACCTAAGTTCTACTGTAGGACACAAAACACATGGCCCCTAGAATCCCCGATAACCATCTCAGCTGTTCAGCTCACTTCAGACCTACAGTCTCCTCTTAAATCAAGGGCTCTCACACCTCCGAAAGTTTGTTCAAAATATTTCAAAGGACTGACTTACCTATGAAAGTGCTTTGCATCATGTTATCTATATTGTAGCCTTCTTTCTCCAGGGATATCTTAAAATTAAAAAAGTAAAAGTATTGTCATTTAAAAATCTCAGCATTAACTGCCTTTAAAACCACTGATTATAACTGTATAAAGAGCCAACAGTTTTCGATCTGACATGCCGGAATGAGAGGACATGGTTTTCTTCTATAATACTCCATTCAAGGGTCCGAGAGCAGTCTGGAAATGCTAGTTCAACCAGTGATAGCTAGGACCACCTACTCTGGACCTTGAGGTTTGCCTAAAGACACAAAACTGGTCTTTCTGAAACCACCAGGAATTTGGGTGCATCAGGGGAGGGGGACAGAAAGAGAAAGGATGGTTTATGGGAGTAAATAAACCTGTGATTTCTTTCCTGAAGATGGATGTGAGGGTAGGGTGGAGGCATACAAGACAGAGCAAAAACATGATCAAAAGATCTTGAAGCCAATTTGCCAGTTGCCTGGCAGACTGAAGGCCGGCTTCTTCCACTTGGCACAGGGCTCAGGGCTGCAGGTGCCCAGGAGGAATGCTCGGTGCTTATGGGTGACAATTCTAACCTAATCAGAACACCAGGTGACCAGATGAGAACCCAGATTTAGGGAGGCCACTTGCAGGATGCCTGTGATGTGGTGGACAGGCTGCACTTGCCTAGTTCCATGTGACAAGCTCTTTTAAGTTCTCTAAGCCTCAGTTTCTGCACCTGCAAATTGAGGATAATTTTACCCATAGCATTTATTTACCACATGGAGCAGCCTTGAGGCTTGGTTGGGCTTGTGGAGGTCTTTTACACACTGCAAACTTCTGTAAAGGTTGGCCATGATGTAAGGGAGTCAGAAGATCTGTGGATGGCCATCACTGAGCTCCCATCCTGGGCCTGTCACAGTCATCTGCATCCCTCCACTCCCAGCACACTGCCACCCTCTTCTCTCCTGTCTCCCTGACAGGCTGGGAGGTGATCACATGTTCAGGGAGGCCCAACAGGATCAAGGGGTTGGGTGTTGACTTGGGAGAGATGGACAAGTTTCTAACAAGCTACAAATCCAGGACAACAGGTTCAGGACCAAGAGGACATGAGTGAGTCTGGGCATATCCCCAGTAATCTCCTCTGTCAATGTGTCCACAGGCTTCCGAAAAGCAGAGTGGAATCCAGTTAGGAGGAGGATTCCTTGCTATGCATGAGCTGCTCTGCACTGAACCCTGCCTCCCTTCCTCCTGGATACTCTCTGGCCTGGCAAGTTCATACACTCCCAGACACTCAATCACCATCTCCAGACAAATGATTGGCAAATATCTCTGTCCCCCACCCCTGGTGTCCCCAAAACCTCTGAGCCATCTTAAGCTTCAGGAAATGAAACAGCTTTAACCATCCCCTCTCCTGTCTCTCTCACACTGATGACGGCCAGGTTCCCAGCCTTGGCCATTAGCCCTATCTGGTCCCTTCTCCTTGCCCTACAGACCTGACCTACTGCTAGGTCTTGTTCCTCCTTCCTGGGGCAGGAAGTCTCCTCATCTCCTACTGACTGCTGCCCTAGTATCAGGGCTCTCCTCACTCCAGTCAACCTGCAGGTCAATGGCCAAAGTGGAGCTCTGACATCTTTCTCCCCTCTTCAATAATTGCAGTGGCTCCCTAGGACCTCACCTCTGGGACCAAGCAGAAAGTCTGGGTTGAAAGACCTCCATCACTGCCCTTCTGACTTTCCTGTCTTCTCACACTTGACTCTTTAAACACTGGGCTAAGTGGGATCATTGGCCTCCTTTGGGATCCTTCCCTCCATCTTGAGTCCTGCCGGCAAGGCCAGTACCCAGAGTCTAGAATGCTCTCTCTCACTGTCTCTCTCTCTCGGCTTTTTTGGCCCCAAGACTCAGACTGAATCCCACCTGCAGTGTCCCCAGCTGCTCGGCTCTTCCTCAGGAAACTGGCTTCCATCAACGCTCTATCTGTATTCCCTGTCCCCAGGTATTTATATGGCCTCTCAACAGATGGCAGCTCCTGGAGGACAGGGCTAGTTTGCCTTTCTTTGTGTTCTTACTGCTTCTTAGCACAGGGCCTGGCTACAAGATGCTATTTCCAAGCATGTTATCTTATTATTATTTCTGAATAGGGAGACTCTCTGTGACAGACAGGGAGGCCAAGAGCAGATACCAGTCTGTGCTCAGAGCCATCCTTGGCCATCGAGACCATTCAGGGACCACATTTATGCACAGGCTGGTAGGACTGGCACAGGAAGAAGAGCAGAAACCAGGGGTCAAGTCTGGTGCCACCCCCTTAACCCAGAAGCTGTGTGACCACACACAACTCTGACCTCTGTTTACTCATCTGAAGAACCAAGAGGCTGGTTCTGATGCTCTTAAATCTTGGCCTGGCTCCCTGCAGCATCCTGGGATTTCTGGGCTGAGAGGGGCCTTGGAGGCATCTAGTTTAGGTCAAGCATTGTAGAGAAGAGGAAAGACAGGTTTACAAGGAGTGAGTGGCAGTCACAGGAGGAACCAAAGGGAGGAGGAGGAGGATGGCTTCCATTTATACACTGCTCTGAGGTTTGCAAAGTATTGACACATATTATCTCATTTGACCCTCACCACCACCCCATTTCATGGAGGAGGCTCAGAGAGTTTCTATTACTTGCCCACGGGCACACAGTTCCCAGGAGTCTGAGGCCAAATCTGACCTCAGGTCTTCCTGACTTGAAATCTAGAGCTCTACTCAATGTCCCAACAAGGGCATGGTTCCTGAAAATGCTCAGAAGTAAGAAAGGCAGGTTGAGACTGCTTCCAAATGCACAGAAACCTTCCTCCATTGCCTGAATCCCAGAAAGATTATTTACTTATCCTAACAGGTGCAAATGCTCACACTTAACATAGGTTAGCTTGCATGTTACAGTGCTGTTTCTTAAGAAGGCATTTTGGTTGTGAACTTTGCTTTAAACAAATACCTGGGTATTCCGGAAGATTGCTTGGGTTACTATTTTTCCACCCCATACTCGCAGCCCTTGGAAAAGAAAAAAAGCACACAGATAGCACAACTTAAATACTTAAATTCAATTTCATCTTAACATACATCCCCAATCTGTTTAGTAATGCCAGTCACTCCATACAGGTCTCACCAAAGAAACAGGAGACTTTTTGTGGTGGCCAAGAATTTGAAATTGAGGGGATGGCCCACCCATTGCAGAATAGCTGAACAACTGTGCTATATGAATGTAATGCAATACCATTGTGCTATAAGAAATGATGTGCAGGTGGACTTCAGAAAAACCTGGAAAGATTTGTATGAACTGATGCAAGGCGAAATGAGCAGAACCAGGGCAACACTGTACACAGTAACAGCAACACTGTGCAATGATCTACGGTTGACTTAGCTCTTCTCAGCCAAACAATGATCCAAGACAATTATAAAAGACTCATGATAGAAAATGCGATCCACATTCAGAGAAAGAATTGATGGAGGATGAAGGCAGATAGAAGCATACTATTTTCACTTTATTTTTTTTCATGGTTTTTTCCTTTTGGTCTGTTTCTTCTTTTACAACTGAGACTAATATGGAAACATAGATTATACATGCTTGCACATAACAAAACCTATATTAAATTGCTTACCATTTTAGGAAGAGGGGAGGGAGAAAAATTTGGAACTCAAAATTTTGTAAAAATAAATGCTAAAACTATCTTTACATATAATTGGGGGGAAATGTTATTTAAAAAAAGAAAGGAAGGAAAGAAGGAATAGCAGAGCTGACCAACAAGCCAAGGGGCTTTTCAGGTCCTGATCAAAGAGAAGAAAGGAAACTCCATGATGGGACCCCAAGAGAGCACTGAAGACAACCCCTCTCCCCATTACTCCATTTCTTTCTTTTTTTTTTAACTTAAAAATCTAAACTTAAACAGGAAATAAAATTCTCATTTATTTCCATGTACAAAGTAGAGCTGAAAAGAACTAGGCATACAAATGCCAGACTTTTCTCTCTCTCTCTCTGGCTTCCCCTTGGCAGACTAACTGTGGGCTCCCCTCTCTCTGACAGCACTTTCTCCTCTCAGCTTCTGGGCATCATTAAAATGCCTAAATGCGTCTCCGACGATACTATTGTTAACTCTTCTCTCCTCCCTAACTTCTCTTACCAAGTGGAAAACAAAATCAGACCATGGATGAAAACATGTGTCCCATTCTGCACCTTGAGCAACCTCCCCCTCAGGCAGGCACAGAGCCAGCTTCTTCATCCCTGGGCCTCTGGGTACGTCAGAGCTCCGGAGCCTTTCAGGGCTGCCTGTCTTTCCCATATGATTGTTAGCGTGCCAACTGCTCTCCGGGTTCTGCTCAGCTCACTTCGCATCGGTTCACGTAAGTCTTCTCAGGTTTCGTGGGACTCTCCCTACCATGTGATAACGTTCCATTCCCTCCAGATCCTGGAAATGCCTTAGACGTTCCTCATAGCACCTTATGGGCCTTGCGGGCACCCACCCTCCCCTTTGTTTAATCTTTGAATACAAGGGCCTTTTCCCTCTTTCTTTGATCCCCTAGAGCCATGATGACATTGCTAGGTCAGGAGATTTCTGGCATTTAGTGACTCTGTGGGATATGGTTCTAAGTTACTTTCCAAAACGGATGGACTACTCCACAGAGCCACCAAGACCACACCCATGTGGCATAGCTGTATGGTGCAGTGGATAGAACACCAGCCCTGGAGTGAGGAATTCAAATCTAGCCTCAGACCAGCTGTAAGACCCTGGACAAGTCACTCAGCCCCAAATGCCTCCCCTGCCACAGAGCATATGTATGTGCCTACCTTCCCATAGCCTCTCCAATGAATAATTTTCTTTTTCTTTCATTTTTGCCAATAGTATGAATATAAGGCAGCACCCCAGAGCTCTTTTAATTTTCATTTCTCTAATTATGAGGCATTTGAAAAATTTTTTTTCACACTGAATTTTCTTTGAGAAATACCTTTTCCTAGCCTTTGACAATTTATCTATTGGGGATGGCTCTTACTTTTATATATTTGAATGAGTTCTTTTTATCTTAAACAATCACACCTTTATCAGAGAAACTTATCAGTAGTTTTTTTCTAAGTGTTTCTCATCTAATTTTAACTGCATTGATATTGTTTGTGCAAAAACCTTTCAATTTTATGCAATCAAAACTGTCCATTTTATTTTCCATGATGTTCTATATTCTTGGTTTTATGGGTTTCTTCCCCATTTGAAAGTTACGTGCTCCTGTGATTATGTTACCTTTTTTGTTTAAATTTCGAGCTGCTCATGATATATGGTGTAAGATGCTGGTCTAAATCAGAGGTTCTTATTCTGTGTGTGTGTGTGTGTGTGTGTGTGTGTGTGTGGTGTGTAAAATGAACCTTGAGCAGTTTACTGATGCCTATGGCCCCACCCCCACATTGTTTTTAAAAGCAAAAGAAAAAAATACACGGGATTACAAAGGACGCCAATTATGTTGCAATTAAGATTACATACCATCCCATCCCAAGTTCATGGACCTTCCTTCCTCAAATATATTTAAGAACTGCAAGGGGCCTGTACACCCAGGTTCAGAACCCTTGGTCTAAACCTAATTTCTGTCAGACTACTTTCAGTTTTCCCATTAGTTTTTATCACACAGTAAGTGCTTATTTGCTGCAGTATGCTATCTATATAATGTTTCACAAGTGACTTTTTAAAAAAATCAGTACCAAATAATTTTGATAATTACTGAAGTTTGAAATCTATTATTGCTCAGCCTCCTTCCCTCCTACCTTTAAAAATTACATCTCTTGAGACTCTTGGCCTATTTTTTCTCCAGATATATTTGGTTATTATTTTTGCTATATAAAGCAAACTTTTGGTTAGTTGGTACGGTACCAAATAAATAAATTTAGATTCTTAGGTCATTTTTATCATATTGGCACAGCCTAATCATGAACAATTAATACTCTCCAAAAATTTATGTCTATTTCTGTAAAGAGTGTTTTACTACTGTGTTCACAGTTCCTGTGGGGGTAGGTAGACTGCTGTGGCTATTTTAAAATCTCCTCCTGGCTGGTATTTGTTAGCAACATAAAGAACAGCTGGTGATTTGTGTGGATTTTATATCCTACTACTTTGCTGAAGTTATCGTTTCAATTAATCTTTAGTTGAATCTTTAGGGTTCTTTACAAAAGACCATCATATCACCTAGAAAATGAGTTCATTTTGTGTCCTATTTGCTAATTTCTTCTTTCTTGTCTTATTAATAAAGACCCAGAAGAGAAAGTCCCTGCCACCAAAGTCCGTGGCACGAACAAATAAAAGTTCAACATCAAACACCGATTATCATTTTATCAGTGGAAAAGACATTAAAGACAAGGCCTGACTATGTGCCTGTGGTTTCCTGAGGACCAGGGGACCTTCCCCTTGGGCTTGCAGCTCAATCCTTCTCTCCACGGTGCCTCCCCCACCACACAGAAGTTACCAAGAGCAGGAGCTGTCTGACTTTTCTCTGTAACTTCAGTAATTACTAGAAGGCTTCCATAGGAAACTCTGTAAATCCCAGGGCTTCCTATCACCTCTATTCCAAGCCTTCCTACATTTCCAGGCTTCTCACTTTTTACAGCCCAACCTGTGACACTGGCCTTCTCTCTGGCTGGTGTGGCCACCCCACCCCATCCCACTCCCCTCCCCCTGGGGCTTCCTTTAAGTATCAATTAAAACCCTTCAGTCTACAGGAATCCTTCCCCCACCTCTCTTAAGGTCAGTGCCTTTCTTCTGTTAATGATCTCCTGTGGATGCTGAAGGGAGGTAGTGGTCGTCTCCTTGGGAGGGTCAGTTCCTTGAGGGCAGGGACTGTCCTCTCATCCAAGGCACATATGAACCATTTAATAAATGCTTCCTGCATAACTATATACTCCTCCCTCTCTCTCGGGAGCCCATCTCACCCCTCCAACTGTTGCTAGACATTGCTGCCTGGATGTCAGCAGCACCTCAAGCTCTCCCTCAGAACAGGATGCCTTCTCTTTCAGTCCAGGGTGCCCCATACCTCCCACTCTCCAGCTTTGGAACCCTGGGGCCATTCTGGATTCTTCCCTCTTATCTCCTATTACCTCCCTTTTCATCAGGAGTTCTTAACCTAAGATCCATGAGCTTGGCTTTAAAAAAATAAAGATTTTGGTAGGTACATTTCAATAAAATGGGTTTCCTTTGTAATCCTATGCTTTTTATTTTCTGTAACTAAAAAATGTGATTCTGCAGAAGGGTTCAAGGTATCAGTGGCCTGCTGTCCAAAGGGTCCAGGGCCCAACAAGGAGAAGCAGGAAGCCCTGGGTTGTCAGGTTGGTTTTCTTTGATAGTGTTTCCTCCTCATCTCCCCAGTTCAAGTACCCATCACCTCTCCCCCCTTATCGCCCCTCCCACACCACCACCCTCATCACATCTCCTGCGCTGCAGCAATCCCCTCATATCTGCCAACCTGATGTTCCTGAAGCCCACCTCTGACCATGCCACTTTCCACACCCTCCCTCTCAAGTCTTCCATGGTTCCCTACTACCCTCTCTGCCTGGCACTGAACACCCTCTACAATGTGGCTGTCATGAAACTAGCTTGCCAGTGGCCTTCTAGACACCTCCTGCTTCTGGGTCCTCTGTGCACTTCTTCCTCCTACCCAAGGCCTCTCCCCTTCCTCTATTAGCCTACATATGTGTTGTATTTACTCCCTCATAGACATGTATCCCTTTTCCACCCAGAAGAATGGAAGTTTCCTGAGGGTTTAGTTTCTGGTTCCCAAGCCCTGGCATTGCCCTCCACTGATAACAATCCTTCACAGAGTATTCTAAAATTTGCAAAGCACCTGCTCTTCCTAACAAACTTGGGAGGGTGAGGCAGCTATGATCCCCATGTTATGGTTGAGGAAACTGAGGCAGAGTGGCTCAGTGACTTGCCCAGTGTCTAATGACTGTCTCCAGCCCCGAGTGGGCACCTCGTGTATGACGGTAGGATATTCAGATAGCCTTGCCTTGTAGGCACATAGTGGGGGGGCCTGGGAGGGGGGACAGTGAAGAGGCCCTCCTCCCCTCTGGCCTAGACTAGTGAAATGGTCTCCTAATCGGTCTCCCTGCCTCCAATCCATCCTCTACCCATCTGTCAAACTGACATTCTCATTCCCCAGCCCAATAAGTTTTGGGGGCTCTCTCTGGCTTCTCAGACAAAACCCAGTCTCTTTTTTTGACTTACAAACCCTTTCACAAGCTAGCTCCAACAGACCTTACTACCACACCTCCAAACTAGCTGACTGGCAGTTCCGTGAATACAACATTCAGTTATTCCTCTCCCATCCCCATGTCTTTGACCTTGTTGTGCTCTCTCCCCCTTATGTCTGAAATCCCTGGTTTCCTTCAAAGCTCAGTTCAAGGGCCATCTCCGGCAGGATCCCAATCCTGATCCTCAAGTGGTTTAAACTGCCCCATGATTTGACATTTAATTCTGTCTCACCCTTTCCCCAAAAGTAAGCTGGGCAGGGCAGGGTTCAAGGTGGTCTTCTTAAGAATCGACAGCTCTTCAGAGATTAATAAACGCTAAACTGAAGGAGTGTTTTTATCATTCAGGAGAATGTAGGCTCCCTGAAGCCAGGGCCTACAGATCCATGAATTGGTTCCAAAGCTGGCTCATAAATGCTAGTCAAAGTGAGAGAATGAAAGGCCAGTGCTCAGAGGGGAGAGATGAATGGGAAACAAATGAAGGAGAGAGTGGGAGGGGAGGGAGGGACCAGGAAGGCCCAAGCTGAGAGGAAGAGGCTAGAAAGGAGGGTGGTGGGAGAAGTCAATGGAATTCCATCGTAAGCTCTAGAAGGGCAGGGCCCCTTTTGGTACCCTCATGGCTTAGCTAGGGCCTGGCATATAGCAGGTGGTCAATGCACCTTAAGGTGGCTTTGAAGATGGCCTGTTATGAGCGAGGTCAGTAGTGATCCTAACCGCTTAAACAAACATGCCTGGCCACACTTCCATCAGGACACACAATTTCTTCCCTTGGAAGGGAAATATTTCTTCATCTTACCCATCAAAGCGGCGTGGAAACACGGCTGAACTTACCAGCTGGTGTCTCATAGGTTAACGTTGCAATGTGCACAAGTTTGTCTTCTGCAAAGGGATGGTCATACTGCGGAGGACAGACAAAGGCGCTTTTAGATCCTCTCAATGTCAGGAATTGAGGCACGACTGCCCCAGGGGCTCTCACTGACCTAGGTGGAGCTCACAGGCTGGCTACCAGTGACTCCCCATCACTCATTACCGTCCATTTGTTTGGGCCTCATCACATTCCAGCTCCAGTCTCCACACCTTTGCACAAGCTGTGTCCAGGCGTGGAAGGCACCAGGTCCTCACTCCCCCTGAGGTCTCACTCAGAACAGGTTTTGCATCTAGTCCTCTGTATACCGGTGTTCTCCACAGGTAGAACAGAAGCTCCTGGAGGTCCTCTCTGGACCTCAGCACCCCGACAGGGGCAGGGGGTTAATTGAGGTTTGTGGGATTAACAGGGCTTTTCTTCTAAGGAGTGTCAGGGTGCCAGGCTCTAATTCTGGAGGGCAGGACCCTTGGTGCTGACAGGGGAGCAGCATGGGGGGAGGGGGAGGGCATAGGGAGACCCTGGGTAAGGGGGAAGTAGGAGAGGAAACTAATCAGGGAACTCACCGGGCACAAAGGGGGCAACAGGAGGCAAAAAGGGGGGCACAGACGAGGGGGCACGCGGGGGGCTGAGAAGTCAACAGGGGCTGCCTGAGGGGAGGGGCGCTTACAGCCAGGAGTGCATGGGGGAGGGGAGATCACGGGGGTTCGTGAGGGGGCACCCCAGGGAGAAAGGACTGGTGGAGAAAGACACCCACTGGTCAGTCACAGGGGTACGCAATGGGGGAGAGTCACCAGTCGGGGTGTGGGCACCCACGGGGGGTGGAGGGGCTCACGGGGGTCCCAAGGGGCGTGGCCACCAGGAGGGAGGGATGGGGGGCTCATAGGGAAGCCATGGGGGAGGGGCACCCACAGGGGAGCACGGGGGGGGGGGACACCGGGGGTCCCGGGGGCGGGGCCTCACCTTGGCCACCAGGGCGCTCATGACGCTGCCGAACCTCCGGCTGCTGGCCTGCAGCTTCTCGAGGAGCCGCCGGTACTGCCGCTCCGCCTGCTTGGGGCCGGTGCCCGCCATGCCGGGCCGGGGAGGCAGCCGCCGAGGGTCCTAAAGCTGGGCCCCGCCCAGCCGGCCGCCAGGGGGCGAAGGCCGCCCGCTCATCGTCCGCATCCGCCGCTCTCATTGGTGAGGCTCCGCTCCCCGCCTCCTCCGAGGAATCGCGTGATTCCATTGGGCAGCGCCGGTGGACGTCCCGCCCACCTCAGGAACGCCTGGAGGCTCATTGGTCCTTTTAAATTTGCGGATGCACTCCTCCCATTCCAACGGTCGGAGAGTTCGGCCGCACGGAGCCCCGCCCCCAAGCTAGGCTCCCGGCCCCAGAGGCTCCTCCTTTGCCGCCCCTCGCTTTCCCCGCACCTCCGCGAACGCGTCTGGGGTCGGGTTGGGGAAGGGTTTCGAAGGGAAGCCCGAGGGCCCGGGTTCAAGTCCCGACGCTTCCGCCAGGGCCTTGTTCAGTTCCTGCCCCTGGAAGCTGGTGCAGAGCGCGCGCGTGACCGTGGCCTGCGCAGCCTCAGTTTCCTCATGTGCCAGTTAGGGCGCATGACCCCGGAGGCCGGGGGTTGGGGCCACGGTCCCTGCCAGACCCCGCCTGCTTCCTCCGCGTCTACCGAAGATTGGGGTCCGGGTCCGAGGGCCGGAAGGAGCGGGCCTCGGGAAGCCCCGCCCCCAGCCCCGCAGCCCCCACCAGCCCATCAGCTAGGAGGGGCCCGTGGGGTGAGGATGCTGGGAGAGCAGGCATTGATCATCGATTAAGGCCCCGGGAGGGGCAGGGTTGGGGTAACCCCGATAGAAAATCTGGGACACACACACCGCACACACACACACCACACACAGACACACCGCGCACAGACACACCGCGCACAGACACACCACACAGACACACCGCACACAGACACACCGCGCACACACACACCGCACACACACACCGCACACACACACACCGCACACAGACACACACCCACAGACACACACACCGCGCACAGACACACCACACACACACACACATCACACAGACACGCACCCACAGACACACCGCGCACACACACACCGCGCACAGACACACCGCACAGACACACCGCACACACACACACACCACACAGACACGCACCCACAGACACACCGCACACACACACACATCACACAGACACGCACCCACAGACACACCGCGCACACACACACCGCGCACAGACACACCACACAGACACACACCCACAGACACACACACCGCGCACAGACACACCGCGCACACACCACACAGACACGCACCCACACACCGCACACACACCGCACACAGACACACCGCACACAGACACACCACACACAGACACACCGCGCACACACACACCGCGCACACACACACCACACACACACCACACGGACACGCACCCACACACCGCACACACACCGCACACAGACACACTGCACACAGACACACCACACAGACACACCGCGCACACACACACCACACAGACACACCGCGCACACACACACCGCACACAGACACACCACACACAGACACACCGCGCACAGACACACCGCGCACAGACACACCACACAGACACACCGCACACAGACACACACCGCACAGACACGCACCCACAGACGCACCGCGCACACACAGACCGCGCACACACACACCGCACACAGACACACCGCACACAGACACACACCCACAGACACACACACCGCGCACAGACACACCACACACACACCACACGGACACGCACCCACACACCGCACACACACCGCACACAGACACACCGCGCACAGACACACCACACAGACACACCGCGCACACACACACCACACAGACACACACCACACACACACCACACGGACACGCACCCACACACCGCACACACACCGCACACAGACACACCGCGCACAGACACACCACACAGACACACCGCACACACACACACCACACAGACACACCGCGCACACACACACCGCACACAGACACACCACACAGACACACCGCGCACAGACACACCGCACACACACACATCACACAGACACACCACGCACACACACACCACACAGACACACCGCGCACACACACACCACACAGACACACCGCGCACACACACACCGCACACAGACACACCACACAGACACACCGCGCACAGACACACCGCACACACACACATCACACAGACACACCACGCACACACACACCACACAGACACACCGCGCACACACACACCACACAGACACACCGCGCACACACACACCGCGCACACACACACCACACACACACCACACGGACACCGCACACACACCGCACACAGACACACCGCGCACAGACACACCACACAGACACACCGCGCACACACACACCACACAGACACACCGCGCACACACACACCGCACACAGACACACCACACAGACACACCGCGCACAGACACACCGCACACACACACATCACACAGACACACCACGCACACACACACCACACAGACACACCGCGCACACACACATCACACAGACACACCGCGCACACACACACCGCACACAGACACACCACACACAGACACACCGCGCACAGACACACCGCGCACAGACACACCACACAGACACACCGCACACAGACACACACCGCACAGACACGCACCCACAGACGCACCGCGCACACACAGACCGCGCACACACACACCGCACACAGACACACCGCACACAGACACACACCCACAGACACACACACCGCGCACAGACACACCACACACACACCACACGGACACGCACCCACACACCGCACACACACCGAACACAGACACACCGCGCACAGACACACCACACAGACACACCGCGCACACACACACCACACAGACACACCGCGCACACACACACCGCACACAGACACACCACACACAGACACACCGCGCACAGACACACCGCGCACAGACACACCACACAGACACACCGCACACAGACACACACCGCACAGACACGCACCCACAGACGCACCGCGCACACACAGACCGCGCACACACACACCGCACACAGACACACCGCACACAGACACACACCCACAGACACACACAGACACACCACACACACACCACACGGACACGCACCACACACACAGACACACCGCGCACACACACCACACAGACACACCGCGCACACACACACCACACAGCACACACCACACACACACCACACGCACGCACCCCACACACCGACACACAGACACACACACACACACCACACAGACACACAGACACACCGCACACAGACACACACCCACAGACACACACACCGCGCACAGACACACCACACACACACCACACGGACACGCACCCACACACCGCACACACACCGCACACAGACACACCGCGCACAGACACACCACACAGACACACCGCGCACACACACACCACACAGACACACACCACACACACACCACACGGACACGCACCCACACACCGCACACACACCGCACACAGACACACCGCGCACAGACACACCACACAGACACACCGCGCACACACACACCACACAGACACACCGCACACACACACCGCACACAGACACACCACACACAGACACACCGCGCACAGACACACCGCGCACAGACACACCACACAGACACACCGCACACAGACACACACCGCACAGACACGCACCCACAGACGCACCGCGCACACACAGACCGCGCACACACACACCGCACACAGACACACCGCACACAGACACACACCCACAGACACACACACCGCGCACAGACACACCACACACACACCACACGGACACGCACCCACACACCGCACACACACCGCACACAGACACACCGCACACAGACACACCACACACAGACACACCGCGCACACACACACCGCGCACACACACACCACACACACACCACACGGACACCGCACACACACCGCACACAGACACACCGCGCACAGACACACCACACAGACACACCGCACACACACACCACACAGACACACCGCGCACACACACACCGCACACAGACACACCACACAGACACACCGCGCACAGACACACCGCACACACACACATCACACAGACACACCACGCACACACACACCACACAGACACACCGCGCACACACACACCACACAGACACACCGCGCACAGACACACCGCACACACACACCACGCACAGACACACCGCGCACAGACACACCACACAGACACACCGCGCACACACACACCACACAGACACACCGCGCACACACACACCACACAGACACACCGCGCACACACACACCGCACACAGACACACCACACAGACACACCGCGCA
Source organism: Bettongia penicillata ogilbyi (assembly GCA_023548195.1). Lineage (NCBI taxonomy): Eukaryota > Metazoa > Chordata > Mammalia > Diprotodontia > Potoroidae > Bettongia > Bettongia penicillata. The sequence goes on along the minus strand of JAJHZJ010000134.1, from coordinate 15,481,274 downwards.
CAGACACACCGCACACACACACACATCACACAGACACACCACGCACACACACACCACACAGACACACCGCGCACAGACACACCGCACACACACACCACGCACAGACACACCGCGCACAGACACACCACACAGACACACCGCACACACACACACATCACACAGACACGCACCCACAGACACACCGCGCACACACACACCGCGCACAGACACACCACACAGACACACCGCGCACAGACACACCACACAGACACGCACCCACAGACACACCACACACAGACACACCGCACACAGACACACCACACAGACACGCACCCACAGACACACTGCACACACACACCGCACACAGACACACCACGCAGACACACCGCGCACAGACACACCACACACACACCACACGGACACGCACCCACACACCGCACACACACCGCACACACACACACCACACACAGACACACCGCACACACACACCACGCACAGACACACCGCGCACAGACACACCACACAGACACACCGCACACACACACACCACACAGACACACCGCGCACAGACACACTGCACACACACACACATCACACAGACACACCACGCACACACACACCACACAGACACACCACACAGACACGCACCCACAGACACACCGCACACACACACCGCACACAGACACACCACGCAGACACACCGCGGACAGACACACCACACACCACACGGACACGCACCCACACACCGCACACACACCGCACACACACACACCACACACAGACACACCGCACACACACACCACGCATAGACACACCGCGCACAGACACACCACACAGACACACCGCGCACACACACACCACACAGACACACCGCGCACAGACACACCGCACACACACACACATCACACAGACACACCACGCACAGACACACCGCGCACAGACACACCACACAGACACACCGCGCACAGACACACCACACAGACACGCACCCACAGACACACCGCACACACACACCACACAGACACACCGCACACAGACACACCACACAGACACACCGCACACACAGACCGCGCACACACACACCGCACACAGACACACCGCACACAGACACACACCCACAGACACACACACCGCGCACAGACACACCACACACACACCACACGGACACGCACCCACACACCGCACACACACCGCACACACACACACCGCACACAGACACACCACACACAGACACACCGCGCACACACACACCGCACACAGACACACCACACACACACCACACGGACACGCACCCACACACCGCACACACACCGCACACACACACACCGCACACAGACACACCACACACAGACACACCGCGCACACACACACCACGCACAGACACACCGCACACAGACACACCGCGCACAGACACACCACACAGACACACCGCGCACACACACACCACACAGACACACCGCGCACACACACACCGCACACAGACACACCACACAGACACACCGCGCACAGACACACCGCACACACACACACATCACACAGACACACCACGCACACACACACCACACAGACACACCGCGCACAGACACACCACACAGACACACCGCGCACAGACACACCGCACACACACACCACACAGACACGCACCAACAGACACACCGCACACACACACACATCACACAGACACGCACCCACAGACACACCGCGCACACACACACCGCGCACAGACACACCACAGACACACCGCGCACAGACACACCACACAGACACGCACCCACAGACACACCACACACAGACACACCGCGCACAGACACACCACACAGACACGCACCCACAGACACACCGCGCACACACACACCACACAGACACACCGCGCACACACACACCGCACACAGACACACCACGCAGACACACCGCGCACAGACACACCGCACACACACACACATCACACAGACACACCACGCACACACACACCACACAGACACACCGCGCACAGACACACCACACAGACACACCGCGCACACACACACCGCGCACAGACACACCACACAGACACGCACCCACAGACACACCACACACAGACACACCGCGCACAGACACACCACACAGACACGCACCCACAGACACACCGCGCACACACACACCACACAGACACACCACACAGACACGCACCCACAGACACACCACACACACACACCACACAGACACGCACCCACAGACACACCGCACAGACACGCACCCACAGACATACCACACACACACACCACACAGACACGCACCCACAGACACACCGCGCACACACACACCACACAGACACGCACCCACAGACACACCGCGCACACACACACCACACAGACACACACACCACACACACCACACACACAGACACACCGCACACACACACACACACCGCACACAGACAACGCACCCACACACCGCGCACACACACACACTGCACACAGACACACCGCACACAGACACGCACCCACACACCGCATACACACATACCGCACACAGACACGCACCCACGCATGCACACCGCACACACACACCACACAGACACACACACCACATACACGACACACACACCACACACAACACACACACCACACACCGACACACACCACACAGACACACACCACACAGACACACACACCGCACACAGACACACACCCACTGCACGCATACACCGCACACACACAGACACACACACCACACACAGACACACCACACAGACACACACACCACAGCTCTCATCTCTAGTTCTGCACGTGGCCAGGAGCTGCAAAGCTTCTGTCTTTTTCTTTTCTTTTGACCTGGACAATGTGTCATTAAGCAATGTGATTAATCCATCTGTGAGAGGCTCTTCCTGTGGAAACTCTTTCCTCTCCATCCTGACCTTAAGTCATCTGTGACTTCTGCTCTTGGGGTCATTGTGACTTGCCCAGGGTTACTTAGCCAGTAATGGGTCCGAGGCTGGACTTGAACCCAGGTCTTCCTTGGCATCTTACCCATTACGTTAGGCCACCTCTGGGAAAGGTTAAGGAATAATAAAAAACGATCCCATTTCACTTCATCAGAAAGGCTTGAACTCTATCACAAGGATCACCTACTTCACACAAGTGGTTTGGTACCTTGACAGTGTGAGGATTTCCTCAAGTTATACAGCTCATAAGCCATCCACTTCTGCCCATTGTGGGGATAAAAAAAGGCAGCGGTCCTTGCCCTCTGAGCACTTACACTGTAGGGGGAGTCCAGTTTGTGCCATAGATCTGATCCAAAGTAAGGTGTGGCAGAAGCAGAGCAGGGAGCCTGGCAAGGTGCTTAACTATCCAGGAGGATCCTGAGAGCTCTGTGGATGAAAAGATGAGGCCTTGCTTCCTGGAGGGGGTGACCCCTCCTCAGCCTGGAAGGCAGAGGAGTTTGGAAGAGAGAGATGGTGAAGCCCCTATGGCTTCCAGCTCCCTTTTCAATCACTTGGAGGTTGGTTTGTTTTTTGTTTTTTTTTTGAAACATTAGCATGGTCCTTTATAGTGCCATAAAGCGCTTCAGTCACCTTGTTTGGCCTTTAGAACCTGCCCTCACCCACTCAGAGGTTTACTTTCTCCAGGCTGAACATCTTCCTTTCTTTCAACCAACTTTCCTTTTGCCAAGACCCTTCCCCATCCTGACTGCCCTCTTCTGGCTACTTGGTCAACAGTACTGACTGGCAACTTCATTGTGCCCTAACCCAGCCTGTCCAATTTCTCCCCATAATGTTGTAGCATTGACCTCTAGGCTGCTTCACCAACTCCCACTCCCATTCCTAATGATGAGCCAGGTTCCCAGAAGGCAGCTGACTTCTTCTCCCCAAAGGGTTCCATCAATAGCTAACCCTCAGGGGCCAGGAACACACCCTACACCCAAATGTTCACACAGACCATCTGTGCCCAATCTGTGGTAGAGCATTCCAAGCATGTATTGGTCTGATCAGCCACAGTCAGACACACTGAAACTTGACTTTATCATGGTGATGTCATTTTGGTCCTCTTTGAGAACAAAGGACAACACCCATACCATACAATTCTCAGAGGCCAGGATATTCTAGTACTGTGATTCATGAGCACCCCATCCAGTGTGCTCCCCAATATCATTAGTCAGGTGGCTTTTCATGAGCTTTTCCAATTTCCAAAGAGTATTTATTGACTACTGTATAGCTAGAACAGTGATTACAACAAAGAATGCTCTTCCTCTTGAATATGCCAAATCCTTCTTAGGGAGTGAGTTCAAGTTTAAAGTAGAAGGGAGGCAGACCTCCTGATTCCTGACCTTAGCAGCCCTTTTTCCCTCTCCCTCAATGAGGTCATTTGGGGGTATGGCATTACGATAGTTGCTTCCTTACTTAGCTGTTTCCAAAGACAAGGAGTTTGAGCTGGTGGGGCAATCCACAGTGACTACTCATTGACTTCATTTGCTTATATTAGTGACAATAATAACTTTTACACAGCATCTTCTCTGTGCCAGGCAATGTGCTAAAAGCTTTACAAATATCTCATTCAGTCCTTACAACAACCATGAGAGAGTTAAGTACTGTTAGCACTATTTCACAGATAAAGAAGCTGAGGCAAACCAGAGGTTAAGTGACTTGCCCAGGGTCACACAGCTAGTGTCTGAGGCTGGATTTGAACTTAGATTCTCCTGGCACACCAGGCTAGCACTCTCTCCACCGTAAGATCTAGCTGTCCCAACTTTTACCAACTTTGATGGTCTTTGTTGTCAACTCCAATTACTGAGGGGCCCCTAATGTTTCTTCTGACCTCTTGAAATCACAAGGTTATAACTGGGTCAATTCCATCTTCAAATACTCTTTAAGATCAGGAAAGAATAAATAAAAAAAGAAGAGATTTAAAAAAACCCTAAAGTGTCATGTGTTTATGGATACGTGGCTACCAGATGGGAGATAGTTCCCCACTGCCCCTCCCCTACTCAACAGCTCATTAAAGTCCTCCTCACTTGAAAGCCATCAATGAAGAGGGTGGGAGATTAGATCATGGACTCAAAACTTTTCTGTGCACACTCAATTCTGACTCATGTCTCCTTCCAGCACCTCAACCAACCAGAAGATTTCATCACTCCACAATACCACAGTCACTCATGGTCTTAAGAAGATTCATCAAGCTTCCAAATACTACATTGAAACTATATAGGGAATATCATCCATTTAATTTTCCTTACTCTTGAAATACTAGATTAACCATTTATCTATTTCTCCCCTTCCTCTGCCAAAATAAAATAAAACCCAGCTCCTAATTTTATTAATCAATGTATTCTGGTTTTGCTTTTAATTTTGATAACCTCTTCTTTGATATTCAGGGTCTGTGTTTTGATGTTTACTTGGGGGTTTTTGATTGGCTTCCCCCCCCCATTTTAAAGTCGTACGCTCAATTCATTGATCTATTCTTTTTCTCTTTTACCCAAGAAAATGTTAGAGATATAAATTGTCCCCTAGGCACTGCTTTGACTCTATCTAAAAAGTTTTGGTTCATTATCTCATAGTTGTCATTTTCTTTGGTGAAATTTCTATTATTTCTTCTTTTTTCCTTCCCACCCATCAATTTCTTAGTTTATTTTGTGTGTCCATTTCAGTTAGAATTTTTTTCAAAGACCCTTTATTGATTATAATTTTTAAAGAATTGTGACTAATTAAAGATGTTTAATATTTTGGATTTTCTTCATTTGTTTATAAAAGCATATGTCCTAACATATGGACAATTTATGTAAAGGTGCCACTACCAGCTTAAAACATGTATACTCCTTTTTATTAGCATTTAGCAATCACCAGACTTCTAAGCATATGTAGACTTTCTGAAGTTCTATTCATGCTCTTAGTTTTTTCTTATTTACTGTCTTGCTAGATTTTTCTTCATCTAAAAGGGTTAATTAAAATCCTCAGCTACTGAGTTTTGCTATTTGTCTGTAATTTGATTAATTTTTCTTTAAATACTTAGATGCTATGCAATTAAGTATACACATATATGGATAACATAGATCTTAGAGCAGGGCAAGCTACAGTTATCTCTGGAGCATCTCTAATTTGAGTGCTGCCAGATTTCTTGGTCACTTACTTGCACCTGCTTTGGATCCCTGGTAGAAGGAACCCATCAGATTGGTGGGCATCAGATTGTATGTTTGTGCCTCCTGGACTGGATGAAGGTGTTCACTGTAGTTTCTCTGTTTTTCTGGATGGTTATTTAGTCAGTAGCTATTTTGTAGCTCTTTGCTGGAGTCCATGTGGGAGAATTGGGGTCCTCTGTGACCTCTCATGTTGCCATCTTAACCAAAGAGGTCTGGACAACATTTATGCAGAGTAGACCTGTAGGTATGAGACAACTGAGTGATATAGCCATTTCACCCAAAAGGTGAATGCGATCTTGGGTTTCATCAAGAGCAAGGCAGCATTTGGAACAAGAGATTCTTCCCCTTCTCTTCTATCCTGGTTAGCTCAGGGCGCTGTTCTAGACCTCACATTGTAAGAAGGGCATTACTAACCTAGAAGACCAGGGAGATTTGTGAGGACACTGGAGAACCTGTCACATAAGGCTCACTTGAAGGGTGATTTAGAAAGAAAAGAAGGCTTGGACATCATGTATTTGAGGTCGAGCCACTTTTTCTCTTTCAAGGTTGTCATGTCTTCTGACCTTACCTCTTCGGTCTTCTCTTAACTGTTAACCTTTATTTCTTCATCAAAACCAGGGTTTTCCTCTGTTTACTCATCTCCAGGCTCAGCTTTTGTTTTGGGACTTTGCTCAAAGGTCAGATTCCTCTCCCTCTCTGAAATATTGGATGGGGTAGGCAAGCGGGTTTGGTCCTCTCTTTATATGTTTGAAAGGTGGCCATGAAGAAGATGTTTGGCCCAGAGGATAGCATTAGGGGCGATGGGGCCAAGGCACAAAAGGGTTTGATATCAGGAAATCTTCCTAACAGTCAGAGCAGTGGAAAGGGCAGCTTCTAGGTGTACAGGGTTCCTGGCCGCTGGAAGTCTTCACACAGGAGTTGGATGATTTCATGTACAGAGCAGGATAGAGAAGATTCTTGTTTAGGGGTGGTTGGACTGTAGGGCATATTGGGTCCCTTTCAGTTCTGAGATGTTAGCAAAGGCTGCAAGGGAGTGAGAAAGCCAGCAGAGGGCAGCAGAGAGCTTCTCAAGGCAGGTGTGGATGCTGGCCATTCTCAGCTGTGATCAAGAAAGATGCTGGACCTGGGCTCATGAATCAGGATGAGTTCTGAGGTTCTGAACTCCCATGGAGAGAGGGGTGGGGGTAGTAGTCTGCATGGTGGTGGGACTTCCTCCAGGGCCATTGACTCATTCTCAAGAAAGTGCAGAGATGATGGATGGTTCGTTGAAAGCAATCTAGGGCTGGAGTGTAGAAAGGGGTCATTCATTCATGATAGAACCCTGGGACAAGGGATTTAAGGTCGAGGACTGGTAAAAGTGAATTGGTGGCTATTGAAAAAGTTGAGATTCAAAAAGGAGGAAGGAAAGTGAGGCCAGGGCAAAAGTGATAACCTGGGAAAGTGGGAAGGAATGGCAGGACCAGATGTGTGTCAAGGACAGGGGAGAAGGCAGAGGGAGAACCAGAAGGACAGAGAGTGATGGTCAGGTTCAAGAATTCCTGAGTTATGGTTCCTGAAGTGGAACAGTGGTGAGTAATGAGGTTCCTGTGTGGAGCTGAGGTGGCAGATCAACGCACTTCAGGAGGTTGTTATATGTGAGCAAGGTTATTTGAAGGGATGACTGCATATGAATTGGAGTTCCACAGTATAAAGTCAGGTGCTGATTCCTTGAGAAAGAAAGGAGAGTGACCTGGAGGCCTGGTGAGAAGAGCCATCAGGACCTGGGTGGGGTCATTTATTGAAATAATTCATTCATGTCTGACTTTCAGTGACCCCCTTTGGGTTTTTTTTGGCAAAGATACTGAATCAGTTTACCATTTCCTTCTCCAGCTCATTTTCTTTTTAATAGCATTTTATTTCTTCCAATTATGTGTAAAGACAATTTTTAGCATTCATTTTTTACAAAATTTTGAGTTCCAAATTTTTCTCCTTCCCCTCCCTTCCTCCTAAAATGGTAAGCAATTTTCTATAGGTTATATATGTACAATCATGCAAAACATTTCCATATTAGTCATGCTGTGAAAGAAGAAATAGACCAAATGAAAAAAATCATAAAAAATGGAGAAAGTGAAAAGATTATACTCCGATCTGCAATCAGACCCCACCAGTTCTTTCTCTGGAGGTAGACAGCATTTTCCTTCATGGGTCCTTTGGAATTGTCTGAGGTCATTATAATGCTGAGAAGAGCTAAGTCATTCATAGTTGGTCGACCATCACACAATGTTGCTGTTTACTCTTCACTTTGCATCAGTTCATATAAATCTTTCTAGGTTTTTCTGAAATCTGCCTGCTCATTATTTCTTATAGTACAGTAGTATTCCATTACATTTATATAACAGCTTGTTCAGCCATTCCCCAATGGATGGGCATCCCCTCAATTTCCAATTTGTTTGCCACCACAAAAAGAGATGCTATAAATAATCTTATATGTATAGGTCCCTTGATCCTTTTCCTTTTCCTTGATCTCTTTGGGATACATACCTAGTAGTGGTATTGCTGGGTCAAAGGATATGCACAGTTTTACAGGAGGAGAAGTCATAGGTTTCTCAGTAGCTATCTAGTCTAAGCCTCTGCTTTCAGAGGAATAAGGGGAGGCCAGCAGGGATTAGATGACTTGCCCATGGTCACACAAGTAGCCAGGGGCAGTGGCAGGTTTGGATACCAAGTCCTCTGATCCCAGACTTAGGGTCACAGCTCCGGAGCTGAAGGGAACCTACAAGACTTTTTCATAGGTGAAAAAGCTGAGGCTCAGAGAGAAGAACAAATTCATCCATGGTCCCATATCACGAAGACAGGACATTTAATCCTTGCTCTAGACCGTACTGTGACCTTGAACTAGTGACCTTTCTTCCTGGGACTTCAGTTTCTTCATCTGTAAAATGAGAGAATTGAACTTGATATTTTCTGAGGTATCTCCCAGCTTTGATATTCTAGAGATCTAGGAGTCAGATTCATTCCTCTGGGTTGTCAATTCAACAACTGTTTATATATCCTTTGTGCAAGGACTCTGTACTCAGGTCAAAAGGAAACAGTCCCTACTACCACAGAGATTACGTTCAACTTGTGGTGGTGATAAATTCACTTGATAAATGTAATCCCACTTCCACCCAAGTGTCTGGTGGTTTTTCCTGAAGATTAGTGATGTGATGGGCATGCTGTGCAATGTAGAGGGTGACTCCTGAATGGCTGAGAGAACTCTGACCCCACTGTGTGCTTGCATAGGGGGAAAACACTTTGGGGAAAAAGGTTGAGGGAAGTGGTCCAAAGAAGGAAGCATTGACTTTTGAATGGCTGTCAGGAGATCTCCCTGAAGCCACTGATTTGTGTCTGTAAACTACAACATGACCCTTGACTCCTGTGTTTGCAAACCCAGAGACTGCTAAGAACAGACTCCCCTGATGAGATTGTTCTATTTCCATGAAAACTCAAATCTCATCTCAGTCATTTACTCATTTTTCTTTGGTAGATTTTAGTCTGTATAACTTCCTAGATTTCTTTTTACTTTGATAAAGAAGTTCTTTGATAACAAAGCTATTCATAACAGTTCTTTGGGTAACCAGTGTTCAGTGAGAGGTAGTCAAGCTGTGGATAGTAAACTGAGCAGTGCCTTCCCCTTGAACTTGATTTGGAAAACAACCGTATCTTAAGATTAAAGGTATTTGATATATAGTAGGCACAGATGTTTCTAACCAGATGCCCCTCTTGGAGCTAAAAGAATATGAGACACCAGCTAGCCACTGTAATCTTGAATCCTTCCTGGTCTTTCCCTGCTAGACTGGCAATGATGGAGATACTACTGGTGGTGCCAGAGATATGCTATGGTCCCCCTCCTACTCAACACAGTGGGGGAAAGGAGAGTCTTCATTTGGAGATGGGAGGTGGGTCAGAGTCCCAGAGGAGTTAGATATATTTATTCATGATGCCTATACATGCCATGTTTATACATTACACAGCCCAAATCACATATATGTTATATGTATCATATACAAACAAGCAAGGAAATACAAGAGACTTTGGGCATTAACCACTCTAGGACTGGGGGGACTTCAACTCCCATTAAAGGGCAAATTCCAGAGGGTTAAGAGGCTAGATCATTAATAGTATTTCCACCATGTGAATCAGATCCCTTAGCATCCCTTACATTCTGGAAAAGCAACTGAAAGTAGGTCCTAGAGGAAAGGAAGTTTTATTGTGGGGAGCTGGAAGTGGGATGAGGTAAAACTCAAGCATCAGTAGTGTAGGGTAGTGGATAGAAAGCTGACCTTAGAGACAGAAAAACCTGAGTTCAAATCTTGCCTCTGATATATACTGGCTGGTTGACCTTAGATAAATCATTTCATCATTCTTCCAGCCTATCTCTAAAGACTTGAAACTTACATTGGAGATGAAGTCTTTTATTAACGGAGGGGGTTTCCTCATGAGGTAATGGAGTATAGTAGAATGAGCCCTTGCCTTGGCATCTCAAAGGTGGGTCCTGACACATATTGCCTGTGTGACCTTGGGCAAGTCACCCAGCTTCTCAGGGCCTCAGTTTCCTCATCTGTAAAATAAGGAGGTTGGACTACAGATGATCTCAGGTCATCGGTAATCTCTGACTCTCTGACCCAAATGGATGAAGTATATTAGGATTTAGAGGGAGTGAAGTAGGGGAATAATTTTAGAACCTGTTGATTGTTGGATTGAGAATCTTTGGTGTGGTGGGGATGGGAGAGAGAAATCACAGTGTAGAGCCTTGTGGGTAAATGCTTTACAACCAGGGAGAAATGTTCCTAAGATACACTTTTAAGTTTAAGCTTCTCTGTTGACATTCTCTCCAGTACTTTCTTAAATCTAGACAATGAATAAAACAATTGATGAAGCCCAGATTCCCCGTGTTGGTCTCAGAAGTGTAAATGCTCACACTGAGAGTTTAACAATCAGTTCCAGCACATCCTTGCTAGGTCCTCAAGAAGCTGGGGTGCTGAGCGAGGGCACTGGGTGCCTGGAATGAGGGGCAGGGGAGCACAAGGGGAATCAACACAGGCTTTGCCCACTTCCTAGCTCTGCTAAAGGCCCCTGCAGAGGGAAATTAATAGAGGAGGTGATGGACCTAGCCAGGATGACTCAGGAGGTCATTTCCTGTTGAACCTCTTGCTGGGTATGTGGGCCAGGGCCAAGGCAGCAGGAGTCTTTGTCAAGTAGAGGGAGAGATGGAAGGAAATGAATGTGTTAGGGAAAAGGGCAGGGAGGGATGGAAAGCTGAAATTAGACAGAGAAATATAATCTCTGCCTCAATGGATGCCCTAGGAGGGGCAGTTGAGGACTGTGGTCTCTCTGAGTTTCCATTGGGAGGCAGGAGGAACTCTGCAGTGACTTTGTGTCTAATGGACCCTAGGTTCCTGGACGAAGAGATGGGAGGGGCTTAGGAGTCTGACCCGCTCTGATTGCAGACAGGGATATTGAGGCCAGAGAAAAGTGACTTGTCTAAAGTCAGACAGGCTGTAATTCAGAGGATCACAGATTTTTTTATTCTAGATCTGGAAGGAAACTCAGAGGTCATCTGGTCCCACCGCCCTCACATTACAGGACACTGAGGTCAGAGAGGGGAAGCCGCAGGTGCTAGAGGTCACATTCAAATTCAGGTCTGCTGACTCTAAATCTAGGGCTCTAGAAGGGCCCTAGTTGGGAAGGGTTCTTCCCACTAGATGATGAGATCTGCCCAGGGATAGCACTTGCTAAATCACTTATTTTACAACTGAGGAAACTGAAGCCCAAACTGGTGAAAGTGACTTTTCCCTGGTCATGCAGGGAGTAAAGGGTAGAGCTGAATCTGAACCCTGGGCCTCTCATTCCAAGAGTGCCCTTATACTAGCCAACCTGACCTTTCAGGAATCTGCCCTGTGACATTTAGCTACAAAAATGAAGAGAGGCAGTGTGGTCCAATGGATTTGGGCTCAGAAGACCTGAGTTCAAATACTGGTACAGTTACTCATTAGCTGTGTAACCTTTGAGAAGTCCCATCACCTCTATTTCTTCATCTGTAAAATGTTTGCCAAAGCCTACCTGAGTAGGGACATACCAGTTAGGGATGCCAACAGGTCCAAAATGTTTCTATTGGTGCTTTGAGGTCAAATCTTGGCTCTCTGGTTTGATAGATTTTCACTTTTTAAATGGTCCTTAGGGTTGGGAGGGGCTGTGAAAAGTCAGCCAGGTCACTCCACATTTCCTCTTCTTGAAACATCCCATGAGACTGCCTTGAGCAATGTGTTCATTGGTCAACGTATGCAAGTCCTCGGCTGAGCTGGAGTGGAATGCTTAGGACTGAACAAGTATCCACTGATCTTCAGAAATTGTGACTTTGTGACCATGAGCAAGGCTCAGTTCCCTTGTCCAATTCCACAGAGTAGTAGGTAAGGCACTGAACTTGGGAGTCAAGAAGACCTGAATTCAACTCCTACCTCAAACACTAGCTGTGTGACTCTAGGAAAATCACGGAAACTCTCTGTGCCAGTTTGTTCATCTGTAACATGGGAGGGTTGGACTCTAAGGTCTCTCCCAGCTCCAAATTGATGGTCCTACAGTCCTATATATGCACAGACAGTGGGGGAGACTCAGAAAGGGGTACCCAAAAGCAAGACCTTGAAAGATGCCAGGAATTCCCCAATGTGAGAAGGGAGAGTGTTGTAGGTATGAGGTCTTGCTGTCTGAAGGCACACGGGAGATACGCCGTAGAGAACAGGACAAAAAAATCTATTTGTCTTGAGTATGGCGTCTGAGAAGGAATTGGGTGGGATCTGCCCAGAAAGGTGAGGGAGAGTCCAGTTACATTGGTAGCTTTACATGCCAGCCAAAGAGCTCAGATAGGGTCGGGTGGGCTCTCACCCCAGGATCCCTCCCCACTCCAGGACAGACATTCCAGGCCCAGAGGCCTCCTCTCTGTGCTCCCACCCCTCTAAAAGGGCTGAGCATTGGAGTCTTTGTGACTTCTTCTCCTGTTCAGTGCCTAGTCCCTAGCCCAGCCTTACCATCTCTCAAGCAAGATGACCTCCATGAAATGGGTCCAGGTCTAAAACAGTCAGAGATTTAACTCAATCAATTAACATTTACTGAGCACCTACTATGTACAAGGCACAGCATTGTGGGAGGACCTTAATATACAAAGGGAAGCAAAGTCATTTCATGGTCTTTGGTTTCCCTGAAAAGGGATCCTGTGATTGCTTAGAGAACTTGAAGTTTCCCCACATAGAATGCTGTTGACTTTCTCTGAGTCCTTGACCTCCTTATCAAGTCAAGTGGATCTCAGGTCACAACGATCTTGCTCTGTTCTGAACTCTAGGCTCCTCAAAGAGCCCCCATCACCTGTTCAACCTTTGCTTGTTTTGTACTGTCCTGGGAACGCATGAAGGTTGCCTCTTTCAACTGATCTCCGGAGGTCAGGGCCTCTGACTCCTAGCCTGGCCTGGCTCACACAGCACCTGCTCAAGAACCATGTGGAGCCTTCATTTGTCCTCCTGTCGAACCACACCTTTAGGACCAGACTTCCGGAAGCCCGACCTTAGCCCAACTCCATTTTGGAATTTTCCCTTGTTGTTGCTCATGCGTGTCTGACTCTACAAGACCCCATTTGAAGTTTTCTTGGCAAAGATACTGGAGTAGTCTGTCATTTTATTCTGCAGCTCATTTTATAGATAAGGAAACTGAGGCAGACAGGGTTAAGTGACTTTGCCAGGATCACACAGCTAATAAGTGTCCAAGGCTGGATTTGAACTCAGGAACATGAGTCTTCAGGTCTTCAGGTCCCATGCTCTATGCACTATGGCGCCACCTAGCTGCCACCATGAGGCTGAGCTTTTTTGATGAGTGAGTGAGTGAGGACAAATTCATATGACCCCAACCCAGACAAGGTCTTGCTCACACCTATCTAGCCTACATACCCTGGCCACCCTGCCATTACTCAGGTACCCTTGCCCCTTTCCACCTCTTGCTTTGAGCACAACACCTTTGCTTCTGAAAAGGGGACTATCATTCATTTGTTCTATGTATCAGCTCACCTGGGACTCCCCAGAACTGAACATCCTGCCCCTCCCCCCATTCAATGTATGTTGCTTTCCCCTATTAGCATGGGAACTCCTTGGAAGTCATGGAAGGTTTCCTTTTTGGATTTACATCTGTAGCACTTAGCATAGTGCCTACCATATAGCACATGCCTTTTTATTCATTCATTTGTAAGGGAAGGGTTCCCCCTACTTCAAAATCTTTACAGGATATAATCACAAGATGTCAAGCTATTAAAATCCCAGGGTGTCATCACCAGGAAATGAAGTGTTAATGTGTTAACAAGGCATTAGCAGTTTAGGAAATGGGAAATTGATTTAATTAGAAGGGCAAGACTGATTGTCAGAAGGACATTAAAAGTTAGTCCAGCAAGGGAGAGTGGGAGAGTGTCCAGACAGTTCAATCAAGCCACAGAGCAGTTGTGCTAATCCCTGAAAGGGAAGGGAGGGACTCTCTCTCTAACTGCTCCCACTTCATTCCCCATGCTAGAGTATGAGCAGAGAATCAGACTCTCTAGGTATAGAGGGATGAGGGGAAGTAGTTCCATGTGATGAGATCTGGATTCAAGAACTTCAGGGAGTGGGAACCCCTGGCAGCAAAGAAGAGAGCTGGTTATGGACTCAGAGCTAGTCCTGGCAACAGGACAATTGATGTGCCTAAAGGACTCCATGAAGAAAGGACTCCAGAATGGCAGGCACCAGTTGATCTGGTCATACAGGTTCCCTACCTGTGTGCCTCACTACTAGTACTCTAAATTCATGTCCCCTCTTCCTACAGACTTTGTGTACATTTGTGGGAGAGTATACCCCAGGTTTTGGGGAGCAGCTAGGGGGCAGCTAGGGATAGAATACTGGGCCTAGAGACAGAAAAACTCATCTACATGAATTCAAATCTCTCTTCAGACATTTACTAGCTGAGTGACTCTGGGCAAGTCACTTAACTCTGCCTCAGTTTTCTCCTCTGTCAGATGAGCTAGAGAAGGAAATGGCATACCACTCCTTTATCTCTTCCAAGAAAATCCTAATAGGGTCACAGAGTTAGAAACAACTCTACAACAATATACTCTGGGTTTATGGAGGGGAATGTTTTGTAGCTAGTCATTTTGGTAAATGCTTTTTCTGTGAGCTAATTGTGTTTACTACTGGCATGACTATAAATTGAGTACACACTTGTAGGGTCAAATAAAATATTTACACAAAGTGCTTTGCAAACTTTAAAATGTGATATAAATGTTAGCTGTTATAGTTATAATACAACTATTAACAATAATTGTGATAATAATAACACATGTGGCCAAGAAAGAGCATATATCTCCCAAACTAGAAGTTCTCAAAGTCCTTTCGCTCTTCATGTAGTTCTCTTTGCAAATCAACTGTCTATTTCCAGGACTAGCTCTCTCTCTTGAACACTAGCCAGCTCTCTTCTTTGCTGCCAGATGTCCTCTTCCTTAAAGCACACTGGGGAGAGGGGGATTGGCTCCTCAGAGGTTCCCTCTAGAATCCAAATCATTCTTTCAGAACATAACCTACATATTAATCCATTCATTCATGTGCTTGTAAGGGTCAGCTAGGTAGTGCAGTGGATAGAGCACCAGTGCAGGAGTCAGGAGGACCTGAGGTCAAATCTCACCTCAGACACTTGACACTTACTAGCTGTGTGACCTTGGGCAAGTCATTTAACCCCAAATTGCCTCATCCTGGGTCATCTCCAGTTATCCTGATGAATATCTGGTCACTGGATTCAGATGGCTCTGGAGGAGAAGTGAGGTTGGTGACCTGCACAGCCCTCCTTCACTCAAAACAAAGTCAAGTGCAAGTCACATCATTCTCTGATGGCATGGTCTTCTTTGGCAATGAAGGACAAACACACATATGTGCTTGTAACCTTTAGGTCAGAGACATTCACATGACCTTGGTTGTCCTCCTACCTACCTGTCTGATCTCTCCTTTATCTTGTCTAGTTGTCATATTCTATCTGCTTCCCAAGTGCAAGTATCCTCCCAGGCTCTGTCCCAGGTCTATTCCCTTTATATACTCTCTTTCTGTGTGATATCATCAGCTACCATGAATTCTAGATCTGTAGACCCAGCCCATATCCCTCTCCTGTACTCCAGCCCAGCATCCCCAACTGCCTGGGGCACATCTCTATCTGGATGTTCCGTTAGCATCTCTCACTCATCATGTCTAAGAAAGAACTCATTATCTCCCACCTTAACCTTTTCAGTGTCTGTGGAAGGGGCTGCCATCTTACCTGTCACCACCCAGAGTCATGACATTGGGTTTATTCTTAACCCCCCCCCCCATTTCTATTCAGCCACCAAGGTGCTTTTACCTTCTCGGCTCTTGTGTCACTTACCTGCTTTCTATATACCTGGTTGCCACTCTAACACGTGAGGTGGTATATTGTATCTATAGCCTCCTAGTCTCTCCTTTTACCATCACATCTTCTGCCTGGCTGTTAAAATGATCTTCCTAAAATACAGCTCATTCCCTTTTCTGGCTCAAAAGTGGCTCCCCATTGCCTCTAGGATCAATTTCAAATCCCATAGCCCAGTCCTTTGGGCCTCCCATGGTCTCATTACCTTATTTTTACCATAGCCTATTTACTACCTTAGCCTTATTTCAGAGTACCTCCCTTCATGCACAATACATTCCAGTAAACTTGGACTACTAACTCTCAAAACTTGACAAGGTATCTACTACTCCTCCGGGCCTCCAACCTACTTCCTCCTTACCTCTGACTTTCAGGATCCTTCTCTTGACTCAAAGCTCAGCTCAGGTGCCACCACCTCTACGAAGCCTTCCCTGAGTTTGCCTGAAAGTGGTCTATCCCTCCTCAGATTTCTACAAACAATTTGTACCTGTCCTTCCCTTCTTGCTTTGTATCTCCTCCCTCCAATTTTTCCTTGGAGTTATCATGGATTAGTGGACACAGTGCTGGACTTGAAGTCAGGAAGTCCTAGGTTGGACTCCTACCTTAGACACTTAGGAGATGCATAACCCTGGGCTTGCCATTTAATGTCTCAGTGCCTTAGTTTCCTCATCTGTAAAGTGAGAGAGTTGGACTCATTGGCTTCTACAATCCCTCCCAGCTCTAAGTCTGTGATCTGATGAATAGGAGCTCCTTGAGAGCAGAGTCTATTTCATTTCTGTCCTTGTATCTTCAGCACCTAGGACAGCACCCAGCACCTAGGACAGCATCTGACACATACTAAGAGCTCAACACCTGTCTCATTAGCATCATAGATTTAAAGCTGGAAGAGACCTCAGAGCTCATCAGGCCCAACTGTTTCATTTTACAGCTGAGGACATTGAGGCCCCAAGCAGGTAAGGGCCTCCTTGTTCGAGGTCACTCAGCTCGTTGAATGGAATTGAAGGGAGCTTAACTGGACTCTGTATCTTTCCCTGCTCTCTTGTTATGAGACAGTCCCAGAGATGGGGCTGGAGATAAGGGTGGATCTTGGCCCTGGGCTGAGGCTTATGAAAGATCTCTGAAGAGGTGGCAGCAAACCAGGACGCCAGAAGTCAGGTCACGCTACCCAGGTATCTGCAGGCAAAGACTGGAAAAAGGCCACTGAGGGAAAAAAAAAGAGAGAATGAATGAAATAGCTCAAAAAAATCTCAACAGAGAAGAGTGTGTGAAAATGAACAGGATGGAGACTGTAGTCCTTTTGAAAGTATAATGGGGCCATGACTCATAAGAAAGAATGGGAAAGACACAAAGGAACCTGGGACCTCCTGGGGGGGTCCTAGATGGCAAATATTCCCAAGACATAAAACCCAGGGAGAGACAAGCAGGGAGCATGAATGAAAGCTTGCCTGCTGCCCGTCCCTCCAGTCTGTATCTGTTGATGGGATGTAGGTCAGTCTCTGTGTTAAGGACCAGAGCTTTGAGAGGAACAGGGGGAGATGGGAATCCTACCTGGGCAGAGTTAGTGAATGGGGGAGGTAGGGGAAAGAGAGGGGAGACCTTCTGGGTCCCAGACCAAAGCAGGAGCCTGAGAACTGAAGAGACAAAACATGAGGGGCCTCAGGCCTCTCAGAGCTGGAGGCAAAGCGAGTACTCAGGGCACAGAAAGGCGTGATTTATCCAGTATGACTGCACATTCTTGTGTTCAGGGCAAATTCACTTTGGAAATTGAACCAATATTAGCTTTTCCTCCCAGGAGTTTGGCCCTCATCATTGCAAATGAGTAAATAGAAAGAAAAACATTGATTGAGTTTTTATTCTGTGCCAAGCACTCTGTGAAATGCCAGGGAAATAGAAGTGAAGGCAGCCCTGCCCCTCAGGCTCTTATAGTCTAATGGGGGAGAGAGAACATGTACTGGAGAGATAGCCAGGGAGAAGATTTGTGTTGGGAAGTAATTGGGGAGGTGAGGAGCATCTTAGGGGAGTAGATTCAATGGCAGGACTGATTTCATTATGAAGGGGGAAGAGCTGAGATAGTACAAAACACACCTGGGGTTCAGGGGCTGGCGAGAAGGCCAGAGAGGACATTGAAGCATGGTGGGAGCTAGGTGAGACCCTCACCAGTCAGGATAGTGGGCCCCTCAGTCAGGAGCATGGTGCCATAATGTACAGAGCACTGGGCCTGGAATCTGGAAGACTCATCTTCAAGAGTTCAAATCCAACCCTAGACAATTCCTAGCTGAGTGACCCTGGGCAAGTCACCCTTCACCCTGCTTGCCTCAGTGTCCTCATCTATCAAATGACCTGGAGAAGGAAATGCAAACCCCTCCAGTATCTTTGCCAAGAGAACCCCAAATGGGGTCATGGAGAGTTGGGCACAACCGCACAATGACAGTAAGGAAAACTGGAACTAAAGGGATTCTTTCTGTCCTTTAGGGTCTATATTCCAGATGGCTGTTGAGATGATGGTTGTTTACATTTTAATAGGTGGACCTCAGAGCCATCTGGAGGTCACAGAAGAAGTTAAATAAGACAGAGGGTCTGAGGATGGTCTGGTTGTTTTTCTTGTCTTAAGAAAAGATGGCCAAGGAGCTTAAGAGGAAGGAAGTGGAGCCACACTGATGGGGATAATGGACATGGTGGTCTGCAGGTGATTGTGTGATTATAGGCCCCTGGGCAGCATAGCTTGCTTAGTGATGGTGGGGTTGTCTGAAGGATCCACACAGGGTCTCTGTTAGTCTGCTTCCTCATTTCCAAGGGGATCAGTCGGCCTGAGCTTCTGCCTATTTGCATAAGCCTCTTGGGTTCATGGAACCAGTGGCTGTGTTCCCCCATGTAGGACCAGAATTGTCCTCAATGAGGGCTGCCTTCTATGAAGGCCGGGGAGTGAGCCACCTTGGCCCTGGATGATTGGTTGGGAAGCTCTTCCTTAAACCAGGCCATCTGGACCTCTACATTCCATGTGAGGTCTCCCCTCAAACACTCAAAGAGCAGTCTACTGTCCAACTTCATTTTCTCTGAACCACCCACAGAATCATCTCAATCTGCAAATGTTTGTCTCATGCCTTCTTGTGCCAGGCACTATGCCAGGGGCTGGAGGCACAAGGGCCAAAACAAAACAGTCCCTGCCTGAATGGGAACAGATTTAGTGAAGACTTCTCAGGGGTCCTGAGACTCCTCCCTAGAGTAGAAGAGACCTGAAGCCCAGGTTTAGATTCCTCCAGGGTCAGGTGATTTCCATACAAGGCTATATAGTACATAGGATCAATGATTGGCTATGGTTCACTCACTCCTCAATACCTAATTTGCATATGCACAGGCAGTCTGAAGACTTCACTCTGGTCCTCCTGATTTGCATAAGTTCTCAATGCCCAATTTGCATGAGTTGTCAATGCTTCATTTGCTTATGTTTTCAATGCCTAATTTGCATATGATGACGTATTTTCGCGGGCTTTGTACTGGTCAGGGAGAGGGAAATTTGAACCAAGTTTCAAAAGGGATTGGTTAGATTCTGCACCTAGAATGTAAGACCTTGCTTTTCAGTCAATGAGAATAATGGTCAGCGGTGGGAGGGGGACTTCTACATCAGGATCTATATAAGTTGCCATTCTGCTTCTGTTGGGCACCTTTCCACTCCAACTTTACTGGTGAAGGAACCACCTGCTTCTCACGAGAACCAAATAAAGGGGATTTTCTGTTTTTACTTTGAGATGCCTCTGAGCAGTCAAATTGAGTAAGGGTGGGGGGGGTCATGCTATCCCACACCCTGCCTCTCAGGGGCTTCCATTCTCCTAACCTTTCAATGCTTTCTTCGACAGGGCACAAAACAAAGGAGATGGGAGTGCCCCTGCCTTCTCTCCTGCCAGGCCATGACTGGAATGTTGTATTCAGTACCATTGTTAAGCTAGAGAGTATCCAAAGAAGAATGACCACCCTGCCCCACACCCTCCCAAGCTTTCTAAAGGAAGTTAGATAATTATTAGTTAGCCAAGTCATAGAAGGTGGGGTGGGCAGGACTAGATAAGGCCCCTGAGAACCTCCAAGCTGCTGGTTCTGGGTTCCAGCCTGCCACTTCTGGTGAGGTGTCATGGTGATGTCTGGGGCTGTGATGGCCAAGGGGATAAGGTAGAAGAGGGGGGTAACAACTTTGAGGACTTCAAACCTCAGATTGTTTTCCTCTTCCCAATGGCCTTGGCTCTCCCTCCTCCCCTTCTCCCCTGCCTGCTCCCACTCTGGGGCAGTTGGGCCAGGGCATAATGGAACTGATTCAGTGAGCAAGAAATTACCCTCTGTAAGCCTTCTAGTAAGGTGTTGGCCAGGAGAGGGGGCCACCATCTTGCTTGCTGGAGTCAAGGTTAGTTGTAGCCATGTCTGGGGAGGTGGCTCAGGCCTTCCCTCATCCAGTGATTAGAGAGGCTCAGCCATAGCCCCACCTTCACAAAGGGCTATAGAAGCATCTGGGAACAAAGGACAGTGCTGGCAGTGGGGCTTGTAAGGCCCACAGTGAAGGAGTGCTTGGCCTTTCTCTTTGATGACGAAGTGTGTTGGGCCACATTTACTTTGTGATGGACAAAGGGATGAATTTGTGGCCTTGTTTCCTCTTTATCTTGTGCCCTTTGGATCACTACATCTTACCATCTATCTTGACACTGGTCCCTGAGGACCTCTGGGACCAAGAGGTATTATTTCCCTCAAGTAGATGGTGAGAGAAATTATGATTTTCTATTATATTAATAACCTATTATTAATTAGGATCCAGCCTTTTTGTTTTCTCATTCAAGGACCAGTCCCTGTAGGTCAGTTAGCCAGTCTCTGAAGAACATGGTTGATTGAGGAGATTGCCCTAATCCTTGGGGTGCATGCTTTTGGATCTTGAGGAGGACCCCACCCAACTAGAACTTACTTCTGTGTAGAAGGTAAACAGAATCCAATCTAGCTGAATTCTTGGCCTTAGGGAATAAACCCATGTTCTTGCACTACTCCATTAGAGTTTAGGGTGACCCAGCTCATGAAGGAGAGAAAAATCAAGCAGAGTGGTCTGGTGGAGGTGGATTCCTCTGTCCAGAGTGCTGGCAGTGACTAAGGCTCCTGATCCAACCACACTCTCCTCATTAAAAGTCAGGGGCACTCCCTTGCAAAAAAAATATTCGAGGTCTTCAGTGTCTCCATTAGGGTCTTTTGTTACCGAGAGAGATCACTGACCATCAACTTACTGATTATTAATTAGCCTAATTAATAAATTTTTTATTAATTACCCAGAAACTGTTTCTGGTTTTTCATTTGTCACTAAGGTGAGCTCCGTTTTGTGTCACCAATGTTTACACAATCCTTGGCATATAGTAAGCATTTAATAAATGCTTTTTTTATCTATTCATTCACACATTCATTCATGTTAGCTCTGATTTTTACTGAGGAGTCCCCAGATAGGTCAGGGTCAGGCAGTAGCCTCCACTGCAGGGCAGCCCAGCAGTGAGAAAAAAGCTATCACTGAATTTTAGGGCATTGGTTCGGCCCCTCCACTCTTCCTGTCCCGTACACCCTCAGCCCAGTTAGGATTTTTTCCTTTCCTACTCTGGAATTGAAAGAGAATCCTAGAATCATGGGTTTGGCATGGGGAGGGGCATTAGGGACCATCTAATCTGCCCTCTTTCCCCACTCCCCATTTTATGGATGAATGAACTGAGACCCCAGAGAGACTGAATGCCTTGTCTCAGGTCACATAGGCATAAGTGTGGAGATAGAAGGGATTGTAAGGGTCCAAAGGTATTAAACACTCCTTGGTGGGACCTAAACCAGATTAAAATATCATTGAGACATATTAAACAAAATAAATAAAAATACAACATAACACAAGCAACGTTAGGTTTTGAAACTAGTCAATATGCATCCCATGGAGGTCCTTGTGTGGAGATGAGTGATCCCATTCCCACTTGAGTTTGCCATTGCCCATCTAATCCAACCCCCTCATTTTACAGAGGAGGAAACTGAGACCCAAAGAATTGATTTGTGACTTGTCCAGGATCCCATAGCCAGGATGGGTCAAGGACGGGACATGTCCCCAAGGGGTCTAGACTCTAAGGCGTACTCTACCTCCTGCCCCCACTGCCTCCCTCTTACACCTTTTTTACATGCTTTCTATATACTTATCTGTAATCTTTCCCTGTAAGATGTCAGCTCCTTGAGAGCAGAAATTGTTTGGTTTTTCTCTTGTGTTCCCAGGGCCTAGCCCAGGACCTTGGCACATAGAGTGGTAAAAATGCCTTGAAGTGAAGTAGGTTCCTTGATTTGATGTATTTGATCTGTGCACAGTGTGTGACAGGTTCCCACTTTTGAGAAAATGCTGCATTCCATTTATTTTTAAAATCTTCTTCCCAGAGATTGAAACCTTCTCCTAGTGACTCAGCCATGACTAAGAGGCCTTTATTTGGGTCTCTTTGGGCCTTTGTCACAAGCACATATCACTGTTGTTGCCAGGGAGCTACAGGCTGGGTCCTGATTAGCCAGGACGAAATGGCTTTCTGAGAACAGCAGAACCCCCAGGACTTAATGGAGCCTCTGTTTACTAAACATTCCCCTGGCCAGGGTGAGGAGTTGGCCCCTCCAGCCAATGCCCAGGCCTCCAAAGGGCTAGAGACAACATTAGCTTTGTTTACTGCTTTTGGTGAAATGCTCTTAATTGAGGAAATAGCATAGGCAACCTTAAAAATATCACGTCAGCCAGCCATCTCTGGAAACATGGAAGCTCTGTGAGCTGACTTCCTTCCTCTCCTACCACAAGCCAGGCAGAGATGGCCTCCATATATTCTTTAGACCTCAGAAAATGAGAATTAAGCAAGAAAGGGGTGCCCCTGCCTCAACAGAAGCCCCCACAGAGCTGGAACAGACTCTACTGATTTCCCTGACCTTTTAGGAGCTGCCAAAACCAGTCTTTGCCACATCTGAGCTGTTACCTAACTGAGAATCTCTTTGTAACTGGTGAGTGGGCTCTTCTCCCAGTCTCCATGACTCATCCTCCATCTCTCCTTTCCTCCGGCTCAGGAGGGAGGCCAGTATCCCAACAGGCCGTTGGTGGTCAGGCCTTTTCAGAGTCCTTCTTTAGGGCTAGTCAGTTGTCCAGTCTTTCTATAACTTGGCATAGACTGGCTTTGTATTGGTCTACCATGTTGTGTGTTCTCTCTGCACCAAAATTTCTTGGCAGAGCTCTCTGACCTCACTGAAGGTCATGACCTGAGTTATTAATGGCAGGGGATGTCCTGCCTAACTCTGTGCTCTTCCCTGTGTCCTCAGTCACTCCTTCTTTCTCCAGGAAGGCCTCAGACCTAATTCCCAGAGACTATCAAGAGGCTTTACTAATTAACTCCCAAATAGTTCCATTAATATTATTTCTTCAGGAAGCCCAGAATACATCAGAGTATATGAGGCATCATTACTGTTTCTCATACCGTACTTTGCACCTTCCCGGTGGATCCCTAGCCTGGTATAAAGTCCATGCCATCCTGCTACATGCAGGCCAAAGGTCTGGTCCCACAAGCTCTGGTCATTGGTACAGGCTGATTCGGGAGGACCAAGATTGGAACACCTGTCCCACCACGGGCAGCAACAACTCATGCTCTTTCACAATGTCCCTCCACAATTCAAAATGTTAGTAAACAAAACACTTCAATGCACTTTACAGGGGACATAATAGTTGTTTTCCAGTAGTTGGTCTGACCTGGAAAAAAACCCACAGCACATCAGAAAATTGCTTTCCAATGATAGCCTAGAAAAATAAAATGTTTATCAGCATGTCCTTGCAGTAAGCACTCAGGCTACCAGGATGGAGATCCCTGAGCAGCTCTCACTCTGCAGCACCCTTTACTCTGGGGGCCTCCAGAACAGCAACTCACTCCAGATCCAAAGTCCTCTAGGGCCACATGTCTACCACCAGCCATAGCTCACCAGCCTCCCCCCAACCCAATGTCTTTACTTTTTTCTCCTGTCAACAGAGTATACAATTAGTTCAAGACAAATTCAATCAATGGTTTGGGAAGAAGAGGAGCAATAGAAAATTTCCTCTATAAACCCAGAGGACACACACACACACACACACACACACACACACACACATACACACACACTGGGAAGGGTAAGCACAGGCAGGCATCACTAGTGAGGGGCACCATCATATATGGGAATGGGATGTCTCACACCTCGAGAGCCACAGAATCCCCAGTATCTTCTGATGGACTCATCATCCTGCTCTCAATGATTCTGTCCCTCACCGGGCATGGGGTATCAGCTGCTCTATTCCCCCTGGGCCTTGGAGTGATTGCAGAGTGTGTATGCTTGCTCAGATGAAGGGACGGGCTGATCCTGGGGTGGACTCTCAGATAGCCCTCCCGATTAGCTATTTTTAGCTCTGATCAGCCAGGAGAAGATGCCATGTGAGAATTGGTGAAAGGAATTCAGGTGAAGAGACTTATGTGGGCCATGGTAACTGTCTCCTAGGGCTGGAAGGATTGGCACATACAAGAGATATATCACTCACTGTGCTTGGCTGCCAATTAAATTCTTATTGAAGGCTCCTGACTGCCTGGTGCTTGTAAAGGCCTGTCCCAAGCCCAGGTAACTAGCAAAGAACATTGTTAAACATCAAGCAACACTAGCAAAAGAAAAAAACCTAAAGAAAAGGAAGGAAAGGATGAATGTCCCTCTCAGTGGGAAAGTCTTCTCCCAGGGAACCTCTCAAGCAGGGAGGAGGCTCTTGTGGTAGGGCCTGAGGCTTGGGCTTGTCCGAAAGTCACACCCTCACCCTCAGATGAGGAACTAAACTGTCCTGGGTCAAAATGCTTCCCAGAGTCCCTGGAACATAGCACTACCCAGCTATTTCTCCAGTAGATCTCCTGTCTGGCACAGGCAATTCAGAGGATCTCCAGGGGTTCCTGCAACACCCCCCGCCCCACATAAAAAGTTCTATAGTGGTTCCCTGTAAAATTGTGGGGAATCCTTGGGGGAGATCTGACTTCTTCTGGGTTAGGACAAGTGAACCAAATCAGAAAGGAATCCAGCTCAGATGAGCTCTGAACACAAAGAAAACTCCCCCCAAAGTTCTAAGCCTAATGGTAGAGGATGAGCTCCCAAGACGCAATGCATGATTGAGGGGATTCCTTTCCCCAAGGAATCTTGTTTGCTTCTTAAATAAAGGTCAGCTTCATCCTGGGTATGACTTAACCCCAAATGGACTTCTCTTTGCTTTCTCTGGCTCATTAGGTTCCCACCCTAGAGATGAATTCCAGGGGAAATCTTGAAAGCAAAGCTTAGGCATGGCTCAGGTCTAGGGTGTTTCCAGGCTTCAAGACCAAACTCTCATACATTCAAATGAACAAATACTTAAAACAAGAAACAGCCTTGGGCTCCCACCCACTCACCCATCCACACACCTAGTATATTCTCCCAGGAGGTGAAGATAATTTTGTAGGACTGCTAGAGTTAGATTTTACATTTACCTGGGATGTGTACAACTTATAAAGTCCACATGTTCTGGCCAGTCAGACATCCCTCCCCAGTCCCCTCAGGTTCTGGCTGATCCTGTCCATCATCATCCCTTCTAAGAGGTAAGGTGTGGTTATGGGGCATACCTTTTGCTGGGAAAGTGTCACTCACTCAGAGATTTCTTAAATTGCTAAGATTATAGTCAGAGTGAGAAAAAACCCATTTCTCAGGATCACTGTTCTATGACCTGGTCTCAGGAAAAGAAATGCAAAGTAAGGGAGGAAGCCTGAGGGTTGAGGTCCAGTAAGTCAATAAGCATTTATTAAATTCCTACTAAGTGGGAAGCACCATACTAGGCTCTGGAAATACAAATACAGAAAAAACCAAGATAGTTCTTGTCCTCAAGAAGCTTAAAATCTAACCAGGGGAAGACAACCCACAGAGTTCAGTCCTAGCCCACCTAGGCAAGCACACATCTCACTGCCATGTGCTTCTAGTCACCATTGGTATTGGGGGTGGGGAGAGGAATAAGGAAAGAAAAGAAAAGAAAAATCTGCACCCCACCCCCACCCCCAACTCAGTTAAACTTGCTCAGGTTACAGTCAGCAGAATCCCAAGGAGAGAAAGGGCAGCCCTAACTCTGAACCTTTCGAGAGCTCTTATAGCTTATTGAAAGGGGAAGCTCCTCTTGACTCAGTTTCCACTCATTTTCAGCACAACTCAGCCAGCCACAAGAATCACTATGAGGAGCCACTGCCAGAGGGCATGTTCCCTGGCAGAAGAAGCCAAAGGATAAGCCCAGCTGCCCAGTAGGAAGCCCAACCTAGCCCAGCCCTGCTTCCTTGGCTTTGGATCTATATTGTATTTGTATGTCTGTGTCCATGCTGTTCCTTGCAGTACCTTTTAAGCTTTCTGGGAGCAGGAAAGATCTCATCCTTCCCCAGTAGTAGGTTAGCAGCTCGGAAGTAGGGATTGTCTCATTCTTTGCACTTTGTATCTCTAGTGCTACAGGTACCTAATAGGCACTTGGCCATTGTTGGTGTTTGCTTCCTCTCTCTGTATCACCAGCATCTAGTGCAATGCCAGGAAGCAGGCATCCATAATAAATGCTTATTGAATTGTTGAGTTGAATATAAACAAAGCCCTACAATGAGATCTCTTTGAAGGGGGAAAAACATGAGTAGATGCTGAAAAATAACCCTTCTTAAGGTTTGAACTCATCTTTCCTACCAGCCGATGTCAATGAGAAGTGTGTCCTACATTCAAGCCAATATGAGGGTGATTTCTAGTCATCAAGAAAGGCACATGATGAGTCAGCAGTGCCTGGGACCAAACTCCCTCATTCAACACTGATTCCACTTATGGTCACCTCATCTGCTATGTCTAGGTTAAGTGCCTGCTGAATCTCAGACAAAGACAGAAGCCCCACGCCACCCCCATGCTACCACTTCATCCACATTCTCCTGGGACTCACCTAGAGAGCACCATCTAGTAGGGTTTGAATGCCACAGAAGGAAACTCTAGGGAGCAATACCTATGCACATAGCTAATTCAATTCAACCAACATTTTCCAAGCTGAATGGATGGGGGCAGCTCCATGACTTCTGAACTTCCTTCCAGCTATAAAAGTGTGACTCTATGACTGTTAGCATCTGTGGTAATTAAGGTGTGATCCTGTATGCTTGGAGATGCAGACAGAAATTCATCAACCCCTGCTTCCAAGGGTGGCTAGGTGGAGCTGCAGTGGATAGAATGTTGGGTCTGGAGTCAGGAAGACCTGAGTTCAAATCCCACCTCAGACACTTACTAGCTATGTGACCTTGGACAAGCTACCCAACCCTGTTTAGCTCAGTTGCCTCATCTGTAAAATGAACTGGAGAAGGAAATGGCAAACTGCTCTAGTATCTTTGCCAAGAAAATCCCAGATAGGGTCACAAAGAGTCAGACAAGATGGAAATGACTGAACAAAAGACTCAGTTCTAAGTGCCATGGTTTAAGAGGGTCCAGAGCAGTTTTGAGTCTAGGTCATGGATTTATTGAATGAGTTGTAAATGGTTCCCCTGGGAAATAGAAGGCCCAGGGGGTATGGGGTGTGTAGGCTGGTGGTCATGCAGAGATCAGACTGGTTTTACTTGTCCCCAAAGGGCAGAACAAGAGCGACCACACATTTAGGTCTGATGTCAGGAGAACCTTCCCAACAATGTAGCTGTCCCAAAGGGGCAGGGGCTCCCAGGGAGTCCCTAGTGGTTCTCCCTTCTTCAGGGCTGGACGACTGCTTCTCAGGAATGCTGGAGCAAGGACTCCTTTCTGGCATGGAGGGGATTGCATAGTCCCAGACATCATTGATCCAGCTCTGTGGACCATGTTTGGTGGAGGAGGAGAGCCCCTTGCTGAGGGCTTGGAAGTGCTTGGAAGACGATTTCCTGGCTTGGGAGATGGGGGGAAGAGGGAGTTCTCCTCAAGGAAAGAAGCTGTTGCCTTGTCGAGTTCGTGACTAAGTCAGGAAGAGCAGCTATTGCTTGTGGAGATCAAGCTGGCACCTTGCCTCTTTCCTCCTCCTCAAGCTAGGGGGTGTTTGCTGGGAGATGGCTTGTAGGAGGTTTGAAAAGATGCCTAGCTCCCCCCTCCCCTGTGCAGGGGCAGCTGGTAAATGGCAGAGATCACAAACACAGATGTTCCCTGAGCATATCCTGTCCCATCCCACATCCTGGCTTGCCATCCAACATGTCCTGAAATTCCATTTCAAAATGTTTAGGCTCCCCAGCATGGGGGTAGGGGTCAGGGGAACCATTTTGATCCATGAGGAAGCTTCTAATTATCCCAAGACCTTGGCTACCCAGGCCTGTTCAGTTACAAACATTCTGTAACAGGTCTTAAAAGCTAGATAGCATCAGTTCAGAAACCCCAGACTCTCTTTCCACCACCCCAAAAGACAGGGGCATGGCCCTAGGCTCCTGGGGGGACCACCTGGACTAGGGAACAGTCTGAGAAATACAGAAGGCCGACTCAGTTGTTAGAAGGGATCTTTAAGGACCTCCATATACCTGAGCAGGGGTCCTTTCCACAACATCCCCATCAAGTGCTGAGCTGCTGCCTTCCCAGGGCACCCTATTCCACTCTTGAAAAGCTCTTTAGGAACTTTTTCCTTATTTGACCTCAATTTACATCTTTGAGACTCCCACCATGCCCTATGAGGTAAAAAAGAACAAGTATTAGGAGCATAGATTTAGAACTGGGAGGGACCTTAGAGTCTAACAATTTTACAGTTGGGGAAACTGAGGCACATAGTGGATAAGTGTTTTACTCGTTATAACACAATCAATGTCGGCGATTTGAACCCACTCTAGTCTGCTGACTGTTGAGTTCTCTGTGCGTGCATTTTACACTCCTTAAATCATTGTACTTTTCCTCCTGATAGGAAGGAAATAAGCATCTATCAAACTCCTATTATGTGCCACAAACACTGTGCAAGGGACTTTACAAATACTATATCTTGTGATCCTCCAGCAACCTGGGAATGTAGTGCTATTATCGTCCCCATTTCAGAGGTGAGGAAACTGAGGCAGATAGCAGTCCCCAGGGTTCCACAACATCTAAGTTAGTATCTGAGGCAGGGTTTGAACATAGGTCTTCCTAAGTTGAGGACCAGGATGCTATCTACTGCACTACCCAGCTGTCTCAGTGAGATTATTTCTTTCTTTAGAATTTCATTCCTGAGAGCTGCCCATCCTTCCTGGCTTCCCTTGTAGAATTTTGAGTCATGGAATCCTACTTCCCTTTCTCTGAAGGCATTGCAATCTGATCTCCTCAAATCCAGGGTGCAGGTCACAGTGTGCTTGGCTGTCCCTTTTTTCTCTCACAAATTTGAAGATGTGGTGGTGGTTGTCCTTTGTTCTTGAAGAAAAACAAAATGACATCATTGTGCCAAATTTCAATGTGTCCAATACAAGCTTGGAATGTTCTACTACAGATTGGCACAGATAGTCTGTGTGAATATTTGCGGTGGACACTCCAAATTTGCTCATCCTATGTGTCCTTTGAACTGTTTCAATTTTGCTTTGCTCATAGAGAACAGCGCCTTCTCTAATGTGACCATGCCATACTGAGTGGTCTTGTGCCAGTGTCTCCTATTGTTGCACAGTCAAATCCAAAGTTCTTGAGAGAGACCTTGAGAATCCTCTCAAGGTCTCCTCTTGTATCTCCTCTTCTGATCACCATATGAAAGATTGCCCTGTGTGAGTTCTCCATAAAAGTCTTTTTGGCAAGCTTATATTTTGCATTTGAACAACATGGCCAGCCCATCAGAGTTTCACTCTCTGAAGCATAGTTTGAACGCTTGGCAGTTCAGTTTGAGCAAGGACTTCAATGTCTGGTACCTTATCCTGCCGGGTGATCTTCAGAATCTTCCTAAGAGTTCAAATGGAAGCAATTCAGTCAGTTTCCATGCATGGCGCTGGTAGACTGTCCATGTTTCATAGGCATACAGCAATGAGGTCAGCACAACAGCTCTACAGACCTTCAGTTTGGTAGTCAGTCTAATACCTCTTCTCTTCCATACTTTCTTTTGGAGCCTCCCAAACACTGAGCTAGCTCTGGCAATGCACGCATCAACCTCATTGTCAGTGTGTACTTCCCTGGAAAGTACTACCAAGTTAAGTGAACGTATCCACAGCATTCAAAACTTCTCCATTTGTTGTAACTGATGTATGGATGGTGTGGTGGTGACTGATGGAGCACCTGTGTTTCCTTGGTGTTAATTATTAGGCCAAAATTAGCACAGGCAGCAGAGAATTGATCTATATTTTGTTGTGCAGCTTCAGAGGCTGCATTGAGTGCACAATCATCTGCAAACAGAAAATCATGCACCAACACTTCCTCCACTTTTGGTGGAGACTTGTAGCCTTTTCAAGTTGAAGAATTTGCTATCAGTGCAGTAGCTGACCTTGATGCTATTTGAAAGCATTTGTCAACATGACTGAAAACATCGTGCTAAAAAGCATGGGAGCAAACACACAGCCCTGTTTCACTCCACTGGTGATTGCGAAGGCACAAGAGCATTGTTCATTATCTAGAATGGCCAGCATGCCATCATGAAATTGATGTATAATGCTGATGAAATTCTCTGGGAAACAAATTTTGACATAATTTTCTATAAGTCCTCATGACTAACAGTGTCAAAGGTCTTGGTCAAATCTACAAACATGTACAGACCACTGGTCTGCTCCCGGCATTTCTCCTGGAGTTGCTGGGTAGCAAACACCATATTGACTGTTCCTCAGCCCTTTCTGAAACCACAGTGGCTCTCAGGTAGATGACCATCTTCCAGGTAAAGGATCAGCATATTAAGGAGGACTCTGGAATCTTGCCAGCAATGACTAAGAAAGAGACCCCCCCGCCCCGTGATTGTCACAGAACAATCTATTTCCTTTACCTTTATAGAGATGGACAATGAAGGCATCCTTCAGTTCTTGGGGGATAACCTCATCTTGCCATATAACCTGGAAATTTTCAGTCAACTCCTCTATGAGCTGACTTGTAAACTCAACTGGAATAGAATCAGCACCAGGTGCTTTGCCACATAAAAGGAGTCTAATGACCCTCAAAACCTCTTCTTCAGTTGGAAATTCAGCTAAGGAGGGATTAACTTCAACCTAAAGTAAACAGTCAATGGCCTCAGCCTTGATTGATGATAGTCTGTTGAGAACACTATGTAAGTGTTCAGCCCATCTCTCTAGGATCATGTCCTTATCACTAATTGATGTGACTCTGTCAGCACTGAGTAGTTGAGATGTACCATAGGTCTTTGGCCCATAAATAGTCTTCAGGGCATCATAAAAGTGCATTGGATTGTTACTATCAGTATAAAACTGAATTTCATCTGCCTTCTTACAAAGCCAAAAATCCTGCATCTCTCTAAGTTTTGCTTGTACTTTGCTTCTGATGGAATTAAATTCTGCCTTCTTAGAGATGGATGAACTATCCTGCTGGTAAATCGTGTGGAGTTCTCATTTTTCGTTTAGCAACTTCTGAATTTCCCCGTCATTTTCATCAAACCAATCTTGGTGTTTGTGAGTGTTCTGATCCAGATGAGCAAATGCAGTGCTGTACACCAAATCTCTGAAAGTGGCCCACTCCATTTCTGCTCCATTGTTGCCAACTATGTGTTGGCTCTACCTTCTCCCCAGACTAGCAACAAAATATTCACGCTCAGAGGGGAGCTCTAATTTGTTGACATTAATTTTTTTGTTAGTCATTTTGCCTTGGGGGCAGCACTTTTGTTGAAGGCAAATATTTAACTTGGAAAAGATGAGTCTATGATCAGTCCAGCACTCTGCACAACACATTGCCTTTGCCACTCTCGCATCTTGTCCGTCTTTTCTCCTTACAATCACATAGTCTATTAGACGCCAATGTTAACTGCAAGGGTGCATCCATGAAGTTTTATTACATTTAGGTAAATGGAAAACAGTGTCAGTGATGAGAAAGTCATGCAATGCACAAGTCTTCAGCAGTACATGACCTTTGCTGTTGCTGTTTCCAACTCCATTCCTCCCTAGGACTAAGTCTGGTAGTCTGAGCCTACTCTGGCATTAGTCACTCAGAGTTATAAGATTGATATATTTTGGCACATTGATGATATGGGTCTCCAGGTTTTCATAAAATGCTTCTTTGACCTTATCAGGGTTTGTCATGGTAAGGGCATAGGCACTGATGATGGTGGCATTGGGTTTCCCTGATAGTGGCAATCACATTGTCATGAGCCTGTCATTTACTCCTTTTGGCAGGCATATGCCAACTTGTTGACTAGATTAGTTTTTTTACAAAACCTATGCCAACTTCACAGCACTCCCCTTCACTGTGGTCATTCCAGAAAAATGTATATCCAGCTCTGACTTTAGTAAGCTGGTCTTCATTTACCAGCCTTGTTTCACTCAGGGCTGCTATTTGGATGTGATACCTGCTGAGTTCTCTTGCAACAAGAGTTGTTCATCTTTTAGGTACACTGGATTTTGTGTTGTCTATAAGTGTGCACACTTTCCATGTGCTGATGGCAAGTGGAATCATCTTTGCAGATGTTTTTGTACATTTTTGTGTTTCGACCACAGAGTGGGGTTCCCCACCTGCTGTGGTAATCAGGCCAAGGTTGGATGAGCAGACAATTTTAAGGGCACTTTTTCTAGCTCGTTCTTCACACCAGGAGTTGAGCAATTCGAGCCTTAAAGGTTGCTCAAACACCCAGGGGGCTGCCAAATCTCACTGCTGCTTCCAGTGAGAAATGACCCTATGACCTTGGCCGCCTATGTGCAGGGTTGTGACTGCACCTCCCAGTGTATCTACACCTGCTGCTTCATCAGTTGCCTGTCACGACAGGACTTTGAGATAGGTATAATGATAAAATGGTATGGGTGATGTCTTTTGATTCGTGTGTAAATTGCATTTAAGTGAGGCAGAGTTGCATGAAGTTGTTGACCTCACTCTCTCCTCTAAAGTCATCATGATTCAGTGGCAGGACAGAATCAAAATGACTGGCAATGGCTCAAGACGCAGTGCAAGATGTTGGCATCTTTGACATCTAACTAAGCTGTTAGCGCTCCACGTTGCCTGCTTCAGCTGCCCTCATGGTCGTGGGAACAAATTGTTCTCATCTACCCATTCTACCAGGGGAAGTCTTCCCATGCGTGGGGTAGACACCTCCCTAAGTCAGTGAGTTTGAAACCCCTTGGTTACTGTCAACCTGGTTTAGCCCATCTGCTGAAACCATTTACTGGGGTGTGGCCACTGCACATGCTACAGCTTCTTGGAGCCACAGGTGAGAGTTGGGTGGAACAAGTGGACACCAAAGGTGGAAAACAGAAGCCCTGAAAAGGGCTCGGCAGCCCTCACACCAGAGGTACCAGCCCCCCTGAACACAGCCTACACCTGAAGATGTGGTGATCTATTGAACAGAACTGTTTGAAGTTGATTCAGTGTAATGCCAATGTGAGACCCATAGCAGCTGTTATGAGTATGTATGTATATTTCCAGGGGAAATTTGCAAAATATAATAAACTCTTCCTCAAAGGCAAAACCAAAATATTTATTTGGGACATCATTAGAATACCAGGAGAAAAGATATATCGACATTTTAAACTTTCTTTAAGGTTAGACCTCCCCACAAAAACAAATTCTCCAAAACAAATTCCTCCCTCTGCCCACTCACAGCTTGCTTCTCTCTCTCTCTGCTCTGCCTGTTATCACTCTCTGCTCATTCTCTCTCTCTCTCTCTCTCTCTCTCTCTCTCTCTCTCTCTCTCTCTCTCTCTCTCTCTCTCTCTCTCTCTCTCTCTCTCTCTCTCTCTCCCTCTCTCCCCCCTCCTTGGGCAAGCTCTTCCCAGTCTGAGCTCTATGTTACCCAAGTTTCATGTGATCACAGACTCCATGTGATCACAAGTTCCATGTGTTGCACCTATTAATAGGCACAAAAGATCTTCCTATTCTATTAACATTACACTCAGAAAGTGATAGGGAGCAAGTTTTGAGCAGAGCACATTTAGGGTTAGATCCTATGGGCACCAGGTCATTGTGGAAATGGGGCAGAGGATAGGCTGGAAGAGTGGAGACAAGGGGTTTTTGCCAGGAGCTCTGGAGTGTAGTGTGGTCTGGATGGCAGCAAAGGAGGGGGGTGCCGATGTAGAAGGGGATGTGATTAATTGACTCTGAGAGATGCAAGGGAGACAGGGGAAAGAGAGATAAAAGATAACTCCGAGGTTACAGACACAGAGCATAGGGGGGAAATGAACCAAAAAAGACAAGCTGTAGGAAGAAAGCTGACCAGCTCCATCTTGGACCCAGTGCTAGAGGAGATCTGGAGCTCAGAAGAGAGGACTGTCCTAGAGAGGCAGGCTTGAAAAGACTCCAGCACAGTACATGGTGTTTGTCGCACATGTTTACTGAACATACACTTGCTAAATGAATGAGTGAAAAGTAAAGTGAAAGGTAGAAGGAGGCAGATTGCAGCTCACCGTAAGGAAGATCAACTTAAGGATTTGGAATGTGTTGCCTTTGGATGATGGCAATAACCAGAATTCAAGTCATCCAGGGGTTCATAAGAGACCTCTATAACCAACTACAAACTCCCCTGATTAGTATTTAAAACTCAGGGTGAAGAACCCAGACTTTGGATTCAGAGGACACAGGATTAGCACCAAAGTTCAATTCTCCATCACCTGTTTCTATACATCTGCCCTGGCTCTCCCTTCTACCTGGAATACTCTCTCTCCTCACTTCCATCTCTCAGAATCCCTGGCTTCCTTGAAGACTCAGCTCAAATGCCACCTTCTGCAGGAGACCTGTCATTCTCCTTCCAGTTATTCATGCCTTCTTCTTGGAATCTCCATGCAATGGTGTATGGAACATCATTAGTCTTGAATTCAGAAGCCAATACTTATTGGATGTCATCCTCTTTTTCCTGTACTCTTTTGGAAATTTCATGAGCTTAATCTCAGAAAGTTTCTGTATTTATTGAAACTTGAGAGACTGGATTGTTAACATAGCACCTGCCTCAGGGGTTTTCAAATACTTTTCCTCCTAGTAGATAACTGTACAACTCTAGACTTGGGGAAATAGATTTTTTGTTGCATTTCTCTCATTTCATTCTGCCTTTTCGCTCCAAATTCCCCTGTAAGGGGGAAGGTCACCTACATAAGAATTAGTCAAACTTTCTCCAGGCAGTAATGAACCTTTGAAGTTACAGGGAGTGCCCAGCAGGGAAGCATGTGCTCTAAAGAGGTCAGTGAGGAAAGAGACTCCATACACAACAAAATATTTGCAGCAGTACTTTCTGTGGTAGCAAAGAATTGGAAACAAAGTAGATATCCATGGATGGGGGAATGGCTAAACACATCATGGTCCATGGATGTAATAGATTATAAATATACCATAAGAAATGATGATGAGCATGGCTAGTGGGCAGTGGAACATGTAAAGATCTACTCAGATTGATGTGGAATGGGCTATAAGCAGAACCAAGAAAACAATATATAAAATGACCACAATCAGGTGAAATGAAACTGAACGCTCTTAGTCATTATGTGATGACCAAATTAGACCAAGGAAAAGAAGTGGAGAAAATATGTCTCCCAGTCCTCCTTGGAGAGGTAAAGGCTTACAGGCACAAAATAATATATATCCTGTCAGACATGCTTACTATATTGGTTGGCTTTGCAAAATGGCTTTTTCCTCTTTTTATCTTTTTTAATTTTTTTGACCTGCTTACAAATTTATATTTTAATATAAAATCTTAATACAGTAGACCTATCCTGTCTCCTAGCCAAATACTGCTTATGGACTACTCTTATTCCAACAGAAAACAAAGGGTGCTGTTTATTCTTCCCACCTTCTTGTGCATGTCAACAGGAATTCCAAAAGCCACTGGGTCACTTGGGGAAATGTTCCTCTTTTTAAAAAAAAAGTTCCTTGCTAAAACACATGAGTTCCCTAAGTGAGGAGTACCACCCCCTTGGGGGTGCTATAATAGTGGGGGTGGGGTAATAGCCTCGGCTCAACTGGGGGACATTAAATGAAAATAAGGGGGCAGTGGAAGCATAAGGAAAGATGAGAAGAGAAAAAAATTTCTTTGAAAAACCATTCATACATGTTTCATCTGTTGTGTAAAGGAGTTAAAGATATAGTGATTACATTATTTTCCAAGTAAACACATAAAATGCAAGCTATAACCCATCAGTGGTCAAGTCCAACGATAGGTCTTAACAAGCAAGTGCTGGCAGGTAAGCATGTTGTGCATTGTTAGGAAGTCCAGCATGCATTGACAGGAATATGAGCATGTAATGACTTATTTACAGTATGATATCATATGGTTATATGATCCAATATTGCATCATCAAAATTTCAATGCAGGAAAAAAACCACAAATTTATAGTAAATTATTAAATTTAAGATGTAACATTAAAAAAAATTTATATATTTGTTTAAATGATGCAAATTTCAAAAAAAATGTTAAAGGGTTAAAGAAAGTAGATTTCCAGGAGAGTGCTGAGTAATTTTTTTAAAAAGGGGTCAGTAGGCCAAATAAGTTTGGGAACCTCTGGGAGGGAAGGTAGAGGAGACATATTTGGATATTAAGATGATATTTTTATATTATATATAATACATACATATGTGTGTGGCAGAAGGCTGGCATCCCCACGTGGCTCAGTGAAAGTGGTGAAGAAGGACTCAGGCAGGTAAATGAAGATAGGGCAACTCCATTTATTGATGCGAGGGTCAGGGTGTTTAGAAACAGAAACTGCAAGTCTATGTGACAATCTACTCATCTCTCCTCCTAGTAATTTGGCCAGTCTTATTGTCTTAAAGAATGTTAGCCTAAAGAGCATCATCTATTTTACATATCCCTTGTATTCTGTAGTTCTCTTGTTTATCTCACAGAGACAGAAACACCCGGGGGGGCTGGAGAGCAATTCTGGACGATAATGAGCACAGTCTCAGAGAACAGGTTTTCCAGAAGTTCTATCCTGAACTTGCCACTGCACTCCATCCTAGCCCTCAACACATGTGTATATATTTATGTATGTTATGTTTGACATCATATATGTATTGTGTACATATATACATGTGTGTATATGTACATGTTATATATCCATATATATTACTTCTGATTTTTAAATCACCTAAATTTTTAAAAATATATAATTTATTTATTTTTCAGTTCTTAACATTCACTTCCCCAAGAATTTGAATTCAAAATTTTCTCCCCATCTCTCCCCATCCCCCACCCCAGGACAGCATACACCACATTCACCCCTTCCTCCAGTCTGTCCTTCCTTCTATTACCCAACCTTCTTCCATCCACCTTCTCCTTTATTTTCCTGTGGCAGACAAAAGAGGAACAGCTGAGTTACCCAGCTAGTTGGGTCCCATTCAGCCAACTGCATCTCCTTACAGGATTGTATTTGTCTTTTGTTGCCAAAGAAGACCACACCATCAGAGAAATGATGACAAGACTTGCATTTGACTTTGTTTTAAGTGAGGGAGAGCTGTGCAGGTCACCAGCCTCACTTCTCCTCCAGAGCCATCTGAATCCAGTGACCTCCCCTTCCTTCTCCTTTTCAAAGGGAGGTAAATTTGGATGGCCAAAAGATGCCCAGTTGATTTGTGTTTTACTGGCTAGTTTCCCCCTCCCCT
Source organism: Bettongia penicillata ogilbyi (assembly GCA_023548195.1). NCBI lineage: Eukaryota > Metazoa > Chordata > Mammalia > Diprotodontia > Potoroidae > Bettongia > Bettongia penicillata. The sequence continues at coordinate 15,443,052 of JAJHZJ010000134.1, read as the reverse complement.
CCCCTCCCCTCCCCTCCCCTCCCCTCCCCTCCCCTCCCCTCCCCCCCTCCCCTCCCTTCCCCTCTCCTCCCTTCTCCTTTCCTTTCCTATCTTTTGCTTCCCCAAAACCTTAAACTTACTGCACTCTGAAGCTGGGATGCCAATGGGCCCCCACTAAGGGCTCTTCTGGACTCTCCTGGTTTTAGAGTGATTATCAATAGTAACTACTGCTATTTCACTCCCAGCCTGATGTCTTTCTTTTTCTTGACCTCATTAAAGGGGCCATGCCCTGGCTTCTTCTTAAATAGGCCTATTCAATGAATGGGCATTACCTCACCCTAAGTGAGTACATGCAAAAAGACCTTGGCCTATAGGACCCAAGGTCTCCCAGTGCATCCTGGGTCATCTCCAGTCACCCTGATGAATATCAGGTCGCTAGATTCAGATGTCTCTGGAGGAGAAGTGAGGTTGGTGACCTTGTACAGCCCTCCTTCACCCAAAACAAAGTCAAGTGCAAGTCGTGTCATCATTTCTCTGATGGCATGGTCTTCTTTGGTAATAAAGGACAAACACAATCTATTTTCTTGTAGGGCAAAATGGATTTCTATACTCCATTGCCTGTATAACTTAATTTCCAGTTACATGCTAAAACAATTTTTAGCATTCATATTTGAGTTCCATATTCTCTCCCTCCCCACCCACCCTCACTGAGAAAACAGAGGTCATACATGTGTAACAATGCAAAGCACTTCCATAATAGCTATGTTGTAAAAGACTAACCACATTTCCCTCTGTCCTACCCTGCCCTTCATTTATTCCATTCTCTCTCTTGACCTGTCCTCCCTCAATAATGTTTGCTTCTGATTATCCCTTTCCTCAATTTTCTGTGCCTTCTATTATCTTTCCTCTCCCATCCCCTTCCCCTTTGCCTTCCTACAGGGTAAAATAGATTTCCATATCTAATTGAGTGTGTGTTATTCCCTTCTTAAGCCAAATCCCATGAGAGTAAGGTTTAATTATTTCCTTTCATCTCACCTTTCTTCCCTCCATTGTAAAAGCTCTTTCTTCTCTCTTGTATGTGAGATAATTTCCTACATGCTACCTCTCCCTTTTTCTTACTCCTAGTACATTTCATTCAACAGTAAATTTTATTTTTTTAGGTATTCTCCCTTCATATTCAGCTCTCCCTGTGCCCTCTGTCTATGTATATATACATACACACATACCCATCTATATGTGTACATACATACACATACATACATACATATACATACCTATACATATATAATATATACATACATACTCATACACAACTATATATAACATGTGTGTATGTGTGTGTGTATATATAAAAAATATATTCCCTCTAACTACCTTAATAGTGAAAAAGGTGTCATGAGTTACAAATAACATCTTTCCATGCAGGAATGTAAAAAGTTCAACTTTAATGAGTTCCTTAAAGTTTCTCTTTCCTGCTTACCTTTCCATGTTTCTCTTGATTCTTGTATTTGAAAGTAACATTTTCTAATCTGCTCTGGTCTTTTCAACGAGAGTGCTTGGAAGTCTTCTATTTCATTGAAATTCCATTTTTTTCCCCTGAAGTATTATACTCAGTTTTGCTGGGCAGGTGATTCTTGGTTTTAATCCTATCTCCTTTGACCTCTGGGATATCATATTCCAAGTCCTTCCATCCCTTAGTGTAGAAACTGCTAAATCCTGTGCTATTCTGATTGTATTTCTACAATGTTTGAATTGTTTCTTTCTGGCTGCTTGTAAGATTTTCTTCTTGACCTGGGAACTCTGGAATTTGGCTACAATATTCCTAGGAGTTTTCCTTTTGGGATCTCTTTCAGGAGGTGATTGGTGAATTCTTTTCATTTCTATTTTGCCCTCTGGTTCTACAATATCAGGGCAGTTTTCCCTGATAATTTCTTGGAAGATGATGTCTAGGTTCTTTTTTTGATCATGGTTTTCAGGTAGACCAATAATTTTTAAATTATCTCTCCTGGATCTGTTTTCCAGGTAAGTGATTTTTCCAATGAGATATTTCACATTTTCCTCTATTTTTTCATTCTTTTGGTTTTGTTTTATAATTTCTTGGTTTCTCATAAAGTCATTAGCTTCCACTGCTCCATACTAATTTTTAAAGACTATTTTCTTCAGTGTGCTTTTGAACCTCCTTTTCCATTTGGCTAAGTCTGCTTTTTAAAGCATCCTTTAATGCTTCCTCATTGACCTTTTGGACTTATTTTGCCATTTGGGTTAGTCTATTTTTAAAGGTGTTATTTCCTTCAGCATTTTTTTGAGTGTCCTTTAGCAAGTTGTTGACTTGCTTTTCCTGATTTTCTTGCATCACTCTCATTTCTCTTCCCAATTTTTCCTCCACCTCTCTTACTTGATTTTCGAAATCTTTTTTGAGTTCTTCCATGGCCTGAGACCATTACATATTTTTTGTAGAAGCCTTAACTTTTTTGTCTGCCTCTGATGGTATGCTTTGTTCTTCCTCATCTGGAAGGATGGAAGAAAATACCTTTTTGCCAAGAAAGTAACTTTCTATAGTCTTATTCCCCCCCCCCCCACTTTTTAGGCATTTTCCCAGCCAGTTACTTGACTTTTGAGTTCTTTGTCAAGTGGAGGGTATACCCTAGGGACCTGTAAGTTCCCAGTTCCTCCAAGGTGGCACAATCAAAGGAGAGGAGTTTATGTCTCTCCTGGCCTGTGCTCTGGTCTGGGAGCAACAGACACTTTTCTGCTCAGGAACTGCAAATAGGATTCCCTCTCCAGAGACTCCACCCACTCTACCATGCCAGTGCCTCTCCTCACCCCAGGACCACCACTCAGGACTAAGACAGAGATTGGATGCTCAATTCCCCCAGGTCTTTAGGTGGAGGCTTCAAAAGTGGACACTGATGTGGCAGTGGCTGCTGCTGTCCTGGGGCTGAGGCCAGACTACGTTCCTTTCTCACCCAGGTAAAAGGGCTTTATCACTGATCTTTAAAGCTGTCTTTGGTGTTTGTGGGTTGAGAAATCTGGGAACCATAGCTGCTACCCATGATTATGTACCCTGAAGCCTGCTCCAGTCCTGCCCCATGGCCAAGGCTGGGCTACATCTATTCCAAGCCTGGTGCGATAGCTCTTTTCTGCTAGCCTTCCAGGCTGTATTAGGCTGGAAATCTCCTTCACTCTGTTGTTTTGTGGCTTCTGCTGCTCTAGAATTTGTTTAGAGTCATTTTTACAGGTATTTTATGGGCTTTAGGGGGAGAACTACAGTAGGTCCATCTTTCTACTCCACTATCTTGGCTCTGACCCCTTAAATCACCTAAATTTCCAAATATATAATATGGTGTATGTGTGAGAGGGGTGTGTAAAAGCTCATGGATCTCAGTTTAGGAATTGATAATCTGATAAGATTATCAAAATCTGATAAAGAGAACAAATATTAGGAATGCTATTAATTGGAGTCCTGTTTATGTGGGTCAGGTGAAAAATGTCTTGGCTTAAAAATGAGATCCCTTTAGTTTTTCTGGGTCAATGTCTTTTGAACAATACTGGATCTTGTTAAGAAGGCTCTGGGGTACTGAGGAACTTGATGCAGTCAGCACAGCATCAGTTACAGATGGGAAGTCTCCAGCCCTTCTCTGTGGGAAGGAAGCACCTCTCTCCTTCCATTCGGGCTCTGAGCTCGACATTGTCTGTGGATATTGTCTACAGCAGTGGCACATGCACATCTGGGCTGAGCAGCTGCCCCTAGCATGACATGATCCTTGGTGGGTCATTGAATGACATCATCTCCTCAGCCCCATTGGCCACAGAATCTGAGACAGTTTTCATACCTGGGCAGGAGACACCGTGGTTTATTGCAAGTAGAGGTCAAGGTCTCGAACCTCATAGACCAATGTGCCTTGTGCTGTAAGAGCCTTCTTTTCACTTGTGTCCCCAGCTCCTAGTTCAGCACCAGGCACACAATAAGAGCTTATATAAATGCTTATTGGAGGATTGACCAACTCCCAGCCTGGCACTGTTTTCTATATCATCCTGCCCCTTTAGCTGATATTTCTATTTATGGAGGTCCAGCCCATTTGAATATTAAAGAATGATGAATCTCTAGCTTGAAAGGTAGGCTGATATAGTTTAAAGAGAAATAAAAAGGACCTGGGCTTGAAATCCAGAAGATTCGGGTTCAAAACCTGCTTCTACTAACCAAGTGACCCTATGTAAGTAACTTCATCTTTCGGTGTGCCAGGCAACTCTCTAAGATAAGGGTTCTTCACCTTTGTGGAGTCCCATACCTGTCTGGCGACCCATCTTACACTAATACTTTTAAATAATTCAAGAATGTTACATTTCAGTTTAGAGGTTAATGAACATAGAGATGTAATTTTTTCCCATCCAAGTACATGAAATCCCCCTGACATCTATCCTTAGGGGTCCATGGACCCCAGCTTAAGAAGCCTGGCTAAGATTATTTGTCATAGAAGAGGCACCAGTCTACATCGGTAGAGAGAGTTTCCACCCTGGGATCTCCTTATAATGGTGAAATTACAGTCCATGACCAAAACAAATGGTAGATATGGGATAAAATTAGTCCTCTGAATTCAGAGATGTGAGGAGATCCAGAATCTTCATGGATGGGGCAACATCTGAGATGGATGTTTCAACATATGGAAATGGGGAAGGAGCAAGAGCCAGTAAATGTCATGAATAAAGGTAGGAGAAGATAAGCCATCTGCAGGGGCTGACAGCCCAGGGTTGAGCCCACCTGAAGGGTTAGGAGGAAGTGGTGAAGTTGGATTGGCCACAACTGTAGAGGGTCTCTGAGGCCACAAGCCTCTAGGTGATGTCAAACAGAGGAGGAAGATTTCAGGTCAATGTAAGGAAAACTGTCATCAATCATCCAACCATCATTTCTTCAGTGTTTCCTCTGTGCCCAGCACAGGGTTAAGCCCTGGGGCTCATGCCCAGAAAGAGATTACAGTCTTTACAATTTGCATCCTGCTAACAAACACTCCCCAAAATGAATATTTCCATAAACAAAGCAGAATGTAAAAAAAAGAGGTTTCTATGTGAAACTATGGATATGATGTAGTTTGTGCTTTTAAAAAAGCACAGAATGAATTCAACGTGATTCCTTCAGAGCTAAAGGGGCTTATGTTCTAAACCTCCTAACAAGTCCCAGAGTAGAGTAGGCTGCCTGGGGAGGCAACAGGCTTCTCCCAACTTCAGGCTTTTAATCAGAGGCCAGATAATCACTTGTCAGGTGTTCTGTAGTGGGACTTCTCCAGGTAGGGGTTGGCAGGGATGGCAAACCCTGGGATTCTCTCAGCTTATAAGATCCAGATGAAGTTGCTGATCTACATTGGTAAAGAGAGTTTCCACAATGGGAGTTCCTTGGAATGATGTGACTGCAGGTCCAGACCCTATCACCATCCCCTAAAGAAAACCAATTCATTTTACAGATAAGGAAACTGAGGCAAATAGGGTTAAGCAACTTATCCAAGGTCACATATCTGAGGCCAGATTTGAACTCAAAAAGAAGAGCCTTCCTGACTCCATACCCGGCACTCTATTTACTACACCACCTAGCTGTTTTCACAAATCATAGGGAAATACCATTGGCCAAGTAGGGAGTGGACAGATTCTTCAGGGCCATTGGAAGACTGGGTTCACTAGAACTCAGTCAGAAAATATCTGGTAAGGGAGTGGCCAGATCCCTTGTGGGGAAATTTTTCTCCTTCTCTTCATCTTACTCAGTAGGAGATACATACCCCGTCCAATGATTTGAGAGTTTGTCAGCTGGAGAGACTTCAAAGGATGATTGAAATGTATCCAGTAGGAAAGAGAAACACATGCTTTCTAGTCTGACGCTGAGAGGAGGTCATGGGAGGAAGCAGTTTTAAGAAATGTGACCCAACAACAGAGGGGAAAGCTGACCAATGGAAAATGAGTTCTGATAATCAAAAGGCCATCATGTGAGGACTCCTCAAGGAAGATAGGACCTCAGGCCCTGCAATGTCAGAGGCATGAGTCACTTGTCTTGGCCAGATATGTACCTTATATGTATATTTCACTATCTTTGTGATCAAATGTGTGCCCCTTCTTTCCACACATGCTGCTTTTACTTGTGAGAAAATATACCCCAAGTTTATGGGGAAATATTTTATAACTATTATTCTTACTGTACCATTTTAATAAATGCCTTTATTTTGAGCTAATTTTGTCATCTTGCTGACTATTAAATGAAAGATCACTGGTAGGGGCTCATGAGCTATATTTTAGGAGTGCAAATCTGTAGCTTACTCTAGACCCTAAAAGTATCAATCATCTTCTGAGGAAGGAGCCTGAAAAGGATGTTACATGTAAGAAAACCATCCCCCCCAAAAAAAATACCCCACCATGTTTCTTCTTCTAGGTGGTTTGTAGACTGTAAGAAGATAGAGATAGTGGTAGTGGTGGTCCAGTTGTTTTCAATCATGTCTGACTCTCCATGACCCTATTTGGGTTTTTTTTGGCAGAGAACTAGAGCGGTTTGTCATTTCCTTCAGCTCATTTTACAGATGAGAAAACTGAAGTAAACAGGGTAAAATGACTTGCCCAGGATCACATAGCTAGTAAGTGTCTGAGCTGAGGGAAAGTACTGGAAACCTCCCATTCATAGTTACAAGGCTAATTTCTTCCCTGTCTCTTGCATACTACCAACGTTCACTAGCTTCCAATCCAGACTCCTTCCATCATTGTAGCCCCTTTCTCAGGAACCCCATCGACCAAACTGTCTTGTAGCATCTTATCAACTTAAGAACTAAATGTGAACCAGGGGTTCACACAGGCAGGGGTGCACCCCCCTCTGCCAACCTGCAAACAGCAGAAACCCCCAGACTCATATCACACAGATTCATTGCTGATTAAAACTGGGAGAAACTTTAGAGACCCTGTTAGTCCTACTCCTTCATTTTATAGATGAAAGGAATGGAGGCATGAAGAAGTTAAGGATCTTGCTCAGGGTCATGCACACAAGTGTCAGAGATGGACTGGAACCCAAGCCTATCCTCTTTCCGCCATATTTTCCCAGCTCCCTAGGGAGTTGACTAGCAAATGAGGGGCTCGGTTACATTCTTCTGATTATTATGATTCTTTACACTTGTGGTTTGCAAAGAACTGTACACATGACCTCATGAGATATTATTCCCATTTTGCAGAGGAGGAAACTGAGGTCCAGGAGGTTGCGTGATTTCCCTGGAGTCACACAGCTAGAAAGTACTTGAAGCATGATTTTGTCTTGAAGGCCACAATTCTATCCACTCTCTCTCTAAATCTTGCCACAAATGTCATTTCATGGGATGCTGGTAGTGTCCTTTGGAGATCTGCCCTGAGGAGGAGGGGATAAAGAAGACCTGGGTTTGAATCCTGCCTTGGATCTTTGCTAACTACATGACCACAGGTGAGTCACGTTGCAGGGGCCCTTTGTGAAATTTAGGAAAAAGAGTTCTGCTGTCATTGTGACTCTGGGCAAGTCATGTGCCTCAGTTTCCTCATTTGTCAAAGGAGGAGGTTGGTCATTAGATGATTTCTCAAGTACTTTTCAGCATAGCATAGCATTGCCCAAAAACTCAGGGAATGTCAATGAAATCGAGGCATATCTCATCATCAAAGAATGCTGAAGTCCTACCTGAAATTACCTTTTTTTTTTTTTAAACCTTCAGGTGTTTTCCAAATAAGACTGTGTGGGGAGATTTAAAGAGATTCCAAGCCAAAGCAAGTGTCCTTTTGCATTCAACCATCCCTTTCAACAAAGGCTCTAGGCCCAGGCCCAAGGTAACTTTTGGTTAATATGTGACGACTAATGTGACTCAGGGTCTGCCTGCACCTGGGGTTTCTTGAGGTCAGTGGCTGGTGGAGTTGACCTGCTCAGAGAATTTATCACCTGACTGATTTTCCTTTCCTCACTTGCCAGTGGAAAGAAACCCCCTGCATAGAGCCACCCCGGCTCTGGGGCTGGGGACCCTCCCCCCATCCCCTACCAGCTTAGAGATGACTATCTGGCCTGAGCTCTCAGGCAGGTGAGCCAAGCAGCCTTCACCTCCATCTTCACAGCTTTGTCACATGAACTCAGTCACTGCCAAGTTCAGGGCAGCATGGACTCCAAGAATGTAGGTGCCCTTTGACTCCTACCCCGCGGGAGGGAGAGAATCTCCAAGGAACTAAGCCATGGGCAAAGCAGTCATTGATTTCTAGACTTTTCCCAACATATTTTCAAGGACTTAAAATACCACAAAATATGACCTTCCCTCTTCCTGGCCCTATTTCTTGTGTTTGCAGTTTGTCCTCTCTCTCCACAGCAGCCAAAGACAGTGTGGCTGCCCTGCCCCAAACCATGCTGGCTCAGCCAGGTAGTCACTGGTCAGGGCTATGGGCAATGCCCTCCATTGCGGAGGAAGCATTCTCCCCTGAGAGTTCTCTGTACCAAGAAAATCACAGCAGTAGTCCCAATCTCCCTTGCTCCACACACTAGCCAGCCAGATGTCTCCCAAATCTTCTGAAAGCTTAGCTCTGAATAAGTGAATAAGTGAGTGAATGAATGCGTGAAAAATCATTTATTAAACCCAGGCATTGTGCTAAACTAGGAGATACAAAAACAAAGAGAGTCCTTGCCCTCAAGAAGCTCACATTTCAACAGAGGGAAGGAACACATAGGGGGAGGGGTGATCAGGGAGGGGAATTCTGATGGGGGAAAAGGAAAGGCTTAAGCTATGGACCTACTATGTGCCAGGCATAGCACTTTCCAAATATCTCATGTGATTCTCACAACAAACCCTATGAGGTAGGTGTAAATATCATTTCCACTTTACAGCTGAGGAAACCGAGGTAAGCAGGTGAAGTTACTTGCTCAGGGTCACACAGCTGGTAAGTATCAGAGGTCAGATTTGAACTCAGGTCTTCCTAACCCCAGACCCAGCAGATTTGAAAAGCTGAGCAGATAGCAGATGGAGCTGTGGGGCAGTAGCCTGACATAGTCTATTTCAGCTGAAATGACAAAATTGATTTGACTGTTTCCACAATCAGATGTCATCGAGGTGGGATGGAGGGAATTCCGAGAGTTGAAAAGGTTGTATCACTAGGTCGGGTTTCAGGTTCCCCTGACCTGGTGAGAAGATGGTGGGGTTGGGGAGCCTAGTCTCATTGTCACTCTCTCTTGCTGAAGAGCCTAAGGAAATACAAGCTCCTTACCTGTACCCCCTCCAGCTCAGCCTCTCACAGCTCTTCCCAGAGACCTTTCAGGACCTGTTCCCACCCCCTTCCCCAGGTTAACTTGGATCTCCTTTGTATATTGTTTCTAGGTATTTATTCGTGTGAGTATCATTTCCTGCTGCTTAGCATATAAACGCCTTTAATCAATCAATATGCATTTATTAAACACCTACTATATACCAAGTGCTGTGTAAGTGCTAGGAACACAAAGCATGAAGCAGTCTCAACGAGGTTACATTCTAATGATGAGGTGGAGAGAACCAATCATATATAAACACTTACAGCATAAATATAAAGTGAATAAATGCAAATATGTACAAAGTAGATAAATAGTAGGGAGTTTGGGAGGAGAGGGGGGTCCGCAAAGGTTCCAAGCAGAAGGTGGTACCTGCCCCATCAGAAAGGAAGAGAGAAGAGATTCTGTGAGGCCAAGGAAAGGAGAAAGGGTATGCTGGGCATGGGGGACAGCCACGGTAAAGGGATGAAGATGGGAGACGAAGTAGCTTTTGCAAGGAAAGCACAGAGAACCAGTCTGGCTTGATTGCAGAGTGCAGAGATGGATGGCAGTAATATCCAACAAGACTGGAAAAGTAGGTTGGGATTGGGTTATGTAACAAAAACACAGGAATTTCTATCTTGTCCTAGAAGCAAAAGGAAACCAGGAGTTGAGAGTCAGATGCACATTTAAGAAAATCTTGGTAGCCTTGTGTAGGAGAGACTGTAGTGGGGGGATTTGAGATGGGGAGATAAAAAAGGGGGTGTTGCAATAATCAAGAAGAGAGCTGGTCAGGGCCTGGACAGATGTCCTGTCTGAGTGGAGAGAAGGGGCAGAAGGCAGGGATGTTATAAAGACCGAAACAAGAGTATTCACAGCCCATTGATCTGAGAACTTGAGGCAACATGGAACCGAGAGAATGGAAGGATTCCACGGAAACAGGAACGTTTGGAATAGGAGGAGGGGAAAGACGATGAGTTCAGTGATGAGATGTTGGCATCCAGGGAAGAGTTGACCAATGGCAGAGAGATGTACCTACAGATGATGTCCTAAGAAAGTCACCTGTGGGTGGTGGCTGGGGCTTTCAGGTTGTGATTGTTGCCATGGAGAAGCTATGGATGAACTCTAGAAACATTCAGAGATAAAAAAGAGGCATTCTTTGCCTCCTATCAAGAAAAGAATGCTCCATATAATAATGGGTCACAGAAAGAGGGTAGAATTCCTCTCCATTTTGCAATTTTCTCCATCCAAAAGAAAGACTTGTAGATCATTATTGATCATCATAGATTTGGAACTGAAAGAGACCTCTGATTCACCTCCCCCCCCATTTTACATATCTGTAAACTGAGACCAAGAGAGGTTAAGTGATGCTTGTGAGTGAACTGAAGCCCAAAAACCTTGTACATTTCTTCTCATTGTACTCTAATGGGGAGAAAGTGACTATTGAACTAATTATTAATGCAGATACTGTTCCCATGGATTCTTTCCTCTCTTTCCATCTGACCTAACCCAGGGGTCCTTAACTTGAAGTCTGTGAGCTTGTTCTTTTCAGAAATATTTTGACAACTTTATTTCTATGGAATTAATTTCCTTTGTCATCTGATGCATTTTATGTTGTGCATTTAAAAACATAATTGTGACAAAGGAGCTGCAGGCTTCAGTAGACTTCCAAAAGGATCCAGGACCCACTGGAAGGTGAAGAACCCCTCTCTCAATTAGTTATTGTATTGAAAGCTACGTTTTCTTCTATCCTTTTAAGAGCTGGTACTTTTTCCCCTCTATAGATCTAATTTAAGGTAAATGTGGATTCCTCCAAGGATGGTTTATTCACTGAATAAAATCATGGGATTGCAGAGTTAGAAAGGACCCTCTAGCTCACCTGTTCCAGGTTCCCACACAAAGCAGACTTTCCTTCTACAATCTGAGTCTATCTACCAATTTCCAGTTATCTTATGTAAGAAAGGGTTACCTCATCTATCTGGATCATAAGATAACCTTTCCAAGGCTCCTCTCATTTCTCCAAAGAAACCAACAGTTTCTACTGTCTGGTCAGAATCATGTGCAAAACATTATCCCTTGTTGCTTCTCTTACCCTTTGAAGATTTGCATAGTTGAAATGCCTCATCCTTACTCAACCATGCCTTCATGCCAGCCTTCTGATCTGTTTCTCGGAACTCATCATCCCTTTCTTTCCTCCAGTCCAATGGTCAATGACATTGCTGCTGGATCCCACTCCACCCATCCTCATCCAGTCTTCCTTTCCATGCCTCCCTCTCCACTTCAAGGTCTTCCTTGCATGGATGCAGCCTGATAGACAGTTACTGTGCTGCTCCTTTTCTCTAAACTATTCCCTCAGAATAAAGTATTCTCAGCCATTACCATACTGCAGCTGTGAGTCATGTCCCATTAAGTCTCCAGAATAACTCAGAGGCTCTATTTGCTTTAAGCTCCTAAGATCCACACTCTGGCATTCTGCTAGCAACATATATTCCTACAAGCTAGGGCCCTGAGATCAAAGGAGACCTTTTAGGAGGGGGAGAGATAATGTCAGGCCATATTGCAGAGGCCTTTCAGAATCATAGCATGCCTCACTAGTTTCTAGGTCTAGTTTACACTGGTCCTCTACTTCCCTTTTTCACAGTTTGGGGTTTTGAAAACATAATCTCTGGGATGACCATGGATACTTCCACTCCACACTCCATCCCTGAATCTTAATCTTCCTGATGTTTTGGTAATCTAGTTTGCCTCTCCAAACTTTATCCCTAGACTTGTTCCCCCAAATCCCACCCCTGACCCTCTCCTTATAGCCCTAGAATCTGGCTGCCCCTCTGGTGCAAGGAGGCATATTATTTCTCTCCAGAGTCCCCATGTATGGCTGCATTTTTCTTATGCAACTGCCCATTTCAGACAAGACTTGTGGCTTAGTCTCAAAGTCATGGTTCTGTTGAAATGGCCCAAGAGCACAATTTGGATTCGGGTGAGCTAGATTCAAATCTTAATTCTACTGTTGGTTCCCTGGGTGACCTTGAGCAAAGTCCTCAACCCCTTGGGGCCTCAGGCTCCTAGTCTGTAAAATGAGGTTCTCTTCCAGCCCTTATTCTTAGAATCCTGGGAATCTCTGGCCCCCAAACTTCCACCTCTCTCACAAAACACAAATAATTCAATCAATTGTATATCAGGCAGCCCATTACGTGAGAGGCAGTGTAGCAGAGTGGTTAGGTGGCCAACCCTAGAGTCAAAAAGACCTAGGTACAAGTTTCACAACTGATACATGTTGACAGTGAAACCTTGAGCAAATCACTTCAGCTCTAGGCTGCTTTCTCTTTAAGATTGTAAATTGCGGAGAAAATACTGAGCTCTTCTTGTATTAGTAGGAGGAATTTCCTCACCTGGGTGTTCCTGGTGCCAGAGAAGTCATAGGTCTGATCCTTATCCCTGTGGTTTGATACCATCTTAGCTCCTGAGGCCACAATGACAAAATGAAACACTTCTGCCCTCTGGGACCTTCCTGTTAGGGAAGACAATGTGTGTTTGGAGGTATAAAGAAGATATGACATTACCTTGAAAGGGAAGCCATTGGCAGCTTCAGGGAGCAAGGAAGGCAGCCTGGCCAAGAAGCCGTTGGAGTTTCTTAGGTAAACCCCTTCCTGGTCTCACTAGATGGTGAATTTCAGCATGTATCTTGGCATGTTGGGAAATGGATAATTGGACATTTGCCTATGAAATGGACCAGGAGGAGAGCTTTCTGCTCCTGGACATTCACCAAGGCCATCCTCTGGACCATGGCCTGATGGACTTCCACTTCTAGTGTTCAGATTCTTCAGGGTGATGGTTTTTCTTGTCTGAGTTTGAGTTGAAAGATTCCTGCTAAGAGAAATCAAAGTACTTTGTGTCAATAGCTGAGACACCAGCCCTTCCTGCCCCATCCTCTCCCTATTAAATACAATACTTCGTACTTAACTGTACAAAGATTTCTAAGAATCTTTGCTACCAACACATTTAAAAAAAATTATCACCAATCCTTGAATGATAGTGATGAATTAAGGAATGACATATATCAAGGAAGAAGAGGGGTAGCATTCTTTAATCTGAAATCAGAATTTCGGCATCTGCTGTACCTAGGCAGCCATGAGGGACATTTCCTAAGCATTTTATCAATGAGTAATTAGAATTTGTTGTTCTATCCCCATCCTTTCCCCCTTTAATTAAATAGGTGATTTGTCCCTGGGCATATCTGAGTGGGTTCACTCTATCACCAACCCCAAGGTGATAGGTGAGAAATTTGTAATGAATAGTCAGGAAGCACCTAAAGGATGGGGAAAACCACCCTGACTTCTTTAAGAACAGGCCGTGCCAGACTAACTTCATTTCTTTCTTAGAAAGTGCCACCAGAGACTTAGTACTTCATTGCAATGCAAGGACTTAAAAAATTTCCAGTGGACTCTTGAGGAAAAATGCCTTCCAGATCCAGAGAAAGAACTATGGAATTTAATCACAGAATGAAGCCGACCATTTTTGTTTGTATCTGTTTTGTTTTATGATTTCTCCCATTCATTTCAATTCTCCTATGCAATATGACGAAGGTGAAAATGTATTTAATAGGAATGTATGTGTAGAACATATATAAAATTGTATGCCATCTCAGGGAGGGAGTGGGGAAGGAGGCAGAGGGAGGGAAAAAGTCTAAGATATATTGAAGTGATTGTAAAACACTGAAAATAAATAAAATAATTTAATTTAAAAAAATAAAGGATAAGATCAGATTCAATATTAAAAAAAGTGCCACCAGGCTGGAGATCAAAACAATGCTTGAGACATAGTAATATCCCTTCCTATCTTTATCAAGATGATGGTGAGATGGACATTTGGCCCTAATATGTTTCAGTGAATTCAGAACTGGTTCAATGAGTGGACTCAATCGTTGATGTTGCGGTCTTTTCAATTGTGTCTGACTCTTCATCACCTCATTTGGGGTTTTCTTGGCAGAGATAGTGGAGTGGTTTGCTATTTCCTTCTCCAACTTATTTTATAGATGAAAAACTGAGGCAGAATTAAGTAACTTGCCCAGGGTCACACAACTAGTAGTAAACGTCTGAGGTCAGTTACTAGTTGTGTGACTCCAGGTGTGACTGGACCCAAAGAGGGTCATTAATAGGGAAAGGACCAGACTTGAAATTTCATCGGCATAAGGAACTTCCAGGTGAGGAATCTCCCTCTGCCTGTGCAGATTGGCACTTTGCCACTTAGAGCCTTAAAGAGTTACCCAAATGAGAAGAGCAGTGCCTTGGCCAGGGTCAGGGCCAGGAAGTGTCAGAAGTAAGACTTGATCCAATCTTCCTCTCTAATGCTATGCCATATTGCCTCTCATTAATAAGTTGATGTCAAATTGGAGAAAGACCTGTGGCGGAGTATCCCCAGGGAGCTCACTCCTGTGCTGTTCAACATTCCTTATTGATGAGTTGGATAAAAGCATAGAAAGATTTACTAATTACATGAAAGTGGGAAGGATTGTTAGTAGGTGGGGCACCAGAGTCAAGGCCCAAAAATATCTCAGGAGGATCTTTCGGAAGAGGAGAGACCTGGAGCCCCTGAGGAAGAAGCTACTTGTCCTCCCAACAATGTTTGAAGAGCCTGAGATGGCATCAAGTGAGAGGTCATCCTCCAAGGTGCAGAGGAAAAAGAGAAGAGCCATGGTGTTTGATGATTCTCTGCTTAGGGGAATTGAGGCAGATAACTGTTAACATAAGAGAAGTCTCTTGTCTTCTTGGAAAAGATACCCAATACCCAAGACATAACAGGGAACCTCCCAAGACATAAAAATGGCCAACAATGACCCACTTTGGGGCAAAAATGATGTGACCAGAAGGAACTTAAAAAGTATTGCCTGTGGTTTTGAAGTCTTAGGCAAGAAGCTGAAGACCATGGGGATATAGGTTGTTTTTTTCCTCCCTGCTACCAAATGAAGACAAGAGATGCAGAAGTGAAAAATTAATTTTCTCTTTTAGCTCAGAAGGTGGCATCTGGGAATGGGATTTCAATTATAGTTTATCATACAGGGTTGACAGATGCCTGATCAGAAGTGGCGTACACCTAATAAAAGCTGGTAAGAATGTGTTGCCAAACATCTCTCTTGCAAATCTAATCAAAAAGACCTTTAAACTAAAAAAGATACATGAGGGAGAAGACTGTCTTTTCAGTCTCCAGAAACATGCTAAAGAGAGTAGCCTTAAAGAAGGAAGAAGAGAAGTTAAGCCATGTGGAGGTTCACAGGAGACGAAATCTGATAAAAGAGCCAATAGTAACCCTTGGCCTTGAGCGTCAACATACAAATGCCCAAAGCTGGGCAACAAACAAGAATAATTTGGGCTTCTATCAGAAAGGGACAAATTTGACCCCACTGGGATCACTGAGGATTGGAGGAATAAAATCTTTCACTCAGTCATGACTTTGGTTGGATAAATGTTATTCAAGAGAAATGGAATAGGATTTCTATGCAAGATGACTGCCAAAAGAGCTGCAGGCCACTCAGTTTCTTCATACCTACTCCTTTAAAAACTTGAAATTTGTACCAGATTGAATAATGATCAAGAAATTCAATGAGACAATACAGTAAGCAAGTTCTTCCACCCTAGAATTGCACACGTGCGCACACACATAAACACACAGAAGCCCTTGGGCAACAAAAAAGGGATCAACAAATCCAGCTCTATTGCAGGTACTCAACCCAGGACTCAACAAGAGACTGTCTGGAAACATGCTTAGCCTTTAAAGCTTTATGTCTGAAAGTAGCAACAGTGGAAGGCTTCCTCACTAAGTCCTTAGGGTGGTTAAAAAAAGTCCTAGGAAGCACTAGAAATTGACAGTGACCAGTTTGGTGTGGTAGTGGGAAACCCAAGGTTCAAGGGTCCTGAAGTACCTTGCCCTCTATCCTGAGATACCTTAGGGAGCCCTGCAGTTCCAGAACTGTTAATCTCAGAAATCCAAGGTATCCTAATCCTGGGAGGTAGAAGACAAAGAGAGACCAAACTGAGCCACGCAAAAGGGCAGTAGGGAGCATGGCTTGACTCTGGTATGAAGTCCCAACTCAGGAACTAAAGTTGGTGAGCTGAATATGTCAAAGAAGACTCTAAGCAATATTAAAAAAAAGTTAGATTTTCCAAAAGGAAGAAAGAATAATCCAATAACAACTTTAAAAAAAAGAATTACCAAATAACTCCAAAAAACAAAAAAGCAAAAACTTAGGAAAATAATATTTCACAAGGACAGCCCAAGAAAAAATGAAGCAAGAAAAAAATGAAATTTAGAAAGAAGCTCTGGAGAGAAGAAATGGAAAAAGAATGAATAGTGTAGAAGCAAAAGTAGTAAACAAAACAAAACAAAACACTGAGAAATGGTCTAATGCATAAAGAAGAAGGAGAAATCTCATTGACAGTCTCTTATCCTATCTCTGGGGGGAAGATGGCAAGAAAGAGATTGGATAATAATATAGTCAGATGGGTTTAAAACTGTTCCAATGGCCAGATTTTTTAAAAAGGTCTATTTAAAGATCAAAGGAATTGAAGAGGTTGCCAGTACAGTGCTTCTATCCTTGGCCCTGGGGGCTCCCACCATCTTGAGCTATGTTGGAAGGGTCCAGCTTCCAGGAATGAGGGGATGCTAGCCCCTCTGTACTTTGGCCTTGTCAGACCTCATTTAGATCATTGTGTTTAGTTCTGGATGCCAAAGTTTAGGAAAGACCTTGATAAGCTGGAGAGTGTACAGAGCAGGGCAGCCAGACTGGCAAGGGACCATGAGGTCATGACATATGAGAATCAGTTGAAGGACATAGATTTATTGATCCTGGAGAAAAGAAGTAGGAGGGGGAGGGGAGGAATGGGCAGGAGGTGGGAGGAAACACATGAGCAGTGTTTAAGGATTTGAAGAACTGTTATATAGAGGACAGATTAGACTTGCTTTGTTTGGTTGCAGGGGCCAGATCCAGGAGCAATTAGGGGAGGGGAAGATGAAAAGAGGTTAATTTAATCAGATTCCAATGAGAACTGTTAGAGAGTAGAGTAGATTACTTTGAAAGGTTTGCAGTCCCCTTCTTAGAGGCCTTCAAGTAGAGAGGCCAGATAACCAATTCTTGGATATGTTATGATGGTGATTCATTTGTGTGTAGGCTGGTCTAGATGGCTACTGACGTCCCTTTCATCTTTTAAATTTTATATTTCAGTGATAGAACAATAAGCCAAATTAAATAAGACAAAATATAATAGGGATAGCGTCAGCTTCAACATATGGGTTCAAAAAAGTCAACTTCACAATTACAAGACAGAGAAACTATAAATATGAAAAAGGTCTGGGGGTTCTAGTGGACTGCAAGCTCAGTATGAATCATCCCTATGACGTTTGTAGATCTGACCAAGGCCTTTGACACCGTTAGTTATGAGGGCTTATAGAAAATTATGTCAAAATTTGGTTGCCCAGAGAAGTTCATCAATATTGTACATCAATTTCATGATGGCATGTTAGCCCAAGTTCTGGATAATGGACAAGGTTCTCATGCCTTCCCAGTCACCAGTGGAGTGAAACAGGGCTGTGTGCTTGCTCCCATGCTTTTTAGCATGATGTTTTCAGCCATGTTGACAAATGCTTTCCATGAGGATGAACAAGGTTTCAAGGTCAACTACCATACTGATGGCACATTCTTCAATTTGAAAAGGCTGCAAGCCAAGACCAAAGTGGAGGGAGTGTTGGTGCATGATTTTCTATTTGCAGATGATTATGCACTCAATGCAGCTTCTGAAGCTGAGATGCAACAAAGTATGGATCAATTCTCTGCTGCCTGTGCTAATTTTGGCCTAATAATTAGCACCAAAAAAACACAGGTGCTCCATCAGCCACCACCACACCATCAATACGTGGAACAATCAATTACAAATGGAGTTTTTGAATGCTGTGAATAAGTTCACTTACCTTGGTAGTGTACTTTCCAGGGATTTACACATTGACAATGTGGTTGAAGCACGCATTTCCAGAGCTAGCTCAGCATTTGGGAGGCTCTGAAGAAAAGTTTGGGAGAGAAGAGATATTTGACTGACTGCCAAACTGAAGGTCTACAGAGCTGTTATGCTGACCTCATTGTTATGTGCTTGTGAAACATAGATAGTCTACCAGCGCCATGCCAGGAAATGGAATCATTTACATTTGAACTGTCTTTGGAAGATTTTGAGGATCACCTGGCAGGATAAGTTACCAGATACTGAAGTCCTTGCTCGAGCTGAACTGCCAAGTATTCAAACTATGCTTCAGAGAGCACAACTCTGATGGGCTGGCCACGTTGTTTGAATGCCAAAGGTACGCTTGCCAAAAAGACTATGTTATGAAGAATTTGCATGGGGAAGGCAATCACATGGTGGCCAGAAGAAATGACACAAAGACACTCTCAAGGTCTCTCTCAAGAACTTCAGATTTGACTGTGCAACATGGAAGACACTGGCACAGGACTGCTCAGCATGGTGTGCCCACATCAGAAAAGGTGCTGTGCTCTTTGAGCAAAGCAGAATTGAGACAGCACAAAGTAAATGCAGGATGCACAAATTTGGGATATTCACCCCAAATATTCACACAGACTATCTGTGCCCAACCTGTGGTAGAGCATTCCAAGCTCATACTGTTTAGTCTGACACACTGAAATTTCACTTTACAATAGTGATGTCATTTTGGTTCTCTTCGAAGACGAAGGACAACAACCAACCATGATGTGAAAGCCAAAAAAAGAAAAGGAAAAGCTAAGCGGCCCTGAAAGAAGCCTAGTGTCCAGAATGAAGGAGTTGATAAGCTCTGTGTACTCTGCCCTGGTCAGACCACACTGGGAGTAGCATTACCAGTGCTTAGTGCCACATTTTAGGAACCACAAATGGGAGAGGTTAGAGAAAGATGAGGTAAGACCAAGATAGTGAGAGGACTGAAGATTATGCCATATGAGGATCAGGGGAAGGAACTGAGAATGTTTCACCCAGAAAAAAGAAGACTTAATTGCACATAATAGTTGTTCTCAAGCATTTGAAGTATTAGCACATAGCAGAAGGAGTGGACTTGTTTGGCTTTTCCCTTGGGGGAAGAACCAGGATTGAAGGGTTGAAGTTGTTGAGAGGCTTGGGGGTCACCTAACAGTGACACTCTCTGGGCTGGAGCTAGTGGCAGGGGCCTCCTCATGGAGGGAGCCTCCTTGTGATAGGTGCCTCCTTACTTCTAAACTTAAGCAAAGGATCATTTGCTTGAGATGCTGCAGTGAGAAATGATATTCAGGTACTGGTAGGACTAGATGACTTCAATGTTCTCATCCAAATTTTAGGATGTACTAATTGTAGGATGGTACTAATAGCTGCACCCTGAATTCCTGGTAGTCCGTGGTTTGCAAACTTATACTATGATTAGAGCCCTGACTCACCTCACTTCTCCCAAAGATGATGATAGTAATAATAACTCTTATTTTTAGGGCACTTTGCAAATTAGTTGTAGGTGTTATTATCAACCCTATTTTACTGATGAAGGAATTAAGTCTGAGAGAGGTGACTTGCCCAGGATCACACAACTAGTTGGTTTCCAAAATAGGATTGTAACTCAAACCTGGCACTACATCTCCAAAAATATTTGTTTTTAACCCTTGTGTCTGAGACTCTCTATAATACAAAGATCCCAGGTCTAGTTGGGTAGGTAGGTGGATAGTTTCTTATTCTTTTGGCTAATATTCCCCAGCTTGGAAATTTGGGGAAACAATTACACAAAACTATCCCCCAGCACAGTTGACAATGATAGAATGAGTTAGACAGGAAAGAATTCTTTAAAGAAGAGTTCTTTGGAAAATAAAGAACTTAGGGGATATTGGACAACTGTCCCCCAAAGACTAGTGGGAGGGGTCCTCGTTCACACTGATGACTAGACAGATGAGAAAATATAAGTAAAACGCTGGGTAAACTAGGAATCGCTACATATGTGTTACCAGCCATCATTGCCATCATAAGTAGCGGTGGTGGCAGTCAAAGAAGTAGCAGGAGGCAGGATTCTCATCTGGCAGCATCTCCTGTAGTTCCTTAGAATTAGATGTCACTGACGTGGATCCTAGTCTAGTTCCCCAGAGCTCCCAGTGGGTGGCAGCCGTGCTGCTCTCAGAAATAGCAACAAGTCCCCTACAATTCTCACCATGAACCTCAGACATTGCTCAGAGATTGGAAATTTTCCAAATGGAATCGACAACCAGGTGCCCAGCTGCTACGGTTCCTTTGGTCACAGCAGTGCAACCTGTGGTCACCCTCGCCATTGAGGGGCAGGAGGGGATACAGTTCTTGGCTGATGCCACGGGGGACTGCCTTGTATGAAGAGTTTCCCACAAAGGTGTCAACGGGGTGTCTCCCGGGAATCAGATCAAGTGGTTTTGGTTGCTGCTGTTTGGTCCTCTCAATTATGTCTGACTCCTCGTGACCCCGTTTGGGTTTTCTTGACAAAGATACTGGAGTGGTTTGCCATTTAATTAGGACTGAACAATTTCATTAGACTGAATAACAGCTGAAGATGCTTGAACATTTAATGAAAACAGCACCATGTGTATATAGACAGCAGTCGGAAATGTTCACATTCACTGTCTCATTTGAGTTTCCCAAGGACCTTATAAGGTAGAGGCCATAAGCATCATTAGCTTCATTTCACAGAGAAGGCAACCCTCAGAACTGTTAGGTGACTTGCCCAAGGTCACGTAGAGATAAGGGCCAGACATGGGATTTGAACTCTGGTCTCTGATGACTATATGTCTGGCTCTTTCTGCTGCATGTGTGTTTGTCCTTTGTTGCCAAAGAAGACCATGCCATCAGACAAATGATGACATGACTTGCACTTTGGTTTTTTGAGTGAGAGAGGACTGTGCAGGTCACCAGCCTCACTTCTCCTTCAGAGCCATCTGACTCCAGTGACCAGGATGACCAGAGATGACCCAGGATGCGGCAATTGGGGTTAAGTGACTTGCCCAAGGTCACACAAGCTGCCCCTTCCGCTGTACTACACTGATTCTTGTATTTCATTTATTTACTTAGGCCTTGGCCTATGATTTCATTGGTGTGAAGAGCTCCCAGGGAGGAGATTCCCTCCCCCAATGCAGGTGGACATCTGTCCTGCAACTTACCCTCCAAGAGACTTACTAGGTTACATGGTTTTTAAAAACTAATTAATTTTTAGTTTTAAACATTCACTTTTATAAGATTTTGAGTTCTAAAATTTTCCCCTTCCCCAAGAGAACATGCAGTTTGATATAGGCTTTTGCATGGCTTTTGCGGGCTCACACAATAGTGTGTGTCAGAGGTGGGCTTGAACACAGGACTTTCTGATTTCAAGACTATCTTTCTATCTACCATATTGGGTTATTTCTCATATTTTAAAAGGTGGAGTGCACATTCTACCAGCATCAGCAAGGGTCCCTTGGATATGATCATAACTAGGGTGGGACAACTGATGCTCTGCCTAAGGACACAGAAATTTCCAGGGTACTGAAGCTGCTTGCAATCCTTCAGCAGCACAGAACTGAGTTCAGCCCCTTTGCACCCCAGGTGAGTTCATTCCCTGCCCTACCCCACCCCACCTTCCTCTCTCACTCCCTCCAGTAGGCACAAGCAGCAGCCTTGCAGTAAGCCCTTCGAGGTATACTTCAGGTGGCGCTCACTTCCCTATGCCAAGCCTTTGGTCCACAATTGGCCTTTTTTCTCTTGAGATTTTCCAGTTCTTTGTTTAGAACGTGCTTTCCAGGACCCTGGTGCTTTGCCAAATTATAATGAAATGGGCATAGCAACACTGATGGTGGGACTTATTAAAGGGTCTGCGGAGAGCAGCTGCCTAAATAAGCTTCACATTGAATGGGGGCATAAGGGACTGCAGGCTCAGGAAGAACCCTGAGGCAGGAAGAAGCTGAGGAAAGCAAAATGGTCAACTGGGCAACCCTTGACCTTTGGTCTAGCTCCTCCTGTCCTTGTTGGGAGGAGGCCATGAGGCAGTAGAAAGAACACTGGATTTAAAGTCAGAGGGTCTAGGTTTAAATCCCAGCTCTGCCACTTGCTAGCTATGTGACTTTGATCAAATCATGTCCTTTCTCTGGGTCTCAGTTTCTCCATCTGTAAAATAAGGAGACCCTTCTTTTCCATTTGCATTCATACCTTGCAAATAAGCAAACATTGGACAGCAGGGCTTGATTTATTGATCTTTAGATAGACTTCTAGAAACCTATTTCTAGACTTTATAAACTGACGGAGAATATATTACTAATGCAGCTAAAATATGCAGTTTCTCCTCAACCCACCAAGAATCAGTTATCAAATGTTTACCAGCACATTCTTGCTTTCATCTTTAAGTCTATGACCCTGTGTCTGGGACTCTTCTCAGGGTGCTGAAGGGTTTCAGGCTTTGTTAGCCATGCCCTTCACTGCCCACTTTTATTTCTGGTTTGTTTTTGTTGTCTATGTGAAGGGACTTGCCCAGTATCACAGCTAGTAAGTGTCTGAAGCTGGATTTGAACTCAGGTCCTCCTGACTCTAGGGCCAGGGCTCTGTGCACTAGGGCCCCACCTAGCGGCCCCACTGCCAACTTTTCCAGTCTTAATCATCATTTCCCTTCCCCCATCCATTACCTTGGTAGAACTGGCCTTCTTGCTGTTCCACACCTGTACAATTCATCTCCTCTCTCCTTGACTCTCCTCCCCAACTTCTCTCTCCCAGCTTCCAGCAAAGCTCAGCTCAAGCACGCTACCCCCTCCAGGAAGCCTTTCCTCATCTCTCCAGTTTTGAATGGCCTCCCCTGCCCCACCCTGAAATTACTCATGCCCTGATTTAGTATGTTTTTGTATATGTACAGGGGCATGGAGGTGGTGCCACATGCATAGAGCACTGGACATGGAGTCAGGAAAGTCTCAGTTCAAATCCGGACTCAGATACTTGCTAACAAAATGATCCTGGGCAAGTCACTTCATCCTGTTTGCCTCAGCTTCCTTATTGTCAAATGAGCTGCAGAACTGTAATCTCCCCAGTGGTAGTATTCCCTGGGTGTCTCCTCATAGGTTCCTTTTCACATTCTTCTATAAAATATTGACCTAATGGGCTTCTTCTATTATAGGTCAAAGGGTCTGAGGCAAGATTCAAACCCACCACTGTATGCCCTGAACCCCCTCGCCACCTAATGACCATAGCAATAGCACCCTCCTAGATGGAGGATCAAGGCCTAGAGCAGGAAGAGACCTCTGATGTCATCTAGTCTAATCCCTTTGTTTTACATATGAAGAAACTGAGACTGAGAGAGGAGAAGGTGCTTGGTCTAGGTCACACAGGGAGAAAGTGGCAGAGCCAGGATTTGAACTTGGGCCATTCAGGGTCACTATCTGCTCTCTCTCACTCTCACTGTATGACAGACCCACAAGCAGGCCCCTTCCTTTCTCTCTGGGCCTCAGTTGCCTCATCTGTAAAATGAGAGAGCTAGACAAGGTGGGCTCTGCGATCTCCAGCTTCTGTGATCCTTAGCTCTTAAGAGCCAAGATTCCACTGAATCCACCCAAACCATGTGTTACAAAAGTGTCCCCTTCCCCCCAGACAAAAAGAGTGAGGTACTCCAGCCCCAGCTCCCTGGCAGGGCACTGCACATACAGCTTTAGTGACTCAATGGCTGGTTAGCAAGTTCACAAAGTGAGCCAGACAATATCTAGGCGACCAGAACAACAATTCCCAAACAAAGTCATGTAGACTGAGGACACAAAAAAAGTGTTGGAACTGGCTCTGGGCCGAGAACAGAAAGTCACTCTCCCAGTCCCCGCCCAGGCTTTCCAGACTCTTGGATTTTGCTTCTTGCACTTTCCACTTGTCGACTCCGAGAACTTTCTGCAGCCCCAGGAGGAATTGGGAGAAAGATGTGCATCCTGAGCAGGATGGAGGGGGTGCTTCAGAATCCCATCGGAGGGAAGGGATTCAGGAGCATCAGCCTGGTCCAGCAGAAAGTGGCTAATGTGAGTTAGGAGGCCCCCTCTGAATCCAGTTGATAACGAGCTCTAAACATCAAGCTTTGGAGTTGGAATTTCACACTGGGAGGTCACAGGGAGCCACAGCATGCTCCTGAAGAAGGCTGGGTCACACGCTCAAATTCATGCTCTAGAAAACTTACTTTGGCAGCTGTGGGAAAGATGGTTTAGAAAGAAGGACAATACATATGGGGCAAGAATTAGCAGACTCCAGATGAGAGGGAATGACGACCTCAATAGGTCATCAAGCAGAGAGAAGAGGGCTCACAGAGAGCGGTTGAGGAGGAAGAATCCACAAGATGAAAAACTGATTCAACGGAGGAGGGAGAAAATGAGAGGTCAAGGATACTGTTAAGGCCACCCATCTGGGTGATTGGGATAATGGTGGTACTCTGGACAGAACAAGGAAAGTCTGGGACATTCCTGGGTTTAGGATGAGCTGACCAGCTGTGTTTGGGGTCTATTGTATTTGAAACGGTCAGGAGACAGGCCTTTAGGCTCAGGAGCTCGGGAGGCGAGGAGTGTCATGGGCATGGAAAGAATGCCTGAGCCCAGGGGGTTGGGCAAGATCACAGAGGGAAGGGGTGGGACCAGAGGAGCAGAGAGCCCTGGAGTGACTCCTCCCCTAGCTGCCAGCAGGCCACAGATGATTATTCAGTGAAGAAGCATTACCCTGGAGATGACAGCTGGCCAGGCCACGCCAGAGCCGGAAGCCAGGTTACAAAGGCTCAGGAAAGGAGTGGGAAAAGGGGAAATGGAGAAATGGAAATGCTTTTTCTAAGAGAACAGAAAAGTACTTTGTCCCGGGTCATGTTGCTCCTTACAGGAAAAGCTAGGGCTAGGGTCCTGGACTTCGAACCCAGTGATCTTGGGCTTAGATCAAAGAGCTGGCACAAGGTCACATCCTGGACTGGGAGTCAGGAAGACATGAGTGCCAATCCTGCTTTAGACCTTAGGAGCTGGTTGACTCTAGGCAAATCGCTTCAATGCTGTTTGCCTCAGTTACTTCATCTGTAAAATGGGCATAAAAATCGTGCCCGTCTTGCAGGGTTGTCGTGAGGATGAAATGAAATAACAACTGTAAAGTGCCTAGCACAAGGCTTGGCACATGGGAAGAGCTATGCAAGTGTTAGTTCTTGCTATTATTATTTGAGCACTGAGTCAACACAGGGGCTCATCTGCAAGGGTGGAGGCAAATGTGACAGCAGAAGGAGGGCACCATCGTTACTGGAGGGGGCCCAGCTCCAGGCATGCTCTGGGAGCCATATAATCAAAAAGATTTACAACAGGAATTCTGAGCTCTCTCTCTCTCTCTCTCTCTCTCTCTCTGTCTGTCTCTCTCCATCTCTCTCTCTCTGTCTCTCTCTCTCTGTCTCTCTCCATCTCTCTCTTTCTCCATCTCTGTCTCGGTCTCTCTCTTTCTCTCTCTCTCAGTCCTGCAATCCTTTGGCCACCTGGGAAGGCCTATGGCCTCCCTTCTCAGACTCATGTTTTTAAATGCATAAACTATACAGGATTACAAAAAAATTATTCATATTGAAAAATAGTTATTAAAACATATTTTTTTAAAAAGCAAATTCATGGACTCCAGATTAGAAAACCCTGATTAATAGTGAGAGTGATTCTCAGCATGGTAGAACCCTTGATCAACTGGCACAATAAAAGGGCACAAAGTCACAGTCAACTGGTCTAGTTGCCTCTGTAAACAACCCCACCTCCCTTTTCTCTCTTTATTGGAACATTCTCTTTGTATCTTTAGAGTTTCATTCTTGAGGCCTTCACATCCCTACTGGATGACTTTCCTGGTAGAATCTGAAGCTGAGACTTCTGCTCTATCGTTTCTTTCTCCACTCCTGGCAGGTCTAGGAGGAGGCTGGAGAGATTCATGGGATATGTAAGGTTCAGCCTAGTGGGGGTGGGGGTTGGCAGTGGAGGGGGAGACTCTATAAAATGAGAGAGTTAGATTAAGTCACCTCCAAGGTCCTTCTCAAACTATGATCCTTTTGTTGCATTATATTATGGATTCCACAGGGTCTTGGGGATGGGCCTAGTTACCTGGGGTTGCTTATATGGGAAATGAAAGTTTGTATTCTGAAAAACCAACTTACCAATGAATATCTACAATTCCCTTTGTCCACTGAGAATACCCTCCACACTGAAGAACTGGCTGTGAATATCTGGCACATCTGCTCCTCCATCCCATCCAACAAACATTTAATAAATATCTACTGCCTACAGGGCAATGTACTGTTTTGGGGATAGAAAGACAACATTCACACCATTCTTTGTACTCATTTAGGGTCTATGGTCCATGGGCCACAGACTTTGAATAGGATTCCCCCAAATTGGTAGCATTCCATCTCTCACACCCAAAAGAATAATTGCTTTGAAGTTTTTATATCTTCTCTACTTATTTGTGTATATCTATCTCCTCCTACCATGGCCTAGAGTAAGCTACTTGAGGACAGGGACTGTTTCATTTATGTATGCCTAGTATCCCAAATGCCTAGTGCAAAGCCTAACACATAGTAGGCTGCTTAATAAAATGCTTGTTGATATGCCCAAAGGGCTGTAAAACTGTGAATACCCTTTGATCCAGCAATACCACTTCTAGGTCTGTGTCCCAAAGAGATCATAAAAACGGGAAAAGGACCCATATGTACAAAAATATTTATAGCAGTTCTTTTTGTGGTGACCAAGAATTGGAAATTGAGGGGAAGTCCATCCACTGGGGAATGGCTAAACAAGTTGTGGTATATGAATGTAATGGAATACTATTGTGCTACAAGAAATGATGAATAGGGCAGACCAGAAAAACCTAGAAAGACTTGAATGAACTGATCCTGAGTGAAGTGAGCAGTACCAGGAAAACGCTGTACACAGTAACGGCCACATTGTGTGATGACTAACTCTGATAGATTTAGCTCTTCTCAGCAATGAAAGTATCTAAGATAACTCCAAAAGACTCATGATGGAAAATGTTATCCACATTCAGAGAAAGAACTATGGCGTTTGAATGCACATCGACGCATACTATTTTCTCTCTCTCTTTTTCTCTTGTGGCTTTTTCCTTTTGTTCTGATTCTTTTTTCACAACATGACTAATATGGAAATGTGTTTAATATGATTGTACATGTATAGTCTTAATCAGATTATATGCCATCTTAGGGAAGGGGGAAGGGAAAAATTTGGAACTCAAAATCTTATAAAAGTGAATGTAGAAAATTAAATTAATTAATTGAAAGAAAAAAATGCTTGTTGAATTAAATGGAAGTGAGTCATCTCTGAGCCAGAGAAGGCTACTAAGACCATCACCCCACTCCAAAAAAAAAAAAAAGGTGGTGGGAGGGGAAGAAGGGAAGGAAGCAAAAAATAATGGAAAGAAATCTTGTGTCTGTGTAAGTGGGCATGCAGCCAAGTGTCTGAATCTCCTTTATCAGCATTCTGGGATTCTTTTCAGTCATGTTAAGTACAGAGTTTTTTGAATGTCATTTAAACCAGGAAGCTAGGAAGTGCCATCCTTTTATGTCATAGAACAGTAAATACAGTTTCTTAGCTACAAGGTAAACCAAAGCTTTGGTTACTCCAGGGAAAAATAGCAGAAAAGGTCAGATAGGTAGAGATTTAATTTTAGGAGTTTTTTATTGTATAATAGTGAAGACTGGACCTTCAAGAAGTTGGCTTTCCCACTGCCTAGAAGCAACTTTATTCCTTGTTTGTCTTTTTTTTTTAATACACAGATACACACATTTTAATAAATATATAATAGAAATAGAAATTTTTGTGTATATATGTATATACATACATTTAGGTATGTGTATGTGTGTATGTGTGTGTGTGTATATGTTTGTATGTATGTATATGCCTCCTCAATAAGAATAGTTGATTTATTCCAAGCCCAAGGTTTTGTTTGTTTTTGATGGAGAGGAGAGGAGGCAAAGGTGAACTGGACAACTTGAAGTCATGTACAGAACTGGCCAGGGTTATTTGGGGAGAGAACCTCAACTGGGTGCTGTTTCTCATGCTCTTTGCCAGAGGCCTTTGGTCCCCAATATCTCTATATTTCGTGTTTCACCCAGAAGTCATTTTTTTGCTCTTTAAAAGTCTAAATAAAATTTCAAAATGAAGGTTATGTAAAAACAAAAAATATTTAAAAATTTAAGAAATATATTCAGTCTGAACAAAATGCCTGCGAGGAGTCTTTGAAGCTCCCTTTCCTCTTGATAGGGAAGAATTACAGTCAATATACTAGTTTAATTAGTTGTATTAATAAAAAGAGTCAGTCCTTATGCTTTCAGGGAATGACCCAACACATATAGGGAGAGGAGCCCAGGAAAGGGAGCTTTGTTCTGGGGAGATGAAGGGAGAAGAAACAGGCAAATGGTAAGATGGAATGGGAGGGTGACGTCCAATCTGGGTTCTAGAGCCAGCCAGGGGAGAGAGAGGGCTAAATGGATGGTGAGATGCTGCAGGGACTTGCCCAAGGTCCCCAAGGTAGTAGTAAGTGGAAGACCAGGATATAAGTTTAGATCCTCCAATCTAAGGAGGCATTTGAACTCAGATCTCCCTGACCCCCAGTTCAGAAATCTATCCACTATACTAATTAGAAATGAAAATTCTTGCAACTGGTACCAAAAGAGGAAAAAGAAATACTGGAAATAAGCTCTGTTAGCATGTTGCAAATCTCCTGATCAAAATGAAAATGAAAATTGTAGCCATGGAAATGGAGAAGGTACAATTATAGTGGAGAAGGTTAGGTGGTATAGTGCATAGAGCGCTGAGTCTGGAGTTAGGAAGACTTATCTTCATGAGTCCAAATCGCCTCAGAAACTTACTATCTCTGTGAGCCTAGGCAAGTCATTAAACTCCATTTCCTCATCTGTAAAGAATGGCAAAGCACTCCAGTATCTTTGCCAAGAAGACCCCAAATGGGGTCACAAAGAGTAGGGAATGACTGAAACGACTAGATAACGACAATTATGGCCAAAACAAGTTGGAGAGAGATTGAAAAAAGTGAGTGGGAGAAGGAAGAGCCCTCTGTGTTTACCTCATTTCCAGGTCCAGGTTAAACACAACAAGGAGTCATTCCATGTAGGTAACACAAGTGCCTTTGGGTGTAGGCTGAATGAGGCTGTGCCTGAGTTTGTGAACTGGTTCAGCTACTTCAGGGTACTGGTGGAGCACTGTAGGTGTTGGAGGAAGAGGATGAAAGGACAAGCCTACTGGCATGTTGGAAAAGCAAATACTGGAGGCATTACATCAACAGAGGTTGGGAAGTCGCCTAAATTTGCCTCTGTCTTCAGAGGCAAACCCAAGGAATGCCTCAGAAAACACCTAGCTCCCATGAAAATACCAGAGAGATTGCTAATGGCCTAGGGCTACTAGATGGGGCTCAGATCAGATCAATCAGATGATTGATGCCAAAGCCCCTAAGCTTCCAGGCCTTTCCCTCCCAATTGTCCTGCCAGGGCAACCTGGAAGAGGAGGACCAAAGGAGCAGCTGTCCCACCTTTATCACTACCATTGATCTTGTTCCAGTTACACTGGCCTCCTTAGATTCCAGGTCCCACCTCCAAGTCTTTGCATGGGCCACCTGTCCTCCATGCTTGGAATGTACTGCTTCCTTACCTCCACCTCTTGACTGGCTTCGCTCAAAGCTCAGTTCAAGGATCACCTCCTACTTGAGGCCTGTCCTTACCTTACCTGCGGGTGCCTATCCCTCTTCACTCTTTTAAATCACCCTGAATTTACTTTCATTTTTGTTTTGGGGGGTTTTTAGGGAGGCAATTAGGGTTAAGTGACTTGCCCAGGGTCACATAGCTAATGAGTCTGAGGTCAGTTTTGAACCCAGATCCTCTGGACTCCAGGAGGGGTGCTCTATCCATTGCACCACCTAGCTGCCTCACTATTAAGTGCCTTGCACTGAGCATTGAGGCTACAGTCACAGAAACAGGACAGTCCTTGTTCTCTCAAGGAGCTCACATCCCACACATAGAGGAGGGGTGGGCTAAGTTTTGTTCTTGGATGTCCCAGGGATGATGACTGGAGCAGCAGAACAGGGGTGCACATGGATTGGAGTGTTTACTGATTGTCAGAGTGAGAAGTGGAAGTGGGTGAAAGTCAAGCTCCCAAGTTATGGGTGAGCCAAGGAAGGGGGGAAAGGGAAGGAAACTCAGAGGCCAGGAACTTAGCCTCTCCCAGACATAGGCTCTGGTGCCCTAGTCTGGAAGGTGGAGCAGTGGCAACAGAGAAGGAAGAGGCTCTATACAAGCAGAAGGAGGCTGAAATAGCAGAGAGGCAGATATGGGCTCCCACACTGGGAGCTGTCCAAAAGCAAAGGGGCTGCATCGAGAGGTGGGAGGTTCTTCCTTTCTAGAGGTCTTGGAGGAGTGAATGAATGAATGAATGAATTTATCATATGCCAGACACTGGGGCAACAAAAACTAGCACACAAGACAGTTACATTCTCATAGGAGGAGATAACCTGCATAAAGCAAAGCCTGGACAAGCACTTTCAGAAAAGGATTTAGAGGAGATTCTCACTCAGGGAGGCATCATCTTAGATCGTTTCCATGGTCTGCTCAGTCTCTCAGATTCTGGGATATGCTTTATCCCTCCAAGTTAATTACTAACTTCTTGAAGACATAAGGTCAGTATCTATTTGCCTTCAATGTCCAACTCTAATGACCCAGGAAAGAGTCCTGCACACAGTAGGCACTTGGTCTTAGGCAGAATGGTTCTGTTGTCTACTCTATTTCCTTCAGGTCAGCCTCTGATCATCCCCAAGCACCTATGTTTGGACCCATGTCCATTCCAATGTCCCTGTTGGTTCCTTCTGTCCATCTTCATTTCTTTGACTCACTACTTACCCTTCAAAGAGAAGGTCTCCAGGGTCATTCTGGCCCATTGGAATCTCTTCCTCCTTGGGGTGGTCAATCCTTTGTATCTGAAACAAAAACTTTATCATTTTCTTATATTTGGTCTTATTCTCTCCTCATCGAGAATGTGAGCCCCTTAAAATAGGAAAGATTATCCAAGGATACCACCCCAAAGAGGTTCAAGAAGGAGCAAAAGGGCCTATAGGTACAAAACTATTCATGGCAGCAGTTTTTTGGAGGTAGTAAATAATGAGGAAGAGAGTATGTCCTTCACTTGGGGAACGGTGGAACAAATTAGGGCATATAAATGTAATAGAATATTTTGTAGCATAAGAAATGACAAATTCAGAGAAAGCAAGGAAGTCTTCACTGAACTGATGTGAAGTGTAGCGAGCAGAACCAGGAGAGCAATTTCTCCAAGAACCGTGCTACTGTAAAGGAAGACAACTTCAGAACTTGGATAGATGAATGTACAGTTCTTGAAGACCAGTGAGGAAGCCAGCCATCCACCCACAGACAGAGGGTGGTGCTGGATGAGACACATAGTTTCACACAGGCTAATATGCGGGGCTGTTGTGTATGAGCATTAAGATAATTTGGTACAAGAGAGGGTTTGTTTGTTTGTTTTGGAGGGAGGATGGAGGAGAGAGGGAATGATGAGAGTGATACCAAAAAAAAGTCAATGAAGCTTTCTTAAAAATACACAAAAGAAAACATAAAGAGGTTCAGAGGGAAAAGCAGGCCAGAACAAGTTGAGTCAAAAAGCATTCGTCAAACACCTACTATATACCAGAGGATGCATTGAGCACTGGAGAGCTTCACAGCTCATATGCTGAATTTAGCCTACACTTAAAAAAACTCCAGGCTGTCCATAGAGATATCCCCTGCTTCACACATAGACCTCTTGGGATATGGAAATGTTCATATTTGGTGGTGGAAGAAGAAAGGCCAATAAAAAAAAGATCAGGGATGCCTCTCCCTCCCCCTCCCCCTTTGTATTTCTCAGGTCTCCTGATGGAGTCTTGCATGTAGCAGAAGATCCTTGATTTATTTAACTGATCCTAGAGAGGGAATGGCTCTGAGCCGAAAAGAGCCAGATGGATCCTCAGAGGTCCTCAGATGTCATCTGCTCCAACCTCCACCTGGGCAAGTATCCCCACTCTTACATTTCATAGGCATTTACTGAGCACCTACTGTGTGCTTGGTTGTGTGTGATGAGCTGGGTATACAAAGGCAAACTGATACACAGTCCCTGCTCTTGAGGAGCTTACATTCTCTTAGAGGAAGAAACAATGTCTTCATAAATAATGAAATATGAAATAAATGCAAAGTCATTTGGGGGATTCAAGGGATGCTAGTAACTGGGAGGTGGGGCAAGATCAGGGAAAATGATTATCCAGACTCTGCTTGAAGACCTACAGTTGCTGGGGGAGGGAAGGGGGCAGGGACCCATCACTCTCTCCCTCCCTCCATTTCTCTTCCTCTCTCTCTCTCTCTCTCTCTCTCTCTCTCTCTCTCTCTCTCTCTCTCTCTCTCTCTCTCTCTCTCTCTCTCTCTCTCTCTCTCCTATTAATTGGACTGCTTTGTTTTCTATTCACAGAACCTAACACAATGTCTTGCACTTAGTAGGTGCTTAGGCAACATAGGTCAATCAAATTGAATACTTTGGGACACTGCAGGAGAGATTCTTCTTCAGGTATAGTTAATTAGGATTTTATGACTTCTGAGGTGTCTTTTTATCTCTCCAATAGTAAAAAATCATTTTCCTGCTTGAACCCAGAAGAGTGTACCTAGCCCTTGCCTCGGGGTCCACAGAGGCTATATTAGAATCAGGGTGCTACCTAAACTGCCATTTGTGCAAGCCCAATGAGTCACTCCAAGTCTGTAAGCTTTAGTTTCCTCATCTGTAAAATGGGCATAATATTCATACTTGCCAGGTGGCTGTGAGAAAAGCGCTGTTGTGTCAATAGAGATGGAACCAGTGATTTAAATGATTCGGGAAAGAGTAGAGGAGAGGAGATTACCTTTCCTCAGGCAAGTAAGTACCTTCCCAGAGATACACCTGAAAAAGTTGCCTCAAGCACCGTCAGGCTTTCCTAAGATCACATGACCAGAACGTGGCCAAGGCAGAATTTGAACCCAGCCTTCCTAGCTCCCAGTGCTGCTTCCTGGCCATTGCCTGTCCTGATAGGAATGTGGGCTGCTGTTATTATTATATCCTATATTATTTATTATATATCTGTGTTCTTATTATATATCGTATATAATTATTGTTATTAACTGGGTGCCTGGTCTGTAGGGTCATATACTCAGTGACATCCTGTCAGGAGGCCAGGGCTGGAATCCTGTCTCTTGCAGACTTTTGGTCTCCTTCCTCCTCCACAAGATGGGAATAGGTGTATATACATTATGTACATATATTTGTATATGTATATGTAGGTGCATGGGACAGCTAAGTGATGCCTGGAGTCAGGAAGACTCATTTCCCTGAGTTCAAATTCAGCCTCAGACATTTACCAGCTGTATGACCCTGGTCAATTCATTTCAGTCTGTTTCCTCATCTGTAAAATGAGCTGGAGAAGGAAATGGCAAGCCACTCCAGGATCTCTGCCAAGAAAATGTGTCACAGAGGGTTGGACAAGTCTGAAACGACTCAACAATGCATGTATATGCACATATTTGTGTATATACATATACATCATATACATGAACATGTATATGTATATACTAGTTTGTATGTGCATATATTTATATACTAGTTTGCATATACACGTATAGTGTGTGGGATGAGTATATGCCGTGATGTATATACGTCTACCTATGCATGTATGTAAATGCAAAGAAATGCTCGTCCGCACAAACGCACACAAAAATCTCCGTATGTCTCCATTAGGTTATCATCTTGCATCGTGCAAGGTCTATACGTTTATGCCTTTATGTATACATTTATGATTCGCAGATGCGCCCAGGTCAATGACAGGATAGCGCTACAATGTATCCCAATTCTCGAGTTGGGGTGGGGGTGGGGGCAGGGACCGGTTTGGGTCCCGCCCCCGCCCGACCCCGGGAGTCGATCTGAAGGAAGGCCGCTGGGTTCCTGCTCCGCGCTAGGCGAAGGCGGCTGAATCCTCTCCCTGCCTCCTCTCAGCCCACGCCGAGCTCAAACCTGCTTCCAACCGCAGCCTCCGTCACGCTGACGTCAATGGAGCCGGGCACGTCCCCAGTGGGTGTATGTGGGCGCCAGTCCTCGGCTTTCCCCCTCCCTTCTTCTCCATTCCTTGCCCCCCCCCCACTCCTGAATGGATTGGTCCACTCCGCTCCCCGCTTCCCCGGTAACGCCGAAGGCTCTTGAATGAAGCAAGCCCAGGGAGCGGAAGTGGAAGAAACCATCTGGGAGGCTCCGGGGGTCCCCCGCGCGTTCATTGAAGGGCTCCGCGTCGGAGTGAACATGGTGTTCCATGTGCGTCTTATGTAAAACGAGCGACAGGTGGCTCAGCCAGTGGGCTCGCGGCAGCGGCCGAGGCCCCCGCCCCGCTATGCAGATGAGCCGGGGCTGCCTCCAATGCCGGGCCGCGGGGGGCGGGCCCGGCGCGTGCGGTCACGTTTTCCACTATGTGACAGCCGCCCGGCCTCGTAGCGCTAGCGAGCGGCGGCCGCGTCGCGTTCTGTAGGTCCCCAGCTCTGCCTCCGCCTCCGCCTCGGCGTTGGCCGCTCGCCTCCCGCCGTTCGGCCCGGACCCGGCTCCTGCTCTTGCGCCAGCGAGTTTGGGAGCGTTGTGGCCGCACTGCTGCCGCCGCCGCCCGAGGAGCCGCGGTGAGTGCGGGTGGGCAGAGGGGCAGAGGGAAGGGGGGGCCTGGAGGGTCGGGGGGGAGGGGATGGAGTGGGGAGTCTGGCCCGGTGACGTCACCGCCCCGCGAGCTCCCGCCGGGTGAAGCGCTTTGGGGGGCGATGGCGCGGACGTGGGGCGCTTGGCTCCCCGCTCCCCGAAGGCTGGCGGCTCCCCGAGGACGGGCTTTGTCTCCCAGCAGCGGGCACACAGCAGGCGCTTAATTCGTGCCTGCTGCCGGATTGATAGATGTGTACTTGTTGCTTCCTGCATCCTCCTGCAGAGGCGGGGGGGCAGGCCGTGCGGACCGTAGGGCCCTGACCTAGCAGTCGGGAAGATCCGCCAGACGAACAGCGACCCTGGGCAAGTCGTTGAACCTCTAAACCTCAGTTTCCTCTTGTGTAAAATGGGGTGAACCCAAAGGAGAATCTACGTACAAACCATGACGCTCGGTTTAAATACTAGCCATCACTGTTGTGCATAGCGCAGCACACAGCTGGAGTTTAATACGTGTTTGATCAGGGTCCGAGGTGTGTGTATGGAGTCAGGGGACCTGGGTGCGAATCTCACCTCTCTCGTGCTCCCTACCGCTATGCCTGGCGGCAGTTTGGGAGAGTGGCGAAAGCCCCTGGGTTCGAACGTGCCGCGAGCCCCACCGGCCCCTGGGCAGGGAGCCCCTCGGAGCCGTTCCTGGGCTGAGCCTTCCTGGGCTCGTGGTACGGATCGGACGGGACGAGGCCCGTGTTAGGTGCTCGCCAGACGTGGCCTGGAGTAGGGGGCGGGGAGCGCCGAGGAGCTCTTAACCGGAGCCTGACGGCCTCAGTCCGTGGTAACAGCGCCTCCCCGGGGTCAGAGAAAGCGGTGCACTCGGGTGCTTATGCAAGCTCCCCTTGTGGAATCGATTGATCGGCACGGACACCCTAACAGTCCGACTACGTAACCGAAATTCATAGTATTACAGTTATTTTACTCACCCGCGTTTTAAAGAGGAAGGAACCAAGATCCACGAAGGCTGCATGACTTGCCTTCTCCAAGCCCCAAGAAAATGAAGAGGTTGGACTAGTCCTTCGGGGAAGACGACCAAAGGACCAGGGGGTTGTGTGACTTGCTCAGAGCCGCAGGCTGGGGAGGCAGAACCCAGGCCAGCTTGGGAGGCCAGTGGTAAAACTGAAAATCCAGGGCTCATGGTTGCTGTGACAGAAGCAGGTGTGTCTTGGAGACACAGGCAAGAACCATCTTGAGAGCTGATTCATCCTGGACCTGTTTCCTTAAGGTCCTTTCAGCTGCTGGCCTCAGTTTCCTTATCTGTAAAATGAGAGACTGGGAAATGGCAAAGCACTCCAGTATCTCTGCCAAGGATACCGCAGATGGGGTCGCAAAAAGTCAGACACAACTGACCAGCAACACCAAGCTGGAGCTGGGTTTGGGAGACAGGAGGTGAATGTGATTTAACCTTGGGGACCCTGATCACTAAGCTGTCTCAGAGGGAGGAGGGTGAGACCTTCTAGCATGAGGAAAAGAGTTCAGGGCTTGTGTTGTAGGCTTGTTTGCTTTGGCCCAGAGATGTATTCATGGCTGGAAATTGGGGTGTCCATCTAGGAACCCCAAACTTTGTGGGTAAAAGTGAATTATGAGTTTAGTTAAGATCCCAAGTCACAGAATCTTTTAAAACACCAATTTGTGCACCAGAAAGAGTGTGCAGAACAGAGGGCTCAATGGTTCAGTGGTTCTTTAATTCTCTGGATAGGGAGGTGTGGTCATTATCTTTCTGGAACTCTCTCAGGGCACTGACTTTGACTGGTTCCTTTTCTCTCTCTTCAGTGGGCAGAACCTTGAACAGTGCCTCTTGGTAGTCTGAAAACCCATTGCCAGTGCCACTTTCCTTGAATGCATTTGTGTGGCCATGTCTTAAGATCGTTGGGTGGTCTAAATTTATTAAGTTTGATTAAGTTGATAGATTCTGGCAAAATGACTGTTCTTCGAGTGATTTCGTTGAAGATGTGCCTCCCCCTCTAACTGACACAGCAGACTGCTAAGAACAGTGATGTTTACCTCACTGATCTGCAGCCAGTCAGTCCATCTAGAAACTTCGCCTCCTTGGAATGAAGCCTGGTGGCCCAGGAAGTGCTTGGAGGAGCTTCCTGAGGAGCAGAATGGACTTTGCCAAGGGCAGTGCCATGGCAGACAGTTCATTCGCTGGAGGTGGTTTCTTAACTTTGAGCTGGTTTAATTTTTCTCTTATGTGCAGTTTTGACAGACAGTCTGACCGACTCCTGCTTCCCTGCCCATTTATTTCATAATGTCTCCCTCACTCTGTCTTTCCTGCCAAACTGACCCACTCCCCATTCTCTGACCCCCAAATCTCATCTTCTGTCTGCCTGTTTATGCCCCATGCAGTACCTCCTGCCTGTTCAGCCATGACTCCTCATTGCTTGCTGCCTGCCTGCGTGAGGGACAGAGATAGTACAAGGGCCTCCTTCCGGAAGGTGCCCACAGGATTGAATTCTTTTTGGGGTGGGCTCAAGGTGCTGATGTGGATTTCCCCTCCCCAGTGGGCAAGAGGGGGCCTCTTACAGAACTCTGCCCCTCCAGAGGGCCTCAGAGACTCCCTATGGGTTCTGGAGGCAGCTCCTGCAAAATGCCCCAGAACTCAAGGGTCACCTAGAATGTGCTCTGTCCCTCCCTAGGCCCCTTGGCCTTTCTACTTCCTTAGCTTCCCTCTAGGCTCAGTCACCTCTGATTGGAGAAGTTTTCAGCATTCTGTAGCTGTCAGATCCTCTTCCTCAGATGATCTCGAGTCTCAGTATATGTATGCACATGTGAACATACATACCATTTCCTCCTCAGATTATCTTGCATGCATGTATGCATATATATGTGTACACATATTGTATGCACATACAGGCACACATATGCATGCCATTTCCTCCTCAGATCGTCTTGTGCTTGCATTTAGGTTTATGTATGTGTGTGTATATATACCCATACACAATTTCCTCAGATCATCCTGTATGCATATGTATTTTCTCAGTTTGTTTTGTGTTCCTCCATAAATTTTCATGCATGTATATGTGTGTATACATACATGCACTCACCAGTTCCTCAGATTATCTTGTGCATGTAAGTGTGTTTACATATGTGAACACATGCATGCACCATTTCCTTCTCGGGTTATTTTGTGAGTCTTTGTGTGTATTCGTATGTGTACACACATGAGCATAATTCAGTTTCCTCCTTGAATTTTCTTGCCTGCATGTATATGTGTACACATTCACACACACACACACACACACACACCATTTTTTTGCAGTAGAATATCACTTTTCTGACAGCAGAGATGCCTTTTCCTTTTTTTTATGTGTGACTGACAGGGGTGGGGGGTTGGCTACCTGAGGACGAACTGGGGGTTCTAGACATTCCTGAAGGGGCTGCAGGAGCAATAGCACCCTCCCCCTAACTCTGGTCTCAGGCCCGCCCCACAGGGAGGGCCTGGGTGTGTGAACTGATCTGTGCACTGCGAGATTTGGCCATTAGGTGGCACCACAGTCATGCCTCCTACCCAATGGGTTGGTCAGAGGATGCCCAGAGTGCTTGTGCTGTCTTCCCCCAAGGCTACAGTACCCCCCAGTTCCCCAGAATGGTCTCCCTTACAAGCTATTAGACCACTACACCCCACACCGAGGGAAGGGACCCCAAATCAGACCCTGCAGACCCTTCCCTCCAGCACTGGGACAGCTCGCTTCTCTGGGTCCTAAGCCCACGACCCATAACAAATGGGCAGTCTGGGTGGGCTGCTATGGGTTGGCATGTAGAGAGCAACTGGAATAACCCGAAGAGAAATGAGAAGACCGTTTTTACAGCCCTCACAATCATTGCAGTCCAGGGGCCTCCCGGCCCTGTGCTCATCCCCTATCTCAACACTTAGTCATCTCTGGTCTACAGGGATTTATTAGGTGCCTACTGTGTATCCAGCACTGAGCTCAGCCCAAGGACAGAAGGAAAGGCAACCCCCTCTCCCCCAAGCTCTTGTTGCTCTCAGGGAGGTTTTCTTACTGGGGAGCAGTAGACAAGTGACTATACATAGAAGACGCTGGCCCCAGCACCAGAAGCCTAGGAGGCCAAGATGCCTGCAGGCTCATTTAGTGCAGCCTCCTCCAGTTACAGAAGGAGAACCAGGCCCCAGGCCAGATGCCCACCCCGCCCCGCCCCCTGCCCTCCCCACAGTAGGGGGCTGTGCTAGGAAGGCTGGTTAAGCGGGCTCCCTGACTGCTTGGGTGCAGAGCCCCAGCATTGTCTGTGAAGGCTGCCCTGGCGCGGGGGAGCCTGGGAACAGAGCATGCGCAGACCCCACTTTCCCTGGCCGACCCTGGCTGCTCCCCTGGCTGCTTGGGTTCAGGGGTGTTGAGAGTTTTCTTGGTTACGCCGTTGCCGGTTGCCATGGGGAGGCTCTGTTTGTTTATTTCCATGGGGTGCAGAAGGCCTCCTGCTTCCGTGTTTTATGTATTCTTCCTCTGATCACAGCTTGGCCTGGCCTCATATCCAGGCTCCTGCACCGTGCCTGGAGGCCTTCCTCCTCCCTGACCATCACCTCCTGTAGAAGAGATGGCAGTTGGAGGGAGAGCTACTGAGATGGGGGGGGGGGGTTGCACCCATTTAAGCAGCTCTGGAATGTTACTCTTGCTTACTCATTCTTCAGAAAATAGAAGTATTTTATTGATGCCTTTGGTAATTTCGTCAGGATTTTTCTGTGGAGCAGGAGCCTCCCTGCCCTCCCCCCACCACTTTGTCCCCTTGAGACAAAACCCAAATCAATTGGATGCAGTCCCAGGGCCTGGGCAAAGTTGGCAGCTTCCTTCTCTGAGAGGCCCTATCTCTCCTGAGTCCTTCTAGGGGCTGACTTCCCCCAGTACTCTTTCCTCATTTATCTTGTTTGAATGTCTTGGTTCTCCTTATTTTGCCACACATCAGTTTATGCAAACTCATCTCCGTTACTCTAAGCTCCTCAGCCATTTCTAATGACACACTAATATTTCCTTCCATTCTGTAAGATGGGTTGTTTTTATTTTTTATGCATTCCCCAATTGATGGAGACACACGTTATTTCCAGTTCTTTTCCACCACAAAGAGTGCTGCTGTGAATATTTTGATCAGATCTTGGTTTTGACATCCATTTGCTTTTTTAATAGAAGGCAATACTGCCTTTGATATCTTCTTATAGAGTCCAAGATAGTAACTCAAGTTAGTTCAAAGTAGACTGTTTCAACCCAAATGTATGTTACTTGGAATGCACACATTTTCATTATGGTTTGTCTTAGCTGCTTTACCTTCTATTTGGAAAAGACTTTTCCTCAAAATAAGATGGTTTTGGTCGGTGGGTACCCATAAGACACCCCTCTGTTGAAAAAATAAAACTCCTCTTAGGAGGTTAGAACCAACCCTATGTTGATAGGACCTGCCTGGTGGTGTTAGCACCAAAGATCTTAATGGCAACAGAGCTCTGAGCAGCTTCCAGAGGCTTCTTGCTGATGTCTACTGAGGATTCTGTCAGTTTCTGTGGGTTCAGCCGCCTCCTCCTGCTACTGCCAGTTGCTGGTCACATGCCTGCAGCTGCCTGTAGGGTTCCTGAAGGCACCTCACACCCAGCCTGTCCACAGCAGGCTTCAGTTTCCATCTCCGAGTCTGCCGAGGTTCCATAACTCCAGAGATGTCCTAGACTTGCCTTCTCCTTCCCCTCCTCCAGGCAATTCCACCATCATAATTATGTCCCTTGGATCTTCCCCCTTTCCAGGCACAATATGAGGGCAGACACAGGCCCTCATCAGCCCCTCTTCTTTAATCAACCATTGTAACTCTCCAGTCCATTGTCCTCACAGCTACCAAGACTCATGTTCCACATGTACAGACAGATCTGACTGAGTCACTTTCCTGCTCAAAAACCTTCTGAGGCTCCCCATTCCCATCATTATCATTGCTTAGCCCCAGAGAAGATAATACTAAGCATAGACAATGACTGTCTTTGAGTATTTAAGTGATCCTTATGTAGCAGTCCGGGCTAGGGACCATCGGTCAGTGCTTCCACATAATGACTCCCTCCCTCTGTACTGGGATAGTTGTGAGAATCCGATGAGGGACCGTGTGTCAAGCACTTTCTAAGCCGTAAAACCTGGGATGAATGTTTACTATTCTTATCATTCTCCCTGTTATTCGGGCATTAGTGGGGAAGTCAGACTTACTGCAAAATTATCTAATTCTAAACTCACCTTGTTAATTTATCAACATGAAAATATTCTGTATGCTTTGATTTGGACATAAAATGATCACATTAGGTATATGAAATTTAAAGTACTGCCTACTTGTACATGGATTGCAAAGTTACTAATTGGATTGTTTTTTATAATTTTAAGTTTTGAGGCAGAAGGAAAAATGTCTAGTTTTCCTCCACTGTCTTTCTTTTTGGGACCTTATCTTTCCTCTGCTAGATCTTTTAAATTCCAGGAAGGGTGATTGAACCCTAGAAGTTGGCAGGTAGGGCTTGAAGGGGAGGGAGCATTTGAATAGGCCTGAGAGAGATCAGATGGTATATGTGGCAAAGTCCTTTTAAGAACTTTGAGAGGAGAGATGAACAAAACGGCTATTTTCCCTTGGGTTCCCAGTGAGCCCCAAAGCCATTTTGGTTTCAAATCTGCAATACGTTCTCCTTGTTGGCTTAGAATAGACTGGCCTGGGACTAAGGCAGTGTCCAGGAGACCTGAGGACAGACTGCTTGTTCCTATGCCAACATTCTGGATAGTGATGATGACAGGGCAGGGGATCTCTTTCATTTCCCTCTTTTGCCTCCTTTGTGGACAGCAGCCTCCAAGTGCTGTATCAGAGTCTGAAGAAGCTGCTACTTTGTTTCTCTTTCGGTGTGAAGCATCAGAAGGTTATATGGACGAGGGGAAAGTCCGGAGCCACAAGTGGTGGTGTGGGCAGCTTTGGTGCGCTCAGCTGCTTTTGTTTTCTCCCTAGAGCAGGACTGGCAGGATTCTTAGTGTGTTCTGGGGAAGCCTAGGGAGCTCTTCTCAGAATCACGTTTCTAAGTTAATAAAATAAAATACACAGAATTGCCAAGGCAACCAATTGTGATATCTGGCAATCACAATATTAATGACAACAAGGCCATCTCCCCAGGTTCAAGCCACCATGAACGTCTCCATGACCCACACGCCTCCACCGTGCCATGCCCTTTGTCCTTCCTTCATCTTCTGACAGTCTGGATTTAGGCCTGGGATTTTAAGAACTGCTGTGTGGAGCAGTTGTGAGCAGATTTAGAAAAGGAAGCAGCGTGGCTTGCCTTTGAACCTGATGTTAACTGTGCTGTTTCCACATAAAATGTCTTTAATTACTCCTGGAAGAATTAAGATGTTTTCTCCTGGATGAATACTCCGACTTGTTAGAGAAAATAGGATGATTTTAAGCAGAGACTGGAAGCTGAACCCACTGTCCAGAGGACTCCAGGAGAGCCCCAAATACAGAAAGGCCATTCAGAACCCAAGATGAGATTCAGGCCTTGGTGCTTGGAGAGAGAACTCCCTAGTTTGAAACAGCCACAAGGCTACTTGTGGCTGCTTTTCAGGAGAGAAGCAGGGTAGGATGCAGAGCAGACTCCTGGCTTGGAGTCAGCCCCTCCTTTGGTCCCGTTTGAATCTTCACTTTCACACTTAGGAAAGCTGTGATCGATCATTAACAGTCATTGACATCCTCCTGCCTCCTTCCCCGCCTCCCCTCCCTCTCAGTCTCAGGTCTGTCACACCCAGCCCCTCTGCTCCCCTCACATGGATGCCACCCTTCATCTGGTCCATCTCTCAGTGTCCCTCCCTCTGGATCCCCTGCTTCCAAGCTCCCCGCTTCAGGGTGGTTTGTGAAGCACACGCCTGACTACATATCTCTCTTCCTCAGTAAATCTCAGTGTCCTTACAGAGCTGGTGTGGCTTCTTCAAGAATATCTGTTACCTTTCCTTTTTGGACAGTTACTGAACTGGTAGGTGAGGGGAATGAATGAACTCGCTCCCCTGGATTGAGGCAGAGTTTTTGATGACACCTCTTGCTGTTCTCGTGGACAGGATGGAGAGAAGTTGACTGTGTCATAGCTCCCAGAGATTGACAGCTTAAGCTCAAACACCACAGACTAGCTTGTGTTGTTTGTAAATGGACAGAGCAGAGCTGAAAAGAATCAAGTCATGGTATTAGAAGAAGCCTTAGAAGGGGATCAGGCAGCCCAGCCTTTTGGTTGGACAGGTAGGGAAACTGAGGTCCCCAGAGGTTAAAGGTTAGCACCAACATGGGTCTGGGCCACCAGGCCCAGGCTTGCGTCACTCTAGCTCCTGGCCTTTCTTGATTGTTTCCGAAGTTCTCCTGGGCAGTTACAGAAGCCAAGCCTTGCTTTGTTTGGCATCTCCCAGAATGTCGAGGGAAGTCTTTCTGACACAAGGGCCTATAAAGGCTTGTTAAAGGAAAAAATTCTCATTGAAGTTTCACATTTTTCTTTCAGGTGGATCTGTATCAGTTTTGGCCTTTGGAGCTTCAAACACGGAATTGTACTGGTGACTTATTAAGATATTCCTTGTCATTTTCTCCAGGGTGGTAAGTTTATTTTTCTATTGTTGATTAGTGATAACTTTTTTTAAAATTTCCATTATATAAACTTTAAGGGACATACCTCTGTTATCTCAAAACTGCTAACAGCCTTTTGCTTTTCATCTGCTTACTTTGGGCCTGAGGTCAGGGCTCTTCTATGACCTGGGCTTAGCAGGATGCCAAGGGGTCACTGAAAGATCAAATCACTTGTCTGGTGTCACCAAGCCATGGTGCCTCTCATTGTCAGATTAATAATTATACAAGTAGTAATGACCATTCTCATCATTATAACTCACATTTATGGGGCATTTTCCTTTATTCCCAACAACCTTGTAACAGAGGAAGCATGAGGGTTTTTGTTTTACAAATCAGAAAACTGAGGCTCTGAAAGGGTAAAAGCCTCACCCAGCATCACCAGCATGGGAAGGTAGGGCAGAGTTTGCCCTCAGAACCCCTTTCTTCATGTTTTTGACTGCTCCTCCTTGGGACTTTCTCTGCCTTCCCAAGAGGATTTCTCATCATACAGTCCTGGGGGAGATTTGGGAGTGTGGTGGAGTAGGAAGGTCACTTTGCCCTTTTAGTGCAGGAAACAGTAAGTTTGGTGAGAAGCCAGCCACAAATTTAGGAACCAGCAGGTGACGTGTCCTGTGCGGTTGGCAAAGCTCTGCTTTCTTGCCATTCTCTCATTTGAGCCTCAGAACAGCCCTTGGTGGGAGTAGTAGAAATATCATCACAGATGAGAATGTGGGGCCTTATTTTACATTGACAAAATGGAGGCTCAGCCTCCACGTAACTAAGTCCATGCAGATGGTAAATTGCAGGGTTGGGCCCAAATCCAGATCTTCTGACCACACTAAGTGCTTTCTCCTCTGCTTTCCCTCCTGGTCTTTCTTTTTTATCAAGAAACTGCCACAAATTTCTGGGCACACAGTTGGGACCTTAGCTTCAGGAAGGCTCCTTCCTCATGGGGGAAGTTCAGTTCCCCCAACCTCTTTGAGGGGCAGTGGGAGAAATTGGGAGGAGGGTAGAGACAGTGCCACTCTCAAACCAGGAGTGCCATCTTCCCAGTGCTTGCTTTGGGCAGAACACAGGGCTGGCAGAAAGAGAGAACAGTACCACACTTGGTAAGACATGGTGTGTGCCTTCATGGAGTTTACAGGGGGCTGTGGTGCATAAATACCTCTTCCATGTGCACAACAATGTAGAAGGGCCATGGAAAAGTGTAAAGCCGGCCACGGCTCAGTGCAGAGGATAGGACCGATTGGTAGAAGGACTGAACTGGGGCTAAGACCAGAGGTAGGGACCTTGAT
Organism: Bettongia penicillata ogilbyi; assembly: GCA_023548195.1. Classification (NCBI taxonomy): domain Eukaryota; kingdom Metazoa; phylum Chordata; class Mammalia; order Diprotodontia; family Potoroidae; genus Bettongia; species Bettongia penicillata. Next base: position 15,398,180 of record JAJHZJ010000134.1, on the reverse strand, counting down.
ATGTGCACCAGCCATTTTGGAAAGTACTTCCTACACCTTCTCATCTGTGGTCCTGGGCAGTCATTGCTGGTGTGTGGCTGAGAAAGGATACTTGACTTGCCCACAGTTACAGAGCTAAAGGAAGAAAGAGCATGAATTCAAACCTAAATTAATTGGTATTTCTACTGTGCCCCAGTTTCCAGAATTGCCAGACTAAAAGTTTGTGCCTAGAATCTTCTCCTAATTTTGTCTGTGCCTTTAAACACTTGTATTGCTTGTGTGTGGCCACTTGATCAAGTCATTTCTGATATTCCAGCGTTTGGCTCTGCACTTGAGTTGGTATGGAGGGATACCTCATTGTGTTGGACTGCTCAAATGATCAGCTGCTCAGCGAGCATTGATTGTAGCATTTTGATAAGGAAGAAATCAAAACTAAGAAAACTATGCCTGATTAAATCATGACCTGCCTGCATGGTGCATCATCCTGTGAAGATCCAGGTAAAAGAGTCCCAGGTGCTATGACCATGTCAGGAAAAGTCCTGGCAAGTTACAACAGATAAAGTTTGGGTACTGTACAATGGCACTGTGAGAGTATAGACAAGGCTTTAATTTATTAAGAAATTTTTTGTCTCTTTAAACTTGCTTTTAGTGACTATTTAAAATATTATCTGTGGACTTTTTCTCAGACAGACTACCAGGGATGAATATCTCTGTAGTTCTCTAGACTAGGCTTTGGAAAGCAGCAGCCTGTTGCCAGGATTACACATTTCTCATTGGAGCAAAGCAACTTTCAAAAGTTTCATCATACAGGAGAAAAGCTTCCAGAGTCAGTTTCCATGCTACATAATGATACCTCACTTGTCAATTCCACAAACATTTATAAAGCATCTTCAGTATTCTAGGAGCTGGCTTACCAAGACCGCCCTCCTCAGGAGGCCCACAGCAACTCAGACGTGATCACAAGGCACTGGAAGGCGCTGCCAGTACGAGGCCAGCTCTTCTCTATCTGCTGAGACCAGGAGTCAGTGTCATCTGTGGAGCTGGCAGCCAATGACCCAGAGAAAAACAAAAGCGCCTCTCAGCCTTGGCGAGTACCCTTCCACTCTAGACCTACCAGGAGTAGAAACTGGGGAAGAAAGAACTGAGAAGCACCAGGGGTTTAGACCATCTCCCAGCATGAACTTAGCTCTGGGCGCACGCAGTAGGCAAGCCTGTTCTTCTGAACTGTGAGTCCAGTACATCCTCCCGGGGGAAGTGAATTGGTGCAGTCGGGACATTCTTGGCGTAAATGAACTAGAACCAGGTGACAGTCGGAGATGGAAATGGATGGCCCAGGCTCTTCTCAGAGAGGCAGAGAAGAAGCCATGGTACATCCCATGGCAACAAGACATGTGACCCTGTAGAATGCTGCTTCACCTCATGGAGCTGTATGCAATAGAAATGTCTGCAGAAAGACCTCCTTGAAAATAAGTTCACTGTCTATACTGTCTTCCATTGTAGAGTGGAGAGAGAGAGAGAGAGAGAGAGAGAGAGAGAGAGAGAGAGAGAGAGAGAGAGAGAGAGAGAGAGAAATCCTTTGAAAAACTTGATAAGACCCTGCAAATTAAATCAACAGGAAGGTGGATATAAGCAAAGTCAAGGGAAAGTAGGCTGGAAAATACTGTGCAAGAGGGATGAATCTAGTGCCTGGCATCCAGGAAGATTTCAGTAAGTGCTACTTGATTGAGCAGGAGGGATTTCAGACAGGGGCTGAGGCCATCTGGGTACCCAGGCACCCACTTGGCCTAGGCTCCTCAGTGAGATCCAACATCACCCTAAAGACTTTTGGCCCAACTACATTGGAGAGATTGAGGCTGAAGAATGATGTTGTCTAGACCATGACAGGCTGTTGTATGGACAGCTTATAGCATGCATGTGTGCAGCGTATGTCTTGGACAGATACTTTTACTTTATTTAGTTAATGTTTAAGTGAACAGACTTTTAGCAATTATTGATCACCTGTTACATTTTATAAGGGTAAATAATTAAATGCCTGTTAATATTAAAGTTCAATAAAATCTAAAGGAATAAACATTACCTGTGTGCAATTCAGTTATTAAAGAAATCACAAAAACATTTTGATATACTGTATGTAAGTTAATAAAGAGACACAATCGCTTCTCATTATGTTCTTTTCAAATGCTCATTTTCCATTTTGCAGAAGAAGAACCTGAAACTCTAAGATCACCCACAGTCATTAACTACACAGCCTGCGTGTGAACTTGGGCCTCCTGACTTCAGGCTGATTGGGTTTTCCATTATACCATCAATGTCAGAAGGTTGTGCGAGAAATGATTACTTCTCTCTTAACAACAAATTACTGAAATAGGACTAAGGTTTTCCCACTTTTCTACTTCCTCCTTCAGTCCCTGTAGGTTATTCAGGCAGCCTTTGAAATGCAGGGCTGATAATGAGATGGAAAACTCAGATCTGATCAAAAAGGAATTCCAGTTTAGGTGAATCGTTGTGTTTGAGTCAGGTGGGTCTGGGCGGGAAGTGGATTCCCTCTTTTGCCTCGATTACTCTAGACAGGGTGGTAGGGGCCAATAGAGAAGTTCTTTGATCAAGACTGAGTGATCAGAGTCACATCCCCAGACCCTCATTAGAATAAGCCCAACTTTCATTATAGTATTCATTCTCATTATTTGTTAACCAATCAGAGTTGATTTCCATCCTCAGGAACACCCACTCTTCCAAGGGCATTTAAGTATTGAGTAGGTTCCATGAGGGTGCTTTGGTTAAGGAGAGACAACCAAATGACCGTTCACTAGCATAATCAATAAAATGATTAATTACTCAGAAACTGTCTGTTGAACTTTTTATACGACATAGACATGAGCTAAAAATGGCCTCCCTGCAACCAGTTGTTTTACCTAACGTAAGACGGTGGCAGCCTAAGTAGACAAGGAGAATGAGATTGGAAAGATGTTGTTACACTCACATGGGCAGCACCAAATGCCAGATTTGGGCCACCTATGTAGAAATGGGAATCCGTGATGGCAGGCACTCCAGCGTTTTTGTGTTTGTAGTACGCTCTATTTGATCGTGTCTCTGGATGAGGAGACAGGACGTGTTCTTAGCCAGCCGACCTGACTGTCCAGACCACACCTTTGTCATGGACCCTCTTCTCTGTCTCTAATCTTTCCTTTACAGATCTCTTTACAGATGCCTCCCAAAGTATATCTCCATCCCTAATATCTCCTCCAAACTACGATCCCAAATGAACAGCTGACTGCCTTTTGGACATCTCTGGATTGCACAGGCATCTCAAGACTAGCATGTCCACAGCAGAATTCGCTGTATCTCTCCCCAGACCTCTCTGCCCTCCAGCTTGCAGCTCCTTCCCAGATTCACTGCCTTACAGTCAGAATCCCCATGTCCAGTCAGTTACCATGCTGTTGATTCTGCATTCACAGTGCCTCTCTTGCCATCTAGCCCCTTCTCTCCACCTCTCCAGCCTCTAGCCTGATTCGGACTTTACCACCTGTCACCTGTGGCCTCTAGTGCCATCCTTCCCATCTGCCACATGATGGGCAAAGTGATACCAACAGCCCAAAGTTGACCATGTCAGCACATGATTCAAACATTCTGTCATCCCATGTTGCCTATAGAATGAAATACACAACCCTAAGCTTGATGTTTAAAGTTCTCTACAGTGTGGCTCCCACTATCCTGGTTAGACATGTTTCCCATTTCTGCACAGACATCGCCATTCCGATGAATCTCCTCAGGGTTGTTCCCCTGTGTACCTTAGAACCTTTGACTCAGTGGTTCTCCTGTGTCTAGAAGATGCCCCCTCCTCTGCTGTGCCTTGTAGGATCCTGAGCTTCCTTCCTCACAGCAAAGGTGTCACCTCCTGCAGGAAACCTCTCCCCAAGATACCTCCAGAATGATCAACACTCTCTTGTGTTTCCCTGCCTATGTGTTGCATCCCTTTAGCTCCTTGAGCTCCTTGATGTTATGTTGGCATCTCTTTCTGTCTCTCACGCCCAGCACTGTGCCTTGTTCAGTATGGGGGCTTAGTAAATGCTTGTTTTAGTTGCACTGAATTGCTCTTCCACTAATGGTGGTAGTGCCAGTGCATCTGCAGACTTTCACGGAGCATCCCTTTCCTCAGGGCACACATCAGGGAGGTGGCCAGTTCTGGCTCAGTGAGTGGTGGCCTGATTATCTATCAATAGAGTACTTATTTTACAAACTTGTACTTTTAATGCAGTGCCAGGATAGCATTTGGTGCTGGTAGATCAGTAACCAAGGGCTCCACATCTGTTGGGTGGGGGGTTTTGGGTTGCCTTGGGTTGTTACAGGCACAGAATTCACCAGGGTTGTCTAGGGTCACACAGCCAGGCGTCCAAGGTTGCATTACTGGCTTTAACCACAGTGCTCTTTCCAAAGGACTAAAGTCCACAAGGATTCTTCACTACAAAGCAAAGCTTGGTCACCGGCGATCCTTCCTAAAGTCTGGCCGTGGGCTTCACTTCATTGTTAGTGCCCATTGTTAGCTCCCTTGACAGAACGGCTAAAGGAAGGGACACTGGGTTGCAGATGTTAACCCAAGAGTCCCCACCTCTCCCAGGTTGGCCTTTTCAAAGGGGTCACTGAGTCAGCTCAGCGCTGATGGCAATCGCAATGGCTCAAAACAGGAAAAAGTCCTCTGTAGGGCTTGAGACCGAAGGTCCTACTTCTGTAATGAGACTTGTTCAGTCTACCTCCAGAGGACTGTGAGGACTCACAAAGGGTGGTGCAGTGCCCAGACCACTGGGCTTGGAGTGAGGAAGCCCTGAGTTCCAATTCAGCCTCAAACCCTTACTGAGTGACCCTGAACAAGTCACTTCACCTTGTTTGCCTTAGTTTCTTCAACTATAAGATGGGGATAATAATAGCACTTGTCTCAAAGAGTTATTTCAAGGATCCAATGAGATATTTGTAAAGTGTGCCATGCACATAGTAAGCACTATGGAAGTGTTAGTTATTATCGTGATAATTATTATTGATAGGTATTTTAATAGAAAGTTTAGGGTCACCTATAGCAGAGAGTCTAATTTCTAGATAAGAAGAGTTCTTTTCATTTAAAATGCTTACATTTTTCTTCCTTTAAAGTTGACTTGACTTCCCCTGTTGGTGTTCCGGTGGCCAAGAAACTGCTGTTGAGGATTATATTCTTTTGCTTTTCAGCTTTTTCACAGATTTTCTTTGCTGGCTTTGGTGGCTAAATGTAAGGAGAAAAACTGTTGTTGCCAAGAAACTGACTTTTTAAAAACACATTGTGTGCACCTATGAGGGGACCAACCAGTTTGGGAACAGAATTGAAAAAAGGGGATAATTGGCTAAATATGACTGACATTTTTCATTAATTTATTGAGAATATAGTGTATATTTTTAAATTTCAATTTTGAATTTAAAAGTTTATTTTCTCCCCTTTTTCTCATGACCTAAAAGAAAGTTTCAGTCTTGGTAGCATTTCAGATTATAGATCACATTCTCTTTTTTGAGAACCTATTTAATTGATACTATTTGTCCTAGAAGTTTCATTTGTAGCTCTTAAGTTTTTGCAGTTTTTGTTAAATAACCTAATGTTCCTCTGTTTAAGTTCCCTATTTACCCCTCTTTCATTTCCATTTTTAGCTGGTTGCAGTTCAGAGTTTCTGAACTCATCACATCGATTGGTTAATTGGATGAAAATTCAGTCAGCATTATTAAATCTCTCAGTCACGGTTGTTTTTGTGAATAAAGATTATAACCCCCTCTACCACCCAGGCAGATACTTTTGGTGTCAGTGATGAGCTAATTAGCCAGGTGGTAAAGGATTAGAATTCATATTCTTTTGTAAACATAGATCTTGTACAAATAAGACGATGATAGCCTTGTGACTAAACTGTGATTAGTTTCCTTTAATGAAATGTATTTCTATACATAAAAATTTATGTATGATTTAAATATATATTTATAAATAGTTAACCTGTATAATATATTATCATATCATGTATGTATTGCATTTTGATATTATTTTATGTTTATGTATAATTTTATTATATTTTTTATTTATTTTTATGTTATATGTTTATATTATATTTATATTTTTTATAATGAAATAAAAAGTATTTTAAGCAGGCTCCATTTTTTTCACTCAACAGTAATTAGACATTCACTAATTTATTCATTCATTCCTTGAAAAACCATGTTTTCCTTTTTAGCTGGCTTACTTCAGGAGGACAGAATGAATGAGTGTTCTGAAGTGGCTTCTGACCATTGTAGTGGAACCGAAGGTCAGAGGAAGCCAAGGCCTAATGCAGACGCCCTCCAAGACATCGAAATGAGCAGTGGATCAAGTGGAAATGAAACTAATGAGAATGACTTCAGTGGGCGGGAGTCTCCTGGCAATGACTCTGATGAAAATGGGAAAGATTCTGCCATGTTGGTGGAGAGCTCCGAGAGTCATAAGAGGTCTGGTTCTTAGTTTCAGGGCGCTTCTCACACCCCAGACCCCAGCTGACAGCAGTAGGAGGAGGCCATTGCTTCCTGTTCTCCTCTCCAAACATGACACCAGATGTTGGAGTCCAGAGTCATGCCCTTCTCTCCCCCCGCCCCCAGCTCCGTGGTATGCCCCATCTGCTCTGACCCTTAGACCTACTGCCCCCTTTCCAGTGGTCATTGGTCAGAGAACATCTCCTTGCCATTGCTCACACAGGTCACGTGGGCCATTACCATGTGCCAGGCCTGCCACTCTCTAAGAACCTCTTCATTTTTCTCTGCCATGAAAATAAACATTTCCTTGTGTCTTGTTTCCCCATATAGAATGGGAGTTTCCTGTCTAGCTTTTCAGTTTGTAGCCCAGTGCTTAGCACATATCAGGCACTTAATAAATGTTTTTCCATTCCATTGAAGATCAGATAGATACCTCATTTTACAAAGGGGGAAACTGAGGCCCAGAAACTAACTGGCTTACCCAAAGTCCACCCTCACTCCTAATTATTGACTTTTTTAGTGTATTTCTCTGACGTGAGTTGTTAGCCTGTTTGAGGAAGGACAAATATGGGGAAAGGCATGTGATTTGTTCTGAATTCCTGTTTCTTGTCCCAGCAGTTCAAATGCTTTTAGCCTGATGATTGTAAACTCTGACCACAATCCATCTACCAGTGGATGCAGGTAAATCTAATTATTTGAATGTTCTCCACTTGGATCCTTAAAATATTTCAAAGCAGAAAATTATCCCTGGGAGCTGTTTGGGGTTTTGTTTAGGGGGGTGATGTTGGCCATGTCTTCCCCTAGATATGCTGAGCTGACCTCTCCCGTCATTCGTATACATTCTGATGTGGCAGCTTGGTGGGGGCAGAGGGGGTAGGGCTTCTCTCCTAGGGAGCCAGCCACCACTGGATGTTGTTCTTTCTGAACTTGTTCTTGATGTGGTCCCTTTCTCTCAGCCTCTGCTTCTGGCACCCTGGTGCAGCTGCTTGTTGTGCTGTGTCCATTGGAGGCCTTTCTCACAGGGTCCTGTTCTTCATGCCTTTATGGCCCCCTAAACAAGAGCAGGTTCTTGACCTTGAGCAGTTGGAGCATTCTGTAGCATGGACCTCTCTTCTTTGACCCCTGCCTTCTCTCCTCTTCCCTCGGTGTCATTTGAGTTTCCAGTTGTTACCCCTTTTGAGAAGTTCTTCCCAACTGATCCGGTTGAACTGAACAGCAGTCAGAAAGTCCCCTGGCTTCCCTGGGGGGGCCACAGCAGGAACACATCCTTCAGTAGGGGTGGCTTCCCAGAGAGTCTTGGAGGGGTTGGGTCTACAAGACCTGAGCTGGGAAAACTTGCTGAAGAGAGAGGGAAGAGAACCCAGTGGGATAGTTTCCATTGCTCTCTGGGCTCAGGGCTTTACATTGCTTTTCCTTGGAAAGGGAATGGAAAGAAATGGGCCTCTGCTTACCTCTTTCTTTAATTTTCATAGCAGTGAGCAGTCAGCCAAAGCTAAGACTCAGAAAGAATTGATCAAAACGTTGAAGGAATTGAAAGGTCACCTACCTCCGGATAGGAAGACCAAAGGCAAGCCCAGCATGTTGGCGACCTTGAAGTATGCCCTGCGCAGCATTAAACAAATCAAAGGTATTTATGTTCTTGAGGTGCGTGTGTGTGTGCGCGCGCGCATGCATGAGCAGGGGGAATATCTCCAGAATGAGAGTTTGGATCTAGACAAAAATGTAGGGCTCTGAAGGGTGAGGCAGTCTCAGATAATTGACTCTTCAGTCCATGATAAGAAAACAATCAGACTGTAAGATTTCTTTCAGAAACACACAAAGGCCTGTTGCCTCAGTCCCCTCTTCTGATCCTTCAGGAGGAGTCTGTAGTGCTCAGAATGGGAACTGGTGCTTAATAAATGCATTACCCTTCCATTGAAGATCCTGTGTATAAGGGGGGATAGTGTAAAAACCAGAATTATTGAAGACTGATAGACTGGCCTTTGGCCTTTTACACTCATTTCAGTGATACAGTGGAGTGTCCTCCAGTGCACATTGGGAATAGTGAGGTTTTTCTTCCCTCCCCACCTCCCAGGGCTGGGAGGAGGCGATGATCATGCAAAGCTGCTGGTCCCAGTACCGTGGAAATGTGCTGGTGCTGGTGTGTTAGTTTGTGTTGTTTCTTAGGTTTTCAGCAGCTATGCTTCAAACAAAGTTTCTGAGTAACGTCATTAATCAAAAAGATAGTTCAGCAGAGCACCCTGTCCCATTAGTTTTGCTTTCCTGAGCATCATCCTCTGGGGGAAGGAGGACATACGTGCCTGTGACTCTTGGAGGTTTCTTGGTGGCTGTGAGCTTGTGCCATTTATTGTTGCAAGTCCTTGGCTAATTCTCCTTTCTTTCTATTTAAAAGTGGGTGAGTAATTAAGGTAAAGATTTCAACCAGAGAGACTGAGAAAAACAGCCAAATAGAAAACGTCTCTTCCAAAACACTTCTGTGGGCCTTTCTAGCCAAAATGTTATTGGTCTGCCTGTGGCTGGGACAGTCAGGAGCCTAAGAGCTCTCTCTCTTCTCTTCAGAATGTTGTGCTCCTCTAACACTTAGTACCTAATGACATTTTCAGTGAGGATCTTGGCTTGTCGTAGTTTGTTTTTTTAAATAAACCATCTTTTCCTTTCAGCCAATGAAGAGTATTATCAGCTCTTAATGACCAGTGACAACCATTCAGCTGACCTGGATGTGCCTTCTTACACAGTCCAGGAAATTGAGACCCTGACGTCAGAATACATCATGAAGAATGTGGTGAGTATCACCTTATGGCAGCATCATTAGGAATTGGGACACGTTATTTGACTTGGGAAATCGGATGGTCCCCTGAGCTCTGCATTATGATAGAACAGTGATAAATTGGGGGAAGTTCAGGCTTTGTCTAGTATGATTTCAAGCTTTTACTCAAATTAAAATGAAAGAAAAAAACATGCACCAGAGTGTCCTCCCTCAGTCCCCAGCCATGCCTCATGGTAGTGGGGAGGTGAACATGGCTTCCAGCTCTGGCAGGTCCTTAGCAAGCTCAGAAGACTCTAAGCGAGAACCTGCCGAGGCATCTGCCCCTAGAGGACCAGAGGAGAGCTGCTGAGGAAATTGCAGAGAAGGCTGAAGTCTTGAACTTCAGGAGGTGCCCACCTAGAAGCATCAGCACAGAATATGCTGAACCTGAGGGCTCAGCAGCCGCTCCCTCCAGGGGAAGGGAAGTGACTTACCCAGGGTCATGGGGCAACTCAGGAGAGAACCAGTTCTCAGGGTCCTCCTGAGGTATTTCTGCCCCTTCACTGGCCCTAACCTGTGGTTCTAACAACTGGAGCATCAGTTGATGAAGTGACACATTTCTGATATTGTCCCTAATTTTTAGTGTGATGTCAAATGATCTAGAGCAGAGAAGGGCATGAGAAGGGCATTAGAAACCTTTTGGTCCAACTGAGACCCAGGGAGCTCAGCTTGCAGAGTGTGAGGCTGTATTTTGAATCTGTATTCTCTGACCTGAGACTGCATGGCCTCTGAAACCCCACATACTGCCATGTGCCGGCGTGGCTGTGGCATGGCTGTGACCATGTGTCCCAGCAGGGCCTGCAGCTCACTGCCCCAGACCGCAGTTCTGAGACTCCCTTGACTCAATCCTTGTTCTTCTGAACATAGCGCTGTGCTCATGCTCATCTTGTTTCTTTTTAGGATATGTTTGCTATGGCTGTTTCCTTGGTCACTGGAAAGATCGTATATGTCTCTGATCAGGCCACATCGATTCTTCCCTGTAAGAAAGACACATTTCACAATGCCAAGTTTGTGGAGTTCCTGGCGCCCCATGACGTGAGCGTGTTTCACGGCTCCACAGCCCCATCCCGCCTCCCAGCTTGGCGTGTTTGCCGCAGAGCTGGTACGTGCTGAGTCTCACTGAGGTTGTAGCCGATCAGCAGGTAGTTGACCCCAGTTGCTCCTGCGGACCCTCTGCTGTGCTTGCCTTGAGTGGGAAGTATTTCTTCTTGAATCTTAGAAAGTCATGAGGGAAGTCAGTGGTCCAATGACCCCTTAGGCATCTCTGGTCAGGGATCACAGAGGAGACAGACTACTAGCACAGGTCACTTCTCTGACAGAAATGATGTTCAAAGATTGATGCTCTGAGGAGGAAAAAGCTGAGTTCTGCCTTAGAGAGTGAGGGTCACAGCCCAAGAATGCTTGGAGGGAGGGAGCAGGCAGTACCCAAGAACAGATGACCCAGGGTAGAATGGGATGAAGGCAAAGTGCTCCCCAAAAATATGGGGAGGGAGAGGCATGAAAACACAAGGCAGGATGGGGGTTGAGAAACACTTCATGGGGAACAGTCACATAGAGTGAAGCCTGAAGGGGGAATCTCTGAGGTTCACTGATTAGGGTCAGGGCTACAGCTGTGGGGGAGGACTGAGTGGGAAACAGGAAGAAAGAATGACTGTCTGTCCCACAGACTCGACTGTGGAGAGGAGGGACGAATGAATAGCATTTTTGAAACACCCCTGTGTTCTGAGTTTAGAGCTAACATTCTGGGGACAAAGCAAAGTGAGGCAGGCCCTGCCTACAGGAAGCTCACAGTCTGAATAGGGAAAACCCCAAAGCGGGGAGAAGTCCAACATGGTATCAGAAGGGGTTCTGTGTTCCCTTTGATCGTCCGTGTCTGGGCTGTGGGGGGAGGGAGAATGAAATGAGGGGGAGCCCTAGAAAGCCTGACTTGTGGGAGATGGGAACAGACAGGGGGCCCTCAAATGCCACATGGAAGAATCTGGAGTCTCTGAGGGATGAACTCACTGTTTCTGGTCATGCTGCTCAGGGCACCCAAGGGCTCTCCAGACTCTCCCCAGGAATGAATTGTGCCTTTTTAGAAATACCTGACTTTGCCTCTTAATCTAGTCATTGGATCCTCATCTGGCAGATCAGAGTTCCCTTTGAAACAAGGTGACTCCGAGGGGAACAAAATGCCCATGCCTTAGCCTGGCATTCAGAGCCCTCCATCCTCTGGAGCCACCTAGCTTTGCCAGCGTGTTACCTGTCACTCCTTTTATGGACTTGATCCAGGCCAGCCCAGCTGGGCTCCTACACTACTGAATTGGACCTGCCATCTCCCACCCTTATGTAAGCCATGTCCTCAGACCCCTCATCTTCAGGTCCAGTTTGGGTATCCCCCTTCTCTGGGAATCCTTCCTGGGTGCCTGGGCTCGCAGAGCTTCCTCCTTCTATAGTTAATTATCAGTGTACAGGATGCATCCCCAGAACATTAAGGTTGTATTGGGTGACTTTAACTAAGAAGGATAAGCTGAAGGACGGAGGAAAGAGACAGACGGAGTCTTTTCACCAGATTCACTCCAAAGTGTGGCAAAAGCAAGCCACACAAGACCAGGAGAACCAGGGTTCAAGGGCATCAAGATGAAATTCCTTTAGACATGCACCAAGGGCCTGAAAAGCCTGTGGGGTGGTTGGATTTTAGGTACAACGGTGGTGGTAGCAGGCAGATGTACCACAGCCTCCCAATCTCTTGGGCTTCAGGGCCTTCCTCCTTCCCTCTTGGGAGACCTAAGCCTTGCCTGAAGAGCTGGTGCTTCCCCTTCTCAATGTGAAGACTCTCCGTCCTTCCTTAGATCTGAGTGTACAGTTGGGTTATCATCTCATCTGAGAAGGCAGTGTGGGATTCGAATCTCAGAATGTCACTTAACTCCTCAGAAACCTTCACTGGCTCCCCATTTCCTAGCTAAATCCCTTAGTCTGGATTCCTGTTGCCTTCAGAACAAAATGCCCATGCCTTAGCCTGGCATTCAGAGCCCTCCATCCTCTGGAGCCACCTAGCTTTGCCAGCTTGTTACCTGTCACTCCTTTTATGGACTTGATCCAGGCCAGCCCAGCTGGGCTCCTATACTACTGAATTGGACCTGCCATCTCCCACCCTTATGTAAGCCATGTCCTCAGACCCCTCATCTTCAGGTCCGGTTTGGGTATCCCCCTTCTCTGGGAATCCTTCCTGGGTGCCTGGGCTCGCAGAGCTTCCTCCTTCTATAGTTAATTATCAGTGTACAGGATGCATCCCCAGAACATAAGCATTGGCACCCCCAGTGCCTTGCCCTGCATATTGTCCTCGATTGCTGGTTGTGGAATTGATGTGGAGAGCAGTGCCATCTGAAGGCCATAGGCTGTTTGTGTGCCAGTGTGGGAGGCAGCCCAGCCCATAGAAAGAGAAAACAAAGTGCCCCTGAACCCCAGAATCTAATCCTGTGCCTGGCAGGGCCTGTGGGCCCTGCCCCTCATCTTCCTGAGGGAATATGTCCTCATGTCCGCTAGGCCAAAACTAACCTGAATAGTTTCAGTTTAATGTATGTGGGTTTTAGATACCCCAATAAGACTGCAATTATTATTTAACTCATGCCTGGGTATAAATAAGCTAAGGGCAACTGCCTGGGGCCTAGAACTGTCTCTGGCTCCTAGACTGCCCCCCAGAACAGCGTGAGGGCTTGGTGGTAGAGGGATGCATGAGAAACTCATTCCCTCACTGCAAATGCAGGAGCTGGAAAGGATCCAGTCCCCTCATTTGTCAATGGAGGAAACTGAGGCCCAGAGTGAAGTGATTTGAGTTTAAGTCCCCCGGGGAACTAGAGGGGAGGTCTGAATTTGAACTTGAGGCTTCATGGTTCCTCCTGCAGGTTCTGTTATGGGCAGCTCCACAACTCTGCCTCTGTCCTCATGAGGGGTTGTTGAACAGTGATCATTGTCTCAGGTGGAGTGGAAGCTGTGATGAGGGTGGTCCAGGAGAACAGCAGCAGCTCCATGGGTGTGGCAGGCCTGGGAGGCAGGTGTTACTGAGGGGCTAAGATGATCGCAGAGCCACACAGCAAGTCAGGGTCAAGCCCGAGTCATGGAGAGAAAGGACTGAAGTGGGGAGAGAATGTAGAGATATGACTTGTGAACATCTAAAAGAGGTTTTGGGGAAACCTGGGAGCATCCATTGGCCATGTGCCACAGCTGTGTGCCCCCCTCAGGAGGCTTTGCCTGTCACTACCCAGGAAGACGGGAGGCACAGTTCATGTGTTTGTACTCCAATAGCTACGTGTGACACCTGGCCATTGGACACTTTGTTAAGCTACACTCAGGGAATCTTTTTATTTTTAGATACACCCAGGAGAAAGTCATAAACTCAACATTTCTGTTGTATGCTTCAATGAAAACTGTTTTTCAAACCCAATTCTTCATTTGTTTTTAACTAAGTGTGTGACTTAAGAATTTTTTTTTATCATTTGTAGATTCTTCCACCCAGGATTACATGGAAGAGAAATCTTTTTTCTGTCGTATCAGGTAAGACTGAATGTAGTTTCCTAGACTAAAAAAGATGAAAATGAAAGGGTAGTGTTACACATACTTAATAAGAACATTTCACAGTCAGGGGTCAGAATGAATGGGGAACCTGTGGCCTTGAGACTGCATGTGGTCTTCTAGGTCCTTAAGGGTGACCTTTGGACAGAATCCAAGTTTTAATTGTTCTGTAAAATTTGGATTCAGTTGGAAGGCCACCTTTAAGGATCACATGTGGCCTCCAGGTCACAGGTTCCCCACCCCTGGGTTAGAAGAAAGTCTTATTTATTTCCCAGTTCCTCTCAGGAACCAGCTGGTTCTGAAAGTGCCCCCAAATATGGAATTCACTATGATGTCCAAACTAATATGGGCACAGAATACTTTGGGGTTTAAAGTAATTGACAGATTATTTTAAAATTGTGCTCTGAGCTGGGAGGTGGGACAGAACCAAGTGAAATATACTCTGAGAAGGAAAGGCCTTGGGAGCTGGGGGAAGCCTGTGTTTGTGCCCAAGGCCTCAGGCAGCTCCTGGACCATGTGCTAACTAGTGTCCAGAGGCAGTCAGGTGCATCAGCAGAGGGCACCTCCTTCCTTGAGAATCCTGGGACACACAGTTCATGTGTTTATACTCCAATAGCCACGTGTAGAAAGGGTTTGGGTACATAGATTTCTTGTTTACTGTTTTAGTTGGAAAGAGTGTTGTCACTCATCTGTTTGCTCACAAAACCCCTCTTTCTGTTGTGAGTCACTTAGTGTGGGAAATGCTAAGAATTTGGGCTGGGGAAGTGTCATTGTCTGTAACAGTCTTGGCCTTTTCAGCCTCTCAGGTAGCTGTAGACTCGCAGGTTTGCTTTATGGACAAATGCACTTCTGTAAAGTTAATGACATTTTTACCAATCAGATCATCTTTTAAATACTTGAGGGGAGTGCGCTTAAAATTCTATGTAAAGAAAGGCCATGATGCAGCTTCCTGTAGGGCTGTGATTTGGTCCTGATTTCATCTTTTACCAGTGAATTTGGATAGAATGGATGCTTCTTGAAAGGCAAGATTTGTTGAGTTTTTGTCTCTGTTCCCCAGCACCTGGCCCAGGGCCTGGCTCACAGTTGGTACTTAATAAATGCGAGCACTTTTGCTTGGGTTCTAATGGAGAGAAGAGTCACTCTGGCTTCAAATTGGGCTGGAGGAGGAAACAGGGTATGACAGCATCTTGGATAGCTCCAGGCGCTGGACCATTGTCATGTTCATGGGCTTTCTTTGTGCGTTGCCTTCTCCAGCCTATAGCAGATTGAGTATGATTTAAGTCAAGACTAGGCCATCCTCCCAAGCATTAGTGGCTGCCTTTTTGGTGGCAGCATGTATCGGAAGTGGGGAGCACCCACTGGGAGACCTGGGTTTTACATTCTTATAAACCCTGTTTGGTGGCCTGATGTGGACATATGTGCCGCTCTTCACAAAGGTGGATGGAGACTCTGGCAGGGCAGTCTGAGCGATCATCTCTGTTGTGCACCTGGCTGCATTTCTCTGTGGTGTTGCTGGGAGCAGAGAGAGCCATGGCTTGGGGCTTCTCCCCCATCTTCCTCCCTTTGGTTCTTTGTGTCCTTGTGCTCAGCACCATTTCTGTGTAGTCACAAGATAGAGGCCTGAAAAGCTTTGTGGGCCACAGCCACACCTGTCTTTCACTCCCAGCAGGGCTATTCATAAAGTATTCCCTGCTATTCCAACTTAGTCCTAAGATGTTTTGGAACAAGCTTGGTTCCATCTTCATCCCCCAAAGCTTCCCAGCTGCCAGCCTGCTGGCCCTAGACTCAGTTCCCAGACCCTGGCGGCGGGGAGGGCCTACAGGAGGGAACCAGAAACAAGGTGGGTTGGGGGTTTCCCATGTTTTGCTGAACTGCAGTCATCCTGTCGAACCAATTCTAAGAATGAGCAGCATCCAGATGTTAGGGTTGTAACCAGGCTGGGTTACAACCTGGGACCTGCACCTGCTTCTCATGAAGTCTATTCCATAGTAACATAGTGCCCTCATCCAGAGAGTGGGTCAGTGTGGAAGTGGACTGAGTCAGTGGAGAGAGCCCTGGAATCCCCTCTGACCGTTGCTACCTCTGTGACCTTGGGCATCTCCCCGAGGCCCTTCCTGGGGCCTCAGTTTTCCTCTCTGTAAAATGAGAGGGTTGGATTTAGGGACTTCTAGGATTCCTTCTAGTTCTAAACCAGTGTTCTCATGACCCTATAATCCTCTCCTCTGAGCTCTCCTCTCTACCCCAGCTGTATGCAGCCACCTCAGTCCCTGCCTCTCCCTTGAGCTCTGGCTCAACACTGAGAATTGCCTCTTGGACCTCGAACACAAATGTCCACAACAGGTTCGAGCCTGCCTTCCTGTTACCTCGGTGGGTGGCATTACCTTTCTGCCCATTGCCCACCCCTGTAATCCGCATCTTATTCTCCTCTGTGGGCAAAGGGCTGTAGGCACTGCCCTCTCTCTTGTTTCTGTCTTCTTGTTTTCACCACTGTGTCCCCTCAGACTGGCTTACCTTATAACTGGGCTCCTTGCCTGCAGCCTCTCTCCAGACATAATACATTGTCAGTCATCTTTCTAATGCATCATACCCTGCTTGGAGACTGTCAGGGGTTCCCCACTACTCACTGTCAGATCAAATAGAACTTCACTCTGACATTCAAGGTCTTTTTCCACTATCTTGCATTTCGTGCTCCTCCCTGGGAGGCCAAATTGGCCCTTGGTCGCCGCAGGGCATTTGCTTTACCTGAAATGGACTCTCTCCACATCTCTAGAGGCCCATTATGGTCCTTTCCTTCAGGAGCCTGCTCAGGGCTACCTCTCACTTAGCAGATACTGGACAGATTTGTCTAAAGCAGCATCCAATGTCAGGGGGAAGGAAGCCTTTAGAGGGCTTCTAGACCTTTAGCAAGATGGAGAAGCTGTGTGACTGGATGTGTGTGTGTATGCACTGTTTCATGGAAGCCTGTGACATTAGCACAGACCATACCAGGCACTTAGGCTTTGGCTTCCACCTAGGGTTGGCATGGTTTGAGTCAGACTTAGACAGGGAGCTCCAAAGAGATCAGCTTTCCTAGCACTGGAAACTGGTGGAGAAAATGTTAAAAAGCCACAAATTCTTGTAGCTTCATGCTTAGGGAATGGTTCTCATCAGCCCCATGGAGCTTTCTGATCTGGTGTCATGTTGAGATTCTAAAACTTTCTTGAAAATAGACACAACTCGGCTGATTGATTTTTTCATGAAAATGATTTTGCCTTTTCACCAAGGATTGAGCCAGAGATTGGGACTGTTTTAGGCCTCCAATATCTGGCTCTCATGCCCAATTAAAAAGCAAAAATCAATTGGCTGAGTCAGACTTGCTTTCAGAAGGATAGCCTTAGGATTCTAAATTAACGTGACATATGGCTGGTAAAAAGCATTAGTTCATCATGGTGCTTGGAGCATTTTTGTCTTTTTAGCAGTTTCTGAGCCTAGGAAAGTTATTCTGCTTTTGCAATCCTTCTCATTCCTTGTCCTGACACCCCAGCAGGTACTGTCACATCAAGTTGCCTTCATTAAAGCCCCAAATACGATCTTCCCCTCTTCAGGGTGGGAGAACCCGCAGCATCCAGCTTCCCATGGCTTCCCTTCCATGAGAGGGGACAAGAGCAGGGTCCATCTGGCTTCTCTTCAGCCTCTGTTTACAATGCACTTCTAACAGCTGAGGCCACCCAAGGAGGGTCTTGAGGGACTAAATGCCAGCGACAAAGGGACCAAAGAGGGAGTGGCACTGTTCTTTCTCCTGTCTCTTTGTCATTGGAGCTTGAGCTCCCTGAGATGCTCCACAGGTGCTTTCATGTTGTATCTCAACCATATGAGGTCCAGAGCCCCTTCCTAGCTTGAGGAATCTGGTGGGCTGCAGGATCTAGTTTCTTCAAGAATTCCTTGGATAGTTGAAGGCGTGTACATCATCAGTGCTGAGGCACTCAGGGATGCCTTCACTAGCTCAGTGAACAGAGAATCATTTCAGTGGAGCTGGGAGGGGCCAGCGTCCCTTCAAGTTCCTGTTTAAGTACCAGTGTTCTCTGGAGGGATAATGCCCTAAGCTCCCCTCCAGCATTAAAATAGTGGGATTCTGTAATCAGTGTCTTCACTAAAACGTGCCTGTAATTCTTCAGGATGGCTTGGAGATGACCCTGAGTTCTCCAAAGCCTGATCTCTGGTAGAGCCTACCAAACCAAAGAGGCTTTGAGTTGGGCCCAGTGCTGGGTTGGAGGCTTCTCTCAGGACTAGTCTCCCCAAGGTGGGGCTTGATGGGATGGGTTTAAGACCACAGAAATGCTCTGGGCTATCACCTTGATACTGACCCAGTTGCTTGTCATGTCTGTCAGTGGATATTTCATGCTTCCAATGAACTCTCTGGGCCTTGAAGAGTCAGAGAAGATGTAGACCTTGATAGAAGTGAAGGGCTTGAAAACAAGAGAGTGGGAAGATGGAGTGACACAGGGCCCAGTGCTGACTGGAGAATCTGCCATCTGAACCTGGCTGGTGGCCAGAGGTGACATGTTGTCATCTATCAAGGCTCTTCGGAAGAGGGACCTGAGAAATGAGAAAGTCATCATTCCTATTTATTCCAGATCTGTGAAGTCTTTTATCTCACTATTCTTTTGTTATTTTGGATTTTTAGTGGTGGCAAAGATCACGAAAACATCATCCGCTATCATCCATTCCGAATGACTCCTTACCTTCTCAGAATACAAGAGAAGCACAATGCAGAAGCTCAGCTTTGCTGTGTTTTGCTTGCAGAGAAGGTACACTCTGGTTATGAAGGTAACTGACCTAATAGTACCAGGAATTTGTCTTGTATAATACCAGGTCATTGCAAATACGGCTTGACACCAGTTTGCCTTTGGGTTTCTAGTTAAACCATGTTTATTCTTTTTTTTCTTTGAGAATAGCTGTAACCTGAAGTGACAAAGCAAGTGTTCCACTTTGCTCTAGCCCATGGTCTTTAGAGGCCTCTCGTCTTCAGGTGTACAAATGTGTAAAAATGTCATGTTTCTGCCACCAAAGGCAGGGTCTTGTAGTCAATAAAAATAGAGAGTTTTGTTTTACCCTCTTGTCTCCCAACTCCCAGATGTTCAATCGGCATTTTGTAAACACTGGCCCTCTCAACTAACTTTGTATGTCCTTTTCGGTTTTGGGGGGACCTTTCTTGGCGATGAGAATTCTCTTTTACAATTGGATTGCTTGTGAGCAGCTTTCCCCACTGTAGCAGCCATGAGTTTAACCAGCCTCCCAAGGCTGCCTGAGGTTTCTGGCCTCTTTCAGAGCTGTAATTCCCTAAATTTTCCAAGTAATTTGCAGAAAGCAGTATATATTGCTCTGACCTTCAAGATCACTAAACTTCAAGAACAGGTTTGTTGAGCAATGTTTAACTATTTATTTTTGGAGCACTTTTTTAAACATTGCGCTTTAGGATTGTTAAAGTCGGACACAATTAATTGACAAATTTATAGAAACAATTGAAGAGAAGTTTAGCAGACACATCCATGCGGCTTCCCCTTATTCTTTGTTAGGGGGGAAGGGCGGTGTTGTGGGGTCCAAGTGCCATCTCTGCCACCCACTGACTGTGTGGGCCTGGCAGCTCCCCCAGCATCCCTGGAAGTTGTGCCTGCCAGTTTGGCCGGCAGAGGGAGCTCCTTGTGCCACTTCTCTAGGGCAGTCAGAGAGCTAGCCCAGAAACAAGACTGTTCCCTAAAACATCCACGCCTGCTTTTTTATTTAGCTGCTTATGCATCCTACTGACTTCAATGAGATTTTGAAGTAGTTGTAATTTGTCTGTACTAAATTCATCTGGCACTCATACAAAGCTTTCATATAAACTGTACTTTCAGCACCCAGGATTCCGCCAGATAAGAGAATATTTACAACAACGCACACCCCAAATTGTTTGTTTCAAGATGTAGATGAAAGGTGAGCTTTTAAAGTAACTCCTCTCTGTCTTTCCTCTAACCTTGCTGTTCGTGCCCAAGGCAGCAAAAATCTGATAGTCTTCACATGCTTAATAAAATTGATGCTGGGCCAGAGTATCCTTAGGCTAAAGACTACCTGAGGGTACCTGTCACAGGCTCCAGTGCAGCACCCTAGTCATAGAATTACAGCCTTGTGAAAGGTGAGCTCACTAAATCTAACTCCTTCCTCTGACAGATGAAGAAACTGAAACCCAAGGAATGTCATGTGTACCCAAATTTGTGTCTGTGTGACATACATATGTATAAAACCTCCCTTCATCCACATCCACATATATCTATGTACATGTATATGTCGATATACACATATACATTTTTATACATAGGCAGCTAGGTGGCACAGTGGTTAGAGCAGTGGTCCTGCACTCTGGGAGACCTGACTTCAGATCTGGTCTCCAGGGATAATAGCAGTACATAGGGCAGCTATGGGACATCACAGTACACAGAGCTCCAGGCCTAGAGTCAGGAAGATTCCTTTTTATGAGTTCACATCTGGCCTTAGACACTTACTAGCTAGAACTTGGTCAAGTTTCACTTCACCTTGTTGGCTTCAGTTTCCTCATCTGTCAGATGGTCTGGAGAAGGAAATGGCAAATCACTCCAGTATCTCTGCCAAGAAAACCCCAAATGGAGTCATGAAGAATTGGACATAACTGAAATAATACCTGTCTTCCAGGGTCTATGGAGAGCAAATGAAATAGCATTTGTAAAGTGCTTCTTTGCACAGTGCCTGGCACATAGGAAGCATTATATAAATATTTGCTATTATTATTACATATATACATATGTGGATGAATATATGTATTTATAATTTAGCTTACTTCTTCTAGAAATACTCTGGGAAATGTTGTGTTGGCATTAAGTGAAATGGCTCTCCTGCCATTCTTGTTATAAAACTGTGTTAAATGGACAAGAAGAATACAGCCCAAAGTGGAATTTGTTAAATGAGACTTTAGAGAGCATGTGCCCACTCGATGTTGTGAGTCTTCCCAATCTCCTTCGTTTGGCTTTCAGAGCGGTTCCTCTCTTGGGCTACCTACCTCAGGACCTGATCGGCACCCCCCTCCTGCTGCATCTTCATCCACATGACAGACCTCTCATGCTGGCTATTCACAAAAAAAGCAAGTCATCCTTTTTAATGTCATGGAAGCGACTTTAAGGCATTGGGAGATTTGATGACCTAAACCAGCCTTGGGTAGAGTTCTTAAATGTAAACGAGACACACAAAAAGAATATAAGGAAGATGAACAGACTTGAGTGTCTGGGAAGGATTTTAGGTCCTGTTTTTCTGGAGCCTCTCTTGGCTTTAGTAGACTTAGCTGGACAGAAGAGAAATATCTCAAAGCAAAGGGAACAGGGAAGAAGAAAGTGTTTCTTAGCAAAATCAGTGAGTTGTTTTAAAAGGAAAGAAATGTCATGGCAGAATTTGATAGAGGAAAAGCAAGTTTACCAATCAGAATTGTAAAAGTATGCTATAGAATGGCAGAGAAAGCAAAACCTGCCAACTTTCTGTATACAAGAAACATGCTGAGCATGGAAAGATCCACTCGGTGTTAGAAGGAGCAACTGTGGGATAACTTACTCTGCTGTAGCTGAATCCAGAAAGCCAGTTAGAGCCATCACATCTGACAAGGTAACAAAAAGATGATAATCAGGAGTGATGAGCAAAAAATGGTAATATCATCCTGAAAGGGACCAGACATAATGAAACCATCAAAATTCAATATGCCTGCCCCAAATGGCAGAGCAGAAGTACTTAAAGGAAAAGTTAACAAAATGGTAGGAATATCTAGAGAGTGAAATAGTCATTGTGGGTGACTTGAGATTTAGACACATAGACCAGAAAGGCAAGCTTACAGTCAGAGATATGGGTAGAATGTTAGGCTGGGCATGGTGGACCTTTGGCTCTTATCCAGTGGGAACATTAAAGAATAAACACATTTTTTCCACATTGCACAACACCTTTATAAAAATCATTTGGACCTTTGTATTTATTCACTTATTAAGGTTGTTGAAAGCTTCTTTGAAATTGGGCTTTCAGATCAATTTCCTTTTTCCAAGCAAATGCCTTCATTCCTTACCACAAATAATCAGTAGCTGACTGTTGTTGAGTTCATCCTTTGTTTTCGAAGAAGACCACGCCATCAGAGAAAGGATGACGACTTGCACTTGACTTTGTTTTGAGTGAGGGAGCGTTGTGCAGGTCATCAGCCTCACTTCTCCTCCAGAGCCATCTGAATCCAGTGATTCATCAGGATGACTGGGGATGGCCCAGGATGCAGTGGGAGACCTTGGCCTCTTACGTTACTACTGAACTATATCATGGGGACAGCATAGTGAGAACAGTGGAAAGATAATTATTGAGATAAACACTCTAACCATTTGTGAAATTAGTCCACAGAAAACGTTAGCTACTCTGATTAATACAGTTCCAAAAGACTCTTGATGAAAAATGCTGTCCACCTCCAGAGAGAGAAGTGATGGGCTGTAAGGGCAGACTGAAGCAGATCTTTTCATTTCTTTTATTAAAGTAAAATTCGAGGTATTTTAAAACAGTAGGTTTTGAAAGTAGTGTAAAAAAGTAACATTAAGATTTTCTCAATTTGTTATTAAAATGCTAATAATTTTTCTGTGCATCTGAAATATTTAAGGATGAATCTTTAAATATAACTTGCAGGTTTGGTTTGCTTTGTTGCTATTAACATTGGTTAATCTTTATTCAAATGTAGAATTAATAGAAATTTCTAAATCTTACAGTCCTACAGTATGGTGGACAGCCTTTTGACTACTCACCGATCAGATTCTGCACCAGAAATGGAGAGTACATAACAATGGACACCAGCTGGTCCAGTTTCATCAATCCTTGGAACAGAAAAGTTTCTTTTATAATTGGAAGACATAAAGTGAGGACGTAAGTGAACTACAGCCATATTTTCTTCATCATTCCCTGACTTTGAGCCCCCATTGTCCCCACACACTGACTTAGCCATATGGCAGGAATAAGAGATGGGCACAGAGGACAGATATCAGAGTAGCAGGAGGGTAGCCCTGGATGGTCTTGGGTCTGAGGGTGTGAGAGGACAAGACTTGTGAAGTGCTGAACACTCCAGAGGGAGGGAAGGAAGAGCAGGGATGACACAGAAATGATACTTAGGTTCCTTGACCTTGTAGAGTGAGAACTAGGTAATTTAGACCCCATTTCCTAATCTTATTGTTTTCAAATTCTCTTAGTTTAGAATTGGAGACAGAGTCACATTTGGTTGTAGCCTGTTTTCAGCTCAATCAAACAGGCCTTTATTATAGTGCACTTGCTGACCTGGGCACTTCCCAAGGTGTTAGGCTACACCTTTTGTGTTGGCACTTCCAGGTGTACCCCTATTCTGAGGAGCTGGGGCAGAGGCCTTTGTTGAGGTACTGAATGACAGCAGAGTTGAAAGTGAGGCTTGTTTGAGAGAATCCTGAAGTTAGATAAAGCCCCACTATAAACTATATACCATGTAAGGCAGTAGGGATGACAGCCACTGGGAGGCCCACTTGTTCATGTTCACACTTGGTAGTTGGAATACATTTTTGCATAAAATCAGTGGAACCATTGCTAAGCCTCTGAACTAGCCCACAAAAGTTTTTCATTGATGATGTAGTTAAATATATAAAGTAACACCCCCCCGCCCCCGCAGTAGATTGTAGGCTTCTTAAAAAACAAAGTCTTTGTCTGTCTTTGTATCTCCAACCCTGAGCACATGCTCAGTACATAATAGGCACTTACCTAATGCCCACTGCATTGAGAGCCTCTTTGAGCTGCCCAAGTAGAAGAAGACAGAGAAGGCTCCCTTTTGGCTGGGGAGTTTTGAGGGGAGGGGAAGAGGGGGATGCTCCAGTGCTGGCCAGACCTTCTCCAGAGGCAGGGCCTTGGGCAACACTGGCCCCTCACTCCTTGGCTCAGACTATTTGTGAGCCCAGTGTTTGTGAACTAAGGGATGTTGATTTTCTCAGTTGATCTCAATGAATTTGTTCAGGGGGCCTTTGAATGAAGATGTCTTTGCTGCTCATTCCTGCACAGAAGAGAAAACCCCTCATCCCAGTATTCAGGAGATCACAGAGCAGATATACAGGTTGTTATTGCAGGTAAGTTCTTTGCTCTTGATTTTGTACATTTGTCACCATGGGCACTGAGGCCTGAGGTCACAAAACAGGAGCAGCAGAGTTTCCTTTTAGTATAAATAATCAGTGGTTTAAGACACATTTGTAGGGCACGTAAAGGGGTACCATACATCAGCCCAATGGAGGAGTGGCTATGCCAAGTGCCAGACTGGCATTTTGGGGATAGGCCCTTTTTATCCCTTTCTATAGAGTAAATTTGTATCAGCAACATGACATGAGTTTTTTAATTAAACCTTGTCTACAAATCCAGATATAAGTTTGTTGTCTGGCATCCTATACCTAAGCAAAATGAAACTTTTCAAAATTGAATTTTATTTGTTATTAATAAACAATTATTTTCTTTCCATTATTCCTCCATCCATTGGAAAAAAGAAAGAAAGAAAACCGATGTGATAAATAGTAATGCCAATGCAATACCCACAGTAGCAGCTATGGATATGCATGTGAACTTCTAGGGTAAATTCACAAAATATAAACTCTTCCTCAAAGATGAAACCAACATATTGATTCAGATACCAGAAAACCAAAGCCATCATAGTAACAAAGAAGTCTCTATACGTTATCAATGCGGGGAGCACAACCATCCCCAGGCCTTCCCTCCACCAAGCCTCCCCACAAACAAGCTCCCTTAGGCAAAATCACTCTGTCTCTCATTCATGCTAGCTGTTCAGCCTGCTCTCTCTGTCAGCTCCACCCATTCAGCAAGCTTCTTCTACCACAGGCTCCATGTGACTCAAAACAGGGCACAGGGGCCTATTAAGGGGCAGGGAAGATCTTCAAATTCCCTTACCATTGCATAAATATGCATAATTAAGCAAAGCAAGTTTACATATCGGCCACATACAAAACATATGCCACAATTTTTTTATTCTTTAGCTTATTCATCTCTTTAGCTTAGCTTCCTTTTTTTCATTACCTGCATATTTTAAAAAAATTTTTTAAATTAAGTTTTATATTTTCAATGCATAAAAATCTTTCTGTGTTCCCCCCACCTCCTTCCACTCCCAGTTGAAAAAGAAAGGAAAACAAAACCCCTATTACAAACCTTTACACTCAAAGAAAACAGTTGGCCATGTCCAAAAAAAATGGCTAAATCCCCACCAATCTTCACCTCACTGACAGGAAGTAGTCACCATATGCATTCATGGGTCCTGTGGAAATGTGATTGACCATCAGGATACTGAGAGTTCAGAGGACTCTCCCTTCTTTGTTTGTCCGTACCATTTTATTGTTGTATGAATTGTCTATCTGGTTCTTCTCCCTTCACTTGCCATCACATGGGACAAATCTTGCCATGTTTCTCTCCCACTGACCCTTCCTTGGCTATAGTATGGAGACAATCCATTCCATTGATAGAGCAGGACTGGTCCAGCTGATCAGTTCCCACCACAAAGGGCTGAACTAAATGTTTCTGTACACCTGGATTCTTATCATTCTTTGATTTGGTAGTCTCATCACTGGGTTTAAAGGTTTTACAGTTTAGTCATTTGAGGTCATAGTTGTTTTAAAATGCTTCCCAAAAACAGCTGGGTTGATTCACAACTCTCCCAACCTTGTGCCAGTGTGGCCCTTCCACCATTCTCAGTATCTTTTGTGGTCAACTCTGCCCATCTGAGGGTGTGAGATGGAACCTCAGAGTTGTTTTAATTAGCGTCTCTCTAATTATTAGTGATTTAGACCATTTCCTCACATGTCTATTCATCACTTGAATTCCTCCCTTAGAAAACTACCTGTTCATCTTCTTGGACCATTTTCAATTGGGAAATTGACTGTTACTCTCCTAAATTTAAGTCATTTTCTTATGTGTCTTTTGGAAATGAGACTCTTACCAGAGAAGCTAGCCACAAAGATTTGCTCCCCAGTTACCTGTTTCCCTTCTAACCCTAGCTATAATCGATTTTTTTAGAAAAGCTCTTTACTTTTATGTAGTCAGAATTCTCTCTTTGCTCTTAAGTGATCTTCTCTCCCTGGATTGGCTGTGAGCTGTTTCCTAGCCATAGATCTGAAAGGTAGTTCTTTCCCTTGTCTCCCTAATTTGTTCATGATGTTGCCTTTTTTGTCTACTAAGTCCTATGTCCATGGGGGCAAGAGGGAGCACAGTATAGGATGTGAGATATTGGTCTATATCAAGTTTATAAAAGGAATCTTAAGACATACTTCCCGATGGCCATACTCATTTTCAATTATATTGATGACTCAGAAGCTTTTACCTTCTAACTACTTAGACTTTATCCAGCTTGTTAAACAATCAGTCTTTAAATGATACTTTATTTTGTTTCCAAAACCAAAACCATCTCAGTTTACAGACTGTGTGACTGTTCTTTGGCCAGTATGTTTTTACTTGTCTCAGGTCCTTTTTTTTGGTTAAAACTGATACAGCTATTCTGGAAAAACAGTCTATAATTAGACACAAAAGACCCAAAATGATTTGTGTCCTTAGACTCAGAGGCTCTGCTGCTGAGACCTGGTGCCCCAGAAGGCTCTTAATAGCAGGACAAAAAGAATCCAAAAAGAATCCAGCAGAATTGGCCCAGTGTGTGCCCAATGACTGGGGAATGTATTTATGAATGGGATTATTAGCTGGGTGCTAAGTCATAATGGGGGTGAAGTGGAGGAAGGACACTGGGCGCATTGACCACTGAAATGTAAAGAAAGTCAGCCTAGACAGACAGCTAGTCTCTGCCCATCTTCAGTGGTCATGATGAACATACTACACAGCTCTCCATCTCTTTCTCAAGAGTTCCTGCAAACACAGGCACCAGAGAGCACCTCAGGGAAGTGGATTCCAAAATGGTAGAAGAGCTAACTCCAAGAGGTAATAGGTCCACATCAGCTTGATGTAACATAGAGGGCACTGGATTTGGTTTGAATCCTGTTTCACCCCTTCACCTCTTTGGGCTAAGCCCAGTTCCTCACCTGTAAAATCTGGAGACTGAACCATGTGAGCTCTGAGGTCCTTCCTATCTCTAAATCAATAGTCCTGTGATTCCCGCAGTCCTGGGTGATTCCCGCAGTCCTGAGCTTTAAGAGGGAGGTTGATTGTCTGAACAGCCTCTAAGGAGAGCAGCCATGTGGGGAGGGTCCTGGAGCCCATGTGATATGAGGATAGGGGCCATCAGATCTGTCTTTAGGGATTTGAAGGGCTTCCATGTTCTGTTTGGCCCCAGAGAGCAGAACAAGGAACAGTGGGCAAAGTGAGAAAGAGGAAAATGTAGACTTGATGACATGAAAAACCTCCTCAAAGGGAGGTGAAATGGGCTGTCAAGGCAGGGAGTGAGCTCCTCATCTTGGGAGGGGGGGAGGTGGTGTCTCCAGGAAGAGGAGGAAGAGTAATCCCCCTTGTGGTCCAGGTGTATATTTTCATAAAGAGGCTTGTCCTTTGTAGGAGAGTGTACTGTCCAAATGGGATCTGTGAATACAATTTTTAAAAATTAGTCAGGTGAGCCTGCATTTCTTTTCAGCCTGTGCACAACAGTGGCTCCAGCGGCTATGGAAGCCTGGGCAGTAACGGCTCCCATGAGCATCTCATGAGTCAGACGTCTTCCAGTGACAGCAATGGTCACCTCCACGAGGACTTGCGGAAAAGGAGGCCTGTAGGTTGGGTTTTCATTTATCCCTTTTATTCCTAAGAAATCAGGGGCACTGATGGAGGAGGAAGGACATTCCTTCATCAATGTCAAACTGCTACAATCCCTACTCTTTTTGACTGCTCTCTAAATTCTTCATTTGAGACTTCTTTAAAATTGATTCAGTTAAAACAACTAAAAACTAATGTTATGTAAAGGTCTCAATTTAAAAACGGGCAAATCTAGGACAAGGCTGGGACTTGACCACATGACTTACAAGAAAGAAGTGGCATTGAATGGAGCCAGCATGCCACCAGCCTCAGGCAGCTGCCTTCCTGGATGGGCTCTGCCAGCGGCCCTCACTGGGGAACTGGGAGCAAGTCCCCTGGCTTCTCTCATGTTCAGAATGAGTGGGACTGGGGACCCTGGTGACCACAGCTTGGCAGAAGTACAGAAGG
This sequence comes from Bettongia penicillata ogilbyi, assembly GCA_023548195.1. Taxonomy (NCBI): domain Eukaryota; kingdom Metazoa; phylum Chordata; class Mammalia; order Diprotodontia; family Potoroidae; genus Bettongia; species Bettongia penicillata. Next base: position 15,370,147 of record JAJHZJ010000134.1, on the reverse strand, counting down.
TCACCCCCAGCTTCTCCAAGGCAGGAGCCTCCAGAGCACTGGGTCCAGTTTCATGCTGGGGGGAGTGGTTTTCTGCCTTTGTGATATGATTCCTTTGAGTTTAGGTGGCCTAAAGGGGGCAGCGTCTCATGAACGCTACTTTCATTGTTTTCTTCAAGAATGCCCGGAAGGGGATTGGTAAAGATGCCCAGAAGGTAACAAGCAAAAGCACCATTACATTGGAGAGTGAAGACATGAGGAAGCCAGCTTCAGGTAGAGAGCTTCCTGCCATGGTGAGGGGCTGACCAGAGGGGTGACCCTTAGCACTGTCTGAGACAGCCAGATGTTAGGGATGGAAGCCATTGGAGAACCTCTGCTGGGGGGGAGGGGGAGGGGTGCTCACCTGGTTGGTTGTGATTAAATTACCTCCCCAGACATCATGCTTTGCTTCTGATGCTGCTCTGAGGACCCAGATGCATGTTGAGCTTGCTCGGTTTTGAGAGGTCTCTGGTCTCTGTTCTTGCTGTTGGCCTCTGGAGGCCAACGCAGCCACTGTCAGTGGCTTCCTAGAGCTGGCAGCCCTTCCCCATTCTAGCATCTGGTGGCCTTAGGCCTCAGAGTGCTGCATCTGAAATGGGGGGAATGGGCAAAAAGACTTGTGAGGGCATCAGGAGCTCTGCCACTGTGGGGTATGGAGTGGGGAGCTCTGAGAACTAACTGGAGGTGCTGTGTGGAACTTGGAGCTCAGAAGAAAGGTCAGGTCAGCAGTCAGTGCTCCTGAAATGCTCTGCATGAAGCTGGTTCTTAATGCCAAGAAAGGAATGAGATTTCCAGGGACAGAACAAGGCCAGAGTTTATGGAGCCCCTGGTTACAAGGAGGAGAGTCAGGGGAGGGAATGCAGCCTGAATAGGGTGGAGAAAAGACTCCTGATTGCATCTTCATGTGGAATTAAAACATTGGAATCTTATTAACTTAATCGAGTGTTATTCTTTTGGAGACAAGTGACAAATGGACAAACCATTTTGCTATTTTTACAGAAAGTCAGACTCATTTGATTGGTCAAACCAAAACTGCATTGGCTCCTGAGAAGGACAATGGAGGCCCTGGCTTGCCAAAGAATGTGATGACAGAGGAGCTGGCTTGTAGGAACCAATCCGCGTACTCCTACCAGCAGATAAGCTGCTTGGACAGTGTTATCAGGTACCCAGCCTCCTTAGGTCATTTCTCAGTAGTCCTTCTATGATGAGGCTGACTCTTCATTTAAGACTTTCCAACCTTTGCCCTTCCCCCCCCCACTCCCACCAGGTACTTGGAGAGCTGCAGTGTGGCTGGGCCCCTGAAGAGGAAGTGTGAGTCCATGCCTGGTGTGGCAGATGAGCAGAAACCTGTGGCAGAGCCAGGACCACTGCCAGCAACAGGTGATTCCCAGCTTGGGCTCTTAGCTGGGCCTTTTTTGTGTTTGGCCAAGTAACTACTTATTTTGAAATTCTTGGCAAGAGAACCTTTCTTTCTCTTTGTCATAGAGAGATCCTAGTCAGCTTCTTAATGGACCTGGGGAGGTATGCGCTGACTTTTTTAAAAGTCTGAAACATGGTTGAAATAACTTCCTCGGAGCAAAGAGGAGGCTCTTAGATTTAGAGCTGGAAGGGGCCGTGGAGACCAGATGGTCCAGGCCCCGCCTTTGGCATCTGCTCAGATACAGACAGATGGAACTCAAACCCAGGTCTGCTCACTCTATTTGTGCTTTTTCATGCTCTGGAGTGTGCAGAGAGGTGTGCATTTGGGCCCAATGGCAGGAGGCTCTCACTGACTCAGGGAGCTGCCAGAGGCTCAAATGACCATCAGCTGTGCGTACTGTGCCCAAGCCCCCAAAGTATGAGGTGGGGAGAGGTCTGTTCCTAGCACCATCTCCCTACCTTTGCACACACTGCCCGCCCTCCTCATCACTGCCTCTTAAAATTCCCCTCGGATACCACCTTCTCATGGCCTTCTGTGCCGCTGCCATTAGGTGGTGCCTCCTTCCATGCCTCCCTCCTATCACCTTGTACTGATCTTGTATACACTTAGATACAGACACCTTGTCCCCTGCTGAGGGTGGGAATTACTCATCTTTGTGTTTCTCTCCTTGGCACATAGTATGTGGTTACTAAACGCCTCCTTGTTGATAGAGTCTACATTTTGAAGTGCTGTAGAGGTCTTACAGAGCTACCATTTCCATGACATCAGAGGACTCATTTATGATACTTAAATTTAGTATAAATCATATTAAAAAGGTTGCAGAGTGCTTGTTATCTGTTGTAAAGCCGTTGCCAGCATAAGCAAATGGCACATTGTGGAAAAAAGGGGAAAACTCTTGTTGTGGCAACAACCTGCAATAGGCCCTTTCCTTATGGGTGAGAAAAGAAGAAACTTCTTCTTCAAGACTGAGCAGATTTTCCCAGCCCAGTAGAGATGATTTAGTATACCGTGCGAGGATGGAATCCACTGTCAGAAGCCAAGTGCTTCCTTTCCTCTTCCCTGAGTGGAGCAGTGCATCCCCAGGGTTGAGCTCATGGGGCCATGCAGTCCCCTCGCGGACAGGAAGGGGTCCACTCTGCAGTTGTGACTGCCGAATGGATTTGCCATTTGGGTCTTGAGCCGTTAGGCTGAGTGGAATGTGCTGACTACTCTGGTGTTTCCTTGTCACCCAGTTTCCATTTTTGTACCTTTTCTTGTTCCTTCTAAAGAGGAGACACCAATGGTGAAAGTTCCCCTAAATCCTGCTGTTGCCATCTTGAAGCCGTCCAAAGCAAATGGCCACCCAGTTGTTGGTGCTCACTTGACCTCTTTGGCTCTCCCTGGCAAGGCTGAGAGTGTGGTCTCCTTCACCAGTCAGTGCAGCTACAGCAGCACCCTGGTCCACGTTGGCGATAAAAAGCTGCAACCTGAGTCAGGTGGGTTTGCCTCTGCTTGGGTCCCCTTCTCGAAGCAGGTTAGATGACCATTTGAGGTTCCCTTGACTGTCTGAATGTACTGCATGTCTTTGGTTGACATGAGTGGCATTTTTATTCCATTTAAAAGCAAATGATATGAAAACAGGCCAGTATGAGGGCTTTGGTTTCCCCCAGAACAGTTCCCAAGACAATTACAGGTTGGACCCATTTCACTGACCAACTGTAGCTACCATCCTGTTGTGTGATGTATCTTAAAATCACTGTCTCTGGGGTCTTGAATCACCAGCAAAATGTTAAATAGTACTCAGTAAATGCATTTGAAGTTTTTTCCACCACCAGGTTTAAAGCAGATCAAAGTCATCTAGCTCATCAAGGTTTTGCTCTGATATGAACATTTACTGAGTCATTTAAAAAGTCAAAAATGGGAGCACAGACATCCTTGTCTGCTGTGGGCATCATGAGCCAACGTCACAGGAAAGAGTGCAGAATCCCCTAGCTCTGTGTGACGTCACACCAAAGACAGAGCGTGGACAATGGCGTCTGAGCCCTGTGTTTATCTTCCTGTTCTCTCAGAGATGATAGAAGATCCTGCAAGTGGTGTGGAGTCACTGGACAGTGCAGCTGGCCCATTCTCTCACTGCGACTCCAGCCCGGAGAAGGGGCTCCCCAAGAAGGTGGGCCTTACCAAAGAGGTACTTGCAGTGCACACGCAGAGAGAAGAGCAGAGCTTCTTGCACAAATTTAAGGAAACAAGAAAACTCAGCACATTTCAGTCTCGCTGCCATTATTACTTGCAGGAGAGGTCCAAGGGGCGGTCTGGAGAACGTGGTGAGTGACAGACCTCCTGGGGCATCGCTGATGCCCCGGCTTTAAAAGTAACATCTTACTTTGTCTTGAGTTTGTGTTTCATCTACCTTTCCCACTGTTTACCTCCCTTGGCCCTCTGCCAGAGATCAGTGCCCTGCAACAAAAGCTAAAATCAGGGGGGTGTCCAAGAGGCCAGTGCTTCCTGGGCCTTCCACACCCATTGTCCTCCACCGCAGGACAGAGCAGAGGGAAGGGTTTGCTGGTTAAAATTCCACAGCATTCACTTTGGCATGTTTTATTGTGGCTGTTGTTTCTGTTCACATTGTTGTGGGGTGTGTGTGTGTGTGTGTGTGTGTGGTCCCATATTAGAGTCCAGCCCATCCTGGGTAAGTCAAATCCCATTCCTTTGCTGGGCAGGTTCTGCAGTCTGTTGGAACTGCTGGTTTAGAGAATGAAGGTGACCCCCAGAGCTCCCCCTCTCATCCTCTTGCCTTCTCCTTCAGATCAGTGGCCACTTACAGAAACCCTTGACTTGATGTACAGCTTTTAACTGTTCACAAAATTTCTGCCAACTTCAGCTCCCCCAGAAGGTTGGGATGCTTCCTGTATACTGGCCTCCTGTTGACTTCCAGAGAGGGCTGAGTGGAAGGGATTCATTATGCAGGGTGGGTCACTAAACAAAATCTAATTCAGGTCATTTTTGCATTATTTTAGTTGTTCGAGGACTCAGAAATAGTATTTCTGGAATAGATTCATCTTGGAAAAAAAGTGGAAAGAACCGAAAACAGAAGTCCAAGCGAATTAAGCCACAGGAGTCATCAGATAGTACAACTTCAGGCACACACGTCCCACCACGGTCACCGCTGGTTGGCCTGAATTCTACGGCATGGTCGCCGTCGGATACTTCCCAGGCCAGCTGTCCGCCAGCCTCATTCCCTGCGGTGGTGCCCACGTACTCTCTACCTGTCTTTCCATCACCAGGAATTGTCCCTGCCTCTGGAAATGGATCGTCAGTTTCTCGGGCCTCCCAGGCTCATGGGCATGATTCGGGGAACTCCCAGCATTACATTTCCTTGCAGTCGCCAGCATTCACGGCCCCCCTGACCCCGGTAATGGCCGTCGTGTTACCCAATTATACATTCCCTACGATGAACCCTACTGGACACCCACCATTCTACCCTGGCCAAAGTAACTGTTCCCAGCATCCCGCATGTGCTTCGCAGATGGTATTTGCAGCCCAACCCAACTTCCCTGTTCAGACCTCTTGCTCATCTCAGACATTCTGCCCAGCACAGTCCTATAATTACCAGCCAAGTGAAAAGGAAAGGCCTCCTGCCTCCGGGGGCCCTGAAGGGCCATCGAGATCCATGACACCCCAGTCAACAGGAAGACAAGACCAAGCATCACCACCGCTGTTCCAATCACGCTGTAGTTCCCCCTTACAGCTCAATCTGCTCCAGCTGGAAGAAACGCCCAAGACTTCGGAAAGCACAATGGCCGCTGTTGCTGCATCACTGGCAGGACATGGCCTGTTGAGTGAAGGATCAAACAATAAAACGGTTGAGTTTGATGACGGCAAAAGAGCAGCGCCTCACAGAGTAAGCAATGAGTCTGTGTCTCCTAAAGAGCTGGGAACGGGGCTGAGTGCTAGGAGTCAGGGCCCTGTCCAAACTGCTTTTCAGCAGCTCTTGACAAACCCATCAGTAAGGCCAGAGATAAAGCTTGGAAATCCGTGCTTTTGGATTCCATTCCAACAAATTAGAATATTCTAAGCATTCCATTTTTGTCTTTTCAAAAAGAACCTAGAATTCAGTGTTACTCAGGGAGGATAAAATACAATTTTAGAGTAACAACTTCAGTTCATTTGAAAGATGAGCTTTCAAACCTTTGGGAAAGACAGTGGTCATCAGTAGGGACTTTGGCAGGGCTGTGAGAATGATCAGCTCTGTGCCTAAAAAAGCTTAGTGGGTAGTAGGGATTGGAACAGGCAGTGTCCTTGAGGTGGCAAACCCATAGTGGTGGTGGTGGAGGCTGTCATCCCAGCACAGGGGCTGCTGCAGTGATGGAGACAGTGGGAAGAGAAGGGCAGAGGCAGGTCTAAGAGATCAGAGGGCCTAGAAGCTACCAGCAAGAGTAGAGAAGGTGAGAGTCAGAGATGACACTGGGACCTGGAGCATGAGTGACTAAAGGGCTGGTGAGGAGAGTTCTGGATTTGGGTTAGAGGACCTGGGTTCAAATTAGCTCTACAACAAAACTGCCTCTGTGACCTGGGAAGTTTCCTCACTGACACATGACTAGACCCCTTGTGAGGACCCTTCCAGCCCCAAATCTAGGGTTCTCTTAACTGAAAAGAATAGCCAAGTCCACAGCTAAAGGTCTCCCATTGCCCACAGAGCCTCAATAGCAGCTTGCTTTGTTCCCTTCTCTTGGGAAATGATCCATTAAGAACTGCTCTGCTAAGAAATATCCTGGAGCTGTGTCTTCATTAGACCAACTTGTTAAGGCTTTACAAACAAGGCGGCATTCATCAGTCAGTCAGCAAGTTTTACTGAGAGTGCTTTGAGCTAGGGACCGTGCTGACCACTGGAGACACAAAGAATGTAAGCTCCCCTCGCGGAGTTTGTGTTCCAGCGACACAGAGAAGTAAATACAAAGTTAGTACGAATGAAATCGGGTCTGTATAGACTTGACTTCTTTTTACTTAGTCTTAGTATTTCAAAATAGTGCTTCCAGCTTGATATCTTTACGGTTTCAGAGGAAGGGAGACAGTGCTGAGCGTTTCCCTTCACATAAACAGTCTTACTCTCTTTCTCAAGATTGACTCACCAATGGATGCCCACAACAGCGATGTGCTTTCTATGTCCAGTGACTTACTTGAGATTTTGCTGGCAGAAGATGGAGGCTCGGCCACTGGGTCAGCCTCCTCAGGGAGTGGTGTGTCAGCTGCCTCTGAGTCCCTGGGGTCTGGATCTCTTGGCTGTGGCATGTCCAGAACTGGCACCGGTGAGTCATGCTAACTGAAGTACTATCATTTTCTGAAAGCACAGGACCTTTCGAACCTGCAATTATTTCGGCCATTGTCCATTCTCTGTCCAGCTTCACAGTCTCTGCTGGTCTCTTTTTAACCTTACTGCAGCTAGTAATTCTTAGGGTTTTTTAAAATGCATCTATTTTGTTTTGACACAACAATTCCTTTCTGATTAACAACCCCAGCACACCTTCTGCTAAAAACCAGCGGAGCAAAGCCGGTGCAGGTAGTGATTAAGGCAAGTAACCCTTAAGGCTTTCTTCCTTTGTGATTTTCCATTTTTTAATGGAAAGGCAAAAAGTATGGTTTTAATATCAAGTTTAATCCTTGGTTCCCTGTTAGCACCCAAGGTCAGGTATAAGCCCCTTCACAACCTGGCCCTAGCCATCTCTGCAGTACTCCTCTGCATCATCCTCTTAGCGTGCTCTGCCTAACTGACCTGTGCTCCTCACACACAATGGACCATCTTCCATCTCCATGCCTTTGCCCTGGCTGTCCTTCAGCTGCTCCTTCCCCCTCTCTCTCTCTCAGAGTCCCTCTCCTCTCTTATGAGACACAGCTTAAGAAGCACCTTCTACTTGGGCCTAGCAGTACATGCCTGGCATCCCTTCAAAGAAGGAGGCTGAGGCTGGCAGGTCTCTTGGGTTCAGAAGTTTGAGCGGCAGCAGGGCTAAGGCCAAGCCAGTCTACACCAATATGCTGAGCCCCTGAGGACAGGGGACCAGGTCAAAGCTTGAGGGCTGATGAGCAGCAGGACTCAGCCTGTGAATGGCCACTGGGTGAGATGGGGAGGCCTGGGCTTTAAAAAAAAATGGGAAGAGGAGGAGAAGGAGGACCGCCTTGTGCACACAGCCTTTCCTGATCCCCCTCCTTCCCTACCTTGGGCTGAGCCACCCACCATCTAGTCCTTGACAGCTTCTATCTGTGTAGGTCCTGATCTCCCTTAAGAAGGCTCAGCGCCTAGAGGGCAGGGCCTGGTTCATGGCTGTCTTTGCATCTCCTATCCCTGGCACCCACAGGTGCCTAATAACTGCTCACTGCCTGATGGAGCCTGCCCATTTCAGGGCAGCCAAGGGGCCCTTGGGGAGGTGGCAGGGAAGTCCTTGTGGGACTGACTGTGCTTGGACTCACCTACAACACAAATGAGGGAGAGGGGGCTGAAGGGGAGGCTTGTTCATGGCGGCCATTTGGAATCACCTTCACAATCCTTAGAAATAGTAGCAAAATGCAGAGGGAGGGGCAGGCGTGGGGCTGGGGGGCAGGAGATGGTCATCTTATAGAAATCTTGCCTTTCGATTATCCAGGTAATTTTAAGAATTAAAAATAAACAAAAAATCATCTCTATTACTTCAGGCATTACTCCAAACAGCTGACCCTTCCCTTTCTTTTTCCTTCTCAAATCCTGAAAGATGTGGCGGGTTTTGTGACATGCGGGTTTTCTCTGGTTGTGCAGGCAGCAGTGAGACGAGCCACACGAGCAAATACTTTGGAAGTGTCGATTCCTCGGAGGACAGTCATCGGGCCAAAGTTAACGCTGGCCTCCCAGGCAGTGAGCACTTCCTCAAATGCGTCCTGCAGGACCCAGTCTGGCTGCTGATGGCAAACACCGATAATGATGTCATGATGACCTATCAGCTGCCGTCCCGGTGAGCATTGGGCTTCAGTAGTGGGGTGGTAGAGTGTCAAGAGAGCGCCCACAAAGCTGGGAAGAACAGGTCTCATCTCCTGCCTTTGATTCCCGATGAGTGGGTGACCCCAGGTATGGCAGGGCAGGACCTAGACATGCCCTGTACATATTAAGTCACAGACTCTCTGCACAAATATCCAAACTCTTAGAATTAGTCATCTTTCAGAAAAACTAAGGAGATTCCAATGATGTCTGCTTTTCCCTACTTTAGCCCTAACCTTAATGCTCTCTGGATGCCTCCTGCTGAGTTCTTGCAGGAGCCTCCTCATGGACCTTCCTGCCTCTATACTCTCCTCCTACCAGCCTGCCCTCCATTCTGCTCCCAAAGAGATCTCCTACAGCACTGATCACCCCTGTCGCTCTCTCTCTCACTTCTGGGATCCAAGAAAAGCCTCTGTCTGGCTTGGAGCCCTCCCCAGCCTGGCCCCAGCCTCAGCATCCCCCCTGTCCTCTCCCTGTCTTCCCACAGGCCCCTCAATGCCCATCTCTAGCTGTGCTGCCCCTCCAGTGCTCCTGCATTGGATCCTCCTTGTCCTTTGTTGCCTTCCCTCTCTGTGCTGTATGCATACTTTCGTACGGTCTCTCCCAAGGGGTACCAACACCCTTGGTTAGCTGGCAGCTGTTGTGTTAGAACATCTGCTTTGGCCTGTGCTCCCAGAGAGCTTTGCATAAGTGGACAGCCCATGGCATCCTCCCAAACAGTGACCCTGGGAGGCAGGCAGCACACTTTCCCAGAGTTGCTAGCAAGTGCTTATCCTTAAATCCATTGTCATCTTTGCACAGTTCCAAGCCCATTGTCTTAAACCCAGGGGAGGCATTTTGAGCGATGGAGGAAATTGAGGCTCGCTCTTTTTATCACATACATCTCCTTGTCCTTAAAGGAATGAGCTTTGTCATGTTGAGAGACTAGGGATGTGAAGGAGTGGGGCCCAGTGCCAAGCTGTGTGAGGGGCAATGTCTGGCAGTCGGTCAGTCAGTCTGTCCATGCAGGAGTTTGGGTCAGGGGTGATTTCTGTGGGCCAGGCTTGAGCAAAGGAAATTTGGTCTAGAGCTGAGCTTCCTGAGCACGCTGGGAGTCTAAGGAGGGGAGGGGTCCCTGCTCAGAATCACATTTGTAAATGTGTACACGATGGAGCCCATTTTCTTGAAATACAGCAGTCACCATTAAAAAAAAAAAGAATTCTTGGAACCCCTGGCTAAGCTCTTGCTACAGAAAAACGCTCTGTGGGATTTGATCCTTTTCATGTTAATAACAATGTCACTAGTCTGCTATGAAATGAAAAGCTCTCCAGACTCAAGTTCCCCATCCCATCTCTCAGTCAGCATTTATTATTTAAAGAGGGAAATGAAAGTCACCACTCTCCTAATTGGCATGATCTGCCAGGCGGATTATTAGGGAGACCTTGGATTTTATAGGAAGGCTGAAGGAAAGGGCATCCAAGGTGACCACGCCCAAGACCCAGAGGAGTGGGCAGGGCTGGGCTGCTGTGCACTGAGAAATGTCTACATCTTTTGTTAAGAAATCTAGAAGTTGTTCTGAAGGAAGATCGGGAAAGGTTGAAGGTCATGCAGAAACTCCAGCCCAAGTTCACAGACGAGCAGAAGCAAGAACTGCATGCGGTCCACACGTGGATGCCCAGGGGAGGCCTCCCCAGAGCGCTGGACGTGGCGGTAAGTGGACCACCTCGGGGCTAGCCACACTCTCATCGGGCGTGACAGAGGCCACAAGGGGGCGCACACAGCACCGGGCCAAGTGTGGCCTCCCATATTTCCTAGCAGTGGAAGTCAGCAGGGTGAGCAGAGCGTTATGACCAGAGAGAGGCTCAGAGTGTGGGCGCACAGAAAGATTCATGGCTTTCAGCTAGACCAAAAAGGAGGGGGAAGATGTCATTGGATGGGGAGGAGGTATTGAGTCAGGACCAGTCACCAAAGTGGGACAGTGTAGGGCAGGAACCTGGGGAGCTAGCAAGGCCAGCAGCCTGAGACCAGGCTTAGAGCTTGCTGGGAGACCTTGAATGCCAAAGAAAGACCAAGACAAGAGGAAGCAACTAGAAGGTTTTCTTTGATTTCATCAGCAGGGAGGGATCTCTTCAGGGGAAGGTCCCTCCTCTGATGCAAGTGAGCCACTCCTCTGTGACTTCCCACCTTAGAGTATTACCTGGGATCCTCAGGCCATTCACTCAGGACCACACTGCCAGTGTGTCAGAAGTAGGATTTGAACCCAGGTCTTCCAGCTCCCAAGACCAGCTCTTTATCTACTACATCCTCTGTAGAGGGAGCCGCTCGGTGGCCAGGACCTTCCTCTCTAGAAGTCCCGGGGCTGGGAGTGGGAGCAGTGTAGGGGGAGAGCGGAGAACCTTCTCTGCCTCTGGCCCCAAGTACAGGCACCCAGAGGGCTTGGGACTCCCACTTTCCTCAGCCCCACATGGTCCAAAGCTGACTTGAGGTGGCATTTCTCCTGTACCTTTCATGTCAGCCAATCTTTTCAAATCCAGTGCATGGAAAATGAGGGGACTGAGCTAATTCAGAAAATCACAGTCTAAGGTCCATCACGATCATCCAGTCTCCCCTAGACCTGAGCAGGAATTCTGCCTGCCCCATCCCTGACAAGAGGCATCCCTCCTCCTCTTAAATACTTCCAGTGAGGGGGAGCTCATCACCTTATAGGGTAACCACAGCTTTGCCCTAGACCACTTCCCCTGCTGCTCTTGGCCCCCAGAGGCCATGCAGGACCCATCCCCAGTCCCCCTTCCGGGTGATACCTGGAGTCTAGGCTTCTCTCCATGAAGATCCTTTGATGACTCTCGAAGGTTCTGCCTCGTTTGTTCAACCTGACTTTGTGTGGGGTTTTCTCCAGACCCTTTATGATCCTGGTCACTTCTCTGGATATGCTTCTATCTGCAGTGAAGCCCACAGAACCCCACAAGGTCTGAGCAGGCAGAGGACAGTGGGGCACTGAGGCCCAGGCCCTGCCAGCTCATCCATCTGGGGCAAGGGACAAGACTTCACCCAGAGAATCACGAGAGACAGGAGAAGATAGGACTTTCTCCAGCCCTGGCCAGACTGTGGTACCGGACCAGGCGAGGATGGCCTCTCACTGGCTGCCTTGCTTCTCAGATCTTTGAGGGTGGACTCTGCCCCCTCCTCCCACCCATTGCATGCCCCCCTCAGGACTGAGCCTCAGCAGGGGCCAGGAAAGGCCTGCCAGTCTGCTTAAAATCTCTGATGCCCAGGGATCTTTATGTCAGCTGCTGGTCTTTGCTTCTAGGGCCTATCTCAGGCATCCCAGTCATCTACCACCACCTCCTACTGTATGTGTGTTCCATGTGTGTGCGTGCACATGCACATGCATGTATGTGTGTGCATGTACACAAGACAGTTACCATGTCCAGCCTTGTATTGGAGACATCTGTCAGCCAGGGGAGGCTCTCTGAGGTCAGAGTCTGGGTCTTTGTCTCTCAAGCCTCCCACACGTTGTGAGTGCACGTTTGTAGGGTGTCTTTTCTGTTTGCAAAGCTGTCTGCAGCGGGTTAAGTCTGGGATGGGTAGGGCGAGGCCCAGAATCCCCATGACTACACTCAGGCCAGGCTATCAAAGTCCGGCAGTCTCCCACTGCACTGATAGGAAGTTAGACCCAGCTGAGGAATGGGGCCAGGGGCTGCTGCAACCCCTCCAGGGCAAGGCCAACCTCAAAATGTGAAGGAAAAAGGTGAGGAGCCCAGGTAGACTGATGACTGAGCTGGGGCAGTGCGCAGGTCTGGCCTGGATGCGAGGGCCCTGGGTGAGTGGCCTCTGAAGCACTGCATGACCTCTCCAGGCCAACGCCCACATGAATCTAGCATGTGTCTTATCTGCTCACTGGGTCTGTCCCCTTCTTTTCCTTTCTAGATGTGCCCTGACTGTGAGGACAGCCAGAGAGACCGTGTCGATGGGCCGTATGACGAGGACCTTCCAGCGATGGAACTCAGTGAAATGATGGAAACCCAGGGCGAGAAGGGTGTCCAGCCCACACCTCGAGGGACCAAAGAGGAGACCTAGCCCTGCATCAGCACACCTAGGCTCCTGCTGGCCAGTGGGCTGCTTGAGAGACTTAAGACAGCTTCAGACTTGGTTCGAGTGAAATAACTTATTCGTGTCGACTTTTTTGTTTTAGAAAAAAAGACACTTGTCTGAAGGAATCAATGTCAAAACTGATGAGATTCACCACAAGGGGTGAGATTCACTGTGCTGGCTACAGTCTGAGGGAAGGGAGGGGCTTCACATTTTCCACCTTTAACTCAGCAGATGTACAGTAACTGCAGAGGGGCTGACGTTGCTCACATGGGCTCCTCTTTTCCTAGGCGAATGTGTACCCCAACCTGTATCTGAGGAGAGTTTTGGGGACTCCTCTCTCTCCCTGTCTGTGATGATTTGATATCCCTCAGAGGACACGTTGAAGACCCAGTGGGAGGTCATTCAAAGCTTGCTGTGGAAAAATGGTTACGTTGTTAATATTCAAGAAAATGGTTCCGGGCTGTCAAAACATCCAGCCCCCAGTTCTGTCTTTATTTATTGAGCTTCTTTCTGTCTAAATTACAATTTAGTCATAGTGTAAAAAAAAAAAAAAAGTTTTTAAAAAATAGGGAAGCCAGGGAGAGCAGATCAGACCTCTTCTCACCTTCCTGACAGCTGCCTGGGCTTCAGGGGCTTGACAGAGGACAGCATGGTGGCCAGGGGTGGGCGTGGTAGCTCTGGGGTCTGCTCCTGCTGGGGAAAGCATTATAATAGACAAACGAAAAAAGATGAGATCAGTGATGAGTCTGGTAAGATACTTGTTCATGCTTTTAGTGAAGGTGATGGTGTACGATACATTATATATAAGGAAAAAGTCACAGGTGGCCTCACCCTGCCGTGGACACATGGAATTGTTTTTGATCCAGCACTTACGGTGGGATACAGGAAGCAGAGCCAGGGACAGGCTGATGGCTTGGGGCTCGCCCACTGTGCACTGACTGGTCTCCATCCTGATTCCCCACTATCAGTTGCTGTTGTTGGTGCTGTGACTGTCACTTTGCTTCAGGAGTAGGATTATCATTCTTCAGTCTCTTGTTCTTGTCAGGCAGCCATTCTCTTCACGTACTTGACCCTGCAGAACCTGCTGACATTGAGAATTCATTACTGAAATACTGTGGAACCAGAAATTCTCCAGGCCCTTTGTTCTGTGACCACAAAGCCCTATTTGCACAGTGGCCTGAGCAGCCCTGCCAGGTTCCCAGCGCTGGTTCCTAGGCCCTACATCAGATCTAAAGCCTTTCTAGGCCTGCAGATTGCTTTGACCTTGAGGAAGCCTAGAGAGGCCCGGATATTTGATTGACACTCTGTGAAACTTGGGTATCTGAGAACTCAGATAGTTTGGAACACCAATAATATCTGCTTGTTTGGGGGGAAATTGTCATTGACAAAATGATGAACTTTAAATTGGACTCTGGCGTGGAGAAATGTCTGAGAAAGGGTTTTTATTGTTTATTTCTCAATAGCCTTTTAATTCAAAAAAGTGACCCTTCATGGCTATGAAGACCATTAAGTTGTTTTTTTAATCTCATATTGAAGGTCCTCCTTAGAGTAAATTCAACTTTAGTCTTAATTTAAAAAACAGTCATCAGCTGCCAGATCAGACATAGAAATATTCCTATCCTTTAATGCCTGAGGCAGGGCTTGCCTTGGAATTTCAGCAGCTTTGTGTCTCCCTCTCAAGATGAATGTCAGACAGTATTCTAAGACTACACTGTATACACACACACACACACACACACACGCACGCACGCACGCTTGCATGCACACGCATGCACATGCGCTTTCCCGAGGGTTCCCCCAACCTCACTGTTAGGGGGTTGTTTCTCATCTGCTTTTTTGTGTCATTTTCTCCAGACAGTGAATGTTTTTGCCTTTCTTCTTTAACAAAGTGTCTGACATTGGAACTTTTCAGGTCATTTTGTGGCTGTCTTTCTACAGTGTCAATAATTAAGCTTGGCCTCTTTTTCTGTGAAGCGGACAGATAGACAGCCGGATGTACACACGGACCAACTGTCGGGAAATGTCCGCCGCTGTTTGAAAGCTGAGCCTTTGTTCAAGGTTTTTAAAAGTGTGTGTTGGTCATTATTTAAACTCCATGTGATGCCTTGTTTCAGATTCTTTGTGGACAAGCAACTTGTTCACATGCAAGGATTCTGAGTTCACTGTTCGTGGCTACTTTTTATGACTTTTTTTGCCTTTTAGAAAATTGGCTAAATAAAGTAAATATATTTTTGTTTGTCTCATTTTCTTGGGTCTGTGATACCATGTCCACCACAGAGCAGCTCAGAAAGGAACAAATTAATTGGGTGACTAATCCATACTATTTCCCTGGAAACAGGATTAGGAATGTTCTGTTTTTCTTTTAAAAGAGAAAATATTCTGCCTTGCTCCGCATTCCACTTTCATAGTTCTTTCTCTGGATGTGGATGGCATTTTGCATCAGGAGTCCTTTGGAAATGTTTTAGGTCCCTGCATTACTGTGAAGGGTTTAGTCTATCGGAAACAGTCCTCACGCACTGTGGTTGTTGCTGTGTACAAAGTTCTCCTGGTTCTGCTCACTTCACTCAGTATCAGTTTCATATGATTCTTTCCAGGTTTTTCTGAAGTTAACCTGTTCATCATTTCTTGTAGTGCAATAGTATTCCACTACATTCATATACCACAACTTGTTCAGTCATTCCCCAATGGATGGCATTCCTTCGATTTCCAGTTCTTGACACCACAAAAAGATCTGCTATAAATATTTTTGTACGTGTGGGACCTTTTCCCATTTTTTAAAATCTCTTTGGGGTACAGTCCTAAATGTGATATTGCTGGGTAATTGGGAATATTCTTAAAAGCAACTTTATTTTTAAGAAAAATTCCCTGGCACTGGACCTGTAGGAAAGCCTGGGAATGCAGCAGTTTGGAACTCCTTATATAGCTCTTTAACCTGGTCATCCTCAGCCCCAAGCCTGAGGAGCTGGAGTTGCTTAACACTTTGTCTGGAAAAAGAGCCTGGGGTACTAGTGGCCTGCAAGCTCAATATGTTGTAACACATACTGCAATATGGAAAGCAAGATGATTTGGGGCTGTATTGATCCTAGGAATAAAGAGGAGACTAGTCCCTCCACATTCTGTCCTTAGTACACCACATCCCTGGAGGAGTATTGTCAATGTATTTTGGAAAGGATTTCAATAAGCTAAAGAGGAAGTCACTGATAATGATGAGATGACAAAGGGCCTCAAGTCCAGTTCACAGGAGAATCAGCTGAAGGAACTGGGGGTGCGTGGGCTGCAGAAGGGAAGGTCCAAGGATGATCCCAGCTGTGCCCAAGTAGCTGGAAGACTGTCCTGGAAAGGAGAGATTAGAACTTTGGGAGCTTGACCTGGGGTACGAGCTCTAGCTGATCCTACCAAACTGGGTCGACTTCAGGGATAGGCCTGGTGATGGACTGGGTGCCTCTTGTCTAAGGGCATGCCCAACTCAGCTCACAGAGACCCATCCCTGGGGAGTGGGGTAGGAGGCGAATGGAGTTGGATATTTTAACCAGGTGTGCCTGTTCAGCCTTAGAAAGTGGGGGTTAGGAACCAGATCAGTGGGAGAAGCACCCATACAGGCAATTTATAAGAGCTTTCTTAGGCTCCTAAGACCTGGGAAGAGTAATAGAAGACCCCTGGTCTGACCCAAGGCCCAGGAGGTCATAGGATCATAGATCTAAAGCAGGAAGGGCTTGAAGCCTGGCCCCTGATTACCCAGGTGGGATGTCCGGATCAGAGCCTGGGCCCCCTGAGGCCAAATTCAGCCTTTTCCCATCCTATCCCTCTCTCTCCTTCAGTTCTTGATTCCACCATTGGTGCCTAGGCCCAAAGAGCACAATTTTGACTCAAAGCAAACAAACACCTTCCCAGGGGGCCGACCCTCTGTGTCTTCACTAAGAGATGGCTACCAGACCATCTCTGTCACCTCGTTGGCACAGATGGAGGGGCCTGCCCGGTTTATGGTGTTTATCGTACCCATTAAGACTGAGAGCTGTGTGTTTCCGGGTGGAGGCCCCTCGGAGGAGTCCCTGGCAAGATCAAAGCTCGGGAGCTGCAAGACAATCCACTTACCCCAGGGCCCTTTGAACAGGGCTGTGGGACCTCAGGGACAAATGGCAGAAAGTCTCCAGAGGCTGAGACTAGGGGAGGGGGAGGCAGCCATAGGAAACTGTCTGTGGCCACAGAGAACGTTTGGATCCGATCAAAATGGCAGGGCCGGAAGAGGCATGAGCTCCTGAATCCTAGCATCATGGATTTGGAGCTAAAAGGGACCGTGGAGCTCACTGAGTCAATGCAGCTTCTTTCACTTTACAGCTGAGCTGAGGCACAGAATGGTGAGATGGTAAGAACACATAGCTAAAAAATTGTCTGGTATCATGCCTAATGCCCTTCCCACCACCCCACACTTACCCCATCCTGCTCCTTGGAGATGGATCACCTTACACATGTGTCTTGGGTCCCTTTGGCAGCCATCCAGTGAAACCTGTGGACCCCTCCTTAGGATCACATATTTAACTGGATAAATTAGTACATAAGATGACAAAAGAATTAAGATGTACCTGTTTTCCTATCCAACTTCACAGGCCCCTCTGAAATCAATCCAGAGACCCCTTGGAGTCCATGGGCCCCAGATCCACAATGAGGTTCCTGCTGTGACAAGACGCTGAACGGAGGAATCTCAGGACTGTGCTTGTCCCCAAAGATAGGGTGGTAGACACAGGTGTAGGATGATGGCAACACAGATCCTGGAGCCAATGAGCTACCTCCCCCTCCCTAGTCTGCTTCAAGCAAAGGACCCTTACTAACACAGCACAGGGAGGCAAAAGCCTCTTAGGCAGGAGCTGGTTCCAACTCTTAAGATTCAGGGTCCGAGGCAATGATCCTGTTCAGCAAGATAGCTGCCTCTGCAGGGACCCCTACGGAGCTGGGTGTGCTTGCCAATCTGGAGGCTCCCAGGGCGAGGGATGGGGGTGGGGAGACTTGAGATAGCAGCCAAACCACCAATATAAATGAATATCGAATGTTGGTTTAAGAGGGAAGCAAGCATCCAAAGAACTCAAATATTAAAAACAAAACAAAACAAAAAAAACTCCACCATCTTCAAATAAGCCATAGGGACTGTGGGCTGAGCCTTGTCACTTACAGAGCATTTCATGAGCACATTCTCCACCACATCATGAATGAATGAACCTCATGAGTGATCTTGTCCCCAAAGACAAGATGGGGAAATATAAGTACCCCTCCTCATTTTACCAAAGGAGAAATTGAGGCCTACACAGGCAGTCATTTGTACAAAATTCCACAACTACTTAGTGCCAAAGGCTGGATTCAAACCCAGGTCTTTTGACTCTGGGCCTAGTGTTTGGTCTCACCCTACACTTTGGGCACCTAGAGGTCCATTGGAAAGAATCCTGAATTACGGTTTATTCAGAAAATCATGTGCATTATAGATAAAAGGGCTGCTAGGTGGTGCCACGGTGATAGAGCACTGCCATCTTCCAGACTCATCTTCTCAATTTCAAATCCAGCCTCAGAAACTTCCTAGCTGTGTGACCCCAGGCAAGTTACTTCATCCTGTTTGCCTCAGTTTCCTCATCTGTCAAATGAGCAGGAGAAGAAAATGGCAAACCACTCCAGTGTCTCTTCCAAGAAAATGAGTTCATGAAGAGCCAGACATGGCTTACTAACAAAAGAGATTAGCTAGGCCAGTCCTTCTTGTGACAGATATGGTAACTGAGGTTCAGAAAAGAGAAGTCAGATACTGAAGCCAACAAGCACCTACTATGTGCCAGGCATCGTGCTAAGCACTAGGGATTCCATAAAGGCACAGACAATCCCTGCTCTCAAGTGTGAACAAGGTGTGTTCTGGGTAAACTGGGCTCACACCTGAAGAACACTCTCCCTGCCAGGGGAGCAGCTCAGGAGTCATGAAGCCCCCACTACCTTCTCCCCCATCAGGACAGTCACCAGGGCTTGAGGAAAGTGATGCAGACAGCAGCACATCCCCTTGCCTCTGTCCTTCAGAAGAGGGGAAATGACAGAAAGAGAAGAGAGAGGAGGGTGGGGGTCTAGGAGAAACAATGCCAAATTCTCCATCAGACAGGATGACCGTAGTGGTCATCTTTGCTTACGTGTTTTGGGATGGAAGAGGAAGGGAAGCTGTTCCTGTAAATGACTGGAATGTGAAAACAAAGGTACCACTAAAGCAGTGGGAGAGAAAATTACTCACTCTAGTGGCTGAAGGCTTAAGGCAACTTCCAAGAGTTGGAAGGGACCTACCTTGTAGGAATTTGGAATCCCCTTCCCCTTTTCCTCCACCAGAAAAGCCTTGTCAACTGAGCTATTAACAAACGGTTATTAAGCACCTACTATACGTGCACCCTCTAAATTTCTCACTCCGTGGCAAAGTCCTGATTGTCCCATATTTGGGACAGCTCTGGCAGCTGGGTCATATTACAATCTGTGATAACCATAAGCACCTTTGGGGCTCCAGAGAGAGTGTTAGATTTGGAATCAAAGGACCTTGGTTCAAATCTGACTCCTCTACTTACATATGTGACTTAAAGTAAGTCCCTTCATCTGTCCAAGCCTCAGTTTCTTCATCTGTAAAAGGAAAGAGTTAGTCTAGATGGCCTCTGAGGTCTCTTCCAACTAGTTCAATGATCCTTTAATATGTCATTATTTATGGAAGACTGGAGTCCTGCTTACGACAACACCATTGGTTGCAACAAAATGGCAGCTCTGAAATAGCAAATATTGAATCGTGAGTCTTCGAGTCATTGTACATCACAAAATATTTCACCACCTCCCTGGCAAACATAGGTGTCGTTCGACCTGCCCTGCTCAGCCACTCTTGAAAGATGAACCGTTTGTATGATTAATGTCTAAGATCCCACACTCATCCCGGTCTTGAACTGAGCGTGGAGGGGTGTTCTAGAGAGATACTTCTAGAGACATGCAATCCTTTACAGACACTCTCCCCACCAAATGATGTCTTTTAGGGAAATTGCTTTGTTATCCAGAATGTAACCATCGTATTTCCTTAAATGTGAAGCCGCTTGGGAGCATTGTCTAGAAGCTACATCTGGCAACCAGGGATTGATTCTGATATTGAAAAGATAAACATTTCAATAATAGAGTGGGTTCCTACTCTCACTTTATTTTTCTTTAATCTATTTTTTTATTAACTCTCAAATTGCTAGTGGGTATTAAGAAATGCTAAACGTTTATTAATCTTTTTACCATCATATAATATCCTTTTCTGTCTGATTTTTTTTCTTATCTGAATGCTGTTTTCTTTCATTACCGCTCCTACTTTTTTTTTAAAACTTGTTCTATGACAAACAGCCTCTTAATTTTCATCTTTCTTTTGTACATTGAAACTATTTCCTATAAGGATCATTTAAAAAAAAAGATGGTAAGGGAGTGTGGCACACTCCAGTCTGCACAGGATAAGCCATCAAAAGCAGTTGCTTTTCCATGAATGCTTTCATCAAGAACTGATGGTGACTTTTCAGGACCATGTCAGAGGAAGAACTCCTTTTGGTGCAGTTTCTCTCTTGCAGGGGCTTGCTCCTAGTTCCATGATGCCATGATCACTGCTGTATGCCAATCAGCAGACAGACGAGTTTATTGTAATGAAGCTGCATTTACCTCGGTTGAGTGGAAGAAATTTAGGGACAGGGTTGTAATTTAATCATCTTGCTCCCATCACCTTCAAAGAACCTGCCAGACTAAAAAGAGGGGGACTGTCAAAAGATCTTGGCCAAGGAAATTCACTCATTGCTCAGCATGTCATTCTGTGTTCATCGCCAATAATCTGTCCTGCTGAACTTCTGATGGGGAAATATCCCAAGGCTTGTCTTACTGTGTCCATCCAGACAGATCTGAGGACTTACAAGATGAACACTATCCTCTTATTACTAATAATGTCCTCTCAATAATGACCCTGTCCTCTCATTCTCGTTATCATTTCTATCACAAATGTTAGTCTTTGCTGGTAACTGTGGAGCTGAACCAAGGAGGACCCTTACCCCTTTGTTTGAAGTATGTCAAGTCAAGCAGCGTCCAGAAAGCAGATAGGTCAGCATTATTGACATTGCTGTATTGGTCAAGTGTAGAAACTTCGCACTGAAGGTGATTTCACAAAGTGAAGTGATCAGTCCCTTCTCTGATAGGGATTCCTTATGTTGAATTGTTGGCTCTGCCCTCTACCAATTCTCCAGAGCCTCAGAGCTAAGGGAGCAATGATTCTTTGGCTGCTACTACAACTGAAGGAGACTGACCTAGTGTGTCCGTATCTCCCTTGCCAATTAAAAAGATAAGCCTTGTAAAATATTATCTCTAGATTCCTTTCCCACCCTCACTGTGGTTAAAAAAGTTCGAGGTTTGGAAGTAGAGGTGTTCTGTATGCTGAAATTGGCTATTATACAATACTACTGTGGTTGTGTCATTTTTTTTGAATGATGAATAGTGACCAGTATTCCTACTAATGACTAAATGCCTCACAAGATTATCATGAAGACTGAATAATATAATGGATACAAAACACTTTGGAAACCTTATAGCACTATGTGAAAGCTAGTTATCTGTCTAGTCTTCTATCTTTGTCCTTCTATCCTTCTATACTTCTGCTATCTATATCCATTTGTCTATCTCTCTATCTCTATCCATCCTTCTATCTCTCCATCTATCTGTATCCATCCATCTATCCTTCTGCTATATCTATATCTCTCTAGCCATCCTTCTATCCATCTTTCTGTCTCTATCCATCCCTTCTGCTATCTATTAATAATTAGCCATCCTTCTATCCATCTTTCTATTTATCCATCTCTGTCTGTCTGTCTATCTCTGTTTATTCATCTGTCTATTCTTCTGATTATCCATCTATCTATCCTTCTGTCTACCTATCTATCTACCTATCTGTCTGTCACCTCTGCTTCTTTCTTAGTTTGTGGGCTAGCCCTTCTGTGTATGGACTCTACTGTATTCCAGAGGGTTATGATTTTTCTATTTCCTACTTTGTAATCCAATAATACAATCTCTTTCTTGTGTAGCCCTGGGTTCCTGGGCTCTCAGCCCAGATAGTGTTGCTATAGAGATGAGAGACTCAAGCACACACCATCCACCATCTGAGTTCACCAGTTGATGACATCATTTGAATTTGGCTTTCAGGGACTATGTGTGTGTGTTGGGGGGAAAATTCTGGGAGAGGGAAGGCAGAAGAAGAGTTTTTGTCCGTGTGGTGCCATGCAGATTGGCTAGGGTGAGCAGTGTCCCTGCCTTCCAAGGTAGGGGTGGGGCTACTGTTGCTGTCCAGAGTGGTTCAAATTGTGAAGTGCCTTTAAGACAACCTCAAGCCAAGGACAGTTGGTGAAACCAAGCACTAACTAAGAGACGAACAAGATGTCATGGGATATCTCCCTGTTCCTGAGTCTCTTTGGGGTGAGGGAGCAGTGCCTTAGCACCTGCCCGACTGTTTCAAGGTCTATCTTTCCTCCTTTTCCATGAAACGGGAGAAGTGAAGAGAAGTTAGTTAATTCAGTCTTTGCAGCACCAGCCTCAGGCTCTTTAGCTAAAGGATTGTTCCAGACATTGGAGGCAGGAAGACCCGAGTTTCAATCTAGCCTCAAACACTGACTAACTGTATGACCCTGGACAAGTCACTTAATCTCTATCTGCCTCAGTTTCCTTGACTATAAATAATAGCACTTACCTCTCAGAATTTCTGTGAGTTTCAAACAAGATAATATTTATCAAGGTGTTGGCACAGTGTCTGACACCTCCCTACATAATGGTCATTTCCTTCTACTGCATATTGCTTCAAGGGTGAGGAGAGGTGGCCCAAGCAGTGACAGGAATGGAGTTGTGTCCTGCACTTCCCCCTGATTTCAGGTGGCAAAGGTGGCTGTGATCTCACAAGCTTTCTCTTCACTGACCTGGCCAAGCATCTGAATCCAGTTCCAACTAGAAGCCAAAATGAAAGGGTGAAGCTGTTTTCAGACCTCCGAGGCAGCATCAAAAGAGATAAAGTGAACAAATTCCCATCCTCAGCAGCAGTCCCTTCAGAGGGCTGCCAGCTAACCAGAACCAGACCCTGGAAGAGGAGGACTCAATCCTGTGACCAGAGCTGACTTTCAGGACCCTGCTCACTGAGGCACTCGATGGCCAGCCGCTGAAGTGAAATTCATGAAAGAAACAAGTTCCTCCTGAGAAGAGTGTTCTCTAAGGCCAGGTATTAGGTGAGATTCTCAATCCACAGAAGTGGAAAAAAGGAAGCATCCCACTCAATATGTGCTCCACAGCTCAAACAAAGAAGTAGAGAAAAGGTCATTAATGGACAGAAAAGAAAGAAAGGCAGAAGGAAACACAGACAAGTAGGATGGCTTGGAAAGTTACATGTCTAATTTATTACACATTTAAAAGAAATGCATATGTATGCACTCACTATGCATCATATGTATGCATAGTGAGTGCAGTTGCAGGTACAAATCTCTTTTTCTATTTTACTTCGTATGAGAAAATGCTCATTTTATTCAGCTGCTTAAGGTCAGAATAAAAAATAACTTTTTAGAGAATATAATCCCCTTGAGGGCAGGGAATATCTTTGATGTTGGGTGTGTATCCTCAGCACCTAGCACAATGCTTGGCACATCGCTGAACAGTTTTCATTCACTCATTCATTGCATAACTCATCCTAGGATTTCCCACCTCCTTGCCTTTGCTCATCACACTTACCCTCTCCTCTTGGAATGCTCACATGCATACATACCAGCTCTCTCAGATCCTACCCAATTTCAAGGCTTGGCTCAGGTCCCATCTCCTCCAGGGAGCCTTTCCTGAAGAGGAAAGGCAGAAGAGTTCTGCTTCTCTGGTTTTGTCAGAGTCCTCACTATTTCTTTTCTTTTTTTTTCTGGCTGTTTCTCTCATTGGTTACTGCTACATCCTACTTTGTGTCATAGGGGTGTGTGAGTCATTTGTCTCTCCAGCTAGACTCTGATCTGCCAAAGGGCAAGGATGGTATCAGTCCTGAATAGATCATCAGCCCTGAAAGAGACCGTAGGGTTCCTCGGATGAACTAGGGGCTAGAGCTAGAGCCTAGAAGACGTGAATTCGAATCTCACTATAGACCACACACATGTCAAGTCTTAGCTGCCAATCAGATGGAAAGGTCCCATGATCCCCAGGGTATATTGCCAAAGCAGACCCTCAGGCCTCTTCTTTCATGTTATTTCTCTTGGTAAAAGTCTATCTGTTTCTGAGGCTGAAAGAGTTGACAGAACCAAGGACTTTGGTAGCAAAAACATAAAAGTTAAGAGACACTAGGCAAGTCGATTTACCACTATCAGCCTCAGTTTCCTCAACTGTAAAAATGGGAATAATAATGCCTCAAGAAGGAGTGTGGATAGAGAACCAGCAAAATGTAAGATCAGGTCCTCCTCCTGACACATCCTGGCTGTAAGACCCTGGCCAGTCACTTAACTGTCTGGACCTCAGGATCAATCCACAAGATCATGGATTTGAGCTGAAAGGGGTCATCTAGTTTACCTTTCTCACTGTACAGACATGTAATGACTGTGTGACTCTGGGCAAGTCCCGGGTGCCCAGGTCTGCATTGGTAGGGGAAATCTCCATAAGAGAAGTACCTAAGCTGATGAAAATGCAAGTCTGAACCCCAAATAGCATCAGTAATATTAGCACCAGCCACCCCACATACATACTTTCCCTGACTACAACAACCCTGTCAAATAAATAACCCCGTTTTCCAGGTGAGAAAACTGAGGCTTATAGAGGTATGGGACTTGCCCAGAGTCCCATAGCTACATTGGGGCTGGGGGTGGAGGGCAGGGCTTGGACCTGCTTTGTGGTACAGGGAGGAGAGGAAGAGATGGGGGAACTCAAGGGTCCTTCAAAAGGGTTCAGTCAGTTCATGAAGGCGTTTTACTGTCTCCTGAAATGGTTCTTAACAGGAGGCAAGGGGTCCACAGACAATCGATTTCAAGGGGACCATGAACTTGGATGGGGGGGGTGGGGTGGAGAGTGACATTTTTCTTTTCCTCTAACCTCTGAGATTTTAGAAGTTCCTTTCATTAGGAACTCAGGCCCCAAACCATAAACAAGAGCAATACCTGGGACTTGGTCACCAATAGAAATCACAGTTCTTTTCGTATTCTATTACAGTTGTTGTGTATGTCTCAAAATATCATTTATGCTAATGGAGGAAGGGAGGGAGAGGACCAAGCATCTATTAAGCACCTACTATGTGCCAGACACAAATAAGAGTTGAATTACCTCACTGGATTCCCTGTATCAACCCTGGGAGGTAGATGTCAATGTAGTTCCTATTTTACAGCTGAGGAAACGGAGGTACACAGTCTCTAAGACCAGAGTCACACAGCAAGTAAATGTCTGTAACAAGATTTGAACTTGCGTTTTGCAGACTTCAGGCCCCATGCTGTTCCACTGAGCTGAGGGCTTGCCACTACCTAGTTTCTTCATCTGTAAAATGAAAGGGATGGATTATTTGACCTTTGGAAATTCCCTTCCGAAGAGGAATCTGTGTGTTGGGCATCCTCCCTGCCTTAGAGATGTCCCAGCAGGTTAAGTGCTCTGGGGAAGGAGGGAGAAGGGAGGAGGGAGGCAGGCTGAAGGCCAGGTCCCATCTCGGATCTGAGACAATGAATCCACCTGGAGCTCCCTCCCCGCTTTGGTTCACTACAGAAAAGGAGCAGATGGGTCGCCTGGCGACTGACCCACAGAAAGGCTGGGCTGGGCTGGGATGGGCTTGCTGGGTTGGCTTCCCCTCCCTCCTCATCCTCTCCATCCCACCCCTACAGCGAGGCAGACAACAAAAAACGCTTGGATGCCCCTCCCTACACAAAGGCCCCAGGCCCAGACAAAGAGGCCGAGGCAGGGAACACCTGTCGCTAGCTCTGGCTCACTCTGCTCTCCCCAGGCAGCCCCCCTTGCTCCCCCCCCCTCCCGCCCACCACACTGTCAGGCTGCCTGCAGCTGCCAACTGTCAGCTGCATCAAATTACTGGCCTCGGGCTCTCCTGGGGTAGGAGAGTGCCTAGCATGGGGAGGAGGAGGAACAGAAGCTGGGGCAGGACCAGTGATGCCTTCAGCTGGTGCCTCCCCCCCTCCCTGCCACCCCCACCTGTTCAAGGCAGCCTCAGCCCAGAGTCCTAAGCATCTTCTCTCAACCTGGTATTCTCTCAATCGAACCCATCATTTCCAGTCCAGCGCACCCTCTGTATATGATGCATCCCCTCAATTCCAAATATCTCCACTCA
The DNA here is from genome assembly GCA_023548195.1 of Bettongia penicillata ogilbyi. Taxonomy (NCBI): domain Eukaryota; kingdom Metazoa; phylum Chordata; class Mammalia; order Diprotodontia; family Potoroidae; genus Bettongia; species Bettongia penicillata. Next base: position 15,344,344 of record JAJHZJ010000134.1, on the reverse strand, counting down.
GCCCAGAGTACCTTCTCTCCATCCAGAGCATCCTTCAATCAAGCCAAAGCAAAACATCCTCTCCTAGGCCCAGTGATGTGCCCAGGAATGCAAGCTGGAGAAAACAGGATTGGGACCCTGAGCTAGAGAAAGGAAGACTGCCAAGGCAACAGACTTCCACTCTCTTCCAGGAGACCTACCCAATGAACTTAATGCTAGTTAAATGGATTGAAGTCTAAACCTATGTAGGATGTGACAGAAAGCACAGGATCCAAATTCAGAGTTTACCTCTGCTACTTACTAGCTGTAATACTTTGGGTAACACACTCCCCTTCTCTAGACTTGATTTTCCTTACTTAGGAGACAGGAGGTCAGATAAGTGTAGAGTAAGCTAGTTTTTGGTAAACTCAAGAACACGGGAGAAATGAGGTCTCTGTTCAGCAAGAATGAATGCGAAAGTGGAGCCACAGTTTGACATAAAAGAGGTTTAGATTATACCACACACTACAGTAAATTCCAAATGGATAAATGATCAAAGTAATGGAAATGACACCATTCAAAAATGAAAGAGGAATCTATATCTGTGGATAGGGGATGAATTTGTATTCAGACACGACAGAGAAATATTATAAAAGACAAAATGGGTTAATTTGATAATATAAAAAATTTTTTAAAGGGTTTTTACACAAATAAAACCAGTGCAACCAGATTCTCTTAGCAGAGAAGTGATCAAAGAATAACAACAGGCAACTGAAACTGGAGTTAGAGAACCTGGGTTCAAATCCCACCTCATCCCTTTTTGTCTAAGTGATTGTTACTCCTGCATTGATTTACTTGGACCACAATTGGAATCATGGAGATTGAAAATAATTGAAAGGGATTTTCTTAGCCTAATTTAAAGAGTAGAGTGAATTCAAGGAACCATCAAAAGATAGGCAAGGCCTTGGGTGCACCAGGCTGACTGGCAGGGTCTGAATCATAAAAGAGCTGAGACAGCTGCTCTGGCTATGGGTAAAAGAGCCAACGTACCCCTCCCCAATGGAAGCCGATATAGTCTAAAACAGTTGATATACCCTTCCTCCCCAGGGAAGAGATGGCATAGCAGTTATTATCCAGGGGAGCCACAAGAGATAGCAGAGAGCAATTCAGTTCAGCTATCAGTAAATAAATAACAATGCAGAGATGAACCAGAACATGGCGGAAGGGTCCAGTCATGAGTATGCTTGCCACTCACAGTTCAGCCCAGGGCCATAGATTTATACCTGAAAAGGACTTAAGAGGTCAAATAATCCAGACTCTTTATTTTGCAGAAGCCAAGTGACTTTTCCAGAGTTACTCAGGTTGATAAATAGCAGGTGTAGGATCTGAATCCAAGTTTTCTGACGTCAGATCCAGACTTGTTTTCCTTCTTTCTCACTGAACCATCCTGCCTCTTATCACCAATGTAGTCTGGTGGCTACTTGTGGAGAATGGCAAATGTCAACCCCAGAGGCTGCAGCTCCACCCTCCAAAACCAAGCCTGAAGCCTGGAGAAGTGAAGCCCCTTGGCTCTGCACTCAGAGCCTCCCTCTGCTTCTCTTTTGTAACCAACTCAGCACTCTCTTTTCTAGGGCTTGGCTACTCCCCTGTTCTACTCACCACCCCTGAGATGTCCCTGGCCATAATTCATTTCCCTGGCCACCACCTCTCTCCATGTTACCCATTAGAATATAGTCATCTAGAGGGCAGGCATGGAGTTTTTATAACTGGATCCCCAGAACTTAGATAGTGCTTGGCATGTAACAGTGAATACTTAAGGATGCTTTTCATTCATTTGTGCATTTGTTCAGGAAAGTGCTGCACTTGAGATAGAGCCCTAGGAGTTGGATTTGTCTTGGTTTTACATTCCCTAGGCATGTGCTCCCTCACCTTCCAATATCAGGAGAGGATCTAGGGATGAGTGTTTATTTTCCTTGTCTTTTGTTAAGCTGTCAATTGAATGTCTTTTGCTTTAAACTTAGGTGTCTTTTAAGTGATTTAGGGAAAGAAACATTGATTGGGGCCCTGTGTGAATTGTGATTTTGAATGAAGGCTGACCAAAATAATGCCTTAAACCTAGGGTAGATTTTGGGGGCCCTAGATCATAGGGACAAAATTGTCTTCCCTCCTCAGTACTGACTATAGGAGGAAATGGAAGCCTGCCTACCACTCCCACAGAGTGGGCAGAGGAGCCTTTTAAACCCCAGTATATTAGCTGGCACCAGTCTCTCTAGCACATCTGGAAGTGCTCTCCTCAGCATTCAGGTTGGCACCCACTACCACCCCTGCCCAGAACCCCAAGACAGGAGGGAAGCATCTGAGCCTTCATCTGCCAGAGAAGTAAGTTACAGATGTAGGGAGACACATCAGCTGCTGTCTGAGGTCCCTACTCCCTGGTCTACGGGCTTGTTTTTGGTGGATCACAAAGGTAAAAAGGAAACATCTTTGTTTATGCTGGAGGAACTTCGATTCTACCTTTGGAGTTAGAGTGATAGGGGAAGATTGTTTTACTGGGTCCACTCATGAGTAATTGTGGGAAAGGTAGTTTGTCTTACTGGGCCCACCTGTGAGTTATATTGCTAGGCATAGAGCATATGTTGCATAGGCATGCTTGGGGTGGGAAGTAACCTGAAGCTAGGGAGAAATATGATCTTGGAACTGGGGATCCAAGCACAAGCACCCCATCATTCCAGCAAGAGCACCTGGGTTCGAATCCCAGTTGAGTAACTTGTACCTCAGTGACCTTGGACCTGTGAAATGTGGTAGCTTCTAGGGTCCCTGCCAGCTTAAGAGTGAGGGATCCACCCAGGAAGGAGGTCCCTGCCAGCTTAAGAATGAGGGATCCACCCAGGAAGGAGGAAGAGGAGGAGACCTGGTGGGAAAGCTAGCAGGATCATCGATCCCGAGGGTTCAGAGACCACAGAGCGGGGGAGCCCAAGCCCAGCAGCATTTTACACCTAGATGAGGGACGGACCGCTCCTTGTCCTCAGTCAATCCAGCAGTTACTTAGTCACGGACACCTGAACCCAGGACTTCTGACTCCAGAGCCAGGGCTCTCCCAGTTGTCTCTAAAACTCCCTCAGCAGGAGGGCCCAGAGCAAGGCGAGAACCAGCTTCAGTCCCCGCGCCGCCTCCCGCGGCCGACCGCCCCTGGGTCGCTGCCGCAGCACTAAACAAAGAAAAGTTTCGATTCCCACTGGTCCTCCAGGCCTCCCCAGGTTCCCGCAGCCCATTGAGATGCAAATAAGAGTATATAAATACTGGGGAGGGGGGCAGTAGGGCCCAGGAGTTGGGAGGGCGGGGCGGGTGTCCCAGTACTTTGAGGGGCGCATTCTAGCTCTCCCTTTTTCTCTCCTTCTCAAGTCACAGCTGCCTGCCTCCCCGCTCCTCTCTCTTGCCCATCCCTCCTTCCTCTTCCCCCCTCCGCCTCTGGCTCCTCCAGCAAGTCCCACCTCCCTTCCTCTCTCTCCTTTTTGCTCCTCCCCCTTTCCCTCCTTCTCCTCGGTCACTCCTTCTCCCTTCCTGCCTCCCGCCCCGATCCTCCTTGTCCCCTCCCCCTCTTCCTTTCCTTCTCTCGCTCCTCCTCCCTCCTGCCCCCTAGGATTCCCCCTTCGAACTCCCTTCTCCCCGCCCAGATCTCCGCCCCTCCAGGTCTCCGCCCCACCCCCAGGCCCATCCCCACTGCCCCAGGCGCCCGCGAGCAGAGCTCGGGCTCTCTCCACAAAAGCCTCCTGGGCTCGGGGAGGGTTCCGGTCTGTCCGTTCCGCTTCATTCCGTCGGTCTCGCCCGCCGCCCGGCTGCCAGTCATGGCCCCGTCTTTCCGGCCCAGCCGAAGCCGCTCCGGGAGGGAGGAGGATGATTTCTGGGAGGCGAAAGGAGACCGAAAGGTGAGGGGACCCCCAACCCGCAGGACTGGAAGGGCGCTTGGAGATCCTCCTGGGTAGTCCCCGTTGCGGTGCTGGAACCTGCTCGGGGCACACTGCAGAGTCGGGATTCGAACCGTGGCCCTCTGAACCCAGAAACAACCGGGCTGGGAGCAGGGGATTCCTCAACCCCGACCTCGGGGTGCGGGAGACTTCACTGCGTCTCCCCCTCCCTCTTTCCCTCCAGGCCAGGAAGCCGCTGGTAGAGAAGAAGCGGAGAGCTCGGATAAACGAGAGTCTACAAGAGCTTCGCTTGATCCTGGCTGACGCCGAGGTAACCAGCCCAGGGGTGGCCCAGAGGAGCCCCGAGGAGGGGCAGATGGCCTAGGAAGAGTGGGGAGAGACTGCCCCTGTCCCGGCCCATTTCCCTCACTTTCTGCTTACCTGCTTCCCCCTCTTTTCTCTGGCCCCGGTTAGTTTCAGATGAAGATGGAGAATGCAGAGGTGCTGGAGCTCACTGTGAAGCGGGTGCAAGGAGTCCTTCAGAGCAGGTCTCTGGGTAAGTGAGCCCCCAGCCCCACTTCTCCTACCCTGCTTCTCCTCCCACTGCTACCTTTCCGGCTTTCATTACACCTGGGAGGACTCCCTTTCCCTGTCCCTCGAAGTCCCCACTTTATCCCTACTCCAGAGGGTGAGCTCACCTACTCCTTGGAGCCTAGGAATCTGGTGCCCAGGTATACCCAGGCATCTCGGCCACGACCCTCACCTCCCCCTGTTCCACCTGTTCTACAGTCAGTGAAGGAGCTTGAGTGCTAGGCTCTGTTATAGGCGCTGGAATCCTCGGGATTTCCAGCTCAGATTACCTTGCTTTTCCCTTCTGATGTGTGAATTCTGATTTCTAGTCAAATGTAAGTTTTTAAGGGCAGGGACACGTTTTGCCCTCTTGGCCCATTGATTGGTTGATTGATCCATCAATTGGCAGGTTACTTAGTTCAGATCATAGATTTGGCACTCGACAGGCAGATGGAGATGCTCTAGTGCCATGGCTCCTATTGGCAGGCTGGGAAAACCTTAGAGACCCCATGGAAAATGCATATGACTACAATTATGTTGAAGTACAGTTATCAAAATGTTTTTTTAAAAAACCAAGTTGACAGATCCTAAGCAAAGAACTGCTGACCTAGCCCAGTCCCTGCCTTCATTTTCCTTAACCAGGAAGGTTACATTACTTGCTAAAGGTTATACGATCTCAAATCTACCTGGAAAGGATCTCAGAGGCCTCTTGGTCCAGACTTCTCATTTTCATCTTCAGAAGCCCAGAGAGGAGCGACATCCAAAATTGCAGAGCTGTTGAGGGGCAGAATCCAGATGTGGCCCTAGGTCATCTGACTCCAACTCTTTTCCCACTGGACTGTGGACAGACCTTCCTAACCGCTTTCCCCTTCCTTCCAATAGCTAAGCCTCCTTTCCCCCTGACCCCTATCCCCAGGGCTTTAGAGAATAGTGAGTTGCTCCTCAGTGGCAGTCTCCAAGCAAAAGCTGGAGGACCACTTGTTAGGGATGGTAGCAGGCAAGCTTTAGGGGGCCTGTCTTCCCCTGAGCCCCACTTGATAATCCTCCTCACTCAGCACCTTAGAATGCCAAGCTCCCTCCAGGCTGAGCTCAGGAGCCATGTACTGCCAGGGTTTCCCCCACCCCAGCACAGTCCCACCCTTGTCCGTTTCTTTTGCGGGTGTGTAGTTTAGATCTGTTTTTCTATGCATGTCATATTCTTGCTAGATTGTAAGCTACCTAAGAGCAGGCAGGCATGGTGTTGCCTCTGACTTTGTATGCCCAGGTGCTGGCCTGGAGTAGGTACCTACAAAAGCTTGTTAGTTGAGTCTGTCAGGCACTGATAGAGAAAACCCCAAGATTTGATAGGTAGGATGGCCGCTCCTTGGATATAAGGCATAATTTTACTTCTGTCTTTGTACCTCAATAGCCTGGTATAGTCCCTTGTATGTAGTGTAGGGGGGTGCTTAATGGAGACTTGCTAGCAGAATGAGTCTGAAAGCTTCTACCTCTTTCCCTTCCACCATGGCCCTTGGCCAACCAGTGGGGCCCAGTCCCTGGGGGGAAGGACCTTTCTGCCTCTTCTCCTTGGTTGTGGAGGGAGGGAGGCTGTGTGTGTGTATGTGTGTGTGTGTGTGTGTGTGTGTGTGTGTGTGCGCCTGTGTGTACGTGTACCTGTCTTTCTCACTTTCTAAGCCTACCTTTCTCCTGTGCCTGACTGCAGAATCGGACAAACTCCACCGGGAAGCCAGTGAGCGCTTTGCAGCCGGCTACATTCAGTGCATGCATGAAGTGCATACCTTCGTCTCCACCTGCCCAGGCATTGATGCCGCCATTGCTGCTGAGCTCCTCAACCACCTACTGGAATCCATGCCTCTCAATGAGGGTGCCAGCTTCCAAGCCTTTCTCGGAGATGTTCTAGGGGAGGCTGCGGCAGCCGGACCTGGGGGTAGCCTGTGGCCTGGAGGGGAGGGCCTGGGCTCCCCTGGGTGTTCCTTGTCCCCACTACCCAGCCCTCTGTCCTTGTCACCTAGTGAGGACGTTTGTTCTGATGTAGAAGAGACCTCAGAGGTAGAACTGAGCCAAGTGGCCCAGGAAGGGCTGGACGCTGCCCTCTGCATCCCCAGTGGCCTGGCTTCCTCCGCTGTTTCCAAGTGCATGTGGAGACCTTGGTGATGAGCTGAGGGAGGGGAGCTCCCCAAGCTGCCTCATGGTTGCAAGGGGGATGGGACGAACCTGGCTGGCTCCCCTTCCCTCTTCTTTCCTTCCCACTCCTCCTCCTTCCTTTCCCTGGCCTCCTGCTACAGGTCCAGGCTGGACACATTGGCCTGATCCTAGATCTGTGTGTCTCTCTGCCTGTCTGTCTGTCCAGGGTCTGGGAGTGCAGACATGCAGAGTAGGTGGCCAAAGGGCTGATAGTTCCATACAACTGAACTTCCCCTATGCCCTTTGTGTGTTGGGGGATTTCATTTTATATATTTTTCTTTAGTTTTTCTTGGTTCCACCTTTTTTGGGGGGGAATAGGGGACAGGTAGCAGCCCAGGAAAGGACCCAGTTTAAAGTTAGTCCCCACCACCATCACCCCAAAGCCAAGGGCTAGGAGTGTGCTACCTTCTTCTGCTTGTGAGAATGTCAGGCAAGGGGCTGTGGTCTGGGGTGATGAGGGAGACTTAGAAACCTGTGAACCAACTTAATTTTGTACACCACCCAAGTGTCCTAGAGGGGGAAGCACTCAAATCCCAGCCAGCCCTTGGTATTTACTTATTAGTCACTCATTCAGTCAGTCAACAAACCACATCTATTCTGTGCTGTCAAGGGAGGTAGAGGGTAATGGCAGAGGTCCTGCCCTCTAGGCGCTTATAGTCTAATGATGGATGGGGTCCTATGCGCTTTTTTGCTGTCATTAGTGAAGGTGGAGGCTAGAGAAAGGAGAAAAGGAAAGGGGGAGATACACAATGCCACCCCCCCAGGGCAGAGGGTCTGGTGAGACAAGAGTCTTCTGAGTGGTTTGCACTTGGCAGACTTGGAAATCGTATATCTTAGGGTACTACCAACTTTAAAACATTTTTCTTTTAATAAAAAAAACAATTGGAGCTTATAAGCTTTGGGAGTGTGGTTGGTCCTGTTAAGAAGTTCTTGGATTCATTATTGAATATGTGTCTTTTGTTGAGGAAACACTGAGAGACTCAGCACTTATTTCCTACACAAGGGATATTGTGAATATATCTGAACAAATGTTATCTTTTTGAAATTTTAATACTCAGAGTTAGCGCAGAGAAAACAATGTCTTATTGGAGGCAGATCCTGGGGAGGAGGCATTCATAGGGCCTCGAATTGTAACAGAATCCCCCCCAACCTTACTTAGTAGCAGGGTCCAGCACTTCCACCTTTGTTTTGGGATGCCCAGGAAGACCCAGCCTCTGCTTTGAAACTTACTGCATTCCGTGCCTATCTCTACACTTTTCTTGAGATACTGTAGAGGCCCAGAGGACTGTGTGCATCTCTTTGTGCAAGGATTCTGGGGATTTACCCTCTAGGACACAGGTAGGAAGAAGCAGGAATGGACTAACTAAGGGAGAGAGGTTTTGAGGATTCAGTGGAGTCCTGCCATTGCAAATCTCTCCAAAGAAAGGATTGAACATCAACCAGGGCTCAAACATAGGGGACCGGAGACATCTGCGGCACATCTAGGGGGACTTGGTTTGTTGTTACCCAACATCTCCAGCTCTGGAACAACTGTCTTATGGGCCATAAGTTGGTATTGTGAAAGAAACTCTGGAATAATAAAATGAATATGGAATTTATTAAACTTTTCGGGTTTGGATTCTTTTTTTAAAAAGGTCGCTCTCAGGCCCTCCTCATTCCCCCTCCCCCTACCTTGTGGTTTCCCAGAGGGCTGTCCAGTTGTGCTAAATTCTCTTAAGGAAAGGAGTGGGGGATGGACAGGGGCCAGGTTCCCCTTAGACAAGTGAGATTTGATGGAGAACCCTTTTACTTTAGAGAAGATGGTGGGGTTTGATGTGCAAATTAAGTGGGACTTTGAAGGTTTCCTGCCCATGACCAGAACTCAAGCCTGGTAGAACCCATGAATACCTGATCCCCTTTCACCTTTTGATCTTTAGGGATCCTCCCATCCCACCCTTTGTTTTACACATTAAGAAACTGAGGCCTCAGAAGGGAGGTGACCTATACAACATCACAGAGGTAGAGATAGGAGAAGATCCCAGGTCTTCTGACCCCAGGCCCAGAGTTTTTTCTAATACTCCAAGAAAGGGCCATGGGAAGGAGGGATGGGGCAGCTTGAATTCTGACCAGTGGTTCTGTGATCTCATCAGTCCCTTCCTCTGTAAAGGGTGGGGAATGGGGAGTTGCCCTCAGTGGCCTCTAGGGTCCTCATTCTAAATCAAAGAATCAACCAGGAGTCCATGGAACCCTTAAGGAATCTGTTAACTGGGATGTGAAAAATGATTTTCACTAATGTTTAATTGAAATTGAGCATTTCCTTCAATTATTCAAAAATATGATTCTGAGAAGGGATGTATAGGCTTCCCCAGATGTCTGACCAACAAGTATTTATTAAGCACCTACTATGTGCCTGGCATTGTGCTAAGCATTAGGGAGATAAGAAAAGGCCAAAAAAATGGGAGACAACATTTCAACAGCTATGTAAAGGAGCTATCAACTGGATCATTTGGAAGCAGCTCTAAGGACTAAGATGAAGGAGGGATGGGAAATGGGGGTGGGGCTGTGTGTGAGGGGGTAGGACTGGAGTTGGATGTGGGGGGTGGGGGATGGGGTTGTGTGTGTGTGTGTAGAGGGGGGTGACTGGTACTACAAAGAGAGGTCAGACTACCCAAGGGATCCAGAACAGACAAGTTTAAGTATTCCCACACTGAATTGATGGTATCTGGTCCTAAGTGATCTTGTTCATGTTTAAAGAGGTTCGAGGGCTCAAAAATGAGGTGGGGGTCTAGTTATCCCTTCCCCAACAACTTGGCTCTGCCCCATACTTACTGTCTGAGGTGACCTAGGTGGCTAGGTGGCTTGTCCTCTGGACCTCAGTGGTGTCATCTGCAAAATGAAGGGATTGGATTAGATAACCAAGAAGACCTCATCCAATTCCAAGTCCATGGCCCTGCGACCTCAAATGTGGTGGTGGAGTTTTTACAGTGAGGTTGAAGAACCTAATTTGTATTTGTTCCATGGTAGAGATTCTCTAAGGAGTGGGGGCAGAGCAAATGAAACAGACACGCAAAAAAGATCTACAAAACAACACAGAAAGAAACAAAAATCATTTCAGAAATGAACACAGACAAGGCAATTGTATCACTCTCACCTGAAATTGTATAGACACTTTCTAAAAACTAAGAGAAAGCTGAGTTTCATGTCCAACCTTCTTTTTGCTTCATTGTATACTGAAATGTCTATGCTTGGATGGTTAAATTTATAACTTCTTTTTATAAAACTTTTTATAAAAGAAGTTTTACTGGGCAGGTTGGTCTCAGGATATGGGTGGTGAGAGGGGAAGAGGGAATTGAGGGGGCAGTGTGGGATGGGGTCTGGAGGGGCTTTCCTGGGACTGATCTGAAGGACTAGGGTCATCTGTCCCCCAGGACTGAACCCACTGATGATCCTTCTCCTCTTACTTAGGGGAGGGACCAGCTCTTTCTCCAGTCTAGGGACAGACTGAATAATATCTGAGCTCCCACTCTCCTTTAATTCCTATCTTCCAGTCCCAGCTCAGGTTTCCAGCCCCACATCTCTGAAGACCACTGCTTGACCCACCATTTCTAGTTGAAAGAATTAAACACTTTGAATTTGAGGGTGGGGTCAGATATATGTGTATGTGTGCTTATGCCCATGGAATTACAAATCTGTAAAAATAATAAAGTTAATATTTATATTGTGCCTACTATGTGCCAGGTATTGTGTTAAATGCTTTACAAATATTATCTCATTCAAGTCTCACAACAACCCTGGGAGGTATTATTATCCTTATTTTACAGATGAAGAAACTGAGATGGAGTTAAGAGACTTGCTCAAGATCTCACAGCTAACGAAGTACTTGAGGCTGGATTTGAGCTCAAGTCTTTCTGCCAAAGGCCCAGTGCTCTATTCATTTTGACACCTAGCCCCAGTCAGATTTTTAACTCTTCCTCCCAATGTGACTGCAGGCAAATCACTTTCCCTTCTCTCACCTTCAGGTTTTTAATCTGTAAAATGAGGGAGTTGGGTTCGAGCGCTTCCATGGTTCCTCTCAGCTCTAACTGCAAGGTCCTTGCGTCTCTACGGCCCTTTGAAATCACCATCCCCACTGCAAAAACAAAGGGGTTGGATTTTGGGAAGATGCAAAAGACATCCCTGAGGAGGCAGCCCTGGGGCTGCTGGGTTTTCCATGGACAGGACTTCAGGGGAGCCAGTGAGGGAACTTCTTACTGGCCACTCTTTCTTCTCCACTAGACCCTAAAGGCCTTGAGAGCAGAAAGCTTCTCTGGGACCCCCTGATTTGGTGCCATGGGGTGAATGTAGGCTCTGGATTCTGGATTCTGAGGTCCCATGTTCAAATCTCACCACTGCCATTTAGAAGCATGCCCTTAGGCAAGTTATTTAACCCCTTGCTGAATATCAGCTGTTGCATGAAAACATCCTCACCCCATCCTCGCTGGACACTCCTTTGTAATGTTAACTCAAGGGCAAAGTAGACCTCAGGCCGCCAAAAGGGGCCTCTTTTTGAATGTGTTTGGGCCTTCCTTGAAGTCCAGCAAAGGACTGGGGATAGAGCCTTGTCAGCCCCCAGGAGTGAGGAAGAGGGAGGGACCTCTTTGACTTCCCTCCCCTTCCTGACTGCCATCATGACCATCAGATCTGAGGCCCTCCCACATCTTGAGGGCAGCCCAGCAGGAGAGAATAGGGGTGAGATTCTGTCCCAAGGCTGGCCTGTGAGGTGGGGGAGGGAGAAGGTGAACCGGGATCCCCATGGAGAGGAAGGGCAATAGATATATATGGTCATTGCCTAAACACTGAGGATGGAGTCCTGGGTCCCTTGCTTTATTTTTTTCTGAGTCCCTCATTTTCATTTTCCTTGATAGAGACAGAATGGAGTAAGGGAAAGAATGATGAACTTTGACTCAAAGAACATGGGTTCAAATCCTGATTTTAATTTTTTGCTCTGTGACCTTTGTCAAGTCTTTTTCCCTTTCCTAGGCCTCAGTTTCCCCTTTCTAAACTGAGAGGGTTGGTCTAGAACATCAGTCCCCAAAATGTGGTCCATGGACCTTTGGGAGTTCCCTGACGCCTTTCAAGGGTTTCTTGATGTCAAAACTATTCTCATTAACAATACTAAGACAGTATTTGCCCATCAAAGTACTATTCTCTTTTCCAATTGCATATTTGTAGAAAACCATGTGTTCTTCATAGATTTCAACCAAAACAACAAATTAAAACAGAGTGAATGCAGAAGCATATCAGAGAATCCACCTGTCTCCTGTTAAGGCAGATATTAAAGTGATTTGCAATGATGCATAAAACATTTCCTCTCTGTTTATGAAGTCATTTGTTTTGGAAAATCTAGTTATCATAAAAATATTTATGTTAACATGCAATGGTTTCATTATTGTAATTTTAAATCAATATTTCAAAATGTAAGTGTTTTAGCTTCTGATATGGTAAATATCAGTAGATATAACTCACATAAACAGAAACTCCTGGGGATCTTTAATAATTTTTAAGAAGGTAAAGGGGACCTTTGAGAATTACTTTATTAGATGATATCTATGGTACCTTCTAACTCTCATGTATATTTAGCTTTGCAAATTTTTAGCTGGAAGGGGAAACTGAGGTTCAGAGAATAGAAGGGACTTGTTTAAGTTCATTCAGGTAATAAGTACCAAGGGAGAATCTGAACCCAGTGCCTGAGTTCTCATTCAGACTTCCTTCCACTGAGCTACTTGGAGTTCTTTGAGAGTGTATTTGATTTCTGGGGAAAAAAGGTCATTTGGGACCAAGTCTGATTGTCAGAATGTGGATGAAGCTTATCATGTATTTTAGGGAATAGAGCAATAGCCTTGGAGTCAGAAATGCAGCCTTATAAACTTCCTATTTATATGATTCTGGGATTTGAACTCAGTTTTCTTGTAGAAGAATAAGAACACCCACCTCTCAGGGTGCTTGGAAGGAACGAATGGGCTACCATGTAAATAACATGGTCAGCAAACTTTAAAAGCCCTGTATTAACATCATTATTAAACGTCATCATTAATAACCCTATTATTGTTCATGTTATGAATCTGTCCAACATTTTACTATGAATATCATTTATATTATAGGAAATAACAGCCTAGTAAGAACAATTACTAAACATAAGACAAAAAAATCGCTAAATAGAAGATAAAGTTGGAATAATGATGGAGTGGGAAGTCCCCTCACCATTTTGGTTCTAAAGACCAGATAATGACATAGTGGCCCCTCCCCTCAGTATAGAAGTGGGAGAGTCTACAGGGAAAGAAGGGGAAAGATACAGTGTCAGGTCTCCATATGGCTGTTGCCACTTAACAGTTTTTTCTTTTACATGACACAGAAAGGCATCTGAACACTGGTCACCGTAGTGTCCAATGGTGAAGCTGAGAGGTGGTGGCCCATAGGTGGGAAATGTGGTATACTTTGTCAGAAAGGGACTAGAGGGTGGTCACTTTCACTCACTGAACTACTTTGTTACAAGAGATGGTTTTACAGCCCCTGAGGAAGGAAGGGGGATGGCTCTGGGAAGTGGCAACAATGTATCAAAAAGTGCATCCATGTAACACTTTTCTTTGTTACAAGTATACTGAGAATGCTGGGGGATGGTGTGGCTGTCTTATCATCAAAAAAGAGATTCAGTTCTTTGAGGTTTGTAAAGAAACAAACTGGAAAAACTGTGATATGAAAACCCCATTTTGAAACAAACAAGGGCCTCCCTTGAAGTTTGGATTCTACCTTTCTTGGAGCAGGGGGAGGGAATGGGATTCCTAAAACTGTCTCTGAGACCTGCTGCCACCCATGTTATTAGCTTAAGTGTTCAGCGAAGTATTTAAGTTATTAGTTATTAAGTCTTTAAGTTTTTAGCCCCACGCCACGTTCCACCTGTGTGACCTTGGACAAGTCTCAACCTCCCAGCCTCAGTTTCCCCTGTGTAAAAGTAAAGGCCTTGGACGAGGTGGCTACTAAGGTCCCGTTCAGTTATGTGAAGGGAACATGGCACTCCCTGGACTTACAGACATCTAGAAAAGGAAAAAACAACAGCCCTTCTTCTGCTTTTCTGACTCCCATCCCCCAGCCTCCATGCTTTGTAGTCTGCCCAGGTGTGTGCATGTGTGGCCTTGTTCCTTCCCCAAACAAGAGCCTTCTTTGATGGAGGCATCTGGGCCCCAGTCACTGAGGCTGGGCAAGAAGGTGTCAGTTCTGACAAGGGGCTGCTAAGGCAGGAAGCCCCCCCAGCCTGGTCAGGCCAGCTGTCCTGGGAGCCCTACCCTCTGGCTACTCATGCTCTTTGATGTGGCCCAGAGGCTGAGCCTGGCCCTAGGGACTGTGTGGGATCCTAGATGCTGACTGGGAAGGGAACTGAAAATTCACCCTTCTCACTTGACAGAGGAGGAAACTGAGGCTCAAGCAGCAGTGACTTGCTCGTAACTTGCTAGAGGTCAAAGAGATGGATAGTATCAGAGCCAGGTTTTCTGACCCCACTCTGCTGTTTTTCCAAACTGTGTCAGAGCTGGTTCAGGAGGCTTTGAAGGCCAGGTTAGGAAACATATCACAGACCTCAGGCTATCTTACTAGACACCTACTACATTTTACTTAGACATTTGCTATGTGACCCTGGATAAGCCACTCCACCTCTATCTGCCTCAGTTTCCTCAACTGTAAAATGAGGATAGTAATAGCACCTACCTCTCAGGGTTGTGTGGATCCAGTGAAATACTATTGATAAAGTGCTTGATAAATGTCTGTTCTCTTCATTCCTTCTTTCAGCTCCGCCACCCTCAGTATCTGTGAAGCAGGTCTTCTCCTACATTAGAAAAGATCACCGACCGGTGAGTAAGAGAACTTGGTTGCAAACACTACCTCTGACTGGCACTAGCGGTGTACTCTGGCCTTGTGGGCCAGGACCCTAATAGGCTGGGGGTGCTTACAACTTACAGCAGCCAGGGGCAACAGGGGAAGCTGCAAAGGGGTAGATTGAGGCTAGATTTTACAAAACACCTCAAACAAGAACCACCTTTCTGGTCAATGAAGGCTGCTGAAATTGGAATGGAGGAGCAAGTGGTGGTTCCCTCTTCCAAGTCTCTAACTCCCTGGTTTGGTTATCCCATGACCCCAGGAGGTCAAAGGTAACCCAGCCAACTCCCCTCGTTTTGAAGACAAGGCAGGAGAGGAACTGACTTGGCCCATGTCATACAGTTAGTACATGGCAGTCACGATTTGAGCTTGACCCCTGACTACAGAACCAGCTTTGGACTAACTGAGGCCCAGGCCTTTTCTCTGAGAAACTCAGTAAAGTCTTTGGAGTAATTAGGATGCTCTGAGGCACCCTTGAAGGTGAACGAAGAAGGAGGAAGGTGGTGGCCACATGTATGCCAAGGGGAGAAGTCCTTTCTGGATTACTCCATTTTTCCAGCATGATGCTTTTATTAAATAGCTATGAATTTCTTTCATGGCTCACCACGTAGGTAGGAGAAGCCATTTCCAAAGGACCCACACCCCAAAGTCCCAGGAGTGGGATTTGCTTACAATCATTTAGAGGCATAAAACACACCCAAGGGGAGCAACCTTGGAGGATGGAGGTTATGTGGATTGTTTTTCTTCTGCCACAAATTACCTGAATCTGGGATCCCTTGCTCAGTGGATGAGATTTGCTTCATGAGCTATGGAAGAAAGTACCATCCCTTGGATACAGAGAGAAATATCTAGTACTTTCTAAAAGGCATAGTCAGGACCATTGTCTATGCACCAGGGTATATCTCCCATGCCTGGTGAGCCCAGGCTACTGGCAGAGGAAAATTGGGATGGGGAGGGGGATCAGAGTAAGCAAGAACAGGGAGACAGTGGCAGGGCCTGAGCTGGACTCGGTTGGGCTGAAGTGTCCTCAGGCAGGCCCAGACTTGGTAGCTCCCGCCTTGGTATGGAGAAGCATCTTGCCCAAAGCAAGGGGAGGCTCCAGGCTGGGCTGAGCATTTCCCCAGCTGGATCCCTGTAAAGACTGATAGAGGTGATTAAGGAAATAGGTCCCCAGCACCTTTTCCATCCATTCCCAGAGGAGCATCAGGCCATGGACCTTGTGCATAGACTAGATTTAGCCCAGCCTTCAGACCCTATCCCCCCACCTTGGAGTCTGTGCCCCCAGAGGACATAAAGGAAGAGAACTGAATACAAAGGGCAGGGCAGCCCCAAGAGGAACAGACCCAAACTCAAGAGCCTTGGCCCAAGATATAGTCCTGGCTCTGCCATAAATGGGTTCAGGGATGGGCTTTTGGGAATCTCAGTTTCCCCATCTGATAAATGGGGATAATGATACCTTCACTATCAACCTACCTAAAGAGGCTATAAGCATCTAAGGAGATACCAAGTGTGAAACCATTTCTAAAAAAATAAACGCAGCTTTAAGAAACACAAAGCCCTGTATTTACAACCTAGATGAATCTGGTATGTAAATGTGGATAGAGATTGGGGCTTGCATTCAGGAAGATACAGTCTCTCTGTGGGATTTTGGGCTGTAAAATAAGAGGGTGTTATCTGGCCTCCAAGGTTCCTTCTGGCTTTAAGCCTGGGGTCTTGGGATTATAACTGTGTGTACAGTACCTGGCACACAGTAGACAGGCCGGATGGCAGGGGGAAAATGAAGCAGCAAAGGTGCGCTATGAGTTGATCTATACTGGCTCTCTACCGCCACCTAGTGCTCAAAGGTTGCATGAGGTAACTATTCAAGGAGCACAGAGGACTCCAGGAGGGAAGCCCAACCAGCTTCCCCTTGCCTAGTCAGGCCCTAGACTTCATGCGAACCAAGGGACATGGGGGGAGAATTTGTGGCTTTCTAGGTCCATGGGTACGGCCTTTTGACCGAGTCCAAGTTTTACAGAACAAATTCTTTTATTAAGGGGATTTCTTCTATGAAATTTGGAGGGCCATACTTGAGGACCTAGAGGGTCATATGCTGCAGGTTCCCCATCTCTGATTTGGACCAATCCTCTCCTTTGATAGATGAGCAAACTGAGTCCCTGAGAAAGGTAGTGACTTGGGATCATAACAACTAGAAGGAACCTTAATGGTCAACAAGTCTGTTCCCCTCATTTTACAGATAAGGAAACTGAGGCACAGAAGAAACGCGACTTATCCATGAAGGTCACACTATTTGCCCAGCACTGTGACCACTTAAGATTCAGCCGAATTATAAGAATAAAGCCAGGTCTCATCCCAGATATTGTATGTGAGTGACTCTACAGCCCCAGCTAGCAGTCACAGTTCCAGTATCTCCCATCAGCCCAAACCCAAGACAGTCTTCATGTCTGGTAAGAGCCTCCCCACTCACCATGGAGGCTTCACCCTCTCTTTTGGAATCTATGAGGAGGTCTCACAGCCTTTGCCAAGAAGTAGGCTGATCTCCATTGCTCCAGGGAAAACGGAGGAAAATGTCCCACCAGAACTGGGAAAACATGCTCAAGCAGAAGGGTAGCTGAGGGTAGGGGATTCATCCAACCGATCAATTAATTTATCAACCTTCATTAAGCACTTCCTATGTACCAGATACTGTGCCTATGTGCCAACCAAAAGGCTTCTACCTCTTTCAGTTGGTCCAAACAGTTGCTAATCTTTCTCAACTGCTGGCAGAAACACAATCTTTTACAAAAGATTTCTTTTTTTATTATGAATTGAACAAATTGGAAAATTTCGATATACAAGTAGAGAAAGAAGGATTGTATGTGAAACTGTAAAGTTGGGTTACAAACAATCTGAAACAACGTCATCACCCAGGACTCTGAGGTATCCTGGGGAGGAGACCAGTGTGAACCTCCCCCAAGCCCAATTATCTTTGTACCTGCAGAGCCCAAGGAATAGGAGGAAGTCATCTGCCTCCCAGGGTCATTGGTGAGCTGACTCTACATGAGCTGGTGTGTGGCTGGAGAGAAGCAGTATGGAGGCACCCTTCTAGAAGCTTGGGTTGCAGCTGGAGGCTCCTCAACAGATGAGGAAACTGAGGCTTGACCCAGAGAATTATTGTGCCTTTGGATCTACTGCTGATTCACAATAAGGTAACTGAAAGTAAGGAAAAGGAAAAAGTTAAAGGATTACAATGGTAATTATGAGCTCAGTTCTTCAGAGCTGAGAAGTTGCAACCATCTTTAAAAAGGAGAGCCATGGAAAAAGTGAAATCAGCAACATTTATTTCTTAATAGTAAGGGTTTAGTTACTGAAATAAACATTTTAAAAGATATTATTGTAGGAAGGTCTCATTTATAAAGAACAAAATTGTATTTTGTTGTTTATCTAATTCTGTAGGAAGGAAGGCATTTTTACATCATCTGAGTTCTTTTTTTAGATGTAGATTTTGTTTTCACTTTAATAAGTTTTATGGTTTGAGTCAGAACATTTTCTATTACATCAAATGTGAAAAGAGCTGAATGGAGGAACTAAAATATCAGGGCAAAAGTAATGTAATTTTTATAAAGACTTTTTTTTAAACTTCAAATGAAATATACATCAGGTCAGGTGGGTGGCGGAGTGGATAGAGTGCTGTGCTTGGAGTCAGGAAGACTCATCTTTTTGACTTAAAATCTAACCTCAGACACTTACTAGAAGGGTGACCACAGGCAAGTCACTTAACCCTGTTTGCCTCAGTTTCCTCATCTGTCAAATGAGCTGGAAAAGGAAAAGGAAATATTTTCCAAGAAAACCCCAAATAGGGTCACAAGGAGTCAGACACAACTGAAAAAGACCGAACAACAAATATGCCAGATCAAAAACAGGCTTTCAGAACCTAAAAAGTATGGAAAACTTTTCGGTGTCCCATTAGGAACATTAGAAGTCTCCTCTCCACCAGCTATTACAGAGCAGAGACTTTCCAGAGTGCGTGATTCTGTAACATAAGAAAATGGCTCTCATACGTCAGATTCAATTCTACCCATTACAATGACTCCACTGTGCAGCAATCACTTCACAGGTCACCTTTGTTATGCAATAGAAAACATTTTCTTTTTAGTCTTTAAATTATGGGCAACGTACTGTGGTCTCTTGGTACAGAACTTGAAACCATTTCCTTGAATGAAATTAAGCAAAAACCTTACTTAAATTTAAAATGACAGTCAATGTGGTTGATGCTGTATTTCTTTTCTTTTGGTATTTGATGCTTACTGGGGAATAGATCTCAACTCTGGGTTTTTGGAAACTATGGAAAAGAATAGTGAAAATTTGGAAAACTGAGACTTTTCAGAATGATAAAATTTTTCAATATAAAATATTATCAAAATTGTCTATTTGAACATCTAGTATTCCTACAACAAATGCATCATACAGATATTACAGAGAACATGCAAAGGGAATAATAATGTTGAAAATGGTAACTTACAATATGATAAATCAGTTGAGCAGTTTACTTTTCTAAGGTTTAGTTTCATATTTTGCATGAAAATAGGTAATATTTAAATATGGGGCTGCTGGTGCTGTTCAGTCATGTCTAACTCTGTGACCCCTTTGGAGATTTTCTTGGCAAAGATACTGGAGTGGTTTCCATTTCTTTCTCCAGCCAATTTTACAGATGAGGAAACTGAGGCAAATGAGATTAAGTAACATGTCTAAGGTCGCATTGCTAGTCAGTGTTTGAAGCCAGATTTGAACTCAGGAAGATGAGTCTTCCTGATGTCAAACTGACACTCTATCTACTGCATCACCTAGTAGCCCATGTAAATTTTGTGCTGCTACCAGTTCATCAATAAGAGGGATGAGGGCACTGGATTTGAAGTCAGAGGTCTGGGTTCAAATTCCACCTTTGCCATTTGCTACTTCTATGACCTTGGGCAACTCATTTTCCTCCTGGGCCTCAGTTTCCTCATCTATAAAATGAGGGGCTGGATTAGGTGACCTCTGAAGTCTTTCCAACTCTTGATCTGGAATCTTACGATTTAGACATAAAAAGGCTACCTAGACCAGACTCTTCATTCTACAAATGAGGAAACTGAGGTCCTGCAAAGTCAAATGACTTACTCAAGATAACACTAGCAGTAATCTTCAGAGTCAGGATTTGAATCCAGGTCATGGAACTATAGATCAAGAGCTGAAAGGGACTCCAGAGCCTTCTACAAGGCAAAACCCCTCAGGATGTTCTCCTAGGGGACTAGCCCATCCCTCAATTGATCAATCAGTTTCGTTATTAAGTACCTACTCTATGTCACATCCAAGGAGGTTTTTCTACTCCCTTATGTGAATCTTCACTTCCTCTGACACAACCGTGACTTCTCAACTCTTGGAAAGTAAAGCAGGTTTGGAGGTGAGCCCTGGGCATGCAGGGCAAAAGTCAGCCATGTCCTCGCTCCTCCCAGGGAAAGGGGAAGGAACTACTGGGAGCCAGTGATATGCTGCAGCCAGCTTGTATGGGTTGTTCTATGGACTGTTAAATTTTCAGCGTTATATTTACACCTCCAAAACTGGCCAACCTATAGATCAGGGCTTGGTTTATTGTTCTATGGATTGTTTAGACTTAAGAAAGGGAAGAAAATGGTAGCAAAGTAAATTAAACCTAGCTATGAACTAGGTTGTTAAACACTTACAGCTTTCAGAGGCCCCTCCCTATCCCTGCTCAAAACACTGATCCCAGGCCCTAGGTGAGCACTAGGGCTGCTAACTAAGTCTTTACACCTCCCAAAGGCAGTTCTTAACCATGGCTTCACAGGAACACACCTAAGCTTTGGGCCTTAGCACTGGAAAGAGCCTGAATTAGGAGAATGCTAGAGCCCAGATGGCAGTACTGGGAGGGGCCTTAGGACCCAGAATAGCAGGAGGAGGGGCCTTATAACCCAAAATGGCCTGAGGAGGTATCTCGGAACACAAAGGCAATGCTGGGAAGGTCCTTAGAGCTCGGGCTTTAACTCTGGCCTTCTTCTGGTGTCCTCCCAGGGGCGGATACCCTGATCCGCTTCTCCGCTGGCCAAGGGCCCAAAGGCGGTGAAAGGCCAGGTCACACCCCAGGGCCCAATCCTGACTGTCCCTGGGGAGCTGCTCCGCCTCCTCATCCCGGTACACTGCCCCCTCTCCTCCTTGGCACTGGGAAGTCCGTGCCTACTGCGGTCCAGGGCTGCCCAGCCTGGCTCTCCCTCTAGCCCCTGGTTGGCGGGCCCTGTCCCGCACCGTGGCGACAGGGGATGGATGGGGAGGCAGGCTGCACACTGGGAGCGCCTGGCGGCCTCGGGGAATCTCTCCCTCCCATACTTCCTTCATCCCTGCCAACAATGCTCCCCCGCTCCCTCCGCCCCATTCTGAGCCTGAAATTAGCATGTGAACAAAGTCAGGCCTCCCGGCCCCTTTCCCAGGCGCACTGCCCGGTTGGGGCTCGTGGCCGTACACCCAGGCAGGCGCACCCGCATCCCACCCCCGGTCACAAACCGCGACAGATGTCCCGCCGGCTGAGGCTGCGCGACGACAGGGGCCTTTTGTGTAGCTACAATGAAGGAGGCCGGCCGGGACGCGCCGGCGGTCCCTGTCCTCCAGCGCAGCTGCCCGCTGGACCCCCCTCTAACCCCCAACCAAGGATGGGCCTGGCAACCAGCCGCCCTCCTTCCCCTCCTGTTCGTCCCCTACCTCCCCTTTCCCCCTCCTCTCCCTTCCTCCACCCTCTGTCCCTATTCCTCTCTCTTCTGTTTCCCCCTTCCTCCCCTCCTGCTGCCCACTCCCTCGCCCTCTTTCCATCCACAAACCTTGTCCCCATTCCCCCCCTCCTAGGAAATCCTTGTTTCCCACTAAGTGGGGTGGAGGTAGGGGTGGAGATGTGGTGTCTGGGTCTGTCTGCATGAAGTTTGCACAGAGAGCCTCCAGGCAGACCTATAATCTTCATAACATTCTGGATGAGGGAGGTGGGCCTGTAAAATCTCCATTTTGGCAACTGGGGAAACAGAGGCCAGAGATTTTGAGCAAGAAGTTGCCCTAGAAGTCATGTAGTCCAACGCTCTCGTTCACAGAGGAGGAAACTGAAGCCTAAAGAGAGAAAACAACTTCCTCATTTGGTCAGGAAAAGAGAGTGTCCGAAATAGGACCCATGAAGGGCCAGATGTCACTGGGCAACATTAAAGTCACCGAGGTCCCCTGTGGAGCAAACACTTCAGTGATCCTGGAACTCATTTTATGCCACTTGGGAAAAGAGAGGGCAAAGTTCTTCCTGGGCCAGCAGGTGGCAGCAGTGAGGCAGCCTATCTGTGGGGGATGGGGGCAGAAGTCAGCTCTACCTGCCAAGTCTGGGGGAGGGGGCTTTCCTGTAACCCAGAGGAAAGACCCTTAGCTTATATTGTTCCTTCCTATCCCCTCCAAATACATGTACACATTCCCTAGGAAATACAATGGATACAGAGTATGGAGTAGGGAAGTTCTGTGTTCAAACCTACCTCAGACAATTTTTGAAAACTTGCCCAATTCTGATTCATTGTGTTGTGTTTTCAAATAGGGCTAGCGTTTTTGCTTTGCCTTCTTTTCAGAAAAGCCAGGAACTACCTTCCTTCCCCCAGTTCCCTAGAAGTGGCTGTGTCAGAGGCTCTAACTGTTTGCTGCTCTGGGGACGTATTTTGGTAGTGTGATATCATCAGATAGGACTGGCATCTTTCAAGTTCAGGCAAAGGAGAGAGAAAAGGAATTCCAGAATCCCAGCATGGAAGCAACTCCATGGGCATCTAACCCAATATACTTGTATGGATAGGTAGCTCAAATGTCCAGAGGCAGCACATTTCTCTCCAGTTAGAGTCTGTGTAGAGTGAGAAATGGCCTTGGAGTCGGGAAGGTTGCAATTGGAGCCCTAATCCCAACACGTCCTGTCTGTGACCAAAGTCACTTAACTTCTCCTCGGGGCCCCAGACTCTAAACCCATCCTCCATGCCCGCTCCACTCCCTCTGGTAGAGGAAGCTCTTCCTGGTCAATTCTTTGCACCTCCCTTTGAGTTTACATTCCAACAGAGGAGGAACAACCACCACCAAAAGATTCAGGCCACTTGTCCCTGAGGATCTCTCTGGTTTGTCCTACTCATTGGGGGCACCCTCTGGGTAAGAGCTCTAAAGTTAGTAAGCTTGTTCTTAGCTTAGACCATTGCTCCTAACCTATAGGTCAGTCCTGGTGTCCTCCCCGAGCTTCCTGGGGACACCTCCAGTTGTCAGGCCTTCTGTACCTCAAATTCCACAGATGGAAAACAAAACTAGTGATTATTCCCACAAAAACAGTCCCATAACCACCTTTCTAGCTCCCTAGGCACCAGCATCCCTCCAGAACCCACAGTGGCCACCTCAGAGTCAGCTCTCCCACAAGACACCAGGTCTTGTGACTTCCACTGGAGTGGTCCAGGATGAGTGAGGAGCACTGGCTTTAGTGTCAGAGGTCCCCGTTCTATTCTTTAAGACCTGTGTGACCTTGGCAAGTCCCTTCATTTCCCTAATCTCAGTTTCCACATATGTAAAAAAAAGAAACAAACAAAATGTGGGAATTGAAGAGGATTATAGAATCCTAATCTTAGAGCTGAAAGGACTTTTTGGGGTTGTTTCAATTGTATCTGACCCTGGGTGGGATTTTTCTGGAGAAATACTGGAATGATTTGCCATTTCCTCCTCCAACTCATTTTACAGACGGGGAAACTGAGACAAACAAGGTTAAGTGACTTGTCCACCGGACACACTGCTAGTGAGTATCTGAAGTCACATTTGAACTCAAGGAGACTCCAGTGCTTGAGCTTTGCGCACTATGGTGCCACCTAAATGCTCATAGGATGACCTAGTCCAGCTCCTTCATTTTACATGTGAGGAAAATGGTGTCCATTTTACAGATGAGCAAAATGAGGCTCAAAAGGACTGAGTGATTTGCCCAAGGTCACCCGGATAGTGAGCCAAGTCATCTGACTCTGATGCTAGCACACTTTCCAGTACACCAACACTTAGTGTGGTGCCTATCACATAGTCTGGCTCCCAAGGTCCCTTCCAATTTGGAAGTGAAGCCTCTGAGTCTGGGCATCCCTCCTCCTATCACTCCCTCCCCTGCCCATCACTACCTTAGTCTGAGGGCTCTCTGTTCCCCAGACCGTTGCAGTAATTTTCCAGCTGGGTCTCCACCTTCCAATGCTTCCTCTACACAGCAGCAAAATAAGTTTTGTAAAGCACAAACTGACTCGACACTCCCCTGCCCAAGAAACTTCAGTGGCTCCTTATTACTTATTATATTATGGGGGAGCTAGGTGGTGCAGTGGATAGAACACCAGTGCAGGAGTCAGGAGAACCCAAGTTCAAATCTCACCTCAGACACTTGACACTCACTAGCTATGTGACCTTGGGCAAGTCACTTAGCCTCAACTGCCTCATCCTGGGTCATCTCCAGTCATCCTGATGAATATCTGGTCACTGGAGTCAGATGGCTCTGGAGGAGAAGTGAGGCTGGTGACCTGCACAGACCTCCCTTACCAAAAACAAAGTCAAGTGCAAGTCATGTCATCATTTCTCTCTGATGGCATGGTATTCTTCAGCAGTGAAGGATGAACACACACACACATTATGTTATAAAAATAATGGTAGGTAGGTGGCACAGTGGATAGAGTGCTGGGCCTGGAGTCTAGAAGATCTGAGTTCAAATGCAACCTCAGAAACTTACTAGCTGTATGACCCTAAGCATGTCACTTAACT
This sequence comes from Bettongia penicillata ogilbyi, assembly GCA_023548195.1. Taxonomy (NCBI): domain Eukaryota; kingdom Metazoa; phylum Chordata; class Mammalia; order Diprotodontia; family Potoroidae; genus Bettongia; species Bettongia penicillata. The sequence continues at coordinate 15,320,054 of JAJHZJ010000134.1, read as the reverse complement.
CTATTTGACTCAGTTTCCTTATCTGTCAAATGAGCAGCAGAAGAAAAGGCAAACCACTCCAGTATCTTTGCCAAGAAAACCCCAAAAAAGTTATGAAGAGTTGGATATGACCGAAAGATGACAAAATAACAAACAGCAAAATTATAAAAATAAAAAATCAACTTAGCATAGAAGTCCTCCCCTTACATTTCATCTTACTGCACCCTGGTCTCCCCAGAGCCATCTCCTGGCTCTAGCCTTTTGCTTAGGTTGCCCTCAGGCTGAGTTGACTCTCTGCATTGACCCGTGGGATCCTTCCAGGTTCAGCTCCTTGGAAGGCTCCAAGCTGGAGCCACTGGGTGGTGGTGCCCTCTTCCTTCTCAAATGATCATGTAGAGAGTCACCTTTTCCCTTGCTGTCACACCCCACCACCACCCCACTGCCCCGTGGAAGTCAAGCTTTTTCAGGACAGGAATTTATGCTCTTTTGGTTTAATTTTGTTCTTGTGTCTCCATCACCTTGAACAGTGCCCAGCATGTCGGTTTTTTTGGTGCTAGGTCGAGACTTAGAATTTCATCTGTTTGGGGACCTCTTGGTATGGAAATTCCCTCCACCAATACAAACCAACAAGTTGTCTTTAACACAGGCTTTAAGAGTGACTTGGCTCACGAAGAAGTGAAGTGGTTTGCCCAGAGACATTCAAGGAGTGAGTGTCGGAGTCGATGACTCCAAGTCTTCCTGATCTACTACCAGCTCCCTGCCTTGTACATGGGTGGTGCTCATTAAATGTCTGGAGGATTGGATTGGTCTCTTTTTTCCTCCCTCCTTCCCTCCTTTATTTTCCTTTCTACTTTCTATTATTTATACATCTTCATTTCCTTTGTCTTCCTCCCTCTCTCCTTTCTTTTCTTTTTGTTTTTATTTTTCTATATTCCTCTCTATAGGTCTTTCTTCATTTCCTCTATTTCTTCCTTCTTTTCTATTCTTTCTACTTTTCTGCATTTCTCTCTATTTCTTTTCCTTTATTTTCTTCTTTCTTTCAGATATCTTTTTGTCTTTATCACTTATCTTCTCTTTCCTTCTTTTCTCTCTTTTCTGCTTCTTTCTCGCTTTCTCTCTTCCTGTCCCCCTCCTTATTTGTCCATATTTAGCACCCCTTAGGAAGAAAATAACTTTTAGCATCTGCTCCTACCTTTTTGAAAGCCAGAAATAAAGGCTTCTTGAAAGGGAGGGCCAGTGTGGCAGCTGTTGGCCGACTGCCTCGAGGGCAGATGGCCCTCTCAGACAAAGTTCCTTTCGGGCTCCCCCAGCCTCCAGCCCTCACTGACTGAGGCCACACAACCGCAGGCCGAGCGCCCGCGCTGGGAAAGCTCCATGAGACAAAAGAGCGTAGGCAAACAAACCTAATAGCCGTGAACAATCTCCTCACCAGGAGGAACGGGCTGGGAGCTTGGGAGGGCCAGCTTGAGGGGGATGGGGGTGGGCAGGGGATACAGGGGTGGGGGGTGGGGGGTGGGGAGGGAAACTAAGTGAGTGAGTGTGTGTCTGTGTATGTATATGTGAGAGACAGACAGAGACAGAGAGACAGAGATAGAGAGACAGACAGAAACAGCCAGAGAAAAGGGAGAGGCAGAGACAGGGAGAGACAAAGACAGTAAGAGAGTGAGGCAGAGACAGAGACAGAAGAAAGGGAGAGTGAAGATAGAGAAGAGGGACAGAGGCAGAAGCAGAGATAGAAACAGACAGAAAGAAGGTGGAGAGAAAAGAGAGAGAGAGACAGAAACAGAGACAGAGACAGACATGAAAAAGGGAGAGTGAAGAGATAGAGACAAAGAGAGAGAAAAGTGAGAGAGTGAGGGAGGAAGGGAGGGAAGGAGAGAGAGAGATAGAGATAGAGATTTCTAGTTCTTTTCTCTTGTTATGTGGGAAATATCAGTTTACCAAAGGCCCTGTACACTCAGGTGACCTTTGTGATCACTACCTCCCCACCCACTATACGCTACCCTCTTCCTCTTCCTGCATTCCTTACTTACCTGTTTTGGGTGCCAATCTACCCCAAAGGAGGGTAGGCTTTGGTTTTCCTTTTCCTGGTCCAAAGAGGAGAAGCCAGTTGCCATACTGGGACAGAAGCCATATGGCCACAGAGACACACAGTGAATAGGGAGGAACAGGACAGGATATGTTGACAACTTAACCTTAGGCCTTCTCCATCTTTGAAATTAACCAAATCTTTCTCTTTTTGTCTTTGTGCCCCCAGTGCCTAGCACTGTGCCCAGGCCAGAGGAGGCTCATAATAAATGCTTGTCAAAAGTGGTACCTGATGGAGAGTTGTGATTTCATGTATATTCCTCTTTTCTTACTCTTTGTGTATGGAAATGTGCATATAATAATATACAACTTGGAATAATAAGCAATAAATACTTTCAAAATGTTGATTAATTTTCCAGAAATTCAGAGGGAGGCTCAGAGCTGGGAGGGACCTCATGAGTACCCACCTGTTTCAACTGGCCCCTGAACAAGAATCCCCTCCATAGCCCTTCAGACAAGTGGTCCTTCAGTCTCTTTTGAAAGACTGGCAGTGGGGCTGGAGGAGGGATGGGGAGCCCACCGTCTCCCCTGGCTTGATTCCAAGATATATAAGGAACTGATTCAAATTTATAAGAACAAAAACCAATCCCCACCCCTGCCATGGATAAATGGTCAGATGATGTGAACAGACAATTCCCAAAAGAACTATTAACAGCCATATAAACATTCTCCAAGTGACAAATTATTAGAGAAGCAAAAGTTAAAGCAGCTCTGGTTTCTACCTGATGCCTATCAGAAGGGGAAAGATGACAAGGAAAGGAAAAATGGTGATTGTTTGTGAGCCGATGGGAAGGCAGACACATTAATATACTCTCAGTGGAGCTATGAAGTAGTCCAGTCACCATGGGAAATCATTTTGAATTGTACATGAACTTTGACCCAGTGAGGCCATTACTTGTTCTGCACCCTGAGGGGATCCAAGAACACAGAAAAGGACAAATGTACACCAAAAATATCCAGAGGCACTCCTCCCATTGTAGCAAAGAACTAGAAACAGAGGGGATGCCCATCAACTGGAGAATGGTGGAACAATCTGTAGCAAGTGAATTTTATGAAATATTATTGTTCCATAGGAAAGGATGAAATAGACATTTTCAGATAAACCTGGAAGACTTGAATGAACTGCTATCGAGCAAAGTGAGTAGGAGAAAAATTGATATAATAAAACATCATCTTTGTAAGGAAGAACCCTCCTGAAAGACTTAAGAACTCTGATCCACACAATGAGTATTGATCCACAACTCCATAGAAGCAAGCTACCTCCTGGGGACAGAGATGGGATGGACCCAAAGTGCTAAAAATGACAAACATTCTAGACATGACCGCATGTGCTCTCTTTTTGTTGAATAGTGCTTCTTTGTTGAAATGGTTTTCCTTTTTAAAGTGGAGGAGAAAGGGGGGAGAGCTATGATAGTGTTGTGAGAAAAAAAAAGATGTCATTGAAGTATTTAAAAGAAAATGGGGAAGGAGAACAAGAGGAACTTCAGAGGGAAACACAAGAGGAGAACTTGGAAAGTGACACGTTGAACTGATGATGTACTTTCTAAAAGGGCAAAAATCTATGTAATTTAGGGGATTTGTAGTTTCATGGGTAATACTCTGCATTTTACTTTGTATCTGCAAATGTTAATTTTTGGATGTTTATTAAGTACAGAATTCAAAAAGTTCTTTTAAAAAATGAAACGATCATTACTCTCAAGGATTTTACACTCTAAAGCATAATATTCAATATTGGAATGTGAAGAAATAGGAATACTATTACATTGTTGGTGGAGCTGAAAACTGGCATAATGTTTTTAGAAAGTAATCTGGCAACATAAAATAAAGGTCACAAAAATTCTTATGTTCTCTTTATCTCTGCCTCTCCCTGTCTCTGTGTCTCTGTCTCTGTCTCATAATCCCAAGTACTGTATCCTGAAGATGAACAAAAACATTCATGGCTTTCTTTTTAATAGCAAAAACTGAAACCAACATTTGTTTGACAATGGCCCACAACTGAATAAACTGTAGCATATAATCTACATTGAATACCACTTTCCCATAAAAATTACAAATATAAATTTTTATTTAGTATTTTATTTTCCTTTTTATTTGTAAAATTTTGAATTCCAAATTCTCTCCCTTCCTCCCTCCCCACGCCCCCTCACTGAGAAGACAAGCAATTTGATGTGTTACATGTGTAGTCATGTAAAATGTTTCCATAATAGTCATGTTGTGAAAGAAAACATAGACCAGAAAAAAACTCAAGAAAAATTAAAAAGCTAAAAAATATTCTTTTCAATCTGTATTCAGATGCCAACAGTCCTTTCTCTGTGGATGGATAGCATTTTTAATCATAAGTCCTTAAGAGTTATCTTGGATCACCGTACTGCTGAAAAGAGCTAAGTCATTCACAGCTAATCATCTTACAATATTGCTATTACTTTGTACACAGTACATTTCACCTTGCATCAGCTCATGTAAGTCTCACATACTCATATAAGGTTTTCTCTGAGGACATCTGGCTCATCATTTCTTATATCATAATATTATTTCATCATAATCACAGTACCACAACCTGTTTAGACATTCCCCAGTTGATGGATATCCCCTCAATTTCCAAATCTTTGCCACCAGAAAAGAGCTACTATAAATACCTTTGTATATATAGGTTCTTTTCCTGTTTTTACATTTCTTTTGAGATACAGATCTAGTAGTGGTACTGCTAGGTCAAAGGGTATATCTGGTGTTAGAGCCCTTTGGGCATATATCCAAATTACTCTTACAGAATGCACCAATAGTACATTAATGTCTCATTTGCCCCACATCCCCTCCAATATTTGTCATTTTCCTTTTCTTTTTTCAATTTTCCTTTCCATTTTTTGGTCATTTTCCTTTCATTAGCCAATCTAATACATATGAGGCAGCACCTCAGAATTGTTTTAATTTGCATTTCTCTAACCCATAGTGAGTTAGAACATTTTTTTCATATGACTATAGATAATTTTAATTACTTTATCTGAAAATCATTCATATCTTTTGACCACTTATCAATTGGGGAATGACTTTTACTTTTAGAAATTTGACTAGGTTCTCTATACATTTGAGAAATGAGACCTTTATAGGAGAAACTTGCTTCCAAATTTTTTTTTCACAATTACTATTGCTGTTTCCCTCTCTTCTATCCCTCCATGTTTATTCTATTCTCTCTTTCCATTCACCCAGTCCCTCCTTCCACAAAAGCATTTTACTTCTGACTACCCCTCCCCCAATCTGCCTTCCCTTCTATTACTCTTCCTTCTCTTATCCCCTTCCCCTTCTACCTTCCTGTAGGGTAAGATAGATTTTTATACACAGCCAGTTGAGTGTGTGTGTTATTGCTTCTTTGAGTCAATTCTGATGAGAGTAGGAGTCACTCACTCCCCCTCATCTCCCTCTTCTTCTCCTCTACTGTAAAAACTTTTTCTTGCCTCTTATACATGAGATAACATCCCATTCTGCCTCTCTCTTTCTGTTTCTTCCAGTACTTTCCTCTTTCATCCCTTAATTTTATTTTTTTAGATATCATTCCCTTCACATTCAACTCACACCTGTGCCCTCTGTCTATATATACTCCTTTTAACTGCTCTAATAATAAGACATAATAAGAAAGTTCTTATGAGTTACAAGTATCACCTTCCTATGTAGGAATGTAAGTATTCCTTATGTTTATGTGATTATGTATATTATATTTATGTGTTTAGGAATGTAAACAGTTCCTTATGACTTCCCTTTCCTGTTTATTTTTTTAGGCTTCTCTTAAGTCATATTTGAAATTCAAATTGTCTATTCATCTCTGGTCTTTTCATCAAGAATGCTTGAAAGGCTTCTATTTCATTTAATATTCATTTTTCCCCCTGAAGGATTTTACTCAGTTTTGCTGGGTAGGTGATTCTTGATTGTAATTCTAGCTCCTTTGTCTTCCAGAATATCATATTCCAAGTCCTCCAGTCCTTTAATTTAGAAACTGCTAAATCTTGCATTATCCTGGCTGTGGCTCCACAATACTTGAATTGCATCTTTCTGGATAATTGCAATATTTTCTCCTTGACCTGGGAACTCTGGAATTTAATATAATTTTCCTGGGAGTTTTAATTTTGGGATCTTTTTCAGGAGGTAGTCGATGGATTCTTATCATTTCTATTTTACTCTTTGGTTCTAGAATATCAGGGCAGTTTTCCTTGATAATTTCTTGAAAAGTGATGTCTACGCTCTTTTTTTTTTATCATGGCTTTCAGGTAGGACAACAATTTTTAAATTATCTCTCCCGGATCTATTGTTCAGGTCAGTCGTTTTTCCAATGAAATATTTCATATTGTCTTCTATTTTTTTCATTCTTTTGGTTTTGTTTTATCATTTCTTAATTTTTCATTAAGTCTAATTTTGCTCAGTTTTTTTAAGGAATTATTTTCATTAGTGAACTTTTGTGCCTACTTTTCTATTTGGCCAATTCAGCTTTTTAAGGAATTTTTTTTTCAGTAAATTTTTGGGCCTCTTTTTCCTTTTGGCCAATTCTACTTTTTAAGGCATTCTTCTCTTCATTGGCTTTTTGTACCTCTTTTACCATTTAGCCTGCTCTGTTTTTTAAGGTGTTATCATATTTGACCACATAATCATCGTCACTGCATAATTGTTGCAACCTGTTTTTTCCAGTCCAAAAATTGATTTACAACCTTTCATTGTGTAATTGTTCCATGGCATAATTCTGTTCACCATGTGGCTTAAAAGGTAAACAGAGAGGCAATGTATTCACTAGTGGCATATGAATACATATTGAGAGCCATAAGCCTAGAATTCTTAATGTACACACGTTGTCAGTATATGTCTGAAAACCAATTTATATGGTTGGTTTAGAGCACTGAAATACTAAAAATATTATCACAACTCAACAGAGAGCTGTAGGCACAAGAGGAGCAGGCAGGTAGGTGAAGCTGCCATGAGTAAGGCACATGATATGGTAAGATTTTCAACTTCCCAATTTTAATGTATATAACTGAGTATTTCATGCATTCTAATCTTACACAAAAGACAGTTTAGTAATAACTGATTTTTAAGTAATACTGGTACAATTTTTTACAGCTTCACATAATGGTCATACTCTACTCTTTGGCAAAAATTTGATATAAAATCTGCAATGATTATGTGGTAAATACAGCATTTTTCTTCAGTATTTTTTATATCTCCTTTACTAAGCTGTTGATTCATTTTTCATGATTTTCTTGCCTCATTCTTATTTCTCTTCCTAATTTTTTCCTTGGTTTTCAGAATCCTTTTTGAGCTCTTCCATGGCCTGAGACCAATTCATATTATTCTTGCAGACTTTGGATGTAGGAACTTTGACTTTGCTATCTTCTGAATGTTTGTTTCACCATAGTCAGAAGGTCATAGTCATTCTATGGTCAGAATTTTTTTTCTGTTGTTTGCTTATTTTTCTAGCCTATCACTTAACTCTTTGTTAAATTAGGGCTCTGTTTCTGGGGTGGAGGGGACACTGTCTTAAGTTTCGGGGGTTTTGTGCAGTTATTTAAGAGATGCTTCTAGGGACCTGTAAGTTTTCAGTTCTTGCAAGATGGTACGATCCAAAGAGAGGTGTTTCCTACTCTCCCAAGGTCTGCTCCTGGTTTGCTGGGACCTGGTCTGCACTAGCAAGACCTGTACTGAACTGTGCTCCTCTCTCACCCAGTCACCACAGACCTTTCTTGCTGATCTTCTAAGTTGTTTTGGACTGGAAAATTGTTTCGCTCCGTCTTTTTCTAGGTTCCACTGCTCTAGAATTTGTTTAGAGTCATTATTTAAAGGTATTTGGAGAGGTTTGGGGGAGAATTCAGGTAAATCCCTGTCTTTACCAAGCCATCTCGCTCTGCCTCTGACAAATATGAATTTAACCCAGGACTCAGGGCTTCCCAAAGCCTTTGTTCACACATAAACTACATCAAATTTTGGGAGATGAATCCCAAAGACTCGTTTTCTGCTTTGAGCTGACTGCCCCTACTCCAGAGTTTGTCTAGGAAAATATTCAAACACAGATTAGATTAGCTATCATTTATATCTAGGTTTCTAGGGATCTGGCTCATCAGTAGCCTTAGATTATGCTCTACATGTATCTCTCTGACTCTCTGTCTCTATCTTTATCTCTGTCTTTTTAAAAATTTATTATTTAGTATTTTATTTTTCCCCAGTTACATGTAAAAACAATTTTTAACATTCACTTTAAAACTTTGTATCTCTCTGTCTTAGATGCTTTAAGCAGTTAAGTGGCAAAATGTGTAGAGAGTTGGACCCAGAGTCAAAGGCCTGAATTTAAATCCAGCCTTAGATACTTAGCAGCTGTGCGAGTTTGGGTAAGTCACTTGACCTCTATCTGCCTCAGTTTCCACAACTAAAAAATGGGAATAATAACAGCATCTACCTCCCAGGAGTGTTGTGAGGATAGAATGAGATAACACAGTGCCTGGCACGTAGTGGATGCTATGTGAATGTTTACTCCCTTTCTCTTCCCTCTATTTCTCCATTATTATACAGTTATATTCAATGGGGTTGCTGTTCTAAGTCCCTTTTTTTATCTGGTATCACGTTGCAGAAGTATGCAAGCGGTAAAGGGGTAGAGAGGGCACATGATTCACAACAAACAGTTACTGTTCTTATTCGGTATATATGTACATGTTTCAATGAGGATGAACACGGCATCAAGGTCAACTACCATATTTATGGTAAGTTCTTCAATTTGAAAAGGGTACAAGCCAAGACTAAAGCGGAGGGAGTGTTGGTGCATGATTTTGTGTTTGCAGATGACTGTGCACTCAATGCAGCCTCTGAAGCTGAGATGCAACAAAGTGTGGATGAATTCTCTGCTGTCTGTGCTAATTTTGGCCTAAATAATTAGCGCCAAGAAAACACAGGTGCTCCATCAGCCACCACCACACCATCCATACATGGAGCCACTGGTTATAACTAATGGAGAAGTTTTGAATGTTGTAGATAAGTTCACTTACCTTGGTAGTTTGCTTTCCAGGGATGTACACATTGACAATGAGGTTGACACAAGCATTGCCAGAGCTAGCTCAGTGTTTGGGAGGCTCTGAAGAAAAGTATGGGAGAGAAGAGGTATTAGTCTCACTACCAGACTGAAGGTCTACAGAGCCGTTGTGCTGACCTCATTGTTATGCCTGTGAAACATGTGCAGTCTACCAGCACCACCCCAGGAAACTGAATCACTTTCATATGAACTGTCTTAGGAAGATTTTGAAGATCATCTGGCAGGATAAGGTACCAGACACTGAAGTCCTTGCTTGAGCTGAACTGCCAAGCATTCAAACTACGCTCCAGAGAGCACAACTCCAATAGGCTGGCCACATTGTTTGATTGCAAAATGTACGCTTGCCAAAAAGACTTTTTTATGGAGAACTCACATGGGGTAGACGATCACATCGTGGTCAGAAGAGGAGATACAAGGACACTCTCAAGGTCTCTCTCAAGACCTTTGGATTTGACTGTGCAACATAGGAGACACTGGCACAGGACCACTCAGCATGGTGTGCCCACATCAGAAAGGGGGCTGTGCTCTGAGCAAAGTATAATTGAGACAACACAAAATAAGTACAGGATGCGCAAATTTGGAGCAACTACCCCAAATATTCACATGGACTATCTGTGCCCAATCTGTGGTAGTCCGAGCTTGTATTGGTCTGATCAGCCACAGCTGGATAGACTTCACTTTATCAGGGAGATGTCATTTTGGTCCTCTTTGAAGACGAAGGACAACAGCCAACCAACGTGTAGAATCAGTTACTGTTTTTTGTTGTGAGAATATACATGTGTGTGTATACATATTTGCAGTTTGAGTGTAAGGCTTTATTTCCTCATTTTATTTGCTTATTTTCAGGATGTTAAGTTTCTGTTAAAAATATATCATTTTATTTTTCAAATAGAGTGTATTGTTTTAATATTTCATTTTAAAAATAAAATCATAGTTTATCATATTAAAGTTTATCATTTAAATATTTTTGAATTTTGAACTTTTCAGTTTAAGGCAAATTAAACCTCTAAAATGAGCCTTTTAAGTTGGATAGAGGATTTTATGTATATAAATGACATTTTAAAATTCTTTTGAAAACGGAGATAGGTGGCAAAGGAAAATGAGATTTTTGAGAGAGGGACTGTGTTTTTTGCTTTTCTTTTGTGCTTAGCACAGTACCTGGAGCCATGGACATAGAAGGGCTGGATAAATACTTGTTGCCTGCTACTGAGAAACTGACAAACCTGGCTTTCCTCCTGCAGCTACAGGTGAGGCTGCCACTGCCGTGTCTACACTGCCCTCTGGTGGTTGAATCTGAAATGGCAATTGCTCTCTGCTTTCCCTCCATCTTTCTCACCTTAAGCTGGGGGTGGGATATTGGGGTTTGGAGGTGAGGGAGCTGGGCAGGCTTGTGGAACCCAAGAAAGAACCCTGCCTCTAAGTATCTTCCTTCTAGTCTAGAATTCACTTTTAGCGATTCATTTTCCTTTGGATTGAGCCACCATCTTCTGTTAAAATGCAAACATCCTGATTAACCCGTTAAACCAGTTATCAACATTGACGTCTTAGATGTGAATACATTTGTCAAATATTCTACTTGGGTGTTGAAAACAGTGACCAGACAGAAAACAAATATGACTCATCGGTCTTGTTTTGCATTTAACTTTCCATTTAAATTATATTTTTCCTGTAGATATCCTTACCAACTACTTTGGTGGCTTCCAGAAGACAGAGCCTTCTTTGCCTTCCCCAAAGATGTGAGTATTAAGCTCTTGGGGTCTCAGTTTCCTTTTCTGTAAAATGAGGGAGAAGGGGCTAAACCACATGACCTCTGCGGTCTCTTCCAGTCCTAGTCCTATCTATGATCCTGTGATCTGTCCATATGTCTATCTTTTCCACTTCACACTTCAGAGTCCACTTCAGGTCTAGGTAGCCTCCCAAATTCCAGGTTCAAAGGCCATCTTGTTTTGAACAAAGCCAGGAGGGATTAACAGTTTCAGTGGATAACTATAGGGGATGGCCTCTGGAGGCTGGAAAGGGAGGGAAAGGGGCAGCCAATTGGCACCTAAAGATCCTTGTCTCTGAGGTCATCTATCTACTTATAGCACCATGCTGCCTCAATAAATATTGGATTTAAATGCAATATGAAAGTCAGTTCTTGAAGCCGGTACAGGTATTTCACCTTGACTTCAGTTGAAGGGATCATGTGACCGACCATGTGTGATGGAGAGGCTGATACTGTATAATGAAAGGGTCTCTAATTGGCTGTAGTGCTAGAAGGTGCAATGCTTTGGAATGCTGAGCCAGAACTGAGAGGGTACATGGAGGGACCTTTTCCCTCTTCTCCCTTTCCTGGGCAATATCCCCTCCCTTCTGTGATGCAATAGATGCTGGACCCCAAGTCAGAAAGACCTGAGTTCAAATCTGGCTTCAGGCATTTGCTATGTGACCCTGGGCAAGTTACTTAAACTCAGTCTGCCTCAGTTTCCCTACTCCAAAATGGGGGTCCTGTTAGCTCCTACCTCCCAGGGTTGTTGGGAGGATCAAAGGAAATCATCCTTGTAAAGTGCCTAGCCCCATGCCTGGCTCATAGTAGATTCTTATGTCCTTCCTTTCTTTGAACTGCTTCTGACAGTTGGGATCAGTAGAGGCAGCTTTGTTATCAGCAGCTGTCTCCCACAAACTCCCATGATGGCCCTGAGGACAGGGCTTAGTTTTTACTGATCTTAAGCAATGAACTTCCCAAGATGGAGGTGTCCAAGGGAACTTGGGAGTTTGGGAGAGCCAAAGATCCCAGCAAAGGTCCTATTGGTGGGTAGAGGAGAAGCAGTGGTCCCCAGAGCAACAGTGACTGAGAGCAGTGCAAATGGAAGCAGACAGGTGCTGAAAGGCATTTCCAAAAGAGAGCAGCAACTTCCTGGAGGGTGACCGCTCTTGTTGGAGAGAAGCACCTCCTAGGAGCTCTAGAATGGCCCCAACCCCCAGGTGGGAACTGCACACAAGGAATCTACCAAGGGAGAAAAGAACTTCCAGGCAGGAAATGGCACCCAGCATCTTGGAGGGAAATACATTGTAACAATTATGTTTATGGCACCTTCTCAGTAAATCCTTTTTTTAAAGGCTAATGGAGTCTGACTGATTAATTATTCATGGGGAGCACTCCAGTGGGGGCTCAGGAGATACAGTACTACTACTGCTACTATTACTATTACTTCTGCTGCTGCTACTACTACTACTACTACTACTACTCAAATAGCTATCATTTATAGAGTGCTTTAAAGTTTGCAAAGTGCTTTACAAATTTTATCTCCTCTGATCTTCACCATAACCTTAGAAAGGAAAGTAGGTGCTCTTATTATCCCCATTTTATAGACATAGGTCAAGTGAATTACCTAGGGTCACATAATTGGCAGAGTCCGAGGACCGATTTGAAGCTCTGTGCCCAACGGTGACCCCTGGCCATCCCAATGAAAGAAGAAAATACACGAAAGGTGGTGAAAAGGGGGTGAGGGTGGGGAGGAGCTATGCAACAGGGGGCCATCAGAATTGAATCCAAATGTGCAACTGATGGGAAGTGAAGAGTTGGTGGGGTTTGGGAGCCCTCTTTAAACAGGGGCTTTGGGAGAAGCTATTTGCTTTGCCCTCTTGCCCTCCAGAAAGCCCAGCCTGTCAGGGCTTCCATTTTAAAGATAATGAAACTGAAGCTTAGATTGAATTAGTGACTTCCTAGTGAGAATGAACATCAGGAAAATGGACCAGAACAGGCAGTGTGTGTGTGTGTGTGTGTGTGTGTGTGTGTGTGTGTGTGTGTGTGCGCGCGCACACAGATATATATATATATATGTATGTAGATGTCTGTCAGGAAACATTTCATTGTTCATAAGTGGAAAGGACTGCTTGGCAGTGATGGGAAGGGTGCAGAACAGAGAAGCCTTCGGTCCAGTACTGAGCTCCCTGTTACTAGAGGTCTTCAAGACAAAGCTGGGATGGTGTAGAAGGAATTCTTGACTAGGTGGCTTCCGAGGGGGTTCTGTATTAGCACCAACCCTCCATACTTGCCCCACTCCAATGTTAACTTTAGCTCTCCTTTTTCATGTTAGCCTTCCCTTTGGCCTCAGTCTTCTCCATACGTTTTCCAGATCCTTGGAAGGAGCCTCTGAAGGCAGCAGTGGTCAGGACAAGAAGATGCCCTTTTTGAAGTTTCAACGATTTCCTCTGGGAAGTTGAGGCCAAGGTGAAGCTCTTGGCTCCTTATGGGGCCCCCCTTAGCTCCCAGGGAGAGAAGTGGGCATCAGGGCACCCCCTCTGCCAGCCTTGCCAGCCCATTCCCTTTAGATCAGTGCATCGGCCATGAGATCCAGTCCTCCAGCCTCCTCCTCATTGTCTGGGCACCCTCAAGGGCCCAACGGAAGCCAACTGCACGCTCAGACTTATATTCATCAGCATAGAGGTTCCCACCCAAGCTGGCATGTACCCACTACTGCACAATGACTCACTAGCTGCTGGCTCCTCTCACCCTCTGGGAGAAGGAGTGGAAAAGGGCCCCTGATTGCTCAACGTCATCCCAGTGAGTCACCTACCAGGTGACCATGTCCAGCTGCAGTGCCATTGCCAAAGGTGAGGCCTCAGGAAGGGTACCCATTGCTCCTGCAACACAGGGGAGACTAGGGGAGAGGGAACAGAAGTGTCCCCAGATTTTCCAAATGTACATAGAGAGGCCCCTCAGACCCCCAGGAATCTGAAAGGAAGATGAAGGGAGGGTAGCCTTGTGGGAAGTGCCGGTGAGATCATTGGGAAGGGGAGAGTGTGGGGGAAGGCTTATAACACAGTTACTGGGCCTCAGGCTGCTCCCCCACAATTCACCAATATCCTTCCATAGAGGTCAAGGCTAAACTTCCTTGGGGTCTCAGGTCTTCCACCACCTCTCCTCTCTCAGGATATAAAGTCAGACAGGTGACTTACCTGAGGAAGGCAGGTTAGGCAGTGGGAAAAGGTTAGATCTGGAGCCAGAGAACCTGGGTTCAGATCCCAGTTCTGATACTTACTACCTGTGTAAATCTCTTTGGGTCTCAGCTTCCTCTTCTTTGAAATGGACTGAACTCCATGATCCCTAAGTTCTCTTTCAATTTCAATTCCAATTCTAGCTCCGTCACTCACTACCTGGAGTACCTTGGGAAGTCACTAACACATTCTGGGCCTCAGTTTCTTTAGCTGTAAAATGGACTAGACAAGAAAAGCCCTTTGGTGTTTTTCAGTTGTGTCCAACTCTCCGTGACCTCACTTGGCAGATACTGGAGAGGTTTGCCATTTCCTTCTCCAGTTCATTTTATAGATGAGGAAACTGAGTCAAACAGGGTGAAGTGACTTGCCCAGGGTCGCACAACTAATAAGCCTGAATTGAACTCAGGAAGATGAGTCTTTTTGACTCCAGCCCCCATTCCTGTCTGACCCACCCCCATCCCCTGATACTCCATGCACTATGACACCATCTAGCTGCCCAGATAACCCCAAGTTACTTCTAACATGAGTTAAAAATCCCACTCTACTACTTATCACCTGTATGATTTGAGGCAAGTCCCCTCCTTGGGCCTGAGTTTCCTCCTGTGTAAAAATAAGAAGATTGGATTAGATGACCTCTTAGATAACCCTTCCAGCTGTATGGCTGTGATCCTATGACCTATTACAGCCCTTTCCAGGGCACATGTGCTTGTGGTGTGTACACAGAAACACTGAGCCTCCCCACTTGGGGAGACCTGGTCACACTATTCCTCAGCAAACATAACAGTCATGAGCAGCTTTCACATGGGTGTAAAAAGTTGTTCCTCCACCACCCTCATTTTATCAGTTCAGCAATGTTTAACCAGCTCCACCCACTTTTACCGGTGTGTCACATTCCTATTTCTGCAAAACACACTCAGGAGTTCAGGTACAAGGTCAAATGCACCGACATGACAGAAAGGAGGGAGAGAGAGAGAGAGAGAGAGAGAGAGAGAGGGAGGGAGAGAGAGAGAGAGAGAGAGGAGGGAGAGAGAGGGAGAGAGAGAGAGAGAGAGAGAGAGGGGAGAGAGAGAGAGAGAGAGAGAGAGAGGAGAGAGGGGAGAGAGAGAGGGAGAGATGAGAGGGAGAGAGGAGAGAGGGAGAGAGAGAGAGAGAGAGGAGAGAGAGGGAGAGAGAGAGGGAGAGAGGGAGAGAGAGAGGGAGAGAGAGAGAGAGAGGAGAGAGAGAGAGAGAGAGAGAGAGAGGGAGAGGAGAGAGAACATTCTTCCTCCAGAGTCACAGAGATGGAGGAAGATATGAAATACGAGGACAGGGGGGAAAAGAAGACTCTAAGGAAAGAAAAGACAGTAATTGTATTAAGTCACTTCCTTCATCATTAGGTTTCTTCTAGGACCTGGAAATGTGGTTAGGGTTAATGTATGAAGCCCCAAAGGGTCAGAGGGTCTCAAGAGGGACAAAAACTGACAGTTGGTCTAGATTTTTATAGTTGTGTACCACTGAGAATAACATCTCTTCCAAGCATGGGAAAAAAGAGGTTAGTACAACAAATAATTTCTAGAAAATATTCAGTATAGGAGAGTTTGTTCTTTGTTTTTTTAACATTATTTATTTATTTTTAGCATTCATTGTTTTAAAACTTGAGTTCTGAATTCTCTTCCTCCCTCCCATCTCTGCCCCACCCATTGAGAAGGCAAGAAATGTGATATCAATTACACATGTGAAATCATGCAAAACATTTTCCATATTAGCCATGTTGGAAAAAAAAAGTGTAGCTATGTCTTTCACAATTGATCATCATATACTCTTACTGTTATTTCGTACAATGTTCTCGTGGCACCGCTTACTTCACTTTGTATCAGTCCATGTAAGTCTTCCTAGGTTTTTCTGAAACCACCCCACTCATCATTTCTTATGAAACCATAGCATTTCCTAACAATCATATGCCAAAACTTGTTCAGTCATTCCCCAATGGATGCACATCCCCTCAGTTTCCAATTCGTTGCCACAACAAAAAGAGCTGTTACAAATATTTTTTATACATATAGGTCCCTTGGTCCTTTTCCTTTTTCTTTGATCTCCTCACAATACAGACCTAGAAGTGGGTCAAAGGATATGCACAGTTTTATAGAGGTGATTCTTTGTAATAAACATGTTTTTATAGTATACTTCAAGATTAGATTCAAAAAATCAAATAAAGCCAAATCTCAGTATAGTCAAAAGTTATTAGCCACTGAATTCCTTCCAGTTTCAAAGTATACTTTAAAGTTCAATTTTCAAAACTTATATTTATATGATATTTTCCTACTCCTTTTGATATCAAAGGTATATCCATCATTTTTATATCACCTTCATTTCTGATTATATTTCTCTCCACCCCCTGTTCCCAGATTCTTATAACAAAGAATAAAATAGGAAGAGAGAAAAGGCAGTTTACCAAACTAACCCACATATCAATAGTGTCTGATAACTTACTCAGTATTCCACACCCATAGACCCCCACCTCTGTAAAGAAGAGAGGAAAACACCTTTTTTCAAATCTTCTCAAGGGTCTGAGAAGCATTGTGGGAAGATCAATGCAAAGTGAAGTAGAAAGAGCCAGAAAAGCAGACAACAACCTAGGGGATAGTGATTATAGAGATTGTTACAATTATATAGCAATCCTCGGGTTTGTGTTGCTTTGGATGCATATGGGCTGGATGACCCTGGGTGTGTTCCTTAACCTCTTAATCCTTTCTAGGCAACACTCTAATACCTGAAGTTGGAGGGAAGCTCCTGGGTTGTATTAGCAGAGGGAGTTTCCTCATTGGGAGGGTAGGGGCGGTGAGGGAGGCAGTCCCTATGTCGGGCAGTGCTGGAGTCATTGTGTAGAGTGTTTTCTAGAAGTTTTTCTGCCTACTTAACCTTGCGTTGGTTCACACAAGTTTTCCCATGCTGCTTCTTTGCATTTTTCATACTTATTGTTTCTTACAGTATGGTTATGTTCCATCATATTCATGTAACACAATATGTTTGGCCAATTTCCAATCAACAGATGTCTGCTTTGTTTCTGGCTCTTGGTTACCGCAAAAAAAATGATGCTATGAACAGTTTGAGGCATATGGAGCCATTCTGTCCATCACTGACCTCCTTGGGGGTCTGAGCTTGGAAGGGATCTGTGGTCAAAAGATCTATACATTGGAGTCCATTTCATGCCTCACCCCTTTTTTTATCATAGTACCATATTTATCAGAATGGTAACCTAGCCATTTAAGCAAATGAATTCTTCCCATTTTAGAGACACTAATCAAGATAAAGCTTTAATTTAGCATTGTTTGTCATGGAATGACTTACCAATGATACTATAACTTGAGTTACAAAATGGTAACTTCTCCTTGAAGAGACAACAGATGAGTCCAGTTGAGGCTATGGCCAATGGCTTTGTTATCTGTTGTTTAGTCATTTTCAGTCATGTTCAATTCTTCATGACCTCTTTTGTGATTTTTTTGGCAAAGATACTAGAGTAGTTTGACATTCCCTTCTCCAGATCATTTGACAGATGAAGAAACTGAGGCAAGCAGCGTTAAGTGACTTGCCCAGGGTCACACAATTGGTAAGTGTCTGAGTCCAGATTCAAACTCAGGTCTTCCTAACTCCATGGGTAGTGGATAGAATGCTGAGGCTGGAGTAAGGAAGATTCATCCTCCTCAGTTCAAATCTGGTCTCAGATACTTATTGGCTCCGTGACCCTAAACACTTAACCCTAATTGTCTCAGTTTCCTCATCTGTCAAATGAGTGGGAGGAGGAAATGGCAAGCCACTCCAATATCTTTACAAGAAAACACTAAATGGGATCACAGAGAACTGGACATGACTAAAAGTGACTGAATGACCGACCACAACAAAAAACTTACTGGGCTACCCTGCTCCCAACCAAGCATGGTGATGAGAACGTTGATGTGGTTACACACAGACTCTTGCTTCCCTCATTCTGGCCTTCTCCCACCCTTAATGCAACTGAAGATATTACTATTTCTTTTGTCTGCCACATCCCACTGTTGACTTATCAAGAGCTTCCAGACCCCTGAAATGCCTAGTCACATCTCTCACATTGTGTACATGTGAAGTTCAATTTGTGGATCTACACAGAGAATTGTAGAGTTAGGTCTGTGGTGTTTTATCTTACCCCTTTTACTGTACAGTCTTTTGGGAGCTCAGCTCTGTTATTCAGAGCAGTAGCTATTTTTCCCAGAATTGAGACTGTCCCCATGTGATAGGGGCACATTTCTCATTGGCATGCATAGTAGGTACTTAATAAAAGTTTTCTGACTAGTGGACCTTTGCCTTCATTGAAGTCATTGACAAAAAATATTACAGGATTCAACCAAAGGGCCACAGTTGAGGACCTAGAGGGACTCAATGCCATGGTTCCCCACCCTTGGGTTAAGACAATAGAGCAGATCACAGGGACACAACACCATACACTGCTCTCCAACTATGCTTTAATGACTGTTTTTTGACTATAGTGATTCAAACAATTCTTAACGTAACTGTCTGTAGTGTCTTACAGCCGCTATCTCTCCCTCTTGGCTAGAGGACAACAAGAAAGACTTTGTATAATGTCTGCCTCAGATGTACTGGGAATATCACACACCCCTGCTCTGCTAGCCCAGGGAGCTTGACAAAAGGGAAGCAAGGTTGCCCCGGCCTGGACAGCTTCTGATGAAGTCATGCTGGCACCTTATGATAAAGACTTCTCTTTCTAAATCCTCCTGTAAGAAGAGAAGTAATCTGGGCACAGCTGGAGGGAGCAGGACAAAAGTCACCAGCTCCACCCTAGGTCTTCTGGGTTACTAAGTGAAGTTTTGGTGATTTGCATGATAAATGTTGGGGGTACATGGAAGTTCCCGTGAACTTACCCAACTCAATCTGACCATCAAGTGGACCTGGGGAGGTTCCCACCGAGGGAAAGGAAGAAGAAATACTGAACCTGAGAACATTTGCTGTGTACTAACTGGGTGTTGCTGTGAATCTAACTCACAAAAGAGCTATAAACACTCCATGAGGGAAGCCACTTAACAATGTTGATACAGCGGGAAAGTAAATGGTTCCAGTAGTTCAGCAGAGAAGTAGCTCAGCAGCAAATCTGGGGAGAAGGTAGTCCTGCAGATGAAAATCCAGGTCTATAGGGAGAGCCATGCCTTGGGAGCATAAGCTGCCTCAGCAAGCATCCCCACTGTCGTGAGTGCCAGGGCAATTCATAAGGCAAGCTCCTGTATGTATGATAGAGTGTGTGTGTGTGTGTGTGTGTGTGTGTGTGTGTGTGTAGCTTTCTTGATTATTTACCTCATATTCGATTTTAAGTAACATCCTTTGCTTTTCTCTGTTTTCTTCTTGTTTTGAGGAGATTCAGTGGAAATGGGAACTCATGATCTATGGATTATGAGAAGGAAGCTGAGTGCTACTCTCAGAAGCTGTGATTTTAACCACATAATTTTGCCAAGAACTGAAATCATTCCCACTAATCGATAGTTTGCCAATCCTATCCTGCTCCTTTATTGTGAAAACCTGGATAATTCTTCTCCAACCCTTTAGCATCTCACCCATTTTCTGTGACTTTTCAAAGATGGAGGTTGTGGCTCAATAACCACCTTTGATAGTTCATTCAATTCCCTGAGTTGTGTTTCATCTGGCCTCAGGCATCTATAGACAAATGCACAAAGTATAGATGACAAGTAGTGGTCTTGAGATTCTAATCCAAGGAGACTCTTTAGACCCCAGTGGTATTACATGTGTCATGTGGGTGAATCCTCTTCTAGGGACCATAGCTTGGAGCCTTAGGTGATAATCTCTATTTGGCCCCAGTCCACCATGTGGAATTTAAGGTCCGCTTTCAGTGCGCAGGACCAAGGGGCTTGTGCTAGAAGGTAATGAAGTCTCATAATTGACTACTTGACTATAATAGCTGATGACTTGGGGCTTGCAATGAGAGATAATGAGAAGTTCCCTGAGTGGCTGTTGAGCCAGAATTCAGTCAGTATACAAAGCAGGGAGCCTGCCACTCACTCACTCTCTTTCCTTCCTGGAGGCAATTGGTCTGAGCCTCTTCCTGAGAGCTGGATTGGAGAATGGCAGCTATCTTCATTCCCTTACCCAGTCCTAGTGGTCTTGAGCACATGGTCACCTCTGTTTCTTTGTGGAGTTTTTTTCTTTCCTAATCTTTGGCAAACAAATATACTAAGTTGGAAGAGTCCAAGAACCTTGTAAGTTCTGAAAAATCTGAAGATCCTAGGAAGGTGCTAAATAGTACCTTTGATGTTCCTGAAATGGCAATGACTGATGGGAAGAAGGAAAGGAGTGATGGAAGTGCAGGTCACTGCTGAGTTAACCTATAGAAGGGGAAGAGCTCCAGCAAGCCAGTGTCTGGGAGGCCCTGGGCTGGATGGGTCAAGAAAGGCCTCCTTCAGGAAGCAGGGTTTGAGACGGCCCTGGCCAGAACAGCAGGAAGTTGGGACCAGGACTCCTGGAGAGAGAGATATGGAGAAAAGCTAGTTGGAGAAATATGGTCATAAGAAAGCTGCCAGTTTTAGGACATGTATCCTCTTATTCCTGAGAGGAGTGCCATTGAAAAGCCCTTGAGGGGAGCTGCAAGAGGATTCTCTGAAAGGTGAAGGAATTTCCAGAAGCACCAGGAGTTGAGTGAGCCCTTTATCATAAGCACACCTTACGTGTGCTTTCCAAAGCAAAGTAAATTTGTATGGCCAAAAGATGCCCAGTTGACTGGGGTTTTACTGGTTCCTTCCCTCCCCTCTCCTCCCCTTCCCTTCCCTTCTGTTCCTAAAACCTTAAACCTACTGCCCTCTGAAGCTGGGACACCAATGGGCCCTTGCCTAAGGGCTCTTCTGGACCCTCCTAGCTTTACAATGATTATTAATAGTAACTGTTGCTGTTTCCCACCCAGCCTGATGTCTTTCTTTTTCTTGGCCTCATTAAAAGGGGCCATGCCCTGGCTTACTTCTTAAACAGGCCTATTCAATGAATGGGTGTTACCTCACCCTAAATGAGCACCTGCAAAGAACTTGGCCTAAAGGGCCCAAGGTCTCCCAGTGCATCCTGGGTCATCTCCAGTCATCCTGATGAATATCTGGTCACTGGATTCAGATGGCTCTGGAGGAGAAATGAGGCTGGTGACCTGCACAGCCCTCCCTCACTCAAAACAAAGTCAAGTGCAAGTCATGTCATCATTTCTCTGATGGCATGGTCTTCTTCGGCAATGAAGGATGAACACAACCTTATGTGTGCTTTACTATCATTGTACTCACGATCCACTCTTCTTATGTCATGGTGAGAGAGTGAGGCTCGAGCCTTTGGGGAGAATATTTGGTACCAACTGTTCTAGCATCTTAGTAAATGCATTTGCTAAAATCTGAGCACACCAGAGGGGGCTCAGGGTGTAGAGTTGTAAAAGGAGCCACTGGCAGGGTTGCCTCTGGCATTCAAGGTAGCTGCCACATTCCACTGTACAAGTTCAAGTTTATGGTCCCAGAGATAATGCTGTACCTGCCTGTTCTCTTGTCCCTGACTCAGAGCAGCTGGGACCAAATATTTTTGCCTTAGTAATTTGCTGCCTGGATCTAGTCCCTGAACTAGATTCCCATTCCCACCCACGCTAATGTCATGAGAGAGGGAGGCAGAGTCCAGAGAGGTCTCAGATCCCAACCCATGTTCCGTGCCAGCTGCCTGGTCTTTGACCCAGGCCAGCTGCTCCCCAGCTCCAGATTCCTTCCCTGTGAGTCTCCTCCTCAATAAGTCAGATATGACTATAAAATGATTCAAGGACAACAAATCTCCTGTAGATTCCTGGCTTTGGCTGAAATTCTTCTGTCCCAGCTTTGCTCCTTTCTAGGCAGGGATAATGGGCTGGGTCCTAGGACAAAGTCAAGGTCAAATTCTGGGGGTGGTCCCTTCTTAGGAGACAAGTTATCTCCAAAGGGGGTGTCCCTGCAACTGAGGATGCTTCATCTCTGGGCTCCACTTCTGCTGCAGCCCTCCTCAAGCATGATCTTCAGAAACAATCTGGACCCATGCTGAGGGGCCAGATCACAGATCCACAGGATGATAGAGTCACATGATCACAGATCCACAGGATCAGAGACCCAGAGCAAAAAGGGCCTAGAGAAGCCATCTAATCCCACCCCTTTTCCAGTACAAGGACACCAAGGCCCTGGAAGCTTTTATAAGTTGCCCAAGGTTTCCCTGGTAGGCACTACCAGACTTGGACCACCAAAGGAGGGAACTGTGGGAGATCAGTAGCTCCTCCCCCAGCTCTTGCACTGGCTTCCAACTCTTCACCCCTCCTCTCTCTTCCCTTCCCTCCCCTAATGAGAGCCCTTCCTATTCCTGAACTTTGCTGCTGCCAGCCAAGTTTGGGCTTGGTTCAGTCCAGTTGAATGTCTAAGCAGCTGGAGGCAGGACCCCCTGAGATGCTGCTTCAGGGCTAATCCTCTCTGCCTCCATTGGCCCTTTGCATCCCTCTTTCCACTACGCTTCCTTGCCCAGTCCTTTAGGGCCAGCTGTTGGGTTATAGCACTTAATTAATTTAAGAACCTAACTGCATTTTCCCTAAGGGCCTTCTGGAGACAACATCCCTGCCTTCCATAGCTAATACTTTAGTAGGTTTAATGTCAGGACTTTCAGAACAGGTAAGAGGACTGGCCAATGAGCAACTGCTGGACCGTGTATGGGCTGGGCTGGGTTGGGTTTGGTTTGTTTTGGTTTGTTTTGCAGGGGGAGGGTGGTGGATCTCATGAATGCTTCTCAGATGGAAAACTTGACAGTTTAGCCAGGGCCTCCCAGAAGCTGGCTTGAGGAGCTGTTCCCCTTCTACAGGATGTCCTCATTCTGCCCACGCCCTGCCAGTACCCACAGCCTCTGCCCAGGAGAGGAGTAAGGAGGAAATGAAAGGAGGGGAGGGGAGGGGTGGAGAGAAAAGACTGAGGCCCAGCCTCCACTCTGAGCTGGAGTTCCTTTGGGTGATTCTGATCCAAGGGCCAGATCAAAGCTGTCCACCCTCCTTCCCAATCAGTCTGTCCTAGCCCACTGGGTCAAGGTGCTCCTGGTACAATCTTGTGTTCTCTGAAACCAGAGTAGTGAGACAAGAGAGCAGATCCAGGGGCCCAGGGACTCCAGCACAGCTGCCCAGTCTAAATTAAGGCTCCCCAAACCCCTCTAATAATTCCAAAGATCTCCCAGAATGCAGACTTGTGCTTTCCCTCCTGGGAGAGGGCAGCAGTCCCAACCTCCTGCCATCCTTGCCAGGGCTATCTCAAGTCCTTCTTCCTCAGTGGACTTCCTTTGACGCTGCCAGCCCATCAAAAGCTTTTCAGAGACTGGTAGAATGTGTGAGCTGCCACATGCACAGGGTCTAGGAGAGGGCAGATTCCCAGAATTCTGGAACCTCAGACATAGAGGGCACCTGGAGGCCGGTGGGGTAGACCCATTCCTGAACCAGAATCCCCTCTTTCCCGTAATGGAACGGGAGCTGTCCAGCTGCCTACTCCCCTCCAGTGGCTGGAATCTGCTAGGCAGCCCAGGCCACTTTGGGAATCGAAAAAGTTAGTGGGAACTCTTGCTGCCTCCTGGCAACTCCCACCCTTGGTCCAGGTCTGTCTTTTAAGCCAAGGAGAACAACATGAGAGGCGGAATGGCACTAAGGGTAAGTTACTTCACTTCCCTGAGCCTCAGTTTCCTTATCTGTAAAATATAGAGGCAACACTGGATGCCTACCAAGGTCAAGGGGCTCAAGCTTGCTCTTTTCTGATCTACATTCTTCCCATATAGTTGTCCCTCCCAATCCCTTCATATCCATTTTATGCGTATATATGTACATACTGTCTCAATAGAATAGAAGTGATCTGAGGGCAGGTACTATCTGCTTTTTGTTTTTCCCAGGATCTAGCAGTGTCTGGTGCATAGCAGGTACTTAATAAATGTTTTTTTTTAATTGACCTATTATTTAGGAGACCAGGTTGGAGGACTTGGAGGTATCCTGGGCTTGTGGTACTAAGAGCCTAAATACTTGGGGGCAGGGTAGAAATAGAAGCCATGGGGATGATTAAAGGGATAATGACAAGGAAGGATGAGCCTAAGCAGAAGTTCAAAGCTAGTGTGGCATACTCCAGGAGAATTCAGAGAAGACTGCAAGTATTTCCACATGCCCCTTAGGTGCTGTTTTTCTGACACATCTGGTACCAGTGTGAATGGATGAAATCCCTTTGATCTGGGCTACTCCCCTGGGGTTCATGACTGACTGGATCTATCTAAGGGCATTTGGAGGAGGTTGGTTTATGGGTTGGAGGGGGCAAAGAAAGAGAGGGGCGCAGAGACAGAGTCAGAAGCAAACAGAGAGACAGAGAGAGACAGAAACAACATTAGAAATATCTATACATAGGTAAGAAAGATAAGGCCAAGGAGAAAAACCGGATTAGAAAGAGACATACATAACAGAAAAAGCAGAAATAGGAAATGGAGAAACAGTTTTAGAGCAGACACCCATGGCAACTCTAGAAACAGAGGGGAGCGCCTTTGGAACAATGTTGACCCCAAAATGAAATCCTCCCCCTCATTCCCTCTTTACCTCAAGCAGAAAAAGAGAGAAAATGTTTGAGAGCTTGTCTCTATCTATAAAGAATGAGTTGCAACAAAAAAACTGAGGTGAGTTCCCATCGATTGAAGAATCTACCATGGTAGATAAACAGAACAGAATATTATTGTAGTGTTAAAAAGAGTGACCATGACAAATTCAGAGCAAAGTAGGAAGACTGTTAGGAACTGACGTGGAGTGAAGTGAACAGAGCTGGAAGAACAAGGATGTTCTGCATGGAGTCAGGAAGACCTGAGTTCGAGTTTCACCCACCTCTTATACTTATGAACTGTGTGACCTTACACAAAACATTCTGTTTCTCTTTGCCTTCATTTCCACATTTGTAAAACAGGTGTGTGTGAATAAAGGTAGTTCTCCCAGGGGTTGCTGTGAGGCTCAAATGAGATAAGGTCTTTAAAGTACTTTACAAACCTTAAATCATTGTAGAAATGTCAACTGCTATCTTCTCTTGTGAGGGGTATAGGGGAGGCATAACTTCTTTCCCCCAAAACTGCAGTAGGGCTTCCACCTTGGGCCAAGGGGCAGCTAGATCTTGGGATCAGCTAGCTGCACCACTGGTTCTTTCTTCTGCTTTGTAGGTTTTTGGTTTTGGGATTTTTTTTTTTGCAGTCTGATTATAGGTGACTGAGTAATGTTCCTAAGATGTACTGAACACATTCAGTTTGGTAAACAAGCAGTCTTATATATGGAAGAGATTGGGGGTTCTGGAGTCTGTTGATTGAAGCTGACTGGTGTGAGCTTTTCTGTGTAAGACATCATTCCTGACTGATGAGAGGCTGAGTTCAAGTCTTGTCCTGATTTGCCAGAAGGCAAGTACAAGTAGTTAATTGGACAGTGCAAAATCAAGGTGAAATGTAACAATGTCTATTCTGCAGTTCCTCCAGCTGCTCTGTGTTCCAGTCTTTATGACTCAACCTCTCACTAGCAGGTAACAGTAATTATAAATTGTTAACTAACTATTTGCTTACCTTGTCAATATATACTGAGTCTTTTGGATCTTTTAGCATTTTTTCTGTGCATAGGAAATAAAATATCTGCTGCATACCAGATTTACTTTGTACATTGAATGTTGAACGCTTTTGTATTCCACACCCTTTGGGCAGATGCTATACATGAACCCAACCTACCTTTAAGTAACTTTTCCTCTGGGGGATCCAGGTGGAGGTACAAAGAGTGTGAGAAAAGAATCTTAATGTCTCATAGAGGAAGCCACAGTCCCGGAGATTGAACCTGAGTCCCGAACATCAGCCTCCTTAGGTGAGGAGGATGGTGAAGCACCCTCACCTACTAGGCTCAACATCAGGTTCTACTTGTTAGACTTGTAACAAATAAAAATATTCAAGGAAAACACAACCACCAGTTGGCTAGATGTGAAAATGTATGTCTGATTCTCCGCCTCTAGTTCATTGCTTCTCTTTTAAGAGATGGGAACCATGCTTCATCTTAGTCTTTTGGAGTCTTGACTGGTTTCATTCCCAGATCTATATCTCACTTTCCTCACTTCTCTGCTCCATCACCAGCAGCCTTCATCTCCTGAAGACCTCTCTCCTGAGAGTCCCTTTGGACCCCCATTTCAGGAGGTAGCCAGGCCATACTCACTTCATCTACAGCTCCCTTCGTCATTCTCCAGACCTTACTTCCTCACCAGCCCCCTTGTCCCCATGGTCTGCCCCTCCCCCAGATTGCCAGCTCCCGTTTAGGTTTTCTCTTCTTCCACTTCAATGTAAGCTTCTTCTTGAAAGTAGGGACTGCTTTTGTTTTTTGGTTGTATCGCATTTGTATTCCAAGAGGCTCATTCTCTCTCTCTCCCTCTCCCTCTCCCTCTCTCTCTCTCTCTCTCTCTCTCTCTCTCTCTCTCTCTCTCTCTCTCTCTCTCTCTCTCTCTCTCTCTGTCTCTCTCTGTCTCTGTCTCTCTCTCTCTGTCTCTCTCTCTTTCTTCTCTCTCTCTCTCATATCTCTCTATCACCGGTCAAACAATAAATATGAGAAATTCAGAGAAAAGGGGAAAGACTTGTTTGAAGTTCAACTCTTTTCAAAGCTGTTTTCCTTTAAAGTACATAATTGTTTCTCTGGTTCTTCTCACTTTGCTCTGCATCAGTTTATATAAATTCTCCCAGGTTACTCTGGATCTGTCCTTTTTATAATTTCTTATGGCATAAAAATATTACATTCAATCCATGTGCTGTAGTTTGTTCAACCATTCCCTAACTGATAGTGTGAGAGACCGCAAAAGTTAAGTTTCCACAGTAAGTTATTGTAAATTGATGAAGTCACTGAGTATGTTAGATAAGAAGATCAGCAGACTGCAGGTGGACTCAACCAATCAAAAGACAGACATTGACCTTCAGAAAATTACAAAGTTTTTGATAAAGGAACCAAATCTATGGCTAACTGGAACTAGCCAAGAAAACTGACCTAGAGTTACCTGGAGAAGACTTTCCTTCCCTGTGCTTGCTTAATGAACTTCACTGCATATAAACAGACACACCCTGTAAAAAATTATCCCTCCTTTTTCTGATTATGGATCCTATGTTAAAGCATATTGGAGAGGTGGAATCACAGTAAGGGGGGGTTTTACATCATGGGCATGTAGAGAAGATGGTGACCTAAAGGAGAATGGGCCAACCCATCTCCTGGTGGGAGGATCTGTCTTGAATTAAGGGTAGATAGCTCATCTCCCTTCTATATTCAGTGCTCCTGAAAAGAGGGTGGGGCCTGCTTTGGCCAAAATGTTCAATTCCTCTAAACTCTGCTGTAATACATTTTCTTTGATACCTTTTTAGTGTCAAGAGTATTTCTAACAATAGGCACCCCCTTTTGCTTCTAGTTCTCTGTTACAACAAAAAATACTGTCATAAA
This sequence comes from Bettongia penicillata ogilbyi, assembly GCA_023548195.1. Classification (NCBI taxonomy): domain Eukaryota; kingdom Metazoa; phylum Chordata; class Mammalia; order Diprotodontia; family Potoroidae; genus Bettongia; species Bettongia penicillata. The sequence goes on along the minus strand of JAJHZJ010000134.1, from coordinate 15,292,458 downwards.
TATTTTTGTATATACTGGCCCTTTCCTGTGTTCTTGGAATTCTTTAGAGCACATGCCTTGTAAAGGTGTTTTGGGCTCAAACAGTTTATACTGTTTGGTGACTTTGGCGGTTAGTCTCGAATTATTTTCAAGAATGGTTGGATTAACTCATAACTCTACCCTCCCCCCGCAACAGCCCTACCATTAGTGTGTCTGTTCTCCCAGAGTCCTTCTAATCACAGCCGATTTGATTTGTGGTGGGGTAGAGTTTCAGAGTTGACTTAACTTGCATTTTTCTAGTTCTTGGTGACTTCCAGCATTTTTCCTATGAAACTTGCTAATTTGAATTTCTTCTTTTGAGAAATGCCTGGTTACGTTCTTTGACTATTCAGTTTTAGGGAATGCTCCCTTTTCTTATATCTTTGGATCAATTTCCTGTTATCTTGGGTAGATGATCTTTATGAAAGATATGTACTGATAGATTCCCTGGTAATCTATTTCCTTTCTAATTTTGTGCTGATTTTGTTTGTGCAAAAACTTTCCAGTTGTACAAAACCAAAACTGTCTATTTTATTATCTGTGATTCTCTCTATGCCTTAAGTTTGGTTATGAACTTTCCCCCTTTATCCATAGCTGTGAAAGGTATATCCTTTTCTTCTCCCTTAAATTGTTTTTGATATAATCTTTAGGATCAACACCAAGCTGAAAGTTCCACCTGTACTCTGAGCCATCCATCTCCAGTCATCCTGATGGTTCTGGAGGAGAAAGTGAGGCTGGTGACTTTGCACAGCTCTCCCTCACTCATATCAAAATCAATTGTAAGTCACATCCTCATCTTCCTGATGTCATGGTCCTCTTTGAGAATGAAGGACAAAACACACACACACACACACACACACACACACACACACACACACACGTACCTGGGATGGCCCCAGCAGCCAGCATGATGGCTTTCGCAAACTAGGTACATAGAAATGGTAGATCCTGGTTGGTTTTTTCAAGACCAATTCTGTTCTGTTGGGGAGAGGGTTCCACTGTATTCCAAGTATTATTCTTGGATCCAACAGAGCCTCCATCCTCACTACTCTAGCCTCCCATCCAGAGATGTCATCCTCTTCACTATTCAATATTTTCCTGTGCTTTTCCTCAGACTGTTTCCTGCTTCTCTCTACCAGTGAAATGAAATATCCCCTGCTTCCTTCAGTCTACATGAATCTTTCTCCCTTTTCTAAGTTCCTATTAATTTACATTCAGCGTTAAACAGTTTACCTTGGGTGGAAGAAAGAAATCTGTTGCATTTTAGCTAAAGTCCACCTCAGACCCCTTTAGTGTTTTACAAACAATATTTCTTAGTAAGAGACTGATGAACAGTATACTTCTCTAATCAGTGAATGAATTCTCTGACTAAAGAAATTTCTGATTCATGTTTATAGTCGTTGGTGTTTGTCCTTTGTTCTGGAAGAGGACCATGACATCAGGCAGGGGATGCCATGACATGTGAATGAATTGGATTTAAGTAAGAGAGGGCTATGCAAAGTCACCATCCTCACTTTCTCCTCCTGAGCCATCTGGGTCCAGTGGCCAGATATAGATTAGGACAACTGGAGATGGCCTAGGATGCAGGGGAAGGCCTTGGCCTTTTTATGCTAAGGTCTTTCCCAGGTCTCAGTCATAGTACCCACTAAGTAAAAGAATGGGCAGCAAGGTGGCACAGTAGATAGATCTAGAGTCAGGAAGATCTCAGTTCAAATTTGACTTCAGATTCTTACTAGCTAGTTACCAGTTATGTACTCCTAGACAAGTCATTTAGCCTCAATTTCCTCAATTATAAAAGCATAGTGCCTGACACATAGTAGGCTCTGTTGTTGTTCAGTTGTGTCCGACCCTCCTTGACCCTTTTTGGGGTTTTCTGGCAAAGAAGAGTTTGCCATTTCCTTCTCCAGTTCATCTGACAGATGAGGGAACAGAAGCAAATAAGGTGAAGTGACCTGCTCAGGGTCACCCAGCTAGTAAGTGTCTAAGGCCAGGTTTTAACTCAGGAAAATCAGTCTTTCTGATTTCAGGCCTCTGAGATCCCTCTCAGCTCTAAATCTATAATCTTCTACAGTACTTTAAAATTCACAAAGCACTCTACATAAATTATGTAGTTTTAGTCTTATAACAACTCTGTAGGAGAAGGGTTAAAAGCATTAGAACCCATATTATAGATGAGCAAATTGTGACGCAGAGGGGAGATTGCTTTCCATGGTCATATGGCTATTAAGGATCACAGGCAAGAATTGAAGATAGGCTTTCCAAGCTCCAAGTCTAGTGCTCTCTGTACTGTTAGGCTGCTTTATCTGTAATATAGGATGAGCGTGACTCAAAGTCACTGTCTTTCAGTGAAAATGCTTAAGGAAATGGTGAGGAAAAAGCTTTAAAAGTCTTAAAATGCTATATGACCTTTATTCTCTGTAATGTAGATGTTTTGCCTTTGATTTTGGCATAGGGACTAGAAGTCAGGAAACTCTCTGAGCCTCGAAGTCCAGAACGGGCGCTGATCTGTCTTGGTAGAGTAAAATCACAGGCCTGGTCAAAATTGTTTTGCATTTACTCATCTGGAAACATGAAACATTTTAAACATGTTGCCAGTGTGGTGGCTGAAGTGTCCTATGTGTACCAAAGGCTCATCTGCCAGTGGTAGAAAACACACACACACACACACACACACACACAGACACACACACAGACACACACATACAGATACATCTATATCTATATATACAAGTAGATGTGCCAGACTTGCTCTCCCAGGCTCCATTCCCACTGGCAGTCTAGACCCCCATAGTAAAGCTGTTCTAGCTTCCCTTCTGGGCTCTGGACAGCTTGAGATAGTATGAAGGGTCATTTTCTAGCACTATAGCTTATGACCCCACTAGTATGCTCTCCTTCAAGATCATCAGTTGATATTAACTGTCCATCTAGCCTTAATTACTTTTTAGAAAGAGGTATTTACTAAGGTCCTATAGGAGTTTCTTCCCAAGCCCATTGTCTGCTGTTCTGGGATTGCTGTGTCTTGCAGAATCAAACTTAGAGCTTAGGGGGCCCTAGACCTAGAAGTTGGCCCCCTCATTTTGCAGATGAGGAACTGGGGGCTCCAGCGGCTATCTAAGGATACTCTCTCCTAAGTGGCCTTCAAAGCTGGCTCTAAGTCCAGCACCATGGAAGCTCTCCTTGTGGAATGTCACGCTTAGTCAGGTTGGGTCCCACCCTTCCTGTCCCCAGTGGGAGTTTTCTTGGCAGACACTGGAGGGGTTGGTCATTTTCTTTTCTGACTCATTTGACAGATGAGAAAACTGAGGCCAACACGATGAAGTGACTTGCCCAGCGTCACCCAGCTTGTTCAGAGGAACCTTCCTGACTCCAGGCTGGGCACTCTACCCGCTGTGCCACTAGCTCTGCCACCCACTAAGCCCCTGGCTGTGCCCCTGGCTGCGCCCCCTAGCTGCGCCCCTGGCTGTGTCCCCGGCTGTGCCCCCTGGCTGCGCCCCCTAGGGGTGTCCCCGGCTGCGCCCCCTAGCTGTGTCCCTGGCTGTGCCCCCTAGCTGCGCCCCTGGCTGTGTCCCCGGCTGTGCCCCCTGGCTGTGCCACACGCTGCCCCGTGAAGGGCTTCATCATGAACCGCTGAAATGCGCACTCCTAGAGCAGAGCTGGGAATACAAAAGGGCTTCACACTGAGCAAACCGAACGTAAGCGGCTTGAGGGGAGGGGCTGTTTCCAGCCTACCCTTGGCCCCAGCGGGAGGAGAGCACTCGGCGCACGCGCTCTCACTGGCTCGCGCTATCCTGCCCTCGCCCCCCTCCCCCACGCCGGGCTCGGCCTCGGCGGGTCCGCCAAGCCTGTGGGGGCGTCCGAGGCTCCCGGGGCTCCCCGCCCCTCGGTCGGGCGCGCGGCGCGGCGAGCCGACGTCGCGGCGCACGGAGGCTGCGCACTGCGGCTGCGCAGAGCGTGCGCCGGGTCGGGCTGGGGGCGGGGTGCGGGGAGCGTCGAGGCCTGAGAGACGGAGCCGGAGCCGGAGCCCAGTCCCAAGCTCGAGCCCGAGCCCGAGGCCCCTGAGCGCCGCCCGAGCCGAGCCCGAGCCCGCGAGCCGGAGCCCCCGGGGCCGCCCGAGCCGAGCCCGAGCCCGCGAGCCCGCGGGAGGCCGACGACGGAGGGGCCCCGAGCCGCGCCGCGGGCACCGGACGGGCCGCCGCCGCCGCAGCGCTTCGCCCAGGCCGGAGCCGGAGCCGGAGCCGGGGCCGCGGACGGGGCCGGGGACGGCGGCGGGGACGAGGAGGAGGAGGAAAAGGAGGAGCCCGAGGAGAGCCCGGCGAGGCCGCCGCGAAGGAGCCGCCCGGCCCGGCCTTAGTCTGGTGAGTGACCGCCCGGCCCGGGCCGGCCGCCTCCCTCGGCACCCGCCGCCCCTGGGCGGCCCCGACCCCCGCCGACAAGCCTGCGCGGACCCAGGCCCCGCCGGCCTTGGCCCGGCCCGGCCCTGGAGGCCTGCGGCCCGGGCGCCAATGGGGGAGGTCAGGGCCGGACCCCGGAGCCCGCGGTGCGGGAGGCTTTGTTGCGGCCGAGAGGGAGACACCCCCAGGGCCGGCGGGGCCCAGGGCGACGGGACGTGCAGCCGGACCCCCAGACGAGCGGGTGGGGAGGTCCTTGGGCCACGGGTCCAGAGCCGGGGTCCGGGGAGTGGTGTTTCCAGAAACCAGGGCCTTCTCCCCCACTTTACCGCCCCCTGACCCACCCCACCCTGGGGCCTTCGGCAAGCTTCCTGTTAACGGATCGAGAGCTTGCTGTGTGATCTTTATGGCAGGAAGCGCCCTTCTCTTTTCTTTCTCAGTCCTCTGGATTGAACGATCGTGCAGCACCGTCTGTGTGATTTCATTTCGCAGCCACCAACGAGCAGTGAAAGAGGTGGTCTGGGCACTGGAGGTCTCGAAAAGGAGAGGCCAGGTGACCACTTGTCAGGGCTGTCCTAGAGATCCTGGACCAGGGGGTCTCTGGTGGCCATCCAGCTTCATTTGGGTCAGTGCTGTCCAACACTTTGTTCATCTGGAGTGTTCTCTACTTCCTTGAAAGTACCTGATGTGTCTCCCAGGAGAAAGCAATCTGCTTGAAGACAGACTGGTATTTTTCTGTTGTAACTTTGTATTTGGTGTGGTGTTGGATACAATGTTAAGTTAAGGGTGGATCTGTGAAAGAAGAGAGAGAAAAGCCAAGCTTGGTGCTGACATTTTCTCATTTAAATGTAAAAGGAATTCCTCATCCTTAAATGAAATGCGGCTGGAGCCCACTTTTGATTGGGGTAAATCACCTTGTTGGTTTACTTCTAGATGCAAGTGACTTTGCTCAGACTGAGCTGTCTAAAAAGTGTTTACTGGAGATGTCAAGCTCTTGTGGAATTGCAGGAAAGTTTATTTATAAATATACTCATTTGCTAACTCCTCATTTCTGTTCCTGTTTTTACTAAAAGATGTAATTATTCACACAAGAATTGGCATGTAAGTTTTTGAGTTACCAAGCTATTTGGGCTATTGTGTGGCAGCATTTTTTTTTTATCAATTTATGTGTTATCATTAAGGATATTTTATCCTGGAATAAAATTTCATATATAAATATAATTTTTGTACAAAGTAGATAACATTTTAAATTGACTTTTACTATAAAGTGATGTGTTTGTAGTTTCATGTTAAAAGTGAAAGTTAATAAGTTGGTACTTAAGTTTTTCCAGAGTATTTGGTAGATATGTTAACAAATGTGTTTAGCTTCTAGACAGTGAGCTTCTTGAAAGGGAGTTTGATTTCCTTTGGTTTTACAAATTCATGTTAGTAGGTTGTCTTTGAGTTGTTTAGTAATGATTAGTAAGTGAAAAAATGATTTTTTGACAGGATCAAGGGGAAATGCCCTTAAAAGCTCCATGAAATTCTTTGGATTTTAATGTTTATGAAGGCAGGCTTATGTTGACATACATGCACATGTAGCTTGGGAGTAACTTCTCATTTTCCTTATCTGTGAAGATTTGGATTCAAGACCTGGGTCTTGAATTATTTTTAATTTTGACAACATAAGGAACATGATTATATCAGTTTATAGGGTGCAAGTTATCAGCTTATCAGCTATGGAATGGACCTCATTGAAGTGTAAAACACCAGTACAGCTATAAAACTATAGCTTTCTGGGCCAGTGTCATATATTTGTGGACTGTTTATTGCAGGTTTTCCCCTTTTAAAGATGTTTATAAATAGGGCCATCCATATGGATTAAAGTCATGTTAAAATTATGGCCATGCAGTTTTTGTGTCACATGAAATTTTAAAACTAAAATGTTTAGAGAATTGTGAAACTAAATACATTTAGAAATTTAAATATTTTAGCATTTCTGATGAAAATTAAATGATTAAGTACTTGGACAATGAAACAGATTTGTAGTTTAATTTTTAGGTAGTTCATTTGAGTTCATTATATCATCATCATATCAAACTGCAGTATCATTATTGATATTAATTTATAAATTGACCAGTTTAAATAACTAATTTTTATTGGTATTTTTAAACTGGGAAGTTGAACTCATTTATTTAAATGGATAAATTGTAAATATAAAAGGAGAGTAGAAAATGCACCACTTTAAAACTTGAAGAAATTTATTGGCTAAAACTTGAATTAATATTGTAATTTAGTTAACTCTACACATTCTGTAAAAATTGGTATTTATCTCAGAAATACCCTGTATTGCTTGAGGATATTTTGTAAATATTTTTACTTTTAACTTCTTTTTAGGTAGGTTTATGAGAAGTGCTCTCAGCTCTCAGTAGTAGAAAATTGTAAATATTTTTCTCCCCTCACCCCAGATATACTCACAGTACTCATGTTTCCATGCCCAACCATACAAATTAGTCCTAATTCATATTGTCAAATCCTAAAACAAACTTAGAGATGGGATGACTTTGTTTCTGTTTCCAGCTGCCCTTTTGAGTCTTTTTTTTGGTTCTTCACAGTTTCCATATGTCAAATCTTCTTTTCGGTGCTACTTGCAGATATATTTTTAAAAAATGTCTTCTGTAGCTCCTTTTTTTTCGTTACTTTTTTGTGAATTTGACTTTCTGGATGAGCTCGAGTGTGCCTTGCAGAAATAAGAATATGACACTTTGGCAAAGGTGGGTGGAACTGGTTAAACATTGGGGAGCTGATAAAATGGTGGGGGTTGGGAGAGGTACAGCTTTTTAAACCCGTGTATTAAATTGCTTATGACTCATGTTGTTTCCTGGGGAGTGGTGCAGCTAGATCCCTTTGAGCTGTAAAAGACTGACTTATGTTTGTGTGTGTACATTGTTTGCACATATGCAGAGTAATTCAGTTATCTTCCTCACTTTTGACTCTCGTGGGAGAGAGGAAGGCTGATGGTTGGGGGACTTTCTTTGAATAAACTAACTATAGATTGGTTCTTGTTCTCTGTCCCTTTTAACCTGTGATTTCATAAGTGTAGGGAATGCTTGGTGTGGGAACTCCCATCAGGCAACTTGTCCGTAATCTAAAGTTTTAAGAGATACCTGGGACGTCTCCAGGCTAACTGATTTGCCTGTGGTCTTGAGCTGGCATGTGCCAGAAACAGCACTTGAGCCCTAGGTGCCAGTGCAGTCCTCTGTATGCTAGAAAGAACTAATAAATCCACTGCTAATAATTATTTCACTGCCTGGTCACTATTTCTTGCCAGTTTTCTTAGCCTGGGAGCAGAGTAGAGTGAATTGTGAATTTCTGCATCCAGAATTTGGAGTGATGCAAGGGGCTAAGAGCATGCTTTAAATAGGTGCTTTTCCTGATGCTGTTCCTCAAGACCCATCAGTGATTGATTGAAGAGCCCTTGGTGGCAGATGTTGGAGAAATGGAAGCAAACATTTTTTCGAACCAGATGGATATATGGATGGGATGGTCTACATATCTTGGGCTGGGGGATGGGAAGGCTTGTCAGCTTGCCATTAATAACTCATTCTGGCATTTACTGAGCTCTCTACGTGTGTCACTTCCTCCCCCATGGAGCTTTCTTTTCTTTTTTTCTGGGAGGGAGGTTTGAGGGAATGACAGGGAGGTTGCTGTAGCAGTTAGCCAACTGAGCAGAGAGAGACAGTGAGGGATAGATGCAGAAAGCAATAAGGATTCAGTCCCCTGTGGAGTGCCCTCCATAAGAGGGAGTTTTCTGTGTTACACTACATTTCAGATTGACACGTAGTAGGTGATGATATCTGCGTAGTTATTTCAGCTGTTGATGTCAACTAACCAAAAATATCTCTTAAGGACCTAAAGTGCTGAATGCTTGGGATCCAGTGAAAAAGCAAAAAACTTTGCCTGTCCTCGTGGAACTTTCATACTAGGGAAAAAGCCAACACACATAAATTAGAACACAGAGAGAAAGTACAGGGTGGATGGCACTGGCCACGGGGGTTAGGGGAGGGGAGATTGACCACCAGTACAGGCCTTCTGGGGATGTGGCTGTCCAGCTTTCTTTAAGGACACCAGAGAATGTAAAATAAGGTCTAACTTTAAACACTGACACAATTTTTCAAACAGTAGATTTGTATGACTATGCTTAAGTATTTTCAGACAAGTGATTGACTTTTTCATTTCCCCATAGTGCCTACACATGATCAATGCCTTTTCTTTCATTCCTAGATTCATTGGAAAGATTGGGAACAAGTCATTTTTATCTTTCAGTTTTAATAGTCATTTTTTGGGAGGGGGCAGTAAAAAGGATGAACAGATGTATTGAGGACCAGTAAAGTGTGATCTGGAATAGGAAGCATATTGATAGGTGATTTCATGGACTATATTGATAAGTGATTATGTCAAGAAATTCCAACAGCTCAGAATTTCTTCATTCTTTTTATAAAATACTTCAAACTATAAAAATCTTCAGTGCATTTTCAACTGTTGCTTCCCCTTTAAGGTGTAACATTAACTTTGCTTTGTAGTTCACCTCTTCCTTAACTTTTTTCACCTCCCCTTCCCAATAAAAAAAAAAAGGGCTGTGCCAAATATCAGTTAATATAGAAATACTCTAGAAGTGTTCTACTAAAATTTCTCTTGTTAAGGCTAGTTTGTAGGATTATCCAATAATAGAGCTGCCAGGGACCTTAGAACTAGATAGAGAATCTAGTCTATCTGATTCCTTCATTTTACATATGAGGAAACAGGCTCAGAGGTTAAGTGACTGTCAGTGGTTATCAAGCTACATAGATAGTGGCAGAGGAAGTAGGGAGTACTTCTTATGTTTCATGATTCCCAGTTGAGTGCTGTTTTGGCCATTCTACAAAATGTTCTGCCTTGATTAAATCCATTAGTGACCATAAGTGAATTGTGATATGTTTGAATTTCCACACCTTGCATTTCCCTACCATCACTCAGGCTCTGCCATTGAAGTCCTACAGAGGCTGTTGTGGTGTGTGGGGGTGCTGCTCCCAGGAATTTTGTCATCAGTGCTAATGGAGTAGAAAAATTAAGTTGTCTCAGGTTCAACCCTCTGGGTTCCCTGCTTTAAACAAGGCATTACATCTTAAACATAGCAGTGCTTAGCCTTCACAAAAGAAGTGTAAATAGAAGCCTCCAGAATTTACTCCTTGTTTGATTTTTTTTTTTATTGTAGCATATGTAGCATATATTGTAGCATATTAGTATATTGGTCTTTGTGTGTGCAGGCATTCAATTAATGGTAGTAGGATCATTGAGTTAGGTGTTTGATCCCCTCATGTTCCAGATGAGAGAATTACTCTGTTTTCTAACATCCTCATTTTATTCTTGACGATTTAATTTACATCTTCTCATTGATTTTTAAAAATAATTTCTTGAATATTTCCCTGCACTGTTTACACCGATAATTTAAAGTGTGTTAGCATTGTACTGAGGGTTCTTTGAAACAAGTCATTCAGGCAGTGAGTGTGGAGAGCTGGCTTTGCAGCCTGGGAGACCTGAGTTCGAGGCTTAAATTTGGCACATACTTTCTCTGTGACCCTGAGTGAACTTTTCAGTTAGTTCTCCAAGGTTAATTTAGAGATCAGAAAAGGCACCAATAACATTGTTTGGGGGCAAGTTTCCTCCTCTGGATCTTTCCCAGATAAGATTCCAGGCCTTATTCCTTCCTGCACTGTGGATACAAAGGTAAAAGTGAAGAAAAAAAAATTCTGGACCTAATATAGCTTACATTCTGCTAGGGTGGGGTAGGCATAATAGAGTATTTCATTTAAGAATTTATTCTGTTTGATACACTCATAGTCACTATACTCTATGAGGTATAGAAACTTGTAAACAGAACGTTTTGGTTATTTAGGTTGAGAATTGGAATAAACAGTACAAGTAAATTATGAGTATAGCTCTTCTGTAAATAACAGTTAAAGTCCCATTCCAGAGACTTTGTAATCATGGAGAATTACAGCTGGAAGGGACCTCAAAGACATCATATTCACCCCTGAAGACTTACAGATAAATATACTGACACCCAGAAAGTAGAAGTGATTCACCCAGGGTTTCACAGGGGTCAGAAGGCATTGTATGATTTTAGTTTCTTCCTTAGGGTCCAGGCCTTTTATGGACATTTTAAATCTGGTGTCTGAGGAAGAAAAATTATAATTAGAATCTGGTTTTTGATCGTTTTTGTAACAGTAAAAGTGAAAAATTCAATCTGTATTTTTGCAGCACATATGAAAAACCTTATTTTTATGAGTAGTTTTATTTTCTCTACTATTTAATAATGATGGTGTTCTCCTTAAATAGAGAAGAGAGGAATTCTTGCTTCCCTGTTATCCTCTTCTACACACTCCCTCTCTCTTTGGAAGTGTGACTTCCCTGAGGAGGCACACAGCGAGTGAAGGCTCCTCTTTGGCTTGTGACTGAGTGAAGTTTTGTTTTCTCCTAGTTTGACAGGTGGCTAGAGATTATATTACTTTGTAGTATTACTTTATTTTTGGTAATTGTGAATAAAATGAAAGTGTGTGTGTGTGAGTGTGAGAGTGAGTGAATGTGTGTGAATGAGAGAGAACGTTAGCTTTAATCTCTGCCTCAGAAGATGCTTCAAGAGCAGACTATTATAGTTTTGGGAAGTACATGCTTAGCTAGCTACCAGGGCAGTTATTAATATTTGAATTGCTTGAACTTCCCAGTCTTCTCTACTTTGTTTAGCTTTGTGTATTTTAGTACTGTGTGTTGTATTTGACTCAGAACAATTAAGCCAAATTCAGTGAGTTTTGAAAAGAAAGGACTGAAATTGTAGGATCCAAGTTAGGGTTAAAACAGTCAAGGAGCAGGAAGAGGAAATATAGGAGATAGGAAAAGTTCAGTTCAGCCAACTTCTAGTCCCTACTACCTGCCACTGTTCCAGTGCTGTTAGAAAGAAAGCAAGCTGAGAAAAGAAACAGTTCTGCCTTTCCAGGTGCTCCCATTTCTCTTGGGGTGGTGGTGGGGATGGAGAGATGATATGCAAATGGAGAAATAAGTACAAAATCTACCCTAAAGTTGGTTCAAACTAATGTCACAAAGTAACTGAATGGCATCAGCTGAGGAGGTCTCAAAGGAGGGAGAGAGGAAAAGGAATGTGGAGAGGGTATGGTGACTAGGCCTGATTGCCTTGACCAGGGCAGTCAGGTGGAGTGAGTCTGGAGCCTTTGGCCACAGCCAGCTCTGCGCAGGGCTGACAGTGCAGACAAGGGGTTTATATTTTGTTCTAGAGGCTTCTTGGTTAGATGTAAGCTTTAGGGACCTCAGCTCAGTCCCCATGGGAAGGATGGTTTGGAGAAGGAGGAGGTTGGAGGCTGAGCATCGGCCTAGGCCAGAGGTGATGAGAGCTGTGTGGGTGGGGAGGAAGCACCTTCAGAGAGATATTTCGGAGGCAGACTTGACAAGATGTGGCGAGATGATACAGGAGCCAAGAAGAGTGAAGAGCTGAGTGAGGATGACTGAGATTTTGATCCTGGGTGATAGGCAGGAGGATGGTGGAGCCCTCTCCAGAAATAGGAAAGTAGGAAGATTGAGTAGACGTTTGTTTTGGGTAGGGTGAATTTGAACTGCCTGTGAGGTAGGCAGCCAGCTGGTGATGGGTGGCAGGTGAGAAAGAAGGACTGGCTCTGCAGACTTGGGTGTCATCTGTACAGAGCTGTCTTTGATGAAATTACAAGCGTGGAAAGAAAGAAGAGGACCCATATCTAAGCCTTAGAGCCCGCCCACACAGATGAGGTGGAATGAGGAGGATTCTGTTGTCAGGGAAAGAATGGGAATGGGTCAGAAGAAAGTGAAAGGAGACAACATGACTGAATCAGAGGATGAGAAGTTGAAGGGATAGGATATATAGTGAGCCCATTGTTCCCTGAGAGCTGATTATATTATCCAGATCCTTCCATATATGAGAAATGTCATGTCACTTAAGAAGATTTGTTTTGAGAACATATTCATAGAACTGATGTTGGAAGGGACCTCACTGTTTTAATTTAACTCTTCTCTAAACAAGAATTCCCACAACAGTGTCCCTGAAAAGTGGTCATCAGCTTCCGCTTCTTATCCTGAAAATGCATTCTTCTTGTGGACAGTATCATTGAGAGACAGTTTCAGCTTATATAGAGAGGGCTAAAGTCTGCCTTCATGTTTGTTAAAAATTGAGGTTAGGAACATGTTCCATGCACATTCAAATGGATCCTCTTTTGACTGTTTTCCCTTTCCCACATGGAAACCTTTGTTTGTTGACTTGATATTCATTCTCCATTAACATCCCTGACCTTAAGTTTCCTGAGAGCAGGGTCTGTGTATTGTTTCATTCTTGTATTCCTAATGTTCAGTGTACGTGTGAGGTTAATAATGAGTGTGGTTGAATTGAATTTATTATGGATTTTATTGTGTTATCTTGTTCCTTTGATCTGTTCCCTATTAAGTGTCATTTCATTTCTGAGATAAAACTCAAGTCAGTCAAGCCTTAGTTTTGTTTACCACCCCCTCAAAGCCTTCCCTAAGAAACTTCACCTTTACCATCATCTCCCTGTGGCATAGTTACTTGGAGTTCTTTAGTTTTCTTGTTTTACTAGTTTGAATGTAGCATAAGGAAAAGAAATAAAAGCTGAATTACCATAATTGAAGTAGTAAATTTGTTTGCATTTTGCAGCAGAATGAATTTGTAATAGTTTCTGAGCAAATTCAGTCATTATTCCTAATTTTTTTAAACTTGTGGCTGCTTTAATTGAATCCTGAATTCAAACAATATTTAAATATTGGCATATGATGGTTCTGTTTCTGGGATAGTCAAAATATATACTTTGAGCCATTAAACAACCCAGCATGTGGGAAAAGTAACATATTTTGTACAATCATATCTGCTTTCTGTGATCTTAGGACTTCCAGTTTTCATTGAAAGAAGATCTACTTTAAGGTTGGGAAGCAGTGCGTGTGGTGCATTGTGTATGTGAACCTGTATTTCAGTCCCATCTTTGGCATTTATTACCTGTGTGGTCTTGGACAAATCATTTCCTTCTCTGGGCTTCAGTTTCCTCTGATGGAAAATGAGAGGGTAGGGAGAAGGTTGGACTAGATGAGCTATAAAAAACACGTTTTCATAATCTCTTCTTGTCCCAATATTCCAAGATTATCTTTTGCCAAATATTTTATATTCTACTCTCTTCTTTTGAGAAAAGAAATTGTTGTTTATCCTTCATTTTTGAAAAGGACCAATGGCTTCATGGTGTGGTGTCTTGACTTCTGAGTGAGTTGGATTTCAGTGGGGCAGCGTTGTACTCGGTCATCTACCTCACTCTCTTCCAGAGTTACTGAAATATGGTGACAGACAGAAGTCAAGATGACTGCCTGTGGTCCAGGATGCAGTGGATGACTTTGATGTCTTCAGTGTCTACTCATTCCACCAGGGGCAGTCTTCATATCCCCCTAAACTCACTGATGACTTGGTTACCCTCGGCCTGGTTTAGCCTATCTCAGAAAGTTTTATTGGGATGTTGCTGCTGCACATGCTACAGCTTCTTGAAACCACAGGCCAGAGTTGGGTAGAAGGTGGACACTATCTTTGTGGATGAACAGACCTGAAAAGGACTTGGGAGGTCCTCAGCCGAGAGGTACTAGTCTCCTCGAACACCCCATACAACCCAAGAGAAACAGCAAGTAGAGGACAATAGGTTGGTTAAGTGTCTGCACCCTTTTCCTTGGGTTAGTGTTAATTGGTGTGTTCATTTTTCTTGTCAGGTGGGCAGGAGCTACTGGCATGGAAGGAGGGGTCCAATCCTATTCTTATTCCAGCCTGAGGCCTTGGGTAATGAATCATTATTGAGAACTTAGCTTTCCAAATAATTGAGGGCTTCCTCCTTTAAGTACTACACTGGAACATTTGGTTTGTCTTGTATCAACCTTTTGAAAAGACTCTATAACCTACTTTTCTAACTTTTAAATATACTGTAAAATAGTCAGGAAACGAATTAATCTTTTCTTAATGATTATCATCCTTAATGGAATTATTATTATAGTATGCGGTATATAATTCATAGTTCTTGAAGTCCTGTTGGAAGAATGCAGATCTTTTTGCTTCTGTGCTAAGTAGTCCCAAACTTCTATGCTTTTTGAGTTCATGTTGGTTTTTTAAAACCCTCTTTCTCGTTTTCCCCCATCTGCCAGCTGTTGGTGCATTAATTCTTTCATTCAACAGTTGCGCATCTACCAGGCGCTAGATAGTGCTAGGTACTAGAAATGGGGAGGAGACGTAGACCCTCATCCTCAAGGAACTGGGAGTCCCTTCTCACTGTTGTTGGCATGTCTGCCCTAGTAGGCCCCCAGTACTCATTGAAGTTGCTGATTTTAATTTGCTGTGCGTTTGGAAAGCAGACCATAGAGTTTTTTTGGTTTGTGTGCAAAATAATAGTAAGTAGGTTCTTATGAGGACCCCAAAGAGTAGGAAAAACTGAACTGAGGTGTTGTAACTCCTATTTGAGTACTTGGATTTGTTTTTTTCCCCCTGCTTTCTAGGCTAGTGTCCCTGATAGGTGAGGTTGTTATAGATAGTTGAATTCTGGAGATTTGAATGAAAGGGTTTGTTGTTGTGGAGGGTTCTGCCATAGTAGAGGGCAGGGTGGAGAAATGACTGCTTCTCTGCCATATTTCACCAGCTGTCCTAGATAGAAGCAGGAAGTGCTGACATGACTGACCACGGCCTGCAGGCCTTCCTGGTTCCAACTTGTTGAATAAGGAAGGACTTTATCTGACTCTGCCAGTAACCCCTCCCTGCCCCTAGTCTGACACTGTGCTCCATGATCTGTTCGAGTTTGGCAAACCCCATAATGGACAATCACTATATTCAGATTGGGTCTTGTTGCCCTAAGTAGAAAAGTAAACATTTTTCTGTGTCCACATGTTTTTTTTTTTTTTTTTTTGGCACTTAGTGCATAGCCTTCACATTTAGAATGTATTTGGATTATGTTGCTGTATGTAAAGAAAGATCATAGTATCCTTCAAAAGGGACCTGCTGTATACAGCACAGCATCAGCCAGATGAGGCATCTAAAGGCCTGGGTTTCACTCCTAACTGTGCCACTTAACGACTTTGTGATCTTGGACGAAAAATAGGTTTTTATTGCTATCTTTTGTTTTTTAACATCACCATAATTTTATCGTATGCCCACCTCCCCTTTATATCCCATAATACCTTTAAAGATTCACCCCTCAAAAAAAAAGTGATAAAAGAAATCCATAAAATTGAGTCTGAGAACATGTGCAGTGTATTTGCCCCTCTGCAGAGGGATGGGGTAGGAATATCTTCTCATATCTCTTTTGAGCCATGTTTGTTTTTTGTAATTTTATAACTGTCACTTTTATTTATTCATTTTTTTGTAGTTCTTTCCATTTACATTGTTGTATTATTTTCTTGACCTTGCATCAGGTAATATAGACCTTTCCTGGATTCATCGTGTACATCCTTTTATAAAGTACAATAATATTCCATGACATTCATTTGCCATAGTTTGTTCAGCCATTCCCCAATTGATGAGCATCTACTTTATTTCCATTTCCTTCTATTACAAAAAATGCCACTGTAAATATTTTTGTGTATTGGTTTGGACTTTCTTAACAGTGACTTCCGTTGTCATAGTGGAATCTCTGGGTCAAAGGATATAGATATTTTAGTCACTTTATTTACATAATTACAAATTGCTTTTCAAAATGGTTATACTGATTCAAAGTTCTGACAAAAATACACTAGTGTGCCTGTCTCTCCACATCACTTACCTCTTTGACTGTTCCCATTTTCCATTATCATCTTCCCCTCAGTTCCTTGAGTGTAAGGTGAAAACTCAAGGTTGTTTTGATTTGGATTTCTCTTCTAAGTGATTTGGAGCATTTTGTCATTGATGTCCCTTGAGTTTTGATTCAGTATCTAGAGGCTGGAGACAAGGACCTGCACTTAAAAAGTGCCTGCCTTATAAAGCTTGGATACGATCAGATTGGAAAATGGATATGAAGGGCAATAGAAATATAAACTGTTCTACAACATCACTGATGTGTTTAGTTGTCTTTCCCTCCTTGTAGTCTAGTTAGAACAGGTTTTGGAGATCTTTATTTTGCAGATGAGCAAACTGACATCCAGGCATGCCTACCTTACTCTGAGTTCAGTACTGGGCTTTTTCTCTATCCCAACCTCCTCCTTATGTTGTAATTTAATTTGCATGTTGTACTTTTTATAATTTTTATCATTTTTAATTGTGTTGTAACCATTGTTTCTTTTCCTTGACTTTGCTTCCTGCATTTTGCATCAGTTCATTAGTCTCTCCATGCTTCTCTGTATTTATTCATCACCTTCACACTTTTACCATAGCACAGTAATGTTTCATGACATTCACGTGCCACAGTTTAGCCATCCCCCAGTCTGTGGGGAATGTTTTGTTTCTAGTCCTTTGCTACAGATACACCAAAAGACTAGCAGTGGAATCTGTGGGTCAGGGAGTATGGCTGCTTTCTTTGCAGAGTGCCAAATTGCTTTCCAGAATGGTTGTACAAATTCACAGCTCTGTCAGCAGTGTGTTAATGGGCCTATCTTTCCGTAAAACCTCCAACATCGATTGTTTCTATCTTTTGTCATCTTTGCCAATTTGCTGAGTGTGAGATGAATCCTCAAGAGTTGTTTTGATTATTGATTTGGAGTGTTCTTTAATATGATTGTTATTAATTTTTGATTCTTTTTGTTTGTTTCAGGCTGCTAGGTGGCATAGTGGACAGATTGCTGGACCCGGAGTCAGGGAGTTCAGATCCAGCATCAGACACTTACTGTGTCTCCCTGGACAAGTCACCTAATGTCTGTCGTAGTTTCCTCAATTGTAAAATGGTGGTAACAGTAGCGCCTACCTTCTAGGGCTTTGTCGTGAAGGTCGAATGAGATGATGCTTGTGAAGTGCCTGGCACACAGTGGGCACTGTGTAGAAGTGTTGACTGCTCCATCCTTGCCCCCCCTGGCTTTGGGACTTGTATGTTTCTCCTAGTTGTCTGTAAATATTGAATCCTAAAAGCCCTTGTTTGAGAGTCTATCCTGCCTTTTTAGACTTCTGATCACACACTACTTCCCTCATATATTTGTAGGTTCTAGCCAAATGGAGCTACTTGGTATAGGCCATACCATTTTATTTCCCCGGTGCCTTTGTACAGAATGTCCCTTTTGTTTGCAATTCGCTCCTTCATCACCTCTGTCTTTTAGAATTTTTGGCTTCCTTCAAAGCTCAGCTCAAGGGCTACTTATACTGAGGCTTCGGTGCCCAGCCTCTTTTGAGTATCTTCCCTCCCCAAGATTTTGTACCTACTTCATATACATTTTGCATTTACTTCGCTGTGTACCTGTCATTTTCCTCCAATGTAGCTAGATTCAAAGCATCCTGCTAGCCAGGCTCTGGAGAAATTGATGGATTGGGGGTAGGGGCAGTCTCTAACCTCAAGACATTTCCATCCTAAAGAGAGTAGTACTACATATACATAGATGACTAATCCAAGGTAATTTGAGAATCAGAGAGTCCTACCCGTTGGGAGGTGGGCTGGGGAAGGGGAGATGGCCTCAAGCTGAGGCTCCAGTGAAGGAAAAAATTTCTGATAGGCAAAGGTGAGGGAGTGCATTCCAAGTAGGGGAGTTAACTTGTAGAAGGACAGAGAGGGACCATGGAATTTCAAGATCTGAGAACAGTTAGTAGAGCAGTTTATCTGGAATGTAGAGTATGTGAGAGGGGGAGTCGTTTGAATTGAGGAGTCTTGAAGGACAGTTTGGAGAGAGATGTTGCATGCCAAACTGAGGAGTTTATGATTTACCCTAGAGGAATTGGGAGCTACTGAAGATTTTTGAGCAGGGGAGTGACAGAGATTTCTGATATCTTTTTAAGGATGTCTGCATTATTTATTGAGTTAAATCATTCAAGTAGATTCTTTCCTCATCTCCTCTTGGACTGCTCCTCCTCTATAGACTGCTCATTTTCTTAGAGTTCCTTACTGTAGATCTGGCTAGCATTCTGTCTCTTAAGTGGTTGTGGTCATGTGAACTCTGTCCCTTTGTCCCAATTCTGTATACTTTTATTAATGTACAAGACAGTGTTCTCAGCAAAAGATTAGGACTCTGACGAACTACTTTTCTCTGTTAAGATGTAATTGTATTATCTTGAAATATCATTCTTCATCTCCCTGTAGATAAGTTAACAAAATCTTTAGTAGCATCATAGCAAAGACATGTCTCATTAAATAGTCAGAGGCCTGTAATAGGTAATTACAGTAGTAAGATCACAGGACTGTAGCTTTAGAATTGGAAGGGAGCTCAGAAGTCATGTAGGTCAGCTCCCTTATTTAGTGTGGCAGTTCAGTGATTTGCTTGGGGTCATTCAGGTGGCTCCAGCCCTCTGACTTTAAACCTAGCAAACCTAGCAGTATTTTACCTGTTCCCCAACTTCTTAGGCCTGTTCTCATTTATCTGTTGGGAAAAAGTAGTTACTAAGTTTTCTGCAGCATACCTATGTTATTTGGCTTGATTGCAGAATGGGGTCTTCTGATCATTAACTGGAATATTTCGGTAGAAATTTACCATAAACCTATTACCAGTTTTAAAAAAATTTGATTGCAATAAAGTACATAACCATACACATGGATATATGTTCTCATTAATGTGGGCATTCCACCAGATCACAGTAATGCAGATCACAGTTCATCTAAGCTTGCCCACCCTGTGCACCTCCTGTCCATGGCCTTCTAGAAATTGGACTTGGTATCTACTCAACATGTTTGTCTCTAGGTGTGTGTGTGTGCGTGCGCGTGCGCATGTGTGTGGGTGTGGAGTTCTTACCCTTCTCTCGAGGATGAGGGTGCTAATGGAACCTAGACGATTTTTGCATTGGTTATCTCTTGCTATATAGCCAGCTTGTCTTTTTTGATTAAATGTTTCTTTGATGACATTCTTTGCTTCTGTTGTCCATGGTTCCTTATTCTTTGTATGTTGCAGCCTGTTCCTATCTACCTGGCACCTCTCCATTGTCCACTGTGAAAAACGATGCCACTTCTGGCCACCACCGTATTGCAGTGCTTCAGAGTCAAATGAAGCAGAACTGTCATTATTGAAGAATGAATGGGTTGAAGTGCCATTTAACAGAGCCTTCTGGTTGGCAAGAGTGCTAGGAAAACTAGTTTTCGCTATCGATGACAGTTTTGTCAGTAAGAGATTTCATCTTGTTTTCATTTAGTCTGCTAAGTTCTGATAGGGGAGGCCAAAGGACCCTTGATTATTGCACTAAGCTCTTGGCATGGTGCTGAGTGCTCACCATTCCAGAGACAGTATCATGTGGAGAAGTGTAGATTGTTGCATTTATCAAACTGTAATGTACCTGCTCTAAGGCAAGTTCAGAGAGGACAGAAACCATCCATGGAGCAAAAGGGGAAGAGCGAGCTTGACCTTCAGTGGTGAAGTTAGAGGCAGACAGTCAGATTTGGGAGGGGAAGGAGACACTCATAGTCTTTCTGAAATTTTTGACTTTAGGTCTAACTAATGGTGCTCTTTTTGGAGGATTGTGGGATGCAGAGGAGGAAGGATGTTGAGGAGGACAGCCATTATGGACCATTTGTTATGCTGTCCAAAGAGCTCGAAGAAGAGACAACTTAGTGGGGGAATAATAGTTTTCATGGTGGTCGTGTGATCGAGGGACTTGACTTACTCTTCTAGGCTCCAGAACACAGAACTGGGAAGACAGGCAATAAAGGTAAGTTGAGGTAAGATATAGAAGGAAAATCTTAGTAATAGGTTTGTTCACAAATAAAGTGAATTGCCTGCCCCAAAAGGAGGGGATTTCCCCTCCTTGGAGATCATCAAAAGGAAGTTGATTGGCCCACCTTAGTGGGGATTCCTGTTCCTCTGAAAGTTGGATTTGTAAAATCTCCAGTTCTTTGATCCTGGCATTTTAAACCTTTTCACGTAGTTTTTGAAGTACAACACAGCTTCAGCTCGGGACGCTTTCAGTTTGCTTTTTAAAGGCAATCGTAGAATTGTGTAATTGGATTCTTCGTTTTGGAGTTGTGCATTGAGTACTTTTCCATAGGATCTGTGATATTTGAGTTGTTGTGGAACTCATGTACAAAATGGCAGTTTTAATTTATGGCCTTGGTTTATTTATAACTCCCCTGTCTATGATTAGATTATATGATATCTTCACACCTTGCATTTGATATGTATTTAAAGCAAGTGAGTAAGTAGTCACATGGAACCTAGTCATAGTTATTTCCACTGATAAGAATTGCTTGCTTCTAACTCTACAGATAATAGTACTCATTTTTTTTTCAAGTTCTGAAACTTTAAGGCTTAACTACAGAGTTTTCTGGGGGAGAACTTGGCCTCTTTTAAATTGTACCTCCAGTTTGAGTCTGCCTGGATTATTGTAGGAGCTTCTTCATTGACTCCCCTGCCTCCATTCTCTCTCTCTTCCAATCCATCCTCCTCATAGTTGCCATATTAATATTTCTAAAACAGGTCAGAGCTGAACCTTCAATGATTGTGTGTCGCCTCGAGGATGAAAGTCTCCTGCTTGGAATTTCACTCCTTCCACTGCTGAACCCATAGGTAGTGCCCTTCTTTTCCATTACTCCCTTCCACACCTCTTCTTTATGCCCCAGTCAAACTATCCTGCTGGTTGTTTTCTGGTATATGGTATTCCCTCTTCCACCTCTGTGCCTTTGTACAGGTGCTGCTTCATCTCTAAATGCCCTCCCTCCTCACAGTCACTTCTTGGAATCTCTCCTTTTCTTTTAAGGTACATTGGAGGTACACTCTCCCTCTTACAGTTGCTCTGTCTTACTTTGTATTTACTTCTCCGTATGCCTTTTGAACGTACATGGCATGATTATGTCATGTTTAATGTCATTGAGTCATCTAAAGCAGAATGAGAGCCCTAAAGTCCCTGTGTACTATGCCTGCCCCCCAGTTAAATGGAATGTAATGGAAGGGCCCTTGGTCCTCATGTGGTCCAGATGAGGAAAGGACTGAAACTGGAGCCCTAGAGCCCTTATTAAATGTGGGAATGAATCAGAAAGTCACTTCAGAACTGCTTTCTGCCCTTATACAATGCCAGTAATGATTGGAGCTGCCTTCCTAGACAGGAAAACTTTTTATAATGAAACATCTGGACTCCTCCCTCTCACCCTCACATCCAATGTATTACCTAGGGCTGTCGACTTCATCTCCTTCTCATCTTTGGGCCTGCCCCATCCCTGCCTCTTCTCACCTTGTCACCACTGGTTTCCTTTCAGTTATGCCTGACTCTCCATGACCCCATCTGAGAGTTTCTTTCCAGAGATACTGGCGTGGTTTGCCATTTCCTTCTCCAGCTCATTTTATAGATGAGGAAACTGAGGCAAATAGGGTGAAGTGACTTCCCAGGGTCACCCAGCTTGTAAGTATCCAAGGCCAGAATTGAACTCAGGAAGGTGAGTCTTCCTGACTCCGGATCCAGTGCTCTATCCATTTTACCCCACCTAGCTTTAGCTTAAAGCTTTGTACTTGAGTTATCCAAAGTAATCAGAAGTGACCTAATAGTTTTGTTTATGTGACCCACTGCCATCTTTGTGTAGACTTACTGATGAGGATCTCTTTCCTAACAGCATTTGTTGATTATCCAAGTTTGTACAGCACTCCACTCTGCATCCCATATAGAAGAACTAAGACAAAGCTTCTGCCTTAAATATTAACAAGCATATATTGAGTAATATATGTAAAGCATCTTGAATACCAAGAGGTGTCTGTCCCATTGACAGATTGTAGAGAAACTCAAGGAAACACAAAATAGTTCACATTTAAGGGCAGGTGGGTGGGAGAATTTTGCAGGTAAGGAAAGTAAAGCTAATAAGTAGTTTGCCCAAGGTTACATGGGTAATAGAGGCGGGATTTACATCCAAATCCTCAGATTCTAAATCAAGCATTTTTTCCACACTATCCTAATAATTTTTTTAAAATAGCAAATGGTGATGTTTTTCATTAGGCATTTTGTTTTATCAGCAAAAATGTATTAGCCCTTTACTTGAAGTTTGTTGGACCTGGGCCTTGTCTGGGCCAACAGAGGGCTAAAGGAAGATTCTTAGTGGGTCCAGGGAAGCTGTGGGCTGTGGTCTCTTACCACTGATTCTCAGCTTCTCCCCATTCTGGTTCTTTCTCACCACCCCTTGGCTTGAGGCACTGTGGGTGTAGAGCCCTGAGTACCTGTCTGCAAACATTTACTAAGCATGGCAGGCACTATGCAGACCTCTGAGCATGCCAAGAGAGGCTGCCCTCAAGGAGCTAACATTTCCCTGGAATGTAAGGAAGTTCAGAGGAAGGGTGGGCCTTAGTGCTTGGAGTGGAGGAGGGGCAAGAAAAGCCTTTGCAGTAGATTTTGTGCTGGGTCTTGAGACCTGGGAAATTAAGAGGCTTCTTTTTGCCCATAGGCAGATCTTTCCTGGCTTGGGGAAAAGCAAGCGTAAGGCCCAAAGACAGGAGAGGGGGAGTTTTGAGTTCAAGGAATCTTAAGAAGGTTCTCTGTAGTTGAGATATAGGGGGAAGGGGCAGCAAGGTGGAAGGAGACTGGCCATTTATGAAGAGCTTTAAAAGCTGAGTCCAGGAATTTCTTTTTGCCCTGGGGATAAGAGGGAGACACTGGGGCTCACTAGATTTAGGCATGCAGGCAGTTTGGAGGAGAGAGGTGGTAGCATGGTGGCTGGGTTCTTGCTTTGACACAAAGTTGCTTTTTTGTAAGCCACAAGTTTTTTAAACTTTAAGAGAAAGGAGAATCTAAATTTAAGCACCACTAAGTTGTCATAAGGAAGGAAGATTAAATTTACCACATGTAACCCTCAGAAAGGGCAGCTAGGTGGCTCAGTGGGTAGAATGCTGGTCTTGGAATCAGAAAGACTCATCTTGGTGAGTTCAAATCTGACTTCAGACACTTCCTAGTTGTGTGACCCTGGGCAAGTCACTTAACCCTGCTTACCTTAGTGTCCTCATCTAAACCACTCCAATATCTTTGCCCAGAAAACCCCAGATAGGGTCATGACTGAACAACAGTTCTCAGGGTAGTCAGTATACAAGCACTTCCTATGTCTGCTGTGGGCTGAGTCCTGAACGGAGCCTCAGGACAGTGGGTTGAAGTACTCAGCATGAGGTGAAGCTTTCTCACAGTTCTTAACTCACTTTTATAAAGCTTTTGAAAAGGATTTTCCTTCCAGCTCAGGGAGATAGGCCAAAGATTTTTTGTTTAAGAGATAAGGAAACTGAGGCCCTGGGAGAGTGAGTTGCCCTAGATTGTACTTAAGCAAAATCTGAGTATCTGAGTATCTTCTGACTCTTAACTGGAGCATTCTTTCCACTATTACAAACTGTCCCATGAAATGGGCTGACTTGAAGTTGTCCTTGTAAGTATCCCTTCAGCAACTGGATGGCCACTTGTTAGGGAATGTGTATGTCCTGGGTAAGGCCTCAGAGGCCTTTTCTGATGTAAAAATTCTGTAGTTCTGGAGGCTGGAAGCTCTCACTGTATTCTTTCTTTAAAACACAACTTTTTCTGCTTTCTCACAAATAGAGAAATTGCTAAAGAGAGACATGTTTTTCATTCCAGTTAACTTGGTCACTTACAGCTATCAAATGATATAAAATTTTTCTTCAGTAGAGGTGGATGAGACTTTGAAGTGTACCTTGATATGTATATGTGTACATGACTGTCATAAAAGATTTAATCTAAATGGAAAAGTGGACATATAGCTTGGTAGTCGTTTACATTCTCTTGATTGCCTGTTTCAGAATTAATGGAGACTGATAATTCTTCCACAACTTTGGCGTATTTCTGACCTTAAGGTCCTTGTGAATTGATCCCTTACTTAACCCCTTCACATTTGTTTCCTCCAGCACTTATCTGTCTAATTTGAGTGCTTTTCCCACCTTTGTTCTGTTTGGTGCATTTCCACTTCTCTTCTAAAGTTTTGTCCCTGTCAGTGATGTTAGAGTCCAGTTGTGATGGCTCTGCTGTCCCTGATGGCTTTTTAAAAAAGTTAGTTATAAACATCTTTGCCAGTCTTTTCCTTTTTTTCTTTCTGTTTGCTGCCCTTCTTCCATTTTCATTTTTTAATGTCTTTAGGATGACTTTACTTAGGTATGTTTTGTCTCAGCGTCTTTTTTTCAAACTATTTTTTAACTCTTTCCCCCTCCAGTCTCTTCTCCAAAATACAAAAAGAAAAGACACAATCCTTGTAATAAATGTTGTCAGTATAATCACCCTGTAAGATTCCAGTTGCCTTGGTACTCACCTTTCATCTTCGAGCTCTGCCTCTGGATGCCTCTGATTGGAGAACTGGTCAGAGAGCCCCTCCCCAATCCTCTTAATTAAGGAGGGCACCCAGGCCAATTATCTCTTCATTCATACCCAGCTGCATTTTTTCAGACTTCTCCATCTTTTTCATATTGGTATCCCTAGTGCTTAGCAGTGTTTGTTGTACAAGTGCTTAATAAATGTTTATTGACTATCAACCTTTTGGCAGGTGGGTAGCATGCTTCATTATTAGTTTTCTGGAAGTCATGGTGGTCATTGCCCTCTTAAGTCTTTGTCTGAATTGCTCCTGTGGTTTCCTCACTCCACTATGCATCAGCTCATGCAAGATTTCCCAGATTTCTATGAATCCATCTTTTTCACAATTTCTTTCAGAGCAATAATGTTCAATTATATTTGTAAACCATAATATTTATCCATTCTCTGACAACTTGCTTTTTTTATAGTTCTTTGCTTCAGCAAAAAAAAGAGCTGCTGTAAATAATTTTGTACATGTGGGCCCTTTTCCTCTTTCTTTGGTCTCTCTGTGGTAGTGACCTAGCAGTGGTATTACTGGGGCAAATTGCTTTCCAGGCACAGCTGCCCAAGAATGTACCACTGGCCCTGGCTTCCTGAGGTCCTTGTGACAATTGTCATGTTTCCTTTTTTATCATCTTTGCCTATCTGATGTGTTCAGGTGGAACCACAGAATTGCTTTAATTTTAATTTCTCTGTTATTAATGATTTGGAACATTTTTTTTCCTTAGTGACTGTTGATAGTTTTGATGTCTTCTTTTGAGAACTGTCTGTTCCTGTCCTTTGACTGATAACTATTAAGTAATGGCTTTTGTTCTATATATTTGAATCTGTTCCTTAATACATTGTGAAAAATGAAACCTTTTTCAGAGAAATTTGCTGCAAAAATATTTTTCCAGTTAATGACTTCCTTTTAATTACTAGTAATCTGCAAAACCTTTTTGTTTTTATGTAATAAAAACACTAAGTTTTGTCTTCCATATAATAAAAATGGTAAGTTTTGTCTGATCCCCTCTAACCTTTGTCTAGTTATGAACTCTTTCCCTATCCATAGGTTGAAAAGGTAACTTCTTTGTTTCTTTAATTTGTTTGTGACACTTTTATATCTAGGTCACATAGGCATTTGGAACTTATTGTGGTATATAGTGTGAATATTATTCTAAATTTAATTTTTACCAGACAGTTTTTCCATTTTCCCAGAAGTTTCTGTCAGATGGTGAGCTCTTACCCTGTAGTGGTGGTTTCTGGGTTTATTAAACATTATGTTGATTTACAGAAGCAAACCTAATCCACTGATTGTTTTTTCTATTTTTTTAACCAGTACCAAGTGATTTTGATGATGTTTTTTGTAAGTCATCAGCAAGCATTTAAGCAGAACTTATACTACATAAGGATTATAGCTAACATTTATATAGTACTGTGTGCCAGACACTGTTCAAAGTACTTTATAGTTATCTCGTTTTGTCCTTGCAACAACTTTGGGAGGAGGTAGGTGCTGTTACTATTTCCATTTTACAGGTGAGGAAACAGGCAAACAGGTTAAGTTGCTTGCTCAGGGTCACAGCAGGTAGTATCTAAGGCCAGATTTGAACTCAAGTCTTCTTGGCTGCAGGCCTGGCACTGTGTCCATTATACCATCTTGCTGATGCTACCAGCTGCCTATACAGGTGCTGTGCTAAGTACTTTACCAGGGGAAAGACAGTCCTTGCCACAAAGACTTTACATTCCAACGGAGGAAGAGAACACATAAAAGGAAGCTGAAAAGTATGTGTGATAGGAGAGAAATGAGGGAGGTCGGAAGTGCTGTCTGGAGAGAAATGAAGGCACCAGCCAATTGGAAGATAGAGCTGCAGGGTAATTCCAGTGTGTGAAGTCTAGCAGTAGGGTGAACTTCCAGGGTGATTAGGTTTCTGTGACACTTTAGAGAAAGTCTGGAGAGTGTAGAGAGCAGCCTAGCAGAGGAACTTATTAGTATACTTTGAGATGTGGTACTTCTAGACACATTTGCTTCTCAATTGTTTTCTTCCATTATTTCTCTTGAGAATCTTTACCTTTTGTTCCTCGTTGCATTTTATTATTTTTTACCTACTCTGTAAAGGATTCTTTTGGCAATTTGTTATAGCACTAATTAAATTATTTTAGGTAGTATCATTGTTTCATTATGTTGGTTCAACCTACCCATGAGCAGTTAATATTGATTCAATTATCTGTGTTTTCTATAAAGAGTATTTTATAATGTATTCATATAACTCCCATGTGTATCTTGGAGGTGCAGTCCCAATGATTTTATACATCATGTAGGTGGGTTTTTTTTTTTTTTTAATGGAATGACTTTTCTGTTTCTTCCTGCTGGGTTTTCTTGGTAATATTCAGAAAGGTCCATTACTTGATTGGGTTTTTTTATGTCCTGGTGCTTTGTCAAAGTTAGCTAGGGTTCTCTGTGAGACCATCATATCATCTGCAGAAATAAAAATTTAAAAAATGTTTCTTCTTTGCCTATGCTGTTACTTTGTTTTCTTTCTTCTTTTGTTGCAACGTTAGCACCTCTAGCACTCTATTACGTAATAATAGTGACAATAGATGTCTTTGCTTTATCCCTAAAAGGACTCCAATTTACCTCCATTACATGTAGCGTTGGCTCTTGGGTTTTGGAGAGATATTATTTACTATATTAAAGAAAGGTTCATTCTTATATTTTTTTGTGTACTTAGAGAATTGGTTATAGTTTGGCAAAGGCCTTTTATTTCTTAATATAGCCTTGTACTTTTATTGTTTTTGTTATTAATATGGCCATTTTTGTTTATAGTTTTCCTAATACTGAACCAACTTGACATTGGTGATGTAAGTTTTACCTGGTCATAATATACAATCCTTATGTGTTGTTGTAACTGCTTTTCTGATTTTTTACTCACTATATTTGTGTCAGTATTTATTAGGGATACTGGTCTATAGTTTTCATTCTCTCTCTAGTTTTAGGGGCCAAGACCAAATTTATATAAATAACAGAGAGAAATTTTCTTTTTCTATTTCAAACAATTTATATAATAGTTGAATTAATTATTCTTTGAAATTTTGATAAAATTCACTTATAAATCCATCTGATCCTGGAAGTTTTTTCTTTGTGAGTTCATTTATATCTCGTTCAGTTTCTTTAACTTTGTGTGAGTTTTTATTTTTCAAGTGTGTGTGTGTGTGTGTGTGTGTGTGTGT
Source organism: Bettongia penicillata ogilbyi (assembly GCA_023548195.1). Taxonomy (NCBI): domain Eukaryota; kingdom Metazoa; phylum Chordata; class Mammalia; order Diprotodontia; family Potoroidae; genus Bettongia; species Bettongia penicillata. The sequence goes on along the minus strand of JAJHZJ010000134.1, from coordinate 15,264,420 downwards.
TTTAATAAACCACATATCATTGGATTCTGCTTTCTCATCCATTCTTTCCTCTTTTGTTTTATGGGTGAGTTTATTCCATTCATGTTTGTGATCATGAATGTTAATTGTGTATCTTCCCTAACCTCTTCTACATTTTTCTTCTCCCTACCCATCACCTCTTTACAAAAAGAGGGAGAAAGAGTGTGCTCCATTAAGGGATCTGTTTCTGCTGGTTAAGTTTACCATTTTCCTCTTCAAAGGATTTTGCCTTTTCTTTCTCTTTTAATTCCCTCCAAAGTTGGTATTTATATTGTTTTTGACTCTCTTTATTCTATTTATTTCCTTTTTCTATCCTCTTCCTTCCTGTTTTCTTATTTTTTTAAAAAAGTTTCTTTTTTCATTTTAAGTTTTGAACATTTATTTCCACAAAGTTTTGAGTTTCAAATTTTCTCCCCATCTCTCCCCTCCCCCCACCCCAAAACGCCACGCATTCTCATTACCCCTACTGCCAATCTGCCCTCCCTTCCCTTATCCCCATCTTCTCTTTTGTCCCGTAGGGCAAGATAAATTTCTGTACCCCATTACCTGTATTTCTTATTTCCCAGTTCTGTGCAAGAACAATACTCAACAGCTGTTCTTAAAACTTTTGAGTTCCAACTTCTCTTCCTTCCTCCCTCCCTACCCATCCCCATTGGGAAGGCAAGCAATTCAGTATAGGCTATATATGTGTAGTTTTGCAAATGACTTCCATAATAGTCATGTTGTATAAGACTAACTATATTTCCCTCCATCCTATCCTGCCCATTTCTTCTCTCTTTTGACCTTGTCCTTCCCCAAGAGTGTTGACTTCTAATTGCTCTCTCCTCCCGTTGTCCTCCCTTCCATCATCCCCCCCACCTATCCCCTTCTCCCTGACTTTCCTGTATTGTGAGTTAGGTTTTCATACCAAAATGAGTGTGCATTTTATTCCTTCCTTGAGTCAAATGTGATGAGAGTAAGCTTCACATTTTCCCTCTCACCTCCCCCCTTTCCCTCCATTGAAAAGTCTTTTTCTTGTCTCTTTTATGAGAATTTGCCCCATTCCATTTCTCCCTTTCTCCTCCCAATATATTCCTCTCTAACCTTTTAATTTTATTATTTTTAGACATGATCCCTTCCTATTAAACTCACCTTGTGCTGTGCTGTGCTGTGCTGTGTGTGTGTGTGTGTAATTCTACCAATTACCCAGATACTGAAAAAAGTTTCGAGTTACAAATATTGTCTTTCCATGTAGAAATGTAAACAGTTTAACTTTACTAAGTCCCTTATTATTTCTCTTTCCTGTTAACCTTTTCATGCTTCTCTTGATTCTTGTGTTTGAAAGCCAGATTTTCTTTTCAGCTCTGATCTTTTCATCAAGAATGCTTGAAAGTCCTCTATTTCATTGAAAGACCGTTTTTTCCCCTGAAGTATTCTACTCTGTTTTGCTGGGTAGGTGATTCTTGATTTTAGTCTTGGTTCCTTTGACTTCTGGAATATCATTCCATGACCTTCGATCCCTTAATGTAGAAGCTGCTAGATCTTGTGTTATCCTGATTGTATTTCCACAATACTCAAATTGTTTCTTTCTAGCTGCTTGCAATATTTTCTTCTTCACCTGGGAGCTGTGGAATTTGGCTACAGTGTTCCTAGGAATTTCTCTTTTTGGATCTCTTTCAGGAAGTGATTGGTGAATTCTTTCAATATTTATTTTGCCCTCTGGTTCTAGAATATCAGGGCAGTTTTCCTTGATAATTTCATGAAAGATGATGTCTAGGCTGTTTTTTTGGTCATGGCTTTCAGGTAGTCCCATATTTTAAATTGTCTCTCCTGGATCTGTTTTCCAGGTCAGTTGTTTTTCCAACAAGATATTTCACATAATCTTCCATTGTTTCATTCTTTTGGTTTTGTTTTGTGATTTTTTGGTTTCTCATGAAGTCATTAGCCTCCATATGTTCCATTCTAATTTTGAAAGAACTATTTTCTTCAGTGAGCTTTTGAACTTCTTTTTTCCATTTGGCTAATTCTGCTTTTTAAAGCATTCTTCTCCTTATTGGATTTTTGAACCTTTTTGCCAATTGAGTTAGCCTATTTTTAAAGGTGTTGTTTTCTTCAGCATTTTTTGGGGTCTCCTTTAGCAAGTTGTTGACTTGCTTTTCATAATTTTCTTGTATCTCTCATTTCTCTTCCCACTTTTTCCTCTACTTCTCTTACTTGATTTTCAAAATCCTTTTTGATCTCTTTCATGGCCTGAGACCATTGAATATTTATTTTGGATTTTTTGGATACTTCTAGAAGCCTTAACTTTTATGTCTTTCCCTGATGGTAAGCATTGTCCTTCCTCATCTGAAAGGATGGGAGAAGATATCTGTTCACCAAGAAAGTAACCTTCTATTGTCTTATTTTTTCCCCTTTTTTGGACATTTTACCAACCAGTTATTTGACTTTTGGGTCCTTTGTCAAGAGTAGGATATACTTTGGGGATCTGTAAGATCTCAGTTCCTCCAAGGTGTCGCAGTCAAGCATGTACACTGATCTGGGAGCAACCAGAAACTTTTGTGCTCAGAATCTGAGTAGTAGAGTTTCTTCTCCACAACCACCTGGCCTCCAATTCCACCAAGCCAGTACTAGGGGCTGAGATTCAGATAAGCTGCTCAATTCCCCCAGGGGCTTTTGGTGGGGGCAAGGCCACCACACAGGGCTAAGGTATCAGCTGTTCAGTTCCCTCAGGGGTTTTACAATCCAACAATGGATGCTTGCTTCTGTGGGAGTTGCTGCTGCTTGATGTGGCCTCTGCTGCCTCGTGGAGCTATGGGAAGACCCTGTTCCTTTCTCGGCCAGCTGAAAAAACCCTCTCACTGACCTTTGGCACTTGTGGGTTGAGGGATCTGCAAACCGCAGCCACTGCTGCTGGGGATTCTGCCCCCAGGCCCGCTTGGGTCCTCCTCCTCCTGGCACTGTGCTGCGCAGCCTAGGCTAGGCTGGGCTCCGCTCCATGTCCAGTGTGACAGATCTTTCCCATGGGCCTTTTAGGTCACCCTGGACTGGAAATCTCCTCTACTCCATTGTTCTGCTGCTCTAGAATTTATTGAGAGGTTTTCTGTACAGGTGTTTTATGGGCTGTGAGGAAAGAGCTAGTGTGTGTGCGTCTTTCTACTACACCATCTTGACTCCACTTCCCCCCTTTTTCTTATTGAGTTTGATTATTTTTATATCAAACTCTGAGAGCATGTGATGGTAATGATGATGATAGCTTTTATATAGTATTTAATTACTGTGTTCCAGGTATTGAGCTAAGAAGAGTTTTACAAATATTTCATTTGATCCTCACAACAACCTGGCAGGGTGGATGTTATATTATCTCCATTTAACAGTTGAGGAAACTGAGGCAAATAGGTTAAGTGACTTGTTCAGGGTCCCACAGCTAATAAATGTTTGAGACCAGATTTGAACTTAGTTTCTGATAAAAGGTTTAGTTCTTTATCACTATCCTAGGTACCCCAGCCATCAAATCTTGATGATCAAAACCATTTTTGGTGATTTTAAAAAATCAAAAAAGAATAAAACCACCCCTAGGACTTTTGTCTCATTTAATTCAGGGATCCTTGAAGACCCTGGGGTACTAAGAGAGACTGTTTGTTTCTTCTCTCCCAATTAGAATATAAATACCTCCTTATCCTGTATTCCCTTCCAGCTGCCCCAGTGTATTTGTCTTGATACATTTCTCTTTATTTTTGTGTTTATATTTCAAAAATATTTTATTTAGCTTTAGTTCCTTCCCCCCAAGTGCTTACAATTCCTTTTAAATGTCCTTTCCTCCCTCTCCTACATCTTTATTTTATTTCATGTTTCAGAATATCATGTTCCAGGTTCTCCTGTCCTTTAGTGTGGTAGCTGCCAGATTGTGTGTGATCCTGATTATGATTCCTTAATGCTAGGACTTTCTTCTTTCCTGAATGCTTGCAGTACTTTTCTCTCTGTTATAGGAGCTCTCTATTTGGGCTTTTATATTCCAGGGAGATTCCATTTTAAGACTTCTTTGTCGGGGGTGACTGGTAGATTTCTGTTTTCCCTTTTTCCTCTGGTTCTAATAGAACTGGGAGATTTTTTTAATGATTCCTTGGAATATGGTGTTCAGTTTTTTATTGTGGTGACAGTGGTAGTTTTCTGTTGTTCTGATGATGCTTAGATATTCTCTCTCTGATTATTTTTCCTCCAGGTCAGTTATTTTTGATAGGAAATGCCTTATGTTTTCTTCTTTTTTGCTTCCCAGGCCTTTGATTCCAAATTTTCATTGTCTCATGGAATCATTCATTTCTATTTGATTCATTCTACCTGTCGGGGACAAAGATTATCCAGATTTGGTTGCTGTTGAGAGGTCTTTTCTTCAGTGTCCGTTAGTTGTTGTAGGGGAGCTCTATATATTAGAATTGGTGGAAATGTAGGCTTATGTAGCATGGACTGGACACTGAGGAACTAAGAACCAGTAAAGAAAGATGCCGTCCTTAGTTTTGAATTCTCTTGACCTGTCACCTGTTACTTAAAGGGGTGTGTGTGCGTGTGTGTATGTGTTTGTGTGCGTGTTTGTGTGCGTGTGTCTGTGTTTCTGTGTGTGATATCAGCTCTTTGGGGGTTGGATTTTCCATCTAATACTGGATACCTTTTCTAGATCTTCTAACATTATGCTAGCATCAGTGCATCAATAATTGGACTGTGCATTTGTCATCCCTTGTTTTTTCTGTGTGTCTCCCCCATCTCCTTTTCTGCTCATATGTCTCTAGAACAGTTTCCCCAGCTCAGCATTTTGATTGGGTCATTCCCTTTCCCCATGAAATGAAGTTATCTCTCCTCTCTAGGCCTCAGTTTCCTTAGCTGTAAAATGAGAGGGTTTGAATGAGATGACCACTAAGGCCCTTTATGATGAAATATCTGTATTCTCGAATTCCAGGCTTTTGGGTTAGATCTGAGCCAGAAGTATAGACTCAAGTGACTGACTCTGGCAAGAGCCTGTCTGGGACTCAAACCAGGAGATTGGACTAAATGGCTTCTGAGATCCCTACGAGCTTTGAATCTTGGACTCTGTGGTTTTTACTTTGAAGTTGCATGAAAAGCTCTCACTCTGATTCAGACGCATGCATGCATCCCTGTTCTAAAGGTAGCGCACACACACAGTGTTTGGGCATTCCTTTTTAAAAAAAATTTAGGTTTTACTGTTGTTTTTACATCACTAATTTTCAAATAGATTCTTTCTCCTTTTCCTGTTGAGAACCCCCTTATAACAGAATAAAAAAAAAAGGAAAAAAACCATCTCAAGCAAACAGGTTAACTAAGTTTGACAGGCTCTTCAGTCTTGTGATTCAGGGTGAGTTTTTGTTGTTTGTTTTTAATCTTTCTGTGAGTTGACAAGAAATGAATGATGTCTGGAGAAGGCATTATTAAAATTAGTTTGTTGCAAAGGCAGCTGTTTGGACGGAAGGTCATGAACTTCTAATGTTATTTACTACTTTGAAACAGTTTTAACTTTCTTCCCTGTTGAATAGATGAGGTGGGAGGGGGAGGGGAGCACAGTGGCCCAAATGACAACTGTAGCTGCTATTCTCCGGTGTCTGCTGTCCTACTGAAGGGGTGATTTGCAGATGATTTGACTGAAGTCGTAGAAATAAAGATCATATTTCGTTATCTACTATTTACTTTGTTAATTAACCTGGAACAGCCTTCCCACCTCAGTTCAGTAGAGTCATTTATTGATATTTTGGAAGCAGCATAGTATGAGGAGCATTTAGTCCCCAGTGTATAAAGTGTATTTAACGAAATCAAGTATCAGAATGAAATACAGACTCAGAGAAGTTTATGCTGTTGACAGTGTTGAGACCCACCAGGAAAGAATAGCCCATGTAAAAAAAAAACAAAACTGTGACAAACTTACCTAAAGAATGGGGATTTGCTGTTATCAAGGAAGGCTTAATAATAGTAGTAATAATAAATAGTATTTTTCCAGCCCTTTAGAGTTGGCAAAGTGCTTTACCTGTTATTTCATTTCAATCTCACTAAAAACCCAGTGACTGTTGTTAGCTCTAGATGAGGAGCCAAGACTGAGAAGAGGCTACTTAGTGACTGAGGCAGGCTTTGAACTTGGGACTTCCTGACTCCCAGGTCTAGTGAGCTACTGTGCTGTCCACCTGCCTGAAATCTTACACACACTTGCACATATGTACATCGGTATACATGTATGCATGGATGTATGTCTGTACACGTCTTTATCCTTGTCTTCTAAAACTGGGAGCCTTGTGGATTTAGGAGAAAAGACAACATTTTCAGAATGTTTTTTAACACCCAAAGCAAAAGATTAATAAAACACCTGCTCCCTGAATACTCAGGTGTTACGTATTATTGCAAATAGCTATGTGTATGTGTGTATATACACATACATGATATATCTGTGCACTGTGTGTGTGGAGGGAGAGAGAGAGAAATGGAAATTGTTATATAGATGTCTAGTGGTGGAACATATGATGTCCTTCTTAGGATATCAAGGAGAAGACGAATGTTTAGGTCAGAACAAACAGAAGGTGGCCAAGTCTGCTTTGAAAAAATAGAACCACAGCATCATAATCCAAGGTATAAAACTTGTTTGCTAAAATCCGTTCAATAATTCTCACTGCTAGAATTCACTTTCTACTAGCTAATAATGTTATTTTCTTTTGCCATGCAAAGGTGATATAAAGCCACTAATAGTTATTTTCTCCCTAGGTAAAACACTTGCTTATTTTCCATGAAAATCCAAGTTTTTCAACCTAACCATATAGTGATGTCAACTAGGAGGTACCATTCCATAAAATGTGAAAAGTAGGAATGTTATATAAACAACATTTGGGTATTCAGGGAGCTGGGTAGGGTAGGTTTTCTTTTTAAATGTTTTCCTTTGGTGTTAACATTTTTTTCTCAAATTGGTAAGTCTTCTAAATCCATAATTCCCCATGTTTTGAAAGACGAGGAAAAATATGGAACTTTCTATTCATTCTGCAACTATTAAGTGAGCACTTACTATGTGTGAGGCTTTTTCTGTAGTAGGTGTTACAGGTGGTACATAGGTGAAGTTAACGAATCTGAAAGTTTCCATTCTATTTTGTCACGTAAGATGTGCTCACATGTGTGCCTCTAATATGTGGCAGAGTATGGCAGGTGAAATACAAAGCAGGGAGGGGCAAGCAATGCACAGGAGAGAGAATTCACAGCCGTTGTGGAGAGGGGAGGGGGCTTCATAAATGAAGTCAGCATTTCAGCTGGGCCTTGAGTAATTTCTCTAGGCAGAGGATGAGAAGAAGAGAGGAAGAAAGAAGGGGAAAGGTTTTCCAGGTAAGGGATGATCACTTCGCTTGTGTGTGAAGGCTTAAAATTGTGGGGTATGTTGGGGGTGATTCATATTTTAGTTTGGGTAGTATGATACCTGCATATAGATTTGGTTGGAAAGATAGGGCCAGGTCATGAAGCTCCCTGAATACCATGATAGGGGCTTTGAACTTTGATGTGCCAGGCACAATGCTTATTGCTGGGGATACAGAGGAAGACCCCTCCCCCCTCAAATTCCCTGCCCTCAGGGAACTCATTCTTTTTTAATGAATTTTACAAGTTGATATCTTTTATTTTTACATCACCTACTCTACTGATCTTGTGAATGTAGAAATGACTAGATTTGGCATTGAATATGTAGGGTCAGTGAGTTGGTTCTCTTTGAGAACAAAGGACAAACAGTAACATGAGAATGAGGAATCAAAGATGATGCTGAGGTTAACTGAGAGGATGGTCATGGCTAGAATAGGCTTAGGAAACTTGGGAAGATGGAAGGGCTGGAGAGTGGGGGAAATGGTGCTGAGTTTAAGATTTAGTCTATGGGACATCCAGTAAGCAGTTGGTGGTGGGAGACTGCAGCTCAGGAGAGAGGTCAGGGTGCGTTGTCTAGATCTTAGAATGAGTCAGGTACAGAGAGACAATTGAAACCATGGGAGCTGGTGAGATCATCACATGGGATGGGCTGTAGCATTCGGGAGCCATGGAGTGACATGGGGAGAAGAGCTATGCTGTGTCATTGTGTGGGGCGGGGGTGGGGGCAGGAGAACCAGGAAAAGAAGTTAGAAAACTGCAGATGTGTCTGGATGTCAAGTAATAGGGCCTGAACGAAGGCTAATGATAGCTATGGAAAGGAGACCCCTTTCTGAGGGAAAGGGTAGGGTCAGAGGGTACTGAAATGCCCTCAGGAGGGAGAGGGAAGAGCTTCTTGATTTCAGAAAATGATTGATTACGTTTCCAAAATGCTGCAGTTGAATTGCTGCTGGGACTAACTGATGTTGCAGGTGATAGTTTCTTTCCTAGACATTCTTAGTACAGGGCCTGGCACACAGTAGGTGTTTAATAAATGTTGATTGAGCTTTTTTTTCTTTTTTGGCATTTGTCCTTGCTGTACAAAATAATCATTAGATGTTCGTTATTTTCATGTGTGGGACTGGAGAAAAGATCTGGACTTTTTCTGCCTGTATTGACATGGTAGTTGAAGTTGAAGCCCCGACAGTCGATGATGTAGTTGAGAAAGTATGAAAAGCAAATTAAGCAGAATCCTTTCTGGGGGAGAGGGAGGGGTATGCCTGGGTTCAAAAAGAAAAAGAAAAGCTCACACGACAAAGATGAGTGGTTAGAGAAATCCAGTCTTATTGAGGTACCTAAAGTACATAAACCAGGTTTCAGAAGGGGCCATGCTTTGGAAAAATCTAGCATGATGACCATGGACAAAAGGCTATACATTGGGAGAAAGCTAGATTTGGACTCAGCAGGCCTGGGTTCAAATTTTGATTCTTCTATTTGCTACCTGTGTACTCTGGAGCAAGACACTTAATATCTCTGGTCCTGGGTTCTCTCATCTGTAACACAAAGCAGTTGGATTAGGTAATCTGCCTTCCCTTCCAGCTCCAGATCTGGCCTATAAGACATTTGGATTTGGTAATTAGGAAGTCATTTGGGACTCTGGAGAGTGTAGGCTTAAGACTATTGCTGAGAATAGAAACCAATTTCCTTGAAGTGATGGGAGAAGTAAATGAAGTGGGGACAGCGACTTCCTACAAGTTGGAATGTTTAGTTGGACTCCTATCCAAGGCATCTCATCTGATACATTCTGAGGCAGGGTTTTTTTTTCTTTTTTAAGATAGCACTAATTATTAGAAAGTTGTTGCTTAACACTGATATTTCTATAATTTTCCCTGTTCTGCCCCCTTAAGGCCAAATGGAACAAGTCTGTTCACTTTATTGTGCGGGAGGGGAGGTTGGCAGGTTAGGTCTGGCAGAGAAGATTTTATTCTTTGTCAGTTTTAAAAAGTAGAGGAGACCTGTGCTCTTTTGTAGTCAGAGAATTAAATGGAAAGATTGAAATACCTAAGAGCTGAGGATTAAGCAAGAGCTTCAGGGAGCTGGGGGATGAAGAGGAGTAGTGGTGAAGGGGCTTCTGTTTGGGTGGCACAGGTCACTATCAGGGAGGGAGAGGCAAGTTGGGTGAAGAGTAGAAAGATTCCAGAACTGGCACTGTTGGGAAATCATATAGATTCATCAAACAAGCATTTATTAAACTACTGCTGTGTGCCATATACTGTATTGAGAGTTGGGGATGAAAAGATGAGTAATGGTCACTGTCTTTAGGAGCTTACATTTAAACAGGGGAGAGATGTGTGTATGTTTTTACAAAACAGATAGGAAAGACCTGGGGAGGGGGTGATATCAACACATGTGGGGCTCAGGAGAAGCTCTGGGTTGGTGGTAGCCCTTGAGCCGAGTCTTCAAGAAGGCAAGTGAGGAGGGAGAGCATAGGGATCAGTTAGTGACAAAACCAAGAAAAGGAGTGCACTGTGTGAGGGACAGGTGGGCCAGTGTGACTTGGAGAGTTGTAAAGGCTGGGAAGGTATCAGGGGAATTGTATCTGAGTCTAGTAATAATAGGGATTTATTAGAGTTTAGGGGTGGGGTGTGTGTGTGTGTGTGTGTGTGTGTGTGTGTGTGTGTGTGTGTGTGTGTGTGTGTGTGTGTGTGTGGAAGGAATGGGACAAATGAAAGAGATGACAGCTGTGGCAGCTGATTAACTGTGGGGGAGGAGGAGGGAGGAGTACACACACTTCGAGGGTGGGACCCCTGCAGGAAGAAAGAAGTTTGATAGAGTGATGGGCACCAGGGGAAAGTTCTGTTTGGGACACGTTGAATTACAGTTTCCTTGGTAACATGCACGGTTGGAGCTTGGGGGTGACTAGGGCTGTATCTGGGTATGTTGAGGAATCCTGTGTAACTCAACCCACGGATGAGAAAGTATGGAGAAGTAAAGGGGAGAGGGCTCCTAAGGAGTTTTCTCTCACTGCCTCTTCCTTGGTCCATCTCCCCTTGCCTCTGGGGTTTTCCTTAGCTAATCCCATGTCAGGAATTCTCTTCTTCCTCCTCTCTCCTTTCTAGCTTTTTTGGCTTCCCTTAGGTCTCAGCTAAAATCTCACCTTCTGCAAAAAGCCTTTCTTCATCTTCCTTCTTCCTTCCATCTGTATCTTCTCTCTGATATGATCTCCAATTTATTCTGTATATAGTCTGTATCTAGAGGTTTTCATATAGTCTGTATCTAGAGGTTCTCCCCCACTAGACTGCTTCTTAAGAGTAGTGCATAGCGTAGTGCAAGGTGTGTCTCTAGAATGAATGTTTTCCCTCTTTTTCTTTGCTGAATACCTGTAAGTGCTTTAGACACTTGGTTTCTCTTTGAGTTACTTAAATAATATCATGTATTAGAGTTAGAAGCGTTTGTGTGTACTGTAACTTTCATGAGGCCACAGACCTCGTTTTATCTAAACTTTGGGTATCATTCAGTTCCATTGTTTCTCTCCCCAACCATGTATGAATGTTTGTTGAGTTGAATTGAAAATAAGAAAGCTAGGAAAAGAATTTCACAGCTGTAGCTTAAAAAGCTGACACGAGAATATTTGCTCTGATGTGCTCTTTAAACTTTCAGACACATTATTTTATAACCAGATTCTTTAATTTAAGTTTTCTTTTGATTGGCCCACAAGTGTTGTGTTCTAGTGCTGTTTGTCAGTATATTATAACCATCATCAGTGTGGCCTAATGGATAAAGAATTGCTTAGCCCAGGGTTCAGGTTCTGACTCTGGACACGTACTGGTTGAGTGACCCTGGAGAAATCACTGTTTTTCAGTGCTCTAAAGCAATTCTCTAACACTGTAAATTGCCATCTTGTGTTGATAGAGGGAGTATCTTCACCTGGGAGTTCCTTATCAATCAAATCATAAATCCAGTTCCTATCTCCTAGTCAGATCTAAACAGAATCTTCCTCCGTGGCCACTTGATCATTTATACCACTTCCTACAGAAACAACTCACCTTGTAATTTGCTTCAGTCGTTGGAGAACTAGATGATAATGTTTGGAGGTATGGGACTATACCCATTACTGTAGATATTCAGAGATGAGGGCCTGCAGAGAGGAAGACTAGTGTCAAGCCAACCCCTGGGGACAAAGGAAAACAGAGGAGTGGGAGAGATGCCACTTTGTCTTTTGTAGTGCTGGCAGGAACAGATCTCTTTTGTCAGTGGCAGAAAAGCCTGGGGAAGGGAGCCTGTTAGGGCCTGACTTTAGATATTTGTGAAAGGTATTCTTAGATGGCCATCAAAAGTTTTAAAAGTTTGATTAAAATACATTTTGTCCCCCTTTTAAAATGGATGTTCTTGAAGAGGCTATATTAACAGAACATCTAGGTGAATAAGAGGCAGTTGATCAACAGCTACAGTGCTGGGATTAGAGTCAGGAAGACCTTAGTTTAAAAAACCACCGTTGACTTACCCTGGGCCCACGTACCTGTGCACCTTAGGGAGTCCCAAAGGGTAAGTTGTCGTCTGCTCCATTCATGGTGGAAGTTCCCCAGGTTGAAATCACAAGTCTTTATGTTTGCATTTCTCTCCTTTCTTACCCCCCCTCACCCTCCTTGTACCTTTTTCCTCTCTCCTTCTCTTCCTCTTTTCCCTCTCTCACATTGAGTTTGTTTGGGATGTCCCAGTGCTGATCAGAAGGATCTGAGAAAGAAATCAGAAGAGTGGAGAAGAGCAGTGTAGTTAGGTGAAGATGCCTTCCTCTTCCGCTTCTCCCCCACCCCCCACTAAAGGGAAAGGAACCTTTGGAGAAGATGGTGGTGAGGCGCTCTAGATTGTTAGCAAGGCCTTGGTCTGACCCACGTCTGACCATGTGGCATTCTTAATCTTAGCGCCTTAATCCCTGAGATTATTTCCAAGGTATTCTGTATGTATGTTGTTTGTACATAGTTGCTGCTTGTTTTTCTTCCTCATTAGACTGTGAATTCCTTGAGAGTAGGGACTATTTTTTACCTTTCTTTGTATCTATCAAGCAGTCAACATTTGTCAAGTGTCAGGTTCTGTACTAAGTGCTGGGGATACACAAAGAGATGAAGGACAGTCAGTCCCCGCCCTCAGGAGCTCACCGTGTGGTGATGGTGGCAACATGCAAGCACATGGACAAACAAGCTGTGGGCTGGCAAATTGGAGTCAATGAAGAGGAAGCACTAATAAGAGGGGCTGGGGCTGGCTTGGTACATAGCAGGTGCTTAATATGTATTTGTTGACTGATTTCTTTAAAAGGGAGAAATAAAGTGAAGGAAGGAATAGTGCCCTTATGTTAAAAATGATTTGTTTACTTGAGTAGTGAGCACCCACAAATAAAGTGAAACCTGGCTGTTGGGCAGGGAACATTTTTTGGACTTTGGGAACAGGCTGCCCGAGAAAAATGTGATAACCTTTTTAAGTGGTAACTCCAGGCTTTTTGTGTTGCAAGCACCTCTGAGACAAGGATTACATGAAACATGGATGTTCCCTAGTAGGTTCTTTGCACCTCTTTGCTTACTGTGTAGCAGCATCATAATATATGTCAGACAGGTTTGCAGAACTTTAAAAAAAAACAAAACACCATGCAGGTTTTGATATCACGAAGAGAATCTTTCATCTGGGGTCTCACTTTCTTGGTGACGTTGAATTTCAGCATCTGGTCATCCAATAAATTGGCAAGTTCATTTAGTTCTCCTTCCAAGATTCCCTTTTTCCATTCCCATTGCTTTCTTATCTTCTCTGCATGTTCTCCTGCCATAGCATTCTAATGTGGCCTCCCTTCCTTGACTTTTCCCTTCTCATCCATCTCTTCTACATGCCACTCTTTGTTCTAGATAGAAAACAATTTCTGGCTCTTTTTCTCACAAACCTTGCCTATAGGATGAAGTTTGGATTCAGAGATCCTTCGTGATCTAACTCAACCTTGCCTTTTTAAGTTTTACAGAAACCTCAAATTCTAGAGCCAGGGAGATCTTATAAACCATCTCGTATGATAATATTAACTCCTTTATATGGTGTTTTAAGGCTTGAAAAGGGCTTTCTTCACAGCACCTTGTGAGATAGGTATGATCTAGAAGTATCATGAACCACATTTGACAGGTAAGGAAGCTCTGAGATAATGCAGCTAGTAAATATCTGTTAGATTGGAACCTAGCTCCTGGTATGGTATTTTATCTGTCGAGCCAAAGTGACTTTTCCTAGCCCAAATCCCACTACCCATCTAGAAAGAAATGTCAGACTTAGTAGCATCTTTCCACTATCAGCAGATGAAGATCAAGTCTCTGGGGCTGTCTAGATGGGTCTAGTGGCAAGGACATTGGATATGGGGTCAGATGACTTGGGTTCAGGTCCCAGAACTGTGTGCTTCTCTTTATCCTTTCTGCAGCTATTTCCTTATCCCTTAAATACCTTTAATAAAGTGATCTTTAATCTTTAATTCTGTGATCCTACTCCTGTCCCCAACCTTCCCCTTAAAGTATGCAAATCCTTGTAGGCTTGCACTCAGAGTTTATCCATTAATTCTTTGGAGGTGGAGAGCATTTTTCATCATGAGCCCTTCAGAATTCTCTTGGGTCATTGTATTTGATCAGAATAGCTGTCTTTCATAGTTCGTCATCACTACAATATTGCTATTACGTTGTACAATCACTTTGTATCAGTTCATGAAGGTCTTTTCAGGTTTTTCTGAAACCATTCCCCATCATTTCTTATAGCACAGTGTTATTTCATTACAGTCATATGAACCACAATTCCCCGATTTACAGTATTTCTTGATCATAGATTTGTATGAAATAAATTATTTAATTGGGATTATGGGTTTATTCTCTTGTCCTTATATGTGCTGAGGAATAAATAATGATTAAAACTTACATTTATATAGAGCTTTTTTATATATAAATTTATTTATTAAACTTTTTACATTCATTTTCACAAAATTTTGGGTTCCAAATTTTCTCCCCATTTGTCCCCTCCCCCCACCCCTATACACCGAGCATTCTAATTTCCCGTATCACCAATCTGCGCTCTCCTCTATCATCCCTTCCTTCCCTTGAAGAGCTTTTTTTAAGAGTTAAAAAATGTTTTCCTTATAATTTTGGGAAGAAGACTGTGTCAATATAATCCCTATTTTACAAATGAGGAAATTGAAACTCTGGTTGTGAATTGTTTAGGATCACATGGTAAATACAGCCACTTGAAGAACATCAGTTTGAAAACTGATAAAATGTGTTTTATTCAAACTTAGTAGCTTTGTGAGTCTATTCCTCAACTGTCAAATGAGCTGGAGAAGGAAATGGCAAATCACTCTAGTATCTTTGATATGAAAACCCTACCTAGGGTCTCGGACAGTCAGACACAACTGAACTGACTCAATGACACCACATAGCCGTTAAGCGTCATTACATAAAATCAAGTCCTTTTTTCACCCTCCTGAATTCATTGGTGTAGGACAGAAGTGTCAAGCCGTGTAATTCTCCCAGAGTGTGGCAGATCCAGATTAAAATGCAGTTGGGAAATATTTAACAAAATAATTAAAATACAGTTAAGTAGACCTAATGTTAGCATGTGGTTTTCTAAATTGATATGTGCAGTCTAGGATCCTTATGTGTTGGTGGTTTAGTGGCCCCTGTTTCTTCTTGGGTTTGACACTGCTGGTAGGAAACTTTTGGCATGGAAATGCCTTCCACTAGTACAGATCTTCATCTTTTCCTTCACTTAAGTTTAGTTGCTTGGGGCATTGAGAGATCAAGCAACTTTGCTTTTGTCATATAACTAGTACATGTCAGAAACTGTTCTCAAATCCTGGCCTCAAATCCTGGCCTCCTGGTTCTGCCACAGAATCATTCCCTGTTGGAGCCATACATAGATCTATCACTAATTTTAAGAATAGTTTTCAAGAAATCTAAACATCAAATTTCATTTTAATAACCTAAGACGTATTAACTAATAGTTGTGCACATTTTGAGCCAAATCAAATTCTTTAATCATTCATGGAATGGGTGTAGACTCAGTTTTTTTCCTTTTGGTTGAAATTCTCTACCAGTTTATCTTTTCATAGGGTTCTATAACATATTACACATGCTCCATGGACCAGCAGATCAATGGCTTCACCTACTCTTTGGAAAATATGAAAAGTAAATAATCAATTTTACTAACACAAAAACAGAACTTCCTGGAGAAAAATGCATTATGAGTTATGACTGATGCTTGTAAAAGCATTGAAATGTACATGCAAATATATTTTTAAAAGATTTTAAAAGTCAGGTTAAATGAAACCTGAACAGGTCACAGAAAATTTTAAAAGATTGTGGCTATCGTGGAAATATACTCAGTCAAATAAGATAATGTATGTAAGACACTTTACATACCTTAAAGGAATCCAATGTACATGTCATTTTTTGTTATAGGGAAAATTCCTGCATCTTTCTCTTAGGTGATTGAAATTATATTTTAAAGAAAATAGAGTTGCTGAAAAGTTAATAGATTGGCAACTTATTTCTATGATATTAGAAGCAGGCACAAAAATTATACTGATCGAAGGTCCACGATTTGCTATTTTCATCTTTGGCCTAATGCCCCCAAAACCACAACCAAACCAAAAGAGCAGCTTAAGTTGAACTACTGTGATTGGAAAGAAGTGCTGTAGCCCCTAAAAGGACAGATGACAGCATTCAGCCACATACTGGCTGGAACTACTCTTTCCTTCTCACTGTTCTCTGACAACTCTATTCTGCCACCTCTGCCTATCCCTATTGCCCCCAGCTTTCTCTCTCAGCATTGGTTTGTAGAGAGACTGGTTAAGAGACATCTTCCAGATGACTTAGGTTGTCTTGAGAAAGCTTCATAACTTCAAAGGAAACATTGCAACTAAAGTTTATCAAATGATTAGAATGGCCAGAAGTAACAAAATTTGTTCCCTTGTTTTATGGGAAGGGAAAACATATACAGACTAGTCTGTAAAAATTCAGTTTCTAGAGGCAGGAAATGGCAAAGGAATGAGGAAATGACTATTAGAAGCAGCAAAGCTCCTGGTCTTGCTGTGCCCCACATGGTGTGGTAGGGGTAGAGTGTAAAGAATGTTCAAAGATACATCCCTTGTTTTAATTGAAAAAAAGACCTGAATCATTTGATCAAATAATACAAGAACTAAATAAGGCTACATTCTCAGAAATGTTGGGAGCTAGAAGATGGTTTTTCAAAAAATCATTGTTTTTAAAATTGTATATTAAAATTTAAATAATGTTTTTAAAAAACTGGCCTGCTTATATTCTGAACTTAATTCTGTTCTCTGTTGTATTTTTAAAAAGTGCTTTGTTGATGTCCTTTTCTTTCCTTTCATCTTTCCTTTTTTAATCTTTTTTGTATAGCTATCTACCAACTTCTCTGATTGGTGTTCTAACAGTTGGTATGAGGAGGCAATAAGTGTTCTGATTTCATGGTGGAAAAGAGTACTGTGGGCTGGAGGGGTCTGGGAAGGCTTCATTGAAGATGAAGGACTTGAGACATTAAGAATGGGGATTTTGATAGTTAACAGTGCAAGTTGTCCTTTCTTCTTAAAGACAAATCAAGGTAATATGGGAGAGGCCTTTGTGTTCTCCAGGTTATCAGGGGAAAAGAACTTCACTTTTTAAGAAAGACTGTATTTTATCTAAAATGGGGTGGTGAAGTGGAGAAAGACTCTGAAGAGGAGTAGGATTTCCCAACCCAGTGGGAGAGTATTGTAGAAGAAAAAGGAAAAAGGACAATGAATATTCATTGCCTGCTTGAATCTAAGAACAAAATAAAATGTTTTTCCTCAAAGGAGGGAGCTGTCTACTCCAAAAAGGATGAAGGTGCTTCCAGGTGAGAGATGAGAAGAAATAAAAGTCGTGGTGGTTAGTGTTCTCCTGCTGAGGCAGTCATTCACGATAGCCACACAGTAGATAGGCTGATACCTTTCTTGAGATTGTGCAGAAATCTATACGATGTGATGGAAGAGAACCTCTGGGACTCTTCACTGCAGTTGCCAGAAGGAAAGTAGAAAGCATGAATGAAGATTACTGAGATTTGGGAAACCAGACCTAAGGAGCAGAAGTGGTGTTTTCATGACTGCTGTCCATAGAAGGCAAGGGATTCAGAAGTGAAGGGCAGACATAGGAGGTATGCAGCAGGTTAAAAGTATGGTGACAGAAAATCTCCCCATGGTCTCAAAATGTAGAAACTTCTGTCTCCTGGCCAGGAATATAGTAGTCTTAGGTTTACCTGTATTCTTGCACTTCTAATCAGAAACCTTTTAAACTGAAGAGGGAAGGGATCAGTGTCTTATGTATTTCCACCAAGACTTGTACCATGGAGAGTGTATGTAATGTAGGCAGAAGAAGAGTTGAGATACCCAGTTCACAGGAAGCAAAATCCAAGAAAGGATCTGGGCTGAAATCTATGGTTTATACACAAGTGCACAAACTATGAATGAAAAGTCTCAAGTGAGGAGAAAAAATTGGCCTCATGGTTGTCATGGTGGGGAGGAGTCCTTGGATTGGAATATGGATGAGGATATAATACTTTATTCAGAAGAACAGGAAAATTTTAAGGTGTGTGTGTGGCAGGGAATGAGAGTTGGGGGAATCCAAGGGCAGAAATAATTAAGTGAAGGTCAATAGGAAGCAACATATGAAGTAATGTTGTCATTAGGGTATACTTCAGACTAATAGGATAGAAAGGATGAATTTGGAATACAAATCATAACCCTGATGCTGAGGGATATTGTAGTAGTTGGAGACATCCCTTATCAGGAAGTATGCTAGAGCTCTCTCTCTGCCAGAAGCAAAGTAGCAATAATTTCTTAACTTGTCTTAATGAAAGGTGAATGACTCAAGCAGAAAACAAATTTTTCTAGATCTTGCCTAGGAGCTTGACTTACAGTCCTGGGTAGAGTGTAAAATGTATTATGGCACTTCCTAGAAAAGAAAGAGGTGATCAGAAAGTGTCTGCATGACTTCAAGAACAGGTCATATCACACTCCCATCATGTCCTTTTTAAATAGGATTACATAAGATTGATAGAAAAAGGAAATACTTTAGATTTGGTTTACCTGGATTTTAACCAAGCATTTGACCAATCCTTACATGCTATTATTCTAGAAAAGTTGGGGAGAGGTGTGCTAGGTGACAGTACAAAAAGGTGTGGTCACCTCTTTGCTGGCTGGATGAAAAAAAGTAGTAATTAATGATTTGAAGTCAGCTTGGAAGGAGATCTACAGTGGTATGCCCTGTACATGTCTCTGTGCTTTTAACATTTTTATCAATGACTTCTATAAAGGCAAGGATGACATAATTAGCAAATTGTATGTGCCATGAAACTGGGAGTGCTAAGTGATCAGTTGCTAACCCACTTAATGTCAGATTTGGGATTCAGAAAGACTCTTGTCAGGGTTAAATACTAGGCTAAATCTAGTAACATGAATTTTAATTGGGATAAATGTAAAGTTAAAAAAACCCAACAAGTTCACAAGTTTAAAAAATGGGGAAAAGATATTAGAGTTTTAGTGAACTCAGTCTCAATCAGACCACTTCTGTATTATTATGATCAGTTTTGGAGCCAAATTTTAGTAAGGACATTGATAAGCTGTAGATAAAGCAGAGGATACCAGATGGCAAAGAGATCATTTAAAGGAACTGTGGCTGTTTAGTCTTGAGAAGAGAATACTTGTCCCAAGTATTTGAAGGTCTAGTGTAATTAAGAGGGATCAACCCTATTCTGTTTCATCTCAGAGGACAGCATTAGGAGTATATACAGAAGTTGCAAAAGGGCACTTTCAGACCTCAATTTCCTAAGATCTTCTGTTATAAGGAAAAACAGATCTGTGGAAATGGGTTTCCATTACCCGAGGTCACTACCACAGGCTGGATGGCTACTGCTAGCAGAACTCAGACCCTGGGCCGAATTTCAGCTTAAATAACACATTCCTATTTCAGCACCCATAGTTCCTGGCTTGACAACCTGCTCTGTCCTGGGACATCTGGGCATATGGTACTGGACTTTCATTTTAGGATTGCAGTCAGCTGCCACATTTTATCATGATTACTGTCTACGGTAGCTTTCATATTCGTCCTCTTCTCTTTTCCCTCTCAGCTGGCACTCTAATTCAGGCCCTTTTTAACCTCCACCGTTATTGGTGCCCCTGCCTCCAGTCTCTTCTCTTTCCAATTAATCCTTCCCATAGATGCCAGAATAATTCTTTTAACTCACAAATCTGACCACATCATTCTGCTAGTCAATACACTTTGGTGGCTCCCTTTGACTTTTAGGATTGAATACGAACTCTTCTCTTTGTGGCTAAAAGTCCTTTACAACTTTGCTGTAACCCATCTTTCCGTTCTCATTTCACATAACTGGCCTTTATAGAAACTCACCGGACTAGTGTGCTCTGGCTGTTTTGCACACAGCTCTCCAGCTTCTTCTTTGTGCCTCTACATGGGCTGAACCTCATGCCTTCTTTGCGCTGGCCCTCTGTTCACTGTTTTCTTTCAAACTCACCTCAAGTGCCACTTGGTACAGAAAGACCTTCCTTATCAGCCACCTCCCATGGATTTTCTAAAACTGGAGAAAGAGAGGGGCGGTTCTGGCGGGGTGTAGAGGAGAGGAGTCATTATGGACCAGAACTAGGCAACTTAGAAGAAATTGTAGGACAAATGAAAAAAATACAGCATTGTTAATAGGAGGTGCTACCTCCAAAGTGGTAGAACCTGAAAATATAAATATTTTCTGGGAAGTTTTGAATAAGTGTATAGATAGTAGATTTGTAATGAAAAGATAATATTTATCTGGGTAATTTAGACCATTGTTCTCTCTTCCTTTCCAAGAATCAGAAAAGTTAGGTTGGAGTTTAGGCTCTGTTAGCTATATGACTCTGAGCAAAGCACTTAACATTTCTCAGAGCTTCAGTTTCCTCATTTTTGAAATATAGAATAATCTTGCTTGGCTTCTTTGGAGTATTTTTTTCAATGAAGATCCAGGGAATGTGTATGAAAGCATTTTGTAAATCAAAAAATGACTAAAATATTAAATGGCATTTTGGTTATGGCCAGTGAGAAGGCAAGGTGACTGTTCTTGGGCTCTTCCCTTTGAAATTTGTAAATACTTGGCAGAGAAATAGAAATATATTACCTTAACACCCATATCAGGGCACATAAATAAGGTTGTTTGAGGGCGGAGCCAAGATGGCGGAGTAGAAGGACGCACGTTTACGAGCTCCGAAACCAAAGCCCATGGAATTGGTGTAGAAAGAGTCCCCCATAGATTCTGGGTGAGTGCAAGGTGTGCAGAGGCAGAGTGGAGGAGATTTCCGTCCCAGGGAGCCCTCAAGACCCGTCCCCAGGGTCCGGCGCGCCCCGGAGAGTAAACCCGACCCCCAGCGCTGCCCTGGCCGAGGCCTCAGAGAAGCGGATCGGAGCAGGCTTCAGAGACGGAAGCTGAAGCAGCCGGGAAAGTCCCTCCGCCCACAGAAGCAGGTCAGTGAGAGAGGCCGGGCTGAAGGAGAGGGGAAGCAGGGCGTCTGTGACTCGGGCCCCCTCGGGAGGAAGCGGC
This sequence comes from Bettongia penicillata ogilbyi, assembly GCA_023548195.1. Classification (NCBI taxonomy): domain Eukaryota; kingdom Metazoa; phylum Chordata; class Mammalia; order Diprotodontia; family Potoroidae; genus Bettongia; species Bettongia penicillata. The sequence continues at coordinate 15,243,444 of JAJHZJ010000134.1, read as the reverse complement.
GGAGGCAGAGACGGGGCAGGAAGCGGCGGAGTCAGAGGCGTGGGCGGCGGCTGAGGCGGCAGCGGCCCAGGACTCAGGAATCCCCCAGCAGCAGGCAGGATCTTCATTACAGAAGATTCCCGCATAAAACCTGACGGAGCTGAGCCTGAGAGACGGCCCTGCCCCCAGCCCGCTCTGTTGCTGAAGGTTTCTGCTCGGGACCCCCAGGGGAGCTGAGATTGGGAGGCGGGCCCCCCACCCCGCCCCCACCCGCTCCATTCTTGAGAGTCGCTGCATAAAGCCCCCCGAGGGATCAGAATCTCGGAGACAGCCCTGGCCCCGCCCCAGCACCTGAACTAAAGCTCACTGATTGACAGCCGGCAGGAGGAAAGCCCATTTGAATCTCAGAGGCCAGGCGCTGGCTGGGCGGATCCAGGCGGGGTTGGAAGGGAATCTCAGAGGTCAAGTAACTGGCTGGGAAAATGCCTAGAAAGGGGAAGAAAAATAAGACTTTAGAGAGTTTTTTCCAACAAATGCAAATGATCCCAACCTTCGGATCTGATGGGGAGGACGAGAACGTATTTTTCCCATCAGGGAAAGATGTGGAGGGCGGGGCCTCAGTACCCCAGACACCCCAGGGGGGTGTTGGGTGGGCTCAGGCCTTGGAAGAGCTTAAAAAGGATTTTGAAAAGCAAGTTAGACAGGTGGAGGAAAGACTGGGAAAAGAAATGACAAAGATGCAAGAAGAGTATGAAAAAAAGGTCAATATCTTGGTAAAGGAGACCCAAAAAAATGCTGAGGAAATTAACACCTTGAAAAATAGGCTCACTCAATTGGCAAAAGAGGTTCAAAAAGCCAATGAGGAGAAGAATGCATTCAAAAGCAAAATGAGCCAAATGGAAAAAGAGGCTCAAAAGCTCACTGAATTTAATAGTTCTCTCAAAATTAGAATGGAACAGATGGAGTCTAATGATTTTATGAGAAACCAAGAAATCACCAAACAAAACCAAAAGAACAATAAAATGGAAGAGAATGTGAAATATCTCATGGGAAAAACAACTGACCTGGAAAATAGATCAAGGAGAGACAACTTAAAAATTATGGGACTACCTGAAAGCCATGATCAAAAAAAGAGCCTAGACATCGTCTTGCATGATATTATCAAGGAAAACTGCCCTGACATTCTAGAACCAGAGGGCAAAATAAGTATTGAAAGAATCCATCGATCACCACCTGAAAGAGATCCAAAAAGAGAAACTCCTAGGAACATTGTGGCCAAATTCCAGAACTCCCAGCTCAAGGAAAAAATCTTGCAAGCAGCTAGAAAGAAACAATTCCAGTACTGTGGAAATACAATCAGGATAACCCAAGATCTAGCAGCTTCTACATTAAGGGATCGAAGGGCGTGGAATAGGATATTCCAGAAGGCAAAGGAACTAGGACTCAAACCAAGAATCACCTACCCGGCTAAACTGAGTATAATATTTCAAGGGAAAATATGGTCTTTCAATGAAACAGAGGACTTTCAATCATTCTTGATGAAAAAACCAGAGCTGAAAAGAAAATTTGACTTTCAAACACAAGAATGAGAGGAAGCATGCAAAAGTAAACAGCAAGGAGAAGTATTAAGGGACTTACCAGAATTGAACTGTTTGCATTCATACATGGAAGGACAATATTTCTAACTCTTAAAACTTTTCAGTATCTGGGTGGTTGGTGGGACCACATATACACATGTACACGCATGCACACACATACACACATGCATTCACATGCAGAGACAGAGAGCACAGATTGAACTGAATAGGATGGGACCATACCTTAAAAGGAATTAAGGTAAATGATGAGAGAGAAATGTAGTGAGAGGAAAGAGGGAGAAATGGAAGGGGGTAACTATATGTCATTTAAGAGGCAAGTAGGAGATGTTTTTAGTGGAGGGAAAAAGAGGAGAGCTGAAGAAAAAAACAAACAAACAAACAAACAAACAAACAAAAGTTTACCCTCATCACATTTGACTAAACGAAGGAGTGAAATGCACACTCATTTTGGTATGAAAACCTATCTTACAGTATAAGAAAGCGGGGGAGAAGGAGATATTGGGGGGGGATGATGGAAGGGAGGGCAAAGGGAGGAGGGAGTAATTGAAAGTCAACACTTGGGGAGGGACAGGATCAAAGAGAAACAATGAGGGGCAGGTGAGGAGGGATGGCAATTCAGTTAGTCTTACACAACACGACTATCAGGAAGGTCATTTGCAAAGCTACACAGATATGGCCTATAATGAATTGCCTGCCGTACCAAAGGGAATGGGTGGGGAGGGAGGGATGGGGAGAATTTGGAAATCAAAGTTTTAGGAACAATTGTTTAGTATTGTTGTTGCAACTAGGAAAGAAGACATAACAGTTAATGAGGAATAGAAAGTCATCTAGCCCTACAGGAGAAAAGAGAAGATAGAGACAAGGGAAGGGAGGGATGACAGAAGAGAGGACAGATTGGAGATAGGGAAAATTAGATTGCTTGGGGTATTGGGGTGGGGGGAGGGGAGAAAAAGGGAGAAAATTTGGAACCCAAAAATTTGTGAAAATGAATGTAAAATAAATAAATAAATTAATTAAAAAAAAAAAAAAAAAAAAGGTTGTTTGATAGTGTTTTGCCTCAGGTATGTAATATAGGAGCCTGTGAAAATGAAGCTTTTGATACTTAATTGAAATTTCCAACTGGACATGGAAGATAAAATTGTTTTTGTTTTGTCTGTCAGATATGGAGAGATGAATAACTAGATCTTAAAAAATGAATGGAGGAAAGAGATCCTTTTGGCCATACTGTCAGTAGCCATAAAGTGCACTGGCCTCATTCCCTTTTTTTCTCCAATTGCAAAGCTTTCAATTATTACAGGATAGCAAAGTAATTAGCAGGAGAAAAATTCTCATATATAAAAAGGCAGGGGTGGTGGCGAATCATACCTGCAGTAGAAAAGAAAATTCATCCTAGACTTCTCTCCATGGGGTCATGCTCCATTGTATCACTCCTGACAGGTCTGTCTTGCGTTATCAAGAGTTGAATGACATGGAGCACTTGATACTTTGCCTATAAATATTATTAATTTGATTTTCTTCTGTGATGGTAGCTACCTTATTCTGCTTCCTCCTAGTAGAATCTAAGAGTCTAGTCTCATCTCTGAAAGGATTCTGACTCGCTTTTGATTCTTTTAAGTAAAGCATTGTGATACCATTTTGGCCTCTCAGACTTTTTTTTTCTGCTTTCATTATATTTTTTTTTTACAGCTCAGCTACCATATCTTCAAGGAAACCTTCTCTAATTTTCCTGATTGCCAAGTGCTCTTTCCTTCCAATTGTCTTGTTAAGTCAAGTTGACAAGCACTTAATAAGAACCTACGAGTCCTAGGCATTGGAGGTACAAAAAGGGGGTAAAAAAAGTCTGCCTTCAAAGAAGTCCATGTCTGATGGGGGAGACAACATGCAAAAACTATGTACAAACAAGATGTATACGAGGTCAATTAGAGATCATCTCTGAAGGGAAAGGGGATTGGGAAAGACATCTTGCAGAAAATGGGATTTTTGCTGAGACTTGAAGAAAGGGAAATCAGGAGGTAGATAAGGAGGCAGGAGAGAGTCCATGATGTTGATATTTCATGTTTAAAGACACCATAAAAGGACCTTGGTGAATCCTGGAAATCCTTTCAGGCCTATGAGAGCAATGCCAGTCTCAGTGGGTTTATTAGTCTTTTATCAAACTAGCAGGGATGGCACTCATTCCTCAGTGGTTATAGTCAGGGTTATTTGGAGCATAGATTTAAGAACTATAAAGGACTGAAGTCATCTTCCCTCATTTGGCAGATGAAGAAAATAAAACCCAAAGATCAAGCCCACAGATGATTAGTGTTGCTGTCAAGATTTGAAACCAGGTTCTCTAAGTCTCACTTCAGAATCAGGAGATTTTTTTCATGGTGGCACAAGTTACTCATCTGAAGATGTGAGCTTTTTCAAGGAGATGAACTCAGAGTTGGCTTAACTAGCCTGGGAGGGCTTTTCCAGTTCTGAAATTATGTGATGCAAAGGGCCTTGAAAAATCCCCCTACTGGGGATTTTGTATTAAGAAGGATCTTGTAGGAGTAAATTTCTAGGCCAACAAAGGAAATTCAGGGATCTCGAATTCTTAGAGCTTCATGGATCATTATTATCATGGTGCCACCTTGAAAGTCTTTGTTTTCAAGCAGTTAAGATCAGGTATCTGGCATTTTGAAAAAAGATTGTTTAAGTAATCAGTCAAACATTTATTAGTCAAGCCTTTTACGTGGCAGACCCTGTGCTGGCACTGGCAATATCCAGAGGCAGAAATGAAGCAGCCATTGCACTTGCCGTGCTTACATTCTTTCAGGGAAACAGTTCATAGATATAGGAGAATATGCAAATGAAATACTAAGTAAATTTAGCAAAGTAATTTTGAGGTGGGGGAGATGTACTTGCTACTGGGGGATCAGAAAAGGCCTCAAGAAGGAGAGAAGGATTCTAAGAAGAGACGAGAAGTGAGTACATTTTAACCATAGAGGACAGTCTGTTCAAAGGCAAAGAGAGGCATTAGCCCCATTGACTGGACCATAGAACTTAATGAAGGGGAGTAATGTGTAATAAGGCTGGAAAGATAGTTGGGGCTAGGTCATGATAGGTGTTATGCCAATAAGAGCAGTTTGTCTTTCATCCTAGAGGTAGAAGGGAATAAATGGAATTGAGAGCAGTGACATGGTCAGACTTAAACTTTAGGATTGCCCCTTGTAGCTGTGTGGAGTAAGATGGAGGGGAGAAATGGGGACCAGTTATTAGATTCTTGCAGTAATACAGGAGAGAGTTGACAAAGACCTGAACTAGGGTGGTGGCTGTGTAAATTTAAGAGAAGGAGAAGGGAGGGGGTGGGGATGAAGGTAAGAGGTACTATGGAAGGAGAATGGACAGGAATTGGCAGTGTAGTATGGAGTAGAGGGTCAGAGATGACACTGAGATGGCAGACCTAGGTGTCTAGAAGGATCATGTTGGTAGGGAATTTAGTAAGAGTGAGGTATGTGGGTGAGGGAGGGGAATGAGTTTTGCTTCAGACATGTTGAGTTTGAGATGCCTGCAGGAAGTTGAGGTGGAGATGTCTAATAGGCAGCTGGTAATGTGAGATTGGAGTTCACTAGAGACTAGAGCTGCCATATAGACCTAGGCTCCATCTGTGTAGAGATGATAATTGAACCAATGGGAACCGATCTAGAGTATTTCACAAAGAATATACATACTAGGTTTTCAGGATGAATTTGCTGTTAATAACATTTTCAGAGACGGCATAGATGAACGTTACCCAAACATTTTGTCATGTTCTATTCATGAATGTCATTTGGCCTTTTTTCTCCTGTGTTTAGGATCATCAGGAACTTCATGGAGATTAGATCTTGAATAACTCTCCTCGCTCTTGGTTTCTGACTCTGGCTCCCTCTTATCAGAAACTGATCCCCTTTGGTTTCTCTATTTCCTTGGTACCAGGTCTTGACTAAACATTCTCGGCACAGGATAATTTGATGTATTGAAGAAAGCAACGCAATTGGAGCCAAATGTCCTGTTGACTGTTTTCAGCTCCATGCTGGGGCAGATACTTTATCTTTGCTGAGCTTTAGTTTTCTTCTTTGTGAAATGCGAATAATATGAAGTGTAATATGAGGGGCAGTGTAGTACAGTGTAATATGATGAGGCAGCCTCTGGGCCAGTGGGGTGAAACCCTGACAGAAATGAGCCCACTAAGTTGTTCAGAAGGATTCCTGCAGGCCACTTAGGGTCTTAGAAAACACACATTAACATTCTCTAGGCTCTATTTTTATTTTGTTAGATATTTCCCAACTGCATTTAAATTTGGTTCAATCCATGCTCAGGAGTGTTGCTAGCTGGATATTTGTCCCTTCTGCTCTAGGCAGCTCTCTAAATTGCAGAGAAGGTGCCTGCATTGCTACCAGTTTCTCCTTTATCTGGAAGGTTCTGAAGCCAGTAAAGTCATACATCCTTCTATTTCTATTATCTGTCATAACCTGCTTAAAAGGATTTAATGAGATAATGAAAGTGAAGCACTTTTCTCATGTTAAAAGACCTGAATTGTTAGCAGTAATAAATAATAGTAGTAATAATGATTTTAGTCATTTGGTCTATTTGCCAGGCACTGTGCAAAGCTGGGGATAAAGAGAAATAGACATGACCCTCAAGAAGCTCATACCCTAATGAGGGAGACCACCTGTAAATAGGCTTGTTGAAGATTATCTCAGAAGGGAAGGCACTAGCAACGGGGGATTAGGGGAAGGTCTACAGGAGCAAGGCTTGAGATGGAGTCTTGAGGGAAGCTAGGGAAACTAAGCAGCCTAGATGAAGAGGCAGAACGTTCCAGAACTAGGAGATGGCCAGTACAAAGGCATGCCGTTGGGGCATGGCAGGTCCTGCTTGAAGAGCTGCAGGTGGGCCAGAGTAGCTGCATGATTTCTGTGTGGAGGGAGGGAAGCAGAAGGAGGTTGGAAAGTTAAGAAAAGCTTTAGAAGGCAGAGGAAGTTGGTTTTGTAGGTAATAGCACAAGAATTTATTGAATAGGAAAGTGATCTACTCAGCCTTGGGCTTTGGGAACTTTGGGAGCTGATTGGAGAACGGATTGAAGTGGGGAGAGACAAGGCTGTCATGGTGGTGAGCGTGGGTGATGACCTGAACCGAGGCATTAGCTGTGGAAGTAGAAAGAAGGGACACACAAGAGATGAACGGATAGAAAGAATGGGCTTTGGCAACATGTTGGATGGGCGGAGTAGTTGAGAATGAAATGGTAAGGATAATGGGAACGATGGGAATTAACCTCAACAGGGATGGGAAATTTTGGAATAGGAAGGATGTTCAGTTCAGTATGTCCAAAAGGTCTAGGAGTCTGGATCTCAGGAGAGCAATTAGGGGTAGACATTATGGATCTGGGAATCATCTGCTTAGAGATGATGATTGAACCCCTTGGTGTTGATCACTTCACTAAGCAGAATAGTATTGAGCTGCCCATGAATGTAAAAAAATGTTTTTTGATAATTGTATTTCAGTGTAATTGGTTTGTTTTAAATTCCCCTCTTCTTTTCTTTTCCCTTTCCTTTCCTTTCCTTTCCTTTCCTTTCCTTTCCTTTCCTTTCCTTTCCTTTCCTTTCCTTTCCTTTCCTTTCCTTTCCTTTCCTTTCCTTTCCTTTTCCTTTCCTTTCCCTTCCTTTCCCTTCCTTTC